>OZ037711.1:13015133-13637008 GCA_964035505.1 Watsonalla cultraria
GAGGCGCTGCGTCGATCCCATACAAATCTGCGTTAACTTTGACGCGGTGACTTGTGACGGCGGCAGTGGAAAACTCGCACTAGGTTAGTAAATGTGTATCAAAGAAAAACAGAATTCTTTTCGTTCAGAGCCAGGCGGATTCCTAAGTTATCATTATAAATTAAGATCAGCGTCGAACTCGATGACGAGCGTTGGTTTCAATCATAGGAAATTGATACATAACACATAGAGGATAAAGTTAAATTTCATATCATTTGAACCGATATTCGACGCCGAGTCCGACGCTGAGAAACCTTGGTGAATAACGCGGTAGGGGCCAATTTAATCTTGAGGATACTTTCTTCGAATTGAATAATATATTTTTACGTATTGCTTTGCTGAGAAAACTAAGGTAGCTACTATTATTTTATAAGTGATTGTATTTAAGCTGGCGAATAAGTATCATAAGTACCTACTGTAGCGGGTGACGCCGACTTGGGCCGTCTGCTATCACGGGATCAATACTATTATTCTACAATTAAAGCAATTTACACTTTTTACGAACTAAATCCGTATTTATCATCTTGTATTTTCCGTTCTTTACACTCTGATACATCTTATTTTATTTTTCGAATTCCTTTAGGATGTTATATTTATCTTAAAAACTAAAGTTGACTAAAGAGGTTTAGGCTGAGTACCTTACATTTTATACGTCATCAAAAAGTTTGTATACACCATTTGCCTTGTTTTCGGCGATTTAGTTTAAGATAATACGACACGTAGGTAGTTTCAAACTCATTTTAAAATTCTACAAGTACGTCAAACCTAAATTCAACTTTAATAGTGTTACAGTAAAGCCGATTTCCACAAACTGCCAATAATTTGGTAAAAGGGTAAAGCGATAATCGTTTCGGCTACTTGAATTTGTGGTTATAGCCTTAGTACTTATAGGTATATATTGCGGATATAGGTGTTGGGGTCGAGATTGAATTATTATAAGGTGTGTCCTACTATGCGTAAGCCTGTGGCGAGCGATACAATCAAGAAAGTCACATATTGGCAAAAATACAGCGAGTGAGAAGAATTCACAATTATACAAATATATATAAAATATAAAATATTTTATAAATTATAACAATCTATGCAGATAAATAAAATTGAAGTGTCTGTTTGTAATTCCAAAGAATAAGGGGATTTTCATTTGTTATTTCAATTTTCAATTTTCTGTTGTAATAACATCTCAAAAAATGTATATAGAGTTGAAAGTTTGCGTCGAAACACTTTTTCATCATCAATAGAGCTGAGTCGTTTTTTTGTTAAATATAAAACTCAAAAATAAATTCAATAATATTCGCAGTTACAATCACAGGACCCACAAGTAAATTTATAAATCAGACAGTTATCCAACGTTGTAATTAAAATACTTAGTATCCGTACGGTCATAATGAGCGACTATTTCAAAGTAAGCATCTCTCGCATGCTTTAAAAACGTTTTATAGAACTCGACATGTGTCTTAAACTAGACTTCTGAAGGTTTGAAGATATAAAAAGAAGAGCATTCGTGCTCAACGTACTAAAGCATTCCAATTTTTCGGTCACTTGGTACAGCCACTGCAGGCGATGCCATGTTTACAGCCAGTACCTAGTTACGTATACTGTATATGTATACGTATGCTGTGACGTGACGCCTTGGTCCTAGCGGAAGATCAGTGATGGTTGTCATCAACGTGGCAGCCAGATTATGCTGAGTTGGGACCAATTCGTAACAACTAAAACACACTGTTTACTATAATCCTGTTCGCTATTTTGTGTATGTTGTAACGAATAAATTTATTTTCTTTCTTTCTTTCTTCTTTCTATAATATGGTATAAACGGTACAATAAGGACGCACTTTGAGCCACCAAATTCCTAAGTATATAGGTTTTTATATAATATACTAGCTGTGATTGTCGAGATAATTTCATGGGTGTCCCGCAGAACGCTTATGCTTTCTTTAAATTAAAAGCTTAGCATTAGTAGCTTAAGTTACTCCTTGTATCATTAGCAATCTGACATTAACAGTCCCGTTAAAATCGGTCCAGCCGTTTCGGAGATTACCCGGTACAGAGAGAAAGAGAAAAAATTTAAATTGTTTTTTTTTATGTTAGTCTCGTATATACTTTCATATGCATTTAGTAAACAGCTGTTATTTTGGAATTACAAACAGACACTTCAATTTTATTTATCCGTATAGATTATAATATAAGTATGTGAGCTAGTTTCCGAACCGGTAGTAATTTAATGACATACATTAGTGCCTTTCCAGGGCTAAAACTCAATACCTACATAATTTTCATAGGTTTTCGTTCACACAAAAACCTATGATACACATTCGAAAGTCGTCGGTTAATCTTGCGTTCTGCGTTTTTCGTGTGAATCTTCCTACACTCACCGCTTGGGGCGCTTTTTAACGTTCCCATACAAAATGAGGAAAATACGTCAACCAAAAACCATGTTAAAACCTATTTGGTGCGCAGAGCTTGCGATTTATTAATTTAGCGTGTCTAAGCGCTTGATACGATAATTTCTGAGCGTAATACTCTGAGTGGGTGGTCTATATTAATATTCCATCATATTTAGTACTGGGGGCCTACCATCATCGGCTTAAGCAGAGCGTATTAAGAATTTCTGAGCTTTGACGTTTCATTCTGGTACCGTAAAATTAAACGTCAAAGCTAAGAAGTTCTTAATACGCGCTGCTTAAACGATCATAGTTGAACTAGGCACCCATTAGAAGGTAACAGCTAGTGTGCAATGAAAGGAAAACCAACTCATGAGAATTATTTCATAGACCTAAGTATCGTACCTGAGATGGACTCACCATCTGTCACGTCACCACCTTTCGTGTAAATTGAGTTTTGTATCACCTCTGCTTGTCCCTTCGGGGAGGTTTCCGGGAAGGCTGGACGGTAAAATTAATATAACACCTACGCTTTAAATATTCATCCTATGATCCTACTTATATACATTACTATCTACTATTATATTATAAACTCGAAAGTTTATAATAATGTTTGTATGTTTGTTGCTCTTTCACGCAAAATCTACTGAATGGATATTGATGAAATTTTAGGCTTCTTCTTCTTATTGTGTCGATGACAGACATTTTAAATTGTTGTAGCCCACTAAGCTACTTCAATATTGTTGGTGGCAGCCATTAGATCATCCTGCGTGCAGCTGGTGGGGCACGCGGGGCACGATATGAGGTGAGCCATAGTTTGGGGCGCAGCGCACACATCCTATGTTGGCGTCATTTAATTAAGTCAAGGAATACATTTTAGTGGTAGTTACATCATACGGGGGTGTAACCGAGGCCTCCGCTAAGTATTTGTATTATAATAACTTTAAGTGTAAGTACTCCACAAATAGGTTTTATCTACAAATTCGCTCACGCCTGTATTCCCCAAAGGGCTAGGCAGAGGTGTCATTACAACACCTACAACACACTTTTCACCAACAAATATTAAGTACCAACGTGACATATGGTAAGTATATCGTCGTCTCAGGCACTTTGCATAACGTCTTTGAATGAATTCCCAGACATATGCAGGTTTCTTCTTACCGTTAAGTACCGATGTGAAATCACTTAAGTTTTTAGAAAAACCCCGAGGTCACCACCCACGGCTTTTATCTATCAATCGAAAATAGTGAGTTTAACGCTCTGTTTAAACCATCGGATAAATCTGGATAAATGTTGGCATACGAAGTTCCCATTAAAAGATTGATTAGAACAGTAATCTTAATTGCTCCGCTTTGGACATCTACAGTAACATACTATTATAATGAGTATCTGTGCCCCGCGGTTTCACCGGCGTACATTTAGTTTTAAGCTTAATTCGCGGTACCCTAATATTTTTAATGAATAAATGTATCCTAAGTTACTCCTTGAAACATCAGCTACCTAATAGTGAAAGTCTCGTTAAAATCCGCCCAGCCGTGTCAAAGTTAATCCTTGACTTACTTTACTACTTGCCAGTGAAATTCTTGTTAAAAGCGGTCCAACCATTTCAGAGATTGGCCGGAACAAACAGACAGACAGACTGACAGACAGAGAACATTTTAAACATTGTTTTTTTTCAATTCTTACCCTATATACTTAAATTTATAGGCATGGAATGAAAAGCTGTTAATTAGTTATTACAAACAGATACTTTAAATGTATATATCTGTATATATGTAATGTAATATATGTATGTATGGATAGATTGGGTTTAGATTAGAACAGTTGCTTCCAACTAAATGGTTTTCCGGTTAAACATTTGCATACAGTTCCCATTAAAAGATTATTTAGTAGCAGGGAACTTTGCTAAGCTTCGGACATGCACAGTTTATTTAAAGGTTTACATGTGTCAGGAAAAACAGTTTGCATTTGATGTTACCATTAAAAGATTAATTAGCGATGTTAAATTGTTTTGGTATTGCAATTTTTTTGCATTTGTCATATTGTTTGCATTTGTTTGCGCTAGAATGTAGTTAATTTAGGCTGTAATTATTTTTAACTGTAATTATTGATTGAAAGCTTCGAATTATGAGCTTATTGTTTCCGACAAATATGATCTTCTATATACATAATCATATAGCAAATATTTAAAAAGAATTATCACTCGATATCTATACTCTATACAGATAGATAAAATTGAAGTGTCTGTTTGTAATTCCAAAATAACAGCTTTTCACTAAATGAATATGAAAGTATATACGCTACTGACACAAAAAAACCAAGTATTAAAATTTTTCTTTGTCTGCCTGTCTGTCTGTTTGTTCACTGGCAAGTAGCTGATGTATCAAGGAGTAACTTAGGCTACTTTTATTTATCAAAAATATTAGGGTTCCTCGACAGTAAGGATTAAACTAAATCTACGCGGGTGAAACCGCGGGGCACAGCTAGTAATAAATAATATTGAAACATTTATAGGTACATGTTGTACTCAGATTCACTTTGATATATACAGACTAGGTGTGCCCTGCGGTTTCACCCGCGTAGACTTAATTACATGGGTGGCATGCGGAACTATGTATAATGTTTTTTTTAAATAAAAGCAGCCTAAGGTACTGCCTGCCAGTGAAAGTCCCGTTAAAATCGGTCCAGCCGTTTTGGAGATTAGCTGGAACAAACAGACAGACAGAAGGAGAAAAAAATATGGGATTTTGTCTTGTAAGAATCGTCTTTACTTTCATTAAAATTACTAACAGACACTTCAATTTGATTTATCTGTATATAGATATAGATTAGGTAATAGTATTAGTAGACGCCCTTTACAGACCCTTCAGACTCATGTTCGCTGTTCAAATCTCTTTCATTAATCGCCTTTCACTCATCCTTCCAATATCGAAACAGTACAACATAAAAATAATATCCATTTTGTTATGGCTGGAAACAATTTGTCGGGTGATTTGTCGGTAAAGTGCACAACGGTTAGCACCTCCAATATCGATAAGCGGGCAACCGAATATATCGATTTCTGCATTGCTGTTTAAATCGAGTACGGAATACAGCTATTTTGCATCAAATCCCATCATTGTTCCGTGGCATAGTGAATGCATACGACGTTCTCTAAGCGGGTTAATTGCACGTAGCCTAAGGCGAGTACTGAAAGCCTGAAACAACACCCCTATCCTATTTCTCACACTATGTAGGCTTTCTCATTGTCTCTATCGGATGGGCTGTTGATCGCAATTCTAGTCAATAATCCTTCTCTAAAGCGCTTGCGTTGTTATTGTGTTGTTCTATCATCTCCAACTTTCTCCATTTTTGGTCCATCTAAGCAAAAGCATCCTTCCGAGGTCGATGGTAACATTTCTCATCCTGTATTTTTGTGTCCAGCTCACGATTTGAAAGTACTTTGTAAGAAATGCAATCATATAAAGATATTTTGAATTTGAATTTGAATTTCGCCATTAGCTTTTCTGCTTCGTTCGAGTGTAAAAGAAATGCCTATGTTATTTTGCATTATTTGTTAATATTATCACGAGCGAATACAATACAATATCAATCTGAAAGCAAGAGTGCTTAGCTCGTATTTTAGTTTTATTGTTGACTTTTACTTCTGCCACGTGATTCATCACCGGAACTATAACAAAAAATAAAATTTCCAACGCAAGCAAATATGTATATTGATTTATCTCATCCTTATTTTCACGGAGCCCTAATATTTTTAATAAATAAAAGTAGCCTAAGTTACTCCTTGAAACATCAGCTACCTAATAGTGAAAGTCTCGTTAAAATCCGCCCAGCCGTGTCAGAGATTACCCGGAACAAACATACAGACAGACAGACAGAGAAAAATTTTAAAACTTTGTTTTTTAGTCTCAGTAGCGTGTATACTTTTATATGCCTTTAGTGAATAGATGTAATTTTGGAATTACAAACAGACACTTTAATTTTATTTATCTGTATGTTAGATTGTTAATCCTGCGCGGGTAAAACCACGAGGCACAGGTATTAGTTCATAATGTCGAGGGTCAAAGCTTCCATCAAAGTTCGTACTTATTTATGGTACCCGCAAATACTGTGTAATCTTTAAAATAATTAATTCATGTCCTAATTCTTCCAAGAAAAAGGTATCCGAATTAACTTTAATCATAAAGAAACTTTCTTGTGAAATATGACATTACCGATACTAGTATAAAAACACAAAACGGAAAAGTTTTGTTAAGAATCCATTTCACTATGCTAACGAATTAGATAAAAGATTAAGTTAAAACAATAATGTACGTATATACGTACATCCTTGAAGCTGAATATTATTTGTATTTAGTTTACGTGACGAAAAAAGTAAAAACGCATTTCTTGTGTATGGAAGGTTTCGGCATCAATACCTTAAAGTAATTACTATTAAGTATTTAATAAATAGGTAAAATCAATAGCTATATGTAGTTCATGAGATACAAAGGCATGACAGACAGACAGAAATACTACATAATACATGTCGAGCTGATGGACAAAGACACATCCGGACAATACGAGACACGTCTGAATAGCAACTACATCCACTAATGAATGAGGTCTAGGGATGCACGTCACTATTCAATATTTGTAAATATCGATTCAAGTGCCTACGATCTAGTTGTTATTAATCGGCGATTTATTCATTAGGTAAATTTGAATTCATAAGAAATTAAATAATTAAAAAAAAATTAATAAAATCTGTCATGGACTCACGAACAATAATTAATTGAAATTATTGTTTTCAATAATAATGTCTTATTTAATCGTGTAAACAGGAATCTTTTATACATTACCATATATTTTTGTTATAGAAAAGTTGTCTGTCGTGACGTATAAGGAGGTCAAAGAGATGGAACTGGACACAGATAAATAGAAAGAGTTGCATCGGTTATTATAAATGTTTTTTGAATCGATTACATCTCATTCGATTCACGAAACGATCTCAATTTCCCAACATCGATTATAATTAGAAGTCGAACGTGCATCCCTAATGGAGTCTAATGAACTAAGCGCTATGTGCCTTTCAAAGGGCGACCGGGAGATGCGGGTACTTAGCTCCTAACAAGATTCACGTATATTTTTTGATGAAATGTACCAATGCCTGGCGCTTCTCTTACAACGCTAGTTTCCGAACCGGTTATATTAATTGACTTCCAAAAGAGCTTTACCAGAGAATAAACAGAATTTCAAAATAAGATTTTCTTTTGTCTATCCATGCATTGATTTGGGTTGCCTTAGCAAAATCGGTAATGAATGGCTTCATAATTTGCACCCTTACAGTGTCACCTATTTTAGCCGATTGAAAAAAAAGAGGAGGGACGACGTACATATTATTATTCTATTATTTATTTACTACGATATTGATTATCATTTCCACAAATGTCATATGATTATAGAGGATTAATTATAGGGATGGCCGGCGTTACGTACTCTACATTAAGTAATTAATATGGATGTTAAATGATTTTGAAACTGATTTAATGGACACTCCATTATGATGTTATACTGTAATGTAATTTTCGTGTCGTTATTGACAGTTCATGCTAATGTGAATCAGTCGGCACATTTTAAAATTTGTATTGAATTACGTGATCAGTTCGACAGTTTGATCAGTTGATGTTCGGGGAAACAGATACAAATTCACAAACACATAGCATGAATACGCATTTAGATTCAACGGCCGTTAATTAAACCACCAGATGTGGAAACTATTCTGATGTATATAAGTAATAACCTGTTACTAAGACAGCATTTAAATCAGTCTAAGAGAGAACTGTCACCTCAAGACTAGTTTAGTAGTATGTACTGAAATTGTAAAAAACTCAAAGGCATAGTCGTATTGTCCGGGTTGAGTTTATTAATTTCCCAGTAGCAGCCAGGAGTCTGGACTACTGCCCGACTAATGGCAATATACTCACCCCGTATTACATGGGATTTAAATATGACTGGCGAAATGTGTCCATCTCATTCCTGGCTATCTCTTCGAAGAATAAAGGAAGAATAAAAAAAGTTAAGTAGACCAAGGTGGTCCTAATTGGCTGAAAATGTATTCATTGAATTATGCAGCTGAGAGTCCCAGTAGCTGTCCGCGTAAGAACCGTGTTCCACAGCGACTCGGACGTTGCAAACAATAGCTTGGTTTACATTGACGTGGCTGGATACAATTAGTGTCCATTATGAGACGCGGTGAGCTCTATTAGTTCACTAACGGGGATAATGCTCTAAGCTCGTTGCACAGCTGAGATATTGATAGACCCTACTAATTACTAGAATAGTCCCCGATATTACGTTAGATCTAATGCATTAGGGTTGTAACAAGACAGCAGAGTTTATGTGTCCGAAACGCCTATATTCCCCGAAGGGGTAAGCAGAGGTTTTGTAATAACAACACCCACTTTTAAGTGCCAACATGAAAGATGGTGAGTCTATTGCCGTCTCAGGCACTATACAAATTCGTCTTTGCGAATTACATTTCTGACGTATGCAGATTTTAACCCGATGTTTTCCTTCACCGTAATGCACGTGGTGTGAAATCACAGTACATAATTTTTTAGAAAAACTCATTGGTTAAGGCCGCTGGGATTCGAGTTTTCGTCGTTTGCGTAGCATGCGTAAAACTCTTACCATATTAAAAACTCCTTCACTGCTATGTACTAGTACGCCACATTATTTATGAACTAGCTGTGCCGCGCGGTTTCACCCGCGTAAATTTAGTTTCAACCTTATTGTCGCGGGACCCTAATATTTTTAATAAATAAAAGTAGCCTAAGTTATTCCATGAAACATCAGCTACCTGCCAGTGAAAGTCCCGTTAAAATCGGTCCAGCCGTTTCAGAGATTACCCGAAACAAACAGACAGACAGACAGAGAAAATTTTAAAAACTTAGTTTTTTAGTTTTAGTAGCGTGTATACTTTCATATGCATTTAGTGAAAAGCTGTTATTTTGGAATTACAAACAGACACTTCAATTTTATTTATCTGTATAGATGTATAGATGTCGTAGATTACTTCGTTTTATTAAATCTACACGTAATAATCATCTGGGATAAGGAAGAACCAACATGGAACCGTCACAACGAACATACTTTTTTCGTTTTGTAGGATTGGATTCAAATCAATCGTTCGGATCAAATAGATCGAACAATCAATGGTTGGAACGTGAAGAGTAAGTACTCTTGAAATGAGCGAACATGTAGGATACCGATGAATCCGGATGCAACGAAAGATTTTCTAAAAAGAGGAGTAAGTTCAATTTTCTACGCGTGTATTCTTTTTTTTATTCAACATTCTACTTGCGCTAGTTTTTCTCCTTTCACGATATTTGAAAAGCTTGAATGAAAGACTTTCTCCAAACATTGACAGTTTTCATTGACGTCAAAGGCTTCAGTTAGCTAAGCTAATAATATTTAAGGAGCAAATACGCCTCGCTCCGAAGAACGGTACTACAACGCGTCTGACTCCGTTTCCTTAACCGGCAAATACATTTATCCGATACCTAACCACCCGGTTCAGATTCAATATAGCTCCCGACCGGTTTGTCAGCTAAATAACTCGCTCCCATATGTAGGGACAAATTCTGTTGAGTTTGAAAATGAAAATGTAAATGAAAATGAAAAATATTTATTCAGTTTAGGCCCTGGTAAGGCACTTATGAAAGTCGAGAATTTACCATTTAATTTAGTTTTGGATTAGCACTGGCATTTGTATTTGTATTGCTAAATTGTATTCCAGCTGCAATGCAATTTTGCAATACTAATAACAATAACCTAAATATTTGCATAATTAAAAATGTCGTACGCTTTATTAAGGTTGTTATTTCACAGCGAAAATTGTGTAGGTATCTCTAGGATTATTAGGTGAAAATATTTGGCACGGAGCATCGGTTGGTGGTACGTATCAATTTAAATCAAACCTTTAGTAACCTGTAAAAACTACAATTTGCCACAAAAATGAAAAAAAAAGTTAAGGAAAGTTTTTGGTTTACTTTCAATTTATGATATGTAAGTAGATCGTCTGTGACATAAATATGTGCCTAAAAAAAAAAGATATTTATAAATAATTCTAATGTTAAATAAAAATTTGTGATGTGGATGTAAGTATCTAGTATATAAATATAGGGTTCAACGAACAAATGTCGGCATGAAAAGATGAGGTAATGTGTAGGTATATTTTGATGTACTTTCTCCGAATCAATATTGATACGGAGAAAGAACGATATGACTGCCTCGCTGCGCTTGTGGTCGCAAGCTCTTCTAAGGACCGCGAGCTCTTGGATTCGATCTCCGGGTCGGAAAATTGTTATTGGGTTTTTTCATCTATTATTTCCCAGCATGCAGAATAGCTAAAGGCAATAGGCTCTTTTACATGGGACTTAAACATAATTGGAGATGTGGAGAAACTTACTTTTTTCGGGAATACAGGTGTGAACAGACGAAATATGATTTATAAACATTAGTTAGTTTTTACAATTCACTCGAGAAAAAGGCCAAAAAGGCTTTATAAGGCTCTTATATATTGGTAGTTTGGACCATGGATGCATTCAATATAATTTCCAGTTGAAGACTACCTATTGATGAAAATATGGTTTTGTACGAAACTTTAATATCCCTCAATCCTTTCAAATCGCTGGATGAAAAGAATACCTCGAAGACGTGTTTTATTTTGTAAAGCCGTTTTATTGAACCAAGATCCCGACAAATACCGCTGGACTTAAATTTTGTGTTGTCCTGTCTACTCGATTCCTTTATGAACCTACAATGTGTTTCTTCTAAATTTGTATATTAATATAATGTGTGATATAGTACTCCGCTCAAGCTGCTGGATCAATGCTTATGTTTCTTGTGAGTTCTTCAGCGTTCCTCTCATTAGATGGTTTAGATCAGGGGCGATCTAACAAACCTAAATGAATTAAAATAATTTAATTAAAAAAATTTTATGTTACTGGGGGTATAAATACTGAATTTGCATTGGTTGATACTAAAGCAATACAAATTTGCAGAGTTGGAATACGGCTACGAGGAGGAGGACGGTAGTGACGTTGACCGCGACCTGCGCCCCTTGATGCGGTGCACCGCCAAGCACATCGCGGCCGGCGAGGAAAGACCTCGCATCAACTCCAGCCAGCAGACCACACCAACTGAAGGTGAGTACATACCTATAATTTTGTTATTCAAGACTTGGTTAAGGTGGCAAGCAATACGGTGAACCTTAGGTTATTACAATGACAGTGTCTTCCTAACATAATTTCGGTCACAGCAAGAATTACCTATTTGCGCATGTATATTAAAGTATAGTGTATGTGCAATTGCAGATGCACTCTATATCCCCTCACTCTCATAGTCTGAATGAGTGTACTTCGCCACGACCGCAGTGAGATCAGACGTGGTTAAGATACTTTTAACTAACTTACTAACTACTGGCATTAATTGCGAATGCCTTGACTGAAAACCCCAATCTCAAATCTAGGCTGTTTGATTTGAGTCTAAAATAAGCATTACCTACAGACCGTAAACAACCTAATTGAATATAGCCCGCCTAAACAGCTTAAACGATGCACAAATGCCGTAAGCTATCCATTAAACAGCTTAGAAACGGTTGCAATGCGACGGGCATCTTGTACCCGTTATGAACTCTATTGAATTTGAAAGCTGTGTTGCTTGCATGGGTTTCGGGAAATGTCGTATTCTCGGTGCACACACTACTTCTATAATATCTTCTATAATATAAAAATGAATCGCTGAATGTGTTGCTAAGTGCAAATCTCGAGAGCAGTTGAACCGATATTTGAAATTTTTTTTTTTAATATTCCTTGAAATACGAGGCTGGTTCTTACAGAAAGAAAAATATCTAAAATAGAAGTACAACTGTTAGGCAGTAGGAATTTCGCCGGGTCAGCTAGTTATAGTCAAATACATGATAAATACTAGCGTATTTTTATGGGCACATACGAAGCGGCAGCTTGAAATATTTATTTATCAAACTGAGTTTACTCAGTAAACATTAGGGGACAACGTATGTACAATATTTTTCTATAAATCAAAAGGTTATATCAACAAATTATAGCAACTTATCATACACCCCGTTATATACGTTGCTGAGGCATTGCAATAGTAATTATAAGTTAATAATGTTTGGTCCCTCTTTTATGTTTATTTTGCATTTGTTGTAATTGAAAGCACATAACAGATTTCAACTGATCAATGTCTGTTCGTCTATATTACTAATATGAAATTTTTAATTGTCTGATCTATCAATGTCTCAGCCTAGAATTAAGTAATTTGATTTTTTTATTGGACCTCACAACAAAAGGATAGCTATCTTTGATAAGTATCAGAAACTGTAGAACTCTTCTGCATGCTAATAGAACTCTGCTCTGCTAAGTTCACCAGCATAAGATATGAAACGATTTTCCGAAATTCGACCTTCTGAGCGATGGGACGTAATTAACTAAGAATTATATTTTCACTAACATTTGAGCATTGCAACTGCGCTCAGAGGCCTATATTCTCATTGCCTTATATTTTTACACCAATCGAAATTGCAAACATATTTTCGAAAGGAGTTATTGCTGAGTTTCTTGCCTGTTTCATTTCAGTAAAAGCAGCCTTCCGAACCCGCCGGTAACATTTCATAATCCCAAATAATTACATTCTGAAAATTTTGAAGTACTTTGTCAAAAGTTTAATCAAATTTAAGTACTTTGAATTTGAATAAGTTAAAATAAGTTTGTAGATGGAAAACCTTCACACGCCAAATACAAAAGAATAAAAAAGCACATTCTTAAAGATAATAAATACTTACACTTAAATCTGGTTCGTATTATTTGAATGCTCATTTTTATAATTATGAAAACCTGTATTGTGTACATGCATTGACAAATTAAAAGCAACACCACGCAATACGCTATACAAACGCGGACTTGCGGCGAAGGCGGCGGGGCACACCGAGTGCGGATTACGGCAAATTGAATCACAAGCCAGAAGAATTCCGGAATTTCGCTCTAGGATTCAGTTCCGCTGTCCAAATGGTTCTCCAGTTTATGTTGAAGCTGACCGAGTTAGGAGACCTTACGGAAAGTCGCATTTACGAAGGATTGTGTCCGTTCGCAGCCAGTTGACTGTACTTTACAGTGTTGCGTTTTAGCGTTAAGACAATATCTGATGACGTCTTGTCAGCTATTGCTTTTATTATTCGACTAAGTGACAGTGACAGATGTATGCGTATACATACTATGAGATATCCTTTTCCTTGTTCGTTACGCTCTTGACAGAGCGGTCGTGGTCATCATGTGGTTCTATTCGGCGCAAATGTCACTCGCCTCAAGATGTCTCGCCATCGATCTCAGTTGATTGTCATTCTGGTGCACTCGTGTTCGCCCACGGCTGTTTTAGTCTGATTAGTCCTTCCCCGGGGTCTGGTACCTTCAACCCTACCTTGGACAACAAGATGTTCAATAGATGCACCATACCGCCTTGAAATAAGAACCATTTGGTATACCTTCTTAAAAAAGAGTCCTTAGTAGAGTAGATATTTCACTAACGTGCCGTAATTAGGACGTTAAAGTAGGCTTATTTAGCAACGTCGAACGCGCAGTAGTAATTTTATGAGTTTTTGTTTATCTGTTAGGTGTCGCGAATAAAAACATGCGCAGTTACCCCCACTATTTTCACCGAGCGCTAAAAACTCGTGAAAGTATCTGTAAGAGGACCTTGGATCTTGGCGGTATGATTCGCGCAGCATCTATAGCTCGGCTAATTAGTAGGTATGAGTTATGAGTGCGTGCGTTTCTTTCAAGCAATGCATGGCGTTTAACATTATTTTTTTTGTAATACATATTAAGGAACAACTGCTTTCTATTGACATGAATAGATTGTTTCCAATTTAGGAGATGCATGAATGTGGATAAAACGAAAGAAGTATGTAACGATTGTAGCTTGAGGCAAACGGTGGTCTCTGCCTACCTCCATGGGATACAGGCGTGAGCATATATAAGTATATATGAGAGATCAATGATCTTTGATTCAATGAGCTTTTTCCATGAAGTATTTATGGAAAAAGCGAAGCCACGCTTGTAATGCGTCACTCGTCTTAATTATAAAGATATTTGTGACGAAGGGGTCTCGGTATAGAACAGCACCTCCTTTCAAAGTTGATCATCTTTAAAACCATCAAAGGTCGCTTCTCAGAAGGCTTGTTTTAGTTCGACCAGATATTTAATTAAGTTTTTGTTCGACAGGAGATTAACTCTTAAAGTCAATCGTTGGATAATTTGCGATTCCTCGGTTGTATTTTCAACTAGTAAAATATTGTCAACTAGCTGTGCCCCGCGTTTTCACCCGCGTAGACTTAATTTAATGGATAGCCCGCGGAACCCAATTTTATTCAATTATAAGTAGCCTAAGTTATTCTTTGTATCATGAGCTATCCACCAGTGAAAGTCCCGTTAAAACCGGATCAAAAGTACCGTTAAATCCGGTTACGGAGATTAACCGGAACAAACAGAAAGACAGAGAAAAAAATTGAAAATTGTATTTTCCTTGTTGTACCGTGTATACTTTCTTATGTATTTATTAAAAGCTGTAATATTGGAATTATAAAAAGACACTTCAATTAGGTATATTTATCTGTTTGAAAGAAGTATAGATTGAAATTAAAAGACATATGTGAATTGGTTCGGACATGTGCCAGATTGGACTACAGACGCCCTGTTTAATGCGCCACTTCCCGCCATGCCTCCAACTGAACAAATTTACGTGAACATTGATTCGCCGGCACTCAGCTCAGCATAACTGCATTACGTCCATGTTGATTGTTTGCTGGAGAGTCGACGTGTCATCAATGGAACCCAATTATAACACGGCCTTTATGCACTCCTACTCGTTTATATTTGCAAACGAACAACGACAATATTTTCAGGTTTTGCAAGGAATATTCATACGAGCAACGTCGGGAAGCAACGTAATTAAAGTTGTTATATTGTTAGTGTTTAAAATCGTTTTTTTTTACTTTTAGAGACGAATAACTACTTAAATGGATAACAAGGGAAGGAAAAAACGCATGAGGTGTGATCACGATGACCTCAGTTGACAGAGCACGGCACGTGTACTATATTTCATAGTAACCTCACTAAACCCCCCCCGGTGGTCATCTTCAGTGCTCAGGGGGGACTCTGGATACTCTGATAGATCGCACTGGTGTCCCCCCACACTTTTCCGGGGCACATCCCCGGGGCAGCTGAATCGCCACCCCTAGAGACCTCGCTGTGCAAGGCAGCGCGAGCCACATCAACCTAACCTAACCAGTTTTATGAATTAAGGCTAACTCATTTTATGCTTGAGATGGCAAAAATTCGGTATCTCCCGCTACATATGGACTACACCTAAATTAAAACTTTGTCGACAGTGTAAAAATCTTTTGACACTCATCTTAAAGAGACCATCTAAAAGATTCTGTATTCCTTTAGGATGAAAGAAAATTTTCCGCAATCATTATTCATTGAATTATTTTAATCACTCCATAAATCTCATAATTTCAAAAGATATCTTATCATGAGTAAACGAAGGATGAAATATAAATGTATCATAATAGGATTTCCCTCTATATAGAAAATGTTGGATAAGCGACAATTTGTATTATATTTTCTTTGTGTCAACATTTATTTTGTAAAAGACTTTCTCAATGTTAGTTCATCTAGCACCATTGCAAACAATATGCTCGTATTTCTACAGGTACAATAGGATTACTGTCGTAAAGGAGTTTACAGAATTTCATCCTATTGTTGATTTCAATTCATTCTTCGTAATAATTTCGCCGCATTTTCTTTGAGTACTTCTATGTTAGTTTTGCTGTAAATATAAGTAGCGACCTGCCCCGTCTACGATCCTTTAAGACTATTACAGAACGTAGAATTTTCTCTATTTTCTTAAATATAGTATTGAAGTATTTAAACTACTTTGAAACCTTCGACAACTTACTATTTGGTGGAAAAAATATTTCTTACAGATTATTCTGGTAAACTTATAAATCAGAAAAATTCATATTCTTTTCCCTTAGTATATTTGAAACTATCGAAATATATGAATCTCAATTATATGATGTTGAATAGCAAGTAGCAATTTAGTTAGATATCTGCCGATGCCGGTAGAGATCTAATCTAACTTAAGCGATGAATTATTAAATTGGTCAGGTAATTGCGTTATGACTTTGAGACTTCGAAACATCACACTTCCCTTAATTAAAAAAGAACAGGGACTATCGGCTATTAGAATTTTTTATAGCTTTTAAAGCAATCTTAAATAATAGCTTGTTTTTAGCTATATTTTAAAAAGGAGCTGCATTGGGTTGGAGTTAGAGTTCCAAGTTCGAATCCCAGCGGGGCTTGTACCAATGAGTTTGTCCATAAACTTATGTGCAGTGATTTCACACCACGTGCTTTACGATGAAAAAAACATCGTGAGGAATCCTGCGTATGTCTGAGAAGTAATTTAAAGACGTATATGGACGGCGATGGACTCATCCTCTGTAACGTTAGCACTTAAACATATTCGGTGAAATGTGAGTGTTGTTGATGCAAGACTTCTGCTTACCTCTTCTGGGATGGCGTGAGCATGTTCATTTTATTTTATTTTGTGCCATATTTTGTTAAATACGAACTCTCTCTAAGTTTCCGAAAATCAAATAAGCCAAGTCAGATTTAAATAGAATGGTGTGTGATAACTCAGCGAGGAAATGATGAAAACCTCAGATCGGAAGTCTGCCATTAACAGCAAATCTGTGTTAACTCATTTTATTGGTCACTGTTTACTTTACACTTAGGCACTGAAAAGGTTGTCTAACAAACCCAACATTTCGAACCCTACACGCTGACAATACATTTAAGTATTTAACCTACATAAATATTCTCATGCCTGTATTCCCCGAAGGGGTAGGCAGAGGTGTTGTGAGACAACACTAGCTTTTCACCGAATATAATGATAAAGTGCCAACGTGACAGATAGTGAGCATATCGCCGCCTCAGGCCGTCTTTGAATTACTTCTCAGATCGTAAAGAACGTGGTGTGAATTCACTGCGCATACATTTTAGAAAAAATCGTTCGTGCCCAATGTGATTCAAACTTCCATCGCTTGCGTAACTGGCGACTACTTCAAAGAGAAGTGTTCTATATTCATGCTTTATCTTTCACTTTTGGTTGACTGAAGTCAACTAAGTTTGTAAATTCGACAGTACTCTGTGCTCGCTGTGCTAGCTATAGTGGCGCTTTTTTTACTCCTATGTTTGCACAGTTATTTCATTCTGCATAAAGTAGGAAATGTGACACTCTTTGGTATTGGTTATATTCGTGGGCTGCATATACGAGAAGCTGTTTACCATCAGATATAATGTACGTTTATACCTTTCAAAACTATAAGTTATCAAGTATTGCAAGAAAATATTCCTTTGGAGGAGGCAAAGGTGATACTTCCCAAGTGGTCCCATTTTTTTTGGTTCAGTTCTGATGATCTGAAATCGACGGGAACTTTCGAAAATCTTACTGGCGACTAGTGCGTTTGTTAATTATTTTCATTGACTATTTAAAGCATTACGTTTTAATATAATAATTAAGGTGTGGAGTCGATCTGATGATGGAGCCGAAAGACAGTCTAAAGAACACCTCAACGATTTACAGCTGACTGTATTTTTCTCTTTTTGAGGTGGTTTTACTTTTTATGTAAACAATTTTTTTTATAATCTCAAAGTCAAAGTTAAAAATATATTTATTCGATTAGACTTTATACAAAGTACTTTCAAATAGTCAAAACGACATGGTTATACAGGATTATACATGCTACCGCCAGGTTCGGAAGGTTGCTTTTACTGAGAAGAACCTGGCAAGAAACTCAGTAATTACACTTTTCAAAAATATTATACCACTACCTGTGCCCCGCAGGTTCACCGGCGCAGAGTAAATTTCATGGGTGTCCCGCGGAATCGTGTTTTTTTAATTTAAATGTAGCCCATGTTACTACTTGTATCATTAGTTACCTGCCAGTGAAAGTCCCTTTAAAACTGGTCCAGCCGTTTCGGAGATTACTCGGAACAAACAGACAGACAGAAAAATTTTAAAACTTGGTTTTTCTGTCTAGCGTGTATACTTTCATATGCATTTAGTGAAAAGCTGTTGTTTTGGAATTACAAACAGACACTTCAATTTTATTTATCTGCATAGATATAGACATGTATAGATTTAAAAAAACAAAGTAAATAACTTGAGAAATGTAAGCCCATGGACACAGTTCCAATGCACAAATCTACTATTGGAATCGACATGACAGCTTTAAAGTACGCCCAAAAATTTTAAATACATACGTTACATTATTTTGGAATTACAAACAAACACTTCAGTTTTATTTATCTGTATAGATTATAATGTATGTAATTTTTCAATAAATGTTCATGGAAGTAAACACGGTACCTACAAATACTAAAAATCCAATATTTTTTTCTCTGTCTGTCTGTTTGGTCCGGGTAATCTCCGACTGGACCGATTTTAACGGGACTTTCACTGACAGGTAGCAAATTTTAAACGGAGTAACTGAGGTTACTTTTATTTAAATAAACATTAGAGTTCCGCGGGACACCCAAGAAATTAAACGCGGGGCACAGCTAGGTATGAACTAGAAATTTAAAGCTCCATTGCAAAAATAGAGTAAAATGCCCACGGTCAATGGGTCGTGGCTAACAGGATTTACAAACCTTCGATACACTCTCTTTTATTTACCCCGAAGTTTATTTATTACATAGCGTGTCAATAAATGTCTTACCTACTTCTTTAAATAATCCCCGAAACAGGAGGACCGATTTCGGAGATTACTCGGACTTTCACCGGTAGATAGCTAATGTTACAACGAGTAACTTAGGCTATTTTCAGAAACACATTTGGTTTCCCCGGGCCACTCATGAAATTTCGAGGGGCAAAGCTAGTATGTATAATTTAGTCTGGACAGGCCTTAACATAAATGTTTTTTTTCTTAACAATATTACAATGGAGACGTAGTTCTTGCTCGACTTTAGAAATTCGAATTTAATAGAAAATGTTCTTTGATAGATTGTAGCTAAACGTTTTTTATCCAACACTAGCTGTGCCCCGTGGTTTCATCCGCGTAGAGTTAATCTCATGGGTGTCGCGCGGAAACCCTTATTTTTTTTTTTAAGTGAAAGTAAGTTACTCCTTGCAACATTAGCTCCCAGCCAGTGAAAGTCCCGTTAAAATCGGTCGAGCCGTTTCGGAGACTACTCGGAACAAACAGACAGACAGGCAGAGAATAAAAAAATGTTTTATTTGCGTCAGTATCGTATATACTTTCATATGCATTTAGTAAAAAGCTGTTATATTGGAATTACAAACAGACACTTAAATTTTATTTATCTGTATAGATGTATAGATTTGAAAGCTTAGTACAAACGATCGGGCGATGTAACTAAGTAATTTATCCGAGCGCAGTCAAGCGAGTTGACAAATTGCGAAGTCGAGTAAAAAACTATACCTGGGGACAATTCCAATAAACAAAGTTTTCTGTCTTGTTAGAATAAAGCTATTGTGTATATGCAGTGTTTGTCTACAGTTATAAATTTACTTGAATTAACGCGACTTACAGATTAATTTTACATTATACTCACGCTACGCTAGTAGAAACGTTAAAAAAAATTCGGGAATGACATGTGTTACGTGTTACGTGAATGTTACGTGACTGGTTACTTTGATGATGAATTGTTATTTTGTCTAGGCCTACAGCCCTGTTTGTATTCCAAGTTAACAGTTTTTTACTAATTGCGTATGAAAGTATATACGGTATATTGATAAATAAACAATGATAACAACTATAAAAAAAGATAAGTCTGTCCGTTATGAGTCTGCGAAATAAATTCTGAAAAAACTGAAGACTAAAGTGAAACCACGGGGCACAGCTAGTTTTATATTTAAAGTACCTACTGTGGAGGACCCACCTACTGCACTCAAAATTAAGCTGACACAACGTCTTGACGCATTTAAACTTACGTCGCAATTTCGGGCACTTAGCTTCTTTTTAAGAACCATTGAAATATTTTCACTTGAATATGATTATGAGGGAATAAAATTTAAATTTGGCAAGTGTATAAACTCTAGAGGGCCAACTATGGTCGTTAAGCAGAGCGTATTAAGAACTTCTTAGCTTTGACGTTTAATTTTAGAATAAGTTCTAAAGGCTTATTTCCAGACGTCAATCTGCTTAAGCCCATGATGGTAGATCCGCACTGTAGACCACAGAATCATACATTACTTTTCATGCATATATGTTTACGATGTAATTTAAAACAGTTTTTTTCAACCATTTATTAAACGACTTCAAAAAAGAGGTTTCGATTGTATTTTTTTTTTATTTGTCGCTATGTGTCAAGTCAAGTTTATTATATTTAAAGCCTGCTTATTCTTATTTACCTTATAATACTGAATCATATCAGAATACAATCTTACGCTTAGCGATTCCGGATCTGACAGGGAGAACTTTCTTTTGTTTTGATATAATTTTTTCTAAGAATACCGGTAGCTGTGACATTTAGAATTATTCAGGCTTTTGATATAATTGTGTGGAAGATACCCAAGAATAGGGTTGCCAGGTGTCAGACTAAAGTAGAACATAATTAGGCTTTTTGGTTGAAATAATCAGTGTCCGGCTATTCTGGCTTTTGTTAGGATTTTAGGCCGAGCTGATGGTAAAGTGCTTGCTGATCCGAATTTCAATGCTAATGCTACATCATTGTAATTTAATAGGACTCGTGGTAATAATAAAAAAAGTGTGATTTTTGTCGTACTGAGACAAAATCCTAAATAATGTAAATTATTCGAGTGTTTTGGTATTGGTTTGCCAACCCTGCAACCCTACACAAGAATGTCCAATAGTGTAACTGACAGATACCTAAGATGCTTACAAATGATAATAACACGAACTATTGTTTATGTTTTTTTCGCCTAGTGAAACAATAATTAAGCGTAGTGCAGATGACATCTTTAATAACTTTGGCTGTCAACTATGATGATTTCATTCAACTATAATACTATAGTATAATCATAATAATACAATTGTACATTATTATACAGATATGAAATCTACATTAATTTGAGAGTAAATTAAGAATTAATTTAAAAAAAATCTAACTCTCAATGGAGCAAACGTTATTTTTGACACATGTGCTAGTGCAAAGACCTCGCACGTTACCTGACACGTGGATTGCTGCGAATGACGCCACGTTATATGCCACGTGCTCTTCCGAGCATTGCATATAATGCAAACACTTCTGCATAAACATTCTCATTCATATGATACACTATCCGGCGTCACGCGGTTTCACCCACGTAGTTCCCATTCCCGTGGGAGTACGGGGATAAAATAATGCCAATATCAACACAACATAGAAAACAACAGCAAAATGTGCCAATTTTAGTTATGCCACGGAATACATTCCGTAGTCAAGTGTTACTGCTATCGGAAAATTTGTTGCCCTTAATCTATTTATTTTTAACTAGTACTTCGTGTAAATACTAAGCCTTAGATAATAAGCAAACTGCTACGGTGAGGAATACGCTTGAATCTGTTAGATAGCATAATGAGCAAGTTGTCATATTAAATTTGACAACAAAGATAGCTTGTGTTATCTTTAAAGTGCAAAATGATATTCGATCTTCATTTGGTAATGGACTTCCATGGCTGACACTTGATCATTTAGTAGATGTTTTAATTAAAATAGGGTACTCCGATGAAAATGGTAGCTTCATAAATGATAACTTGTCTAGCCATTGATATAGGTAATATACGACGTTAATGACAGATGTGCCATTATCGCGCGTAAAGTGAACACTCCAACAGTGACATGATTAGGTCTTTTACTCACGTGTTGATCTTATCTTTTTCGAAACGAAAGAAGTATGTAAGAATCGTTGTATATATTATATACAACAATTCTTATTTCAGTAGTTTCTGCCTACCCCCATTGGCCTTGACGCAGCTGTTGAAATTACTAAAATTGTAATAGATTTTTTTCTTGTTCTTGTCGCGACTCTGTCTGCTATCATAATGGTGAAATCATTAATATAATGGTGAAATCATTACTAAATTTTGATTATTTTCAGTCTGATACCTAACTTTTGATTCTCTTTTGACGTCATAATCGGTTTTCATACGTGTATTGTCAATACATCGCGTGAGTCATAAAACGCTCAGCGAGTCATGTCACCTGGGGCCGTACTATGAGCACTTACTGCCATGATAGTTTCACTCATTTATGAGACAGATGTATGTGACGTGTATACATCTGTCACTGTCGCACAACTGAATTATCATTGCAATAAGATCTCATGGTTGGGCCCCTGTCCTAATCGTATTTCGATAATGGTTTCGCGACCTAGCCTTATTACACTCTGACAGTTCTGACGTCAAAATTGTCGATAATAGTGTCATTGAGCCAATACTGATGATTGAGAATTGTGCTCCACGGGCCTTACCATAAGCTCTTCCATCACAGTTCAACTGTCTGACAGAGACAGAATTATACACGTCATGTATACCGTCTCATATTAACAATTAACCTATTAAGGCAATAAGAGGTCATAGTATGGACCGTGGTGTTTAAAATATCAATTGTGTATAGAAGTATATTACGTCTGTTCATCAAAGACGCGGTATCCAATACATTTTCTTAGTAAGCCGGCTTATCAATTGAGGATAAAAAGCGGTTAGCATAGCAATTTGTCATTTATTACATTTTCGATGATTCCATTTCCACATTAAATTGTCAATTGAACCAATAAAAAGTGTCAATACATCCAATAAAAAAGTTGATCTACTTTAGTTTTATGTCAATAATAACCCAATTGACTGTTTGACTCTATTTGCCAGATTGTCTATTAGTTAAAATTCATTACTGAATCGAATTGACACTGAGAAAAAGATGTTCGAAAGCCTATTTGGTGGAACTGTAATTGCGAGTTCTTATGTCACATGAAATGATTGGTTTTGTTGCTTGCGGGAACATTATATTGGATTACTATCAGTACCCTGCGGTTTTACCCGCGTAAAGTAAATTTCATGGGTGACCCGCGGAAATATAATGATTTTTTTAAATTAAAGGAGCCTTAATTACAAAGGAGTCTCGTATCATCAGCTATCTGTCAGTGAAAATCCAGTTAAAATCGGTCCAGCCGTTTCAGAGATTAGCAGGAACAAACAGACAGACAGTGAAAATTAAAAAAAAAATTATTTTAAAGCCTTTTTCGTGTGCAAAACTGTTATTTTGGAATTACAAACAGAAATATAGATATAGATATGGTAACGCTAAAGTATCGAGCTAAGGCATACCTTAGCACGATACTTTAGCGTTTACTTATTATACTTTAGCATTCGTACCATAGTACGAATGCTTGAAAATAGAGGACTTTTATATTCGGAAAATCTCTTGAACGCATCAAGCTGAACCCGCCAGATTTTAAATACTTTAAAAGCTTAATTGCATATTACCACAAATGGGAATAAAGTTACCTGCTCACGTATTAAAATTTTGCAATATTTAATTATAATTTACACTTAGTAGTGCCACTAATTATAATTTATGATTTTCCAATAATCACGCTTAAAACCTTTAAACCGCACTGACTCGCGTGTAAATATGTATTTGGTGTTCAAAAACATTACAAATATTTTATTTTGCTTTTATGTTTGACTTGCTTGCATTGCTTGCTTGCAGCAACAACAGGCAGTTAACGTAGTCGGGTGGTTGATCTATATATCATGTGATGTCCTTTGTTTCTTACATCGTACGAGTGAGACATTTATCTTCCTCCACTTGCAAACGTGTTCCACTCGTGTATCTAATGAAACAATGTTATTCACCAGCAAAGAACACAGCTCAGAACGGTGAATTTAAATTAATTAATAAATGATTTCTTACCGTTTTCAATTTGATTTAACTTCTACTTGTTCGCTTAAATAATAACAGTGTATTATGTAGAATAATCATTTTTAAAATCGGTGTGTAGTTACGGACCTTGGGGCTAGCTATGATCGTTTAAGCAGCGCGTATTAAGAACTTCTTAGCTTTGACGTTATATTTTACGGTACAAAAAGAAACTTCCAAGCTCAAGTTTTTAATACGCACATATGCTCACGCCTGTATTCTTCGAAGGGGCACAGGTGTTAACAAAACCAACTATTCACCGAAGATGATTAGGCGCCAACGTGACAGATGGTGAGTCGGTCGCCGTCTCAGGCACTATACTTCACCGTCTAAATTTAAGATCCCAGTAAATATCTCTTTATCGTTGATAGCATGTTAAAAAGGAAAATGTGTCGCTTAATATTTTACGATCACAATATTGATCACGGCCGCCAGTCGTCGTCTCGTTACTGCTGCGAGATATTTTACAGTCTAAGATGTTTACGATCTTGATATATGAATTTTTCACTGCCGCCGTCACAAGTTACCGCGTTGAAGTAAACGCAGATTTGAAATTTTTTCTCTGTCTGTCTGTCTGTCTGTTTGTTCTGGGTAATCTCCGAAACGGCTGGACCGATTTTGACGGGACTTTCACTGGCAGGTAGCTGATGAGTAAATTATGCTACTTTTATTATATATAAATATAATAAAATATTTGGTTCCGCGACTTGAAGCATAAAACTAAATCTACGCGGCTGAAACCGCGGGGCACAGCTAGTACTAAATATATTTTGCTATTGGACGGCGATTTACTATAAACCAAACTATTACTCTCTCACAAACCTCGTTATTAGTGTGGTCTATGAAGCTTCTTTACTTATCTACATATATTTGCCTACTAATAATAAAACTGTAACGATTAACGGTACATTGTCTCATTATAAACTCTTACGGGATTATTGCCTGCGAAAATTTAATCAAACTAATCCTTTCATGGGGAAGCAAGACATCAACATTAAGAATTCTATGCATACGAAGCGGGCAAAAATTTGTTTCAAAATAAAACCTGACATAAATAAATGCACTCTCTCTTCTCTCAGAGACAGCGACGACCTTAGGCTATGAGCTAGATATTTTCAGAGCCTCTAAACTTCGCTAGTGTAAAGCGAATCATATCATCATAGCGTTGTAGCACGGAGCGTTCTAGAAACATTTTGTCTCGGGATAACTCGGTAAGAATATTCGAGACGATGCGGTCTTTGTTCCATAAATATCTTATATTTTTAGGAGTTTAACCTCACAAGCTCATTTTATACATTTTTCCATTCTCGGAATATAGTAGGTACACACTAATGGCCTCCCATATAGTATTACCCTTGAAGCGAAATGTCCAAAGATATTTTACCGGCTCTTTACACGAATACTATTAAAATACTGTGCGTAAAAGCACAAGGGACATATAATGTTTTTTTTATTAAACTTAAAAGGGTAGGGTAGGCCTAACCGCGTTATTCTGTAAGGATTCTCAGCGTCGCACTCGACGACGTGTGTCAGTTTCAAAGATACGAAATTTAACTTGATCGTCCATGCATTATGTATCAATTTCCTATGATAGAAACCGACGCTCGACGGCGAGTTCGACGCTGAAAAACCTTACAGAATAACGCGGTTTAGGTTTTTGGTGAGTTGTACGTAAAAAATAAGGCATTCCAACGCTGAGGAGGTTAAAGGAGGATTTAAAATTTTGTATTCTGTACCGCTAATCTATACTACTTAATATTACAAAGAAGTTTGTAGGCTAGTATGTAAAAGCCGTGTTGGAAGGTAGTTTACACGTTACGTTACAGTAAAAGTGTTCCCGCGGCAAGTGGGAGGGCTAGGGAGGGGGGAGGGTGATATTGCGCTGGTACTAGCAATTCCATTATTTATAACACAGGTAACACGCGAATGACACTCTAGCCGTTGCAAGTGTCAAAAGGCTCACGTAACAGCTTACAAACAAGCTACATGCTTGTTTACTTACTTTGAAGCATAAAGAAAAGAATGGAGCAAGAATCATAACGACGATTATGTGAAAGGTGATAAAGCTAGAATGGGAGTGTCCAGATATGACGGCTGCTAGAGAGAAATGGAAGAGAAGCCACGTTATTAACTAAGGTTTCTCAGCATCAGCGTCGCACTCGTCTTCGATTCTGTCGGTTTTAAAGATATGACATTAAACCTTATAATTTATGTTTATGTATCAATTTCTTATGATTGAAACCAATGCTCGTCGTCGAGTTCGACGCTGAGAAACCTTAGTGAATAGCGCGGAAGAACACATTGCGAACACCAATAAGATGGGATAGGGGCAGGAGGATGATGATGGAAGTCATGCGGTTTCACCAGCGTAGTTCCCGTTCCCGTGGGTGTACGGGGATACAGTATAGCCTATGTTACTCTCTGCTTATGTAGCTATCCACGCTATATTTTCATATTGGCTTAGTAGTTTTTAAGTTTATTCGTCACATACAAAAGTTAAAATCTTTCCTCTTAACAATATCACGCTGTTTCATCCGGTAATATAATTAATTCTATGGGACACCCTAGAGTTAATTATATTACCTTAAACTTTTAAACGCATTTTTTTCACTTATCCGTACGTTCTTTCCATCATTTCCTTTCATAAAAAACATTCTTTTTGATTATAAAAAGGTGTGTTTACCAAATCGGTACCGCCCGCAGACCACGAGAAACGTGCTCCGTGCACCCGTGCTGGAGTGTTGCATTTGGCAATTGATTTTTATTTACAGGGGATAGTATTTCCATTAATGTTTCACATTCAATCGCAAATATTTACCGCGATATCCGTGAATATTCAGATTATCAAATATTTGAATAATTTCAACGCTATTGACATAAAATAAATAATAAACACTGTTCAAACATTATCACAGCCTCATCTAGTCAAAAACTAAGCAAATATAGGTATGATATGGTATTGGAAATGGTTCCTCCTAGCCTAATTTTCATAAGTAATTGAAATAATTTTTTGGTTATCAAAGCGGTTGAGTGGAGACCGTGACTCGGCAAACGTAGTGTAGGACACCCTTCGGCCAGGTGGGATGACGATCTCCGAAAAACTGCGGGCAGATGCTGGATGCGGCAAGCTGAATATAGGGCGCTATGGCTCTCATTAGGGGAGGCCTATGTCCAGCTGTGGACTAAGACAGACTGATGATGAAGGGGTTGACAACGCTCAGGAGGCTTACTATCATCGTTATAGCTGTGACATCATCATAACTCAAACTCAAAAATATCGTTATTCGATTAGACTTTAAACAAAGTGCTTTCAAATCGTCAGAATTACATAACCATACAGGATTATCCTTGCTATCGCCAGGATCGGAAGGTTGCTTTTACTGAGAAGAAAGAAAATAATTTTTCTCACTAATTACAATTGTGGACCGGTATCACAGTTTAAATAAGAGCTTTACACACTTTTTCTTAATGCAATACCCTTCAACGATGTGTTAGAAAACATGTTAATAATCTACATCTATACATCTATATATACAGATAAATAAAATTGAAGTGTCTGTTTGTAATTCCAAAATTACAGGTTTTCACTAAATTTATATGAAAGTATACATGCTAAAGACACCAAAATACCAAGTTTTTAAATTTTTCTCTGTCTGTCTGTCTGTCCATCTGTCTGTCTGTCTGTCTGTTTGATCTGGGTAATCTCTGAAACGGTTGGACCGATTTTAACGGGACTTTCACTGGCAGGTAGCTGATGTTTCAAGGAGTAACTTAGGCTACTTTTATTTCTTAAAAATATTAGGCAGCATGAAACTAAACCTACGCGGGTGAAACCGCGGGGCACAGCTAGTTATGAATGAAATCGGTAAAGCTGATCTTAAGTGTTTGCGTCACTTGGAGGAGTAGGGATTCATTTCAAGAGAATCTGGTCAGCTGTTCAGGTGTGATAAGGTAGACTTCCCAATCACTAACATGGCGTCGAAAAGTCAATAAGACCGCACAATGGTATACTATAATGTACTGTCTCATGCTCTACCCATATTAACCTTGGCAAACTCTAGCCAGTAAATTAATAAAATTTAAAAGAATCTTATTCAATTCAGTTAGTTAAGTGGTATAGAATATTATTAATAAACAGGTTTAGTCGCAGACGGGGCTGTGGGCCGGACCTCGGTGTCTGAACTTAAACGAATTACGCCGAGCCATTGAGACTACATTAGGCTATTCACGTCCTTAACGAAGCCAGCTTTAATAAAATA
Organism: Watsonalla cultraria; assembly: GCA_964035505.1. Classification (NCBI taxonomy): domain Eukaryota; kingdom Metazoa; phylum Arthropoda; class Insecta; order Lepidoptera; family Drepanidae; genus Watsonalla; species Watsonalla cultraria. Next base: position 13,043,826 of record OZ037711.1, read on the forward strand.
TCAAAATAATATCTAAGCCTTAAAGCCGAACCATGGTTTAAATATATGGTTTAAAAGCAGTAAGGAAACTGGACCTAATTTTCGAAATAAGAATGTTTGCTCCGTCGAGAGTGAGGGTTGTCCATCATTCATCATCATCTCCCTGGCCTTATCCCATATATTTGGGGTCAGCATTTGATTCAACCCGATGTGGCTGATCACCTTGATTTTTGTACGAAGCGACTGCCATCTGACCTTCGTAACCCCTTTTTTCGAGGAAAATCGGAAATCTGGGTTAAACCAGTTATCAGTCTTTCTTAGGCCTCTGACTAACCTGTAACAATTGCCAAAGATATTAAATTGGCAACCATTGCAGCATTGAGGGTTGTCCATCATAAAGATTAAAACAAATGCTGTTTTATTTACTGTCAAAATAATGCAATTTGTCGTTTTAATGTTTTGATAATAGGCAGTAAAAACGTAAATGACGTATAAGTGACTTGACACGATGTGACACCCCTTGTTGGCGCTACAGCTCTTTTGCTTATAATCAGTTTGAGTGTCATTCTGAACGATGTATTCCCAGTTTCCTGCTGGCTGTGGCTGAATGGTAGTACGGAGATGAAATATAGCCTGTATTAGTCAGTGCTAATGCATAAAAAACGTGAAAGAATTTTTAAAATCGGTACAGTTCTTTTTGAGCCAATTCCTTACAAACAGACTAACATACAAATGTTTCCTCTTTATAATATTAGTAAAGATAAATTTCAAAACATTCAACATTGGCTTAAGCGTCGAAGCCACTTGGCCTTAATTTTATGCTCGATAATTCCAGAACACGTGCCGAGACTCGAAGAGTATCAGAGTACTGGGCGTAGTGTCGTTGGTTTCAGCGGAGACTTTAGAGATAAGAAAAGGTTAAATTGGTATCTAAAAGCTGGGTGTGCTCAGTAAGGCGAAGCGTACTTCACGTTCCTAGTATAGATAAGTGCAACCCTCTATTGTCGGGAGGAAATGATTCAGAACTTACTATAAAATGGTTGCAATTCCATAGATTGTCTTCGAATATCATATGAGTCATATGAGTAATTCACAGCTTATATAATCTATACATCTATACAGATACTATACATACAGATAAATACAATTGAAGTGTCTGTTTGTAAATCCAAAATAACAGCTTTTCACTAAATGCATATGAAAATGTATACGGTACCGACATAAACAACCTAATTTTTATTTTTTTTCTCTGTCTGTCTGTCTGTTTGTTCCGGGTAATCTCCGAAACGGCTGGACTGATTTTAAAAGGCGTATTTTACTTTTAATTTTAAAAAACATTAGGGTTCCCATAAAACTAACTCTACGCGGGTGAAACCGCGGGGCACAGCTAGTAAGCAATATCAACTGACCTCGCATTATAAATGCTTGTCGTAAAATGAAAGGTCTATAGATATAGATACTACTAGCGAGCATCTAGCTTACTACTAGACCCACGCTTTCACCCGCATAGCACCTAATTTAATGGGCGTCCCGCGGAACCCTAATGTGTTTTTAAATAAAATTAGCCTAAGTTACTCTTTGTAAAATAAGCTTTCTATAGAAATTTTAAGCAAAATAAAAATGCCTCCCGTTATACTTAGCGTCGCCTCCATAACTCCCCCTCCTTAGCATGAATCAATGGTGAGTCTAGTCACCGCAGAAACACGATAAAGTAGCTGCATTTAGTCATACGCTAAATATGTTAAGAAATTAGCAATTTGTGTGTTTGTTATAGCAACACCTCTGCCTACTAATGCAGGCTCACGTCTGAATTCCTCAATGGAGAAAGAATATGGAGAAATAATTGCTTTGTCGGTCTTTGTAATGCTATAAGTTTACTAAAAGCAAACTCACCCGTTTATCGACCCGTTATTGCAATTCAATATAAAAGCTATTTCTAAGATAATATCTTTCATTTTATAATACTAACATAGCTGGAATAATCCATTTATTTTATACAAAGACTGGCCCAGGAGGAACAAAAGAGTTAAATGATTCAATTAAAATAGTTTCACACTAGCAGAGCAAGTGGGTCAGTTCATTTTCCAAGTTCCATTGACAAATGGGAGAATCGGATACCTCTCAGCACTAACTGTCACGTCAATCAGCCTGTGACTTATTACCTTCAACATTCCTGGATTGATAATAATGATAAATGAGATAAATTCTTTTGTGCAACAATTTATACTTATTCCGGTCTAACTCTCGACGGGGGCAAGACTCTTAAATGCTATTACAGAAAGTTTCAGAAAAGCTTTCTAAAAATTAAAAACGATCGGTTAATATATCAAAATCAAAAACTTTAATTTTGTATATCCAAGATACTCTATACTATATAAGTGTACACGCTATTGAGACTAAAAAACCAAGTTTTAATTTTTTTCTTTGTCTGCTTGTTTGCTCCGGGCAATCTCTGAAACGGCTGGACCGATTTTAACGGGACTTTCACTGACAGGTAGCTGATGTTTCAAGGAGTAAATTAGGCTACTTTTATTTATTAAAAATATTAAGGTTCCGCGACAATAAGGATGAAACTACGCGGGGTACAGCTAGTATATTATGGTATAGAGGAATATTTGTATTTTTGTGTTATTGTATGCTACGAATAAATTTAAAAACTACTACATTGATCAGAAGTATTCTTTCAGCAATCGATAGCTACATTATCAGCGAGTAACATAGACTATATTTTATCCCCGTCCTCCCACGAGAACGGGAACTGCGCCGTGAAACCGCGTGACGTCCGCTATTATAATAGATTGGGAGTTGGTATTTGGGAATCTGGATTGAAGTTGGAATGCGTAAAGCTAAACCGTAATTTGAAGCACCCTTGCCGATTTTAGCTCAATGCAGACGTCGCTGTTATATTTTATTTCCGATATCAAATAGATAAATTGATCTCCGCTGAGGGGGCTAACTATGATCGTTTTAGCAGCGCATATTTAACTATACACATAACATACTCGTGCATTATGCTCACGCCTGTATTCCCGGAACGGGTAGGCAGTTGTGTTGTAATAACAACACCCACCTTTCACCGAAGATTATTAAGTGCCAATGCGACTGATAGTGAGTCTATCGCCGTCTCAGGCACTATACATACGTCTTTGAATTACTTCTGAGACACATGCAGGTTTCTCACGATGTTTACCTTAACCGTAAAGCACGTAGTGTGAAATCACTGAACATAAGTTTTTAAATATCTCGTTGGTACAGGTCCCGCTTGGATCACCCAATAGCCAGGGTCTAAGAATTTGGCTATGGTATCCCCTGCCTGTCGTAAGAGGCGACTAAAAGGGGGCCGGAGGGCCTGCTGGCGGTGGTCGGGGTGGGAGCTTTGACCACCGAGCCGCGGGCCCGGGAAGGGACCACCGAGACGTGGCTCGCGCTGCCTTGCACAGCGAGGTCTCCAGGGGCGGCGACACAGCTGCCCCGGGGATGTGCCCCGGCAACGTGTGGGGGGACACCGGTGCGATCTATCAGAGTACCCGGAGTCCCCCCTGAACACTGAGGATGGCCACCGGGGGGGTTTTAGTGCGGTAAAAATCCCACATACCCCGATCTGCCTCTCCCAGGGCGGTCGGGGACCTTTTGAAGGTTTCCCCCTCGTCAATAAAAAAAAAAAAAAAAAAAAAAAAAAGGTCCCGCTTGGATTGGAACTTGCGCCGCTTGCGTAGCAGGCGACTGCTCTAACCCCAAGGCCACCACGGCTATTACTACTACACGGTACAAAAATGTACCGTTAAAGTTCAGAAGTTCTTAATACGCTCCGATGAATGCCTCAGCTTGGTGATATTAAGTGCTAGACTGGTGAAAATTTATAGAACCCTCAGATACAGAGTTTGCCCCTTGTACGGTATCGCGTCACATTGCGAACCAACTTGTCGCCACCTAGTCAAACTTTTAATTTAATCTATGGAGTAATAAACTCCACGGATTAAATTAATAGTTGGATGTTGTCTAGTAGTAGAACGGGGATGGGTATAACGCCACGAAAAGGGGGCTGTGTATGGTTGTTTTAAGCAGTAGGTATTAATTAAATATGCTCACGCCATCCCAGAGAGGTCCGTGAAGGGGTTAAACAACAGTATTCACATTTCAACGAATATGATTTAGTTGCAACGTGACAGAGGGTTAGTCCATCGTCCTAAGTATTAAGACTTCTATTTTATTACCATAAAATTTAACGTCAAAGCTCTAAAGTGGGACCCTAGGACCGTTAAGTATTGTATGACAGTGACAGTTGTATTCAGGGCTATTACGTACGGATTTCAATTAAATTCCAATTCTCATGGAAAGGTTTGGCGGAAAATAACGTTTTATACGTCGGAATCTTTACGTCTTTTCACAAATCATGTGTCCGATATACCTGTCTTCTAAAAATGACGAGATTGAAACCCGAACATAATTGGCCCACAAATCTCTTACACATGTCCTTTACAGTGGGTAGAACGAATGACAGTAATACACTCTTATTGCTCTAAGCGAGATTAATAAAGCCTAAAGCCCTCCTCGATTAATGATGCTTTTTCTACTCAAATTAATAGCTCCTGACATAAGCCCGTTAAACCAAACTATCAAACAAACAAACTCCTCAAAACTTTATTTAATACTAGCTGTGCCCTGCGGTTTCACCCGCATAGATTTAGTTTCGTGTTACATGTCGCGGAGCCCTAATATTTTTAAATAATAAAAGTAGCCTACTCCTTGAAATATCAGCTACCTGCCAGTGAAATTCCCGTTAAAATCGGTACATCCGTTTCAGAGATTACCCGGAACAAACAGACAGACAGACAGACGGACTGACAGACAGACAGAGAAAAAAATTAAAACTAGGTTTTTTATTGTCAGTAGCGTGTATACTTTCATATGCATTTAGTGAAAAGCTGTTATTTTGGAATTACAAACAGACACTTCAATTTTATTTATTTGTATAGATGTATTATTATATAGAAGCATAGATAGATATAGTTGTATAGATGTATAGAGGTATAGATTTTTAAGTACGTTTTTGAGCGCATAACGTATCTATACATGTAGATAATATAATTGCAGTTGAGCCTTAATTAAATCGTTAGGAATGACACAAAAAGTTCTGCTTGGGCTCTGCCTTCAAAAATATTTGACACAGAGTGAAAGATCAAAGTAGATAATAATTATCTCTACATCACAGAAATTTTAATTAAAAGCTTACATTATAATAAAACATAATTGTAGTAATTTCAAACCACACAAATTACCGTACGTTATTCGTTCTTCAAGTCTTCAGTCCGCCGCATTGCGCTGTCCTGCGGCACAAAAATTGATTACGTCGTGATTATATTAAACTGTATGAAAACAAACAAAAATTGGGTCCAGCCAGATACAGTACATTCGAATGTTTACACAAAGCATCATATTTAATAGACTAGCTGTGCCCCGCGGTTCCACCCGCGTAGATTTTAATTTCATGGTTGCCCGCGGATCTCTAATGTTTTAAAAAAATCTAAGTAGCCTAAGTTACTCCTCGTAACATTAGCTATCCGTCAATGAAAGTTCCGTCAAAATCCGTCCAGCCGTTTCGTAGATTACCCGGAACAAACAGACAGACAGACAGAGAAATTTTTTAAAAATTGGTTTTTCTGTGTCAGTACCGTGTATACTTTCATATGCATTTAGTGAAAAACTGTTATGTTGCAGTTACAAACAGACACTTCAATTTTATTTATCTGTATAGATGTAGTTTAATGGTTTTAATTACTCGTAATAATAGTTATTTGTTATACAAGAGTGCAAAGTTGCTTTTTAGCCGCGTGTTCAATTTTGATGACCGAGCAAGCGAAAGATTGCAAAATTAGAATCCTGAGCGTTAGCGAGGGAATCAAAAGAGCACGAGGTGAAAAATCTTTGCACTCGAGTGCAACACGTAACTTTTCATTCCACCTCAGCGAGGAAATGACTAAATGCAAAAAAAAAAACGTTTACAATCACAAGATAGGTACACTTTTATTTCAGTTTAGGTATTAATTACTACATTATGACAGGTAAGTATTACATAATAATCTTTTTAATTCACATACTTAGTGCACACGATGTTCTAAATTCAATTTACTTTATCCTCTAGAGAATAAAAACGGCTTTTCCACTCAGATATTGAAGATTAAAAATACTCTTTCCGAGATGATGGGATGAAAAAGTATTATAAAAGTTTAAATTTCTTTACTCCTTTTTAAAATATATTTCGACTTTCGTCGTTTATCGTCTTCCTTTTCTTCTCTCTGTCATCCGTCACTCTTATTTTTTCTCTTCCATTCTTAAACGTTCAAATATTGTCTATCATTACCGCATACAAACTCATTTCATCAATCTCACATAGATGTTACGTATGTTTGTTACAATTTAAAAAGAGTCTTCGAATCCCGAAAATAGTTACTTTCATACATTATACTCACGCCTGTATTCTCTGCAGGGGTAGGCAGAGGTGAACTTATAGTACACTTCAGGAGCCTCTTACTTTCGGGTGGGCATATATTGCTAGTTTTCGTCAAGTCTCGTGTAGTTGGGTTCGAGCCATTATTGTTATAAACTATTCATATTTAATGATAGCTGTGCCCCGCGGTTTCACCCGCGTAGAGTTAATTTCATGGCTGTCCCACGGAACCCCTATGCTTTTTTTTAAATAAAAGTAGCCTAAGTTACTCCTTGTAACATTAGCTACCTGCCAGTGAAAGTCCCGTTAAAATCCGTCCAGCCGTTTTAGAGATTACCCGGAACAAACAGACAGACAGACAGAGAAAAAAATTCAACCTTGGTTTTTTTGTGTCAGTAGCGTGTATACTTTTATATGCATTTAGTGAAAAGCTGTTATTTTGGAATTACAAACAGACACTTCAATTTTATTTATCTGTATAGATGATTGTATTGTGTAGGTACTAACGGATGTCACTCAGTTTCCCCCGCGTAGTTCCTGGTCCCGTGGGAGTACGGAGATAAATTATAGCTTATGTTATTCTCTGATAATGAAGCTATCCAATGCTGAAATTATTTAAATCTAATATTGATTCACTAGTTTCGGAGCCTATTCTATCTCTCTCTACTCTTTATAATATACTAGCGGACGTCAAGCGGTTTCACCCACGTAATTCCCGTTCCCGTGGGAGTACGGGAATAAAATATAGCCTATGGTACTTATAAGAATTTTCAAGATCTGTCAAGTAGTTTCGGAGCCTATTCAATGCAAAGAAACAAAAAAACAGTCAAATCTTTCCTCTTTATAATATTGGTATAGAAATATGGATTAAACTATATATTTATATATATATTATATTTGCATATTTCACTAGGTCCCTATAGTACCTTTGAGGCACAAATTCCCACAAAAATGTAAGGCTTCCTTCATTGCAAAGGTAATTCCATTAAATAATTTCGCGTCGTGTATTTTCCAGATCAAACACAAAACAAACAAACACATCTGTCCTGTTTCAATCGAAAGGTTAACTTCAGCGTAATACTTTTTCAATCCTTGTGTTGCTCTAGTTGACAACATCGTTATATTGTTACATAGTATAGTAGACCAGAGGGTATGACAACCACTGGTTATATAGCATGAAAGGAAACAATCCATACACACATATATAATTGAATCCCTATTTCCCTTCGTTACGTCATCACGCATGAACGGCTTGACCGATTTTAACGGGACTTTCACTGGCTCACTTTAGATAGTTGATGTGTCAACGAGTAACTTAGGCAAATTTTTTGAAAAATATGTATAAAGCATGAAATTTAATCTATGCGAGTGAAACCGCGAAGAAAAGCTAGTAAACGATAAAAAACACTGGAATTGTTTTCCTGCTTGCTTTACAATAAAATGTTAAGCGATATTATTAAGTGTACAAGAATTGAGTGCCAATTAGCGGCAAGCGATAATTGGATTGAAATACTATCAGGAATCGTATTTTGCCAGATTATTGCTGTAAATCACTACATTTAATCAGACAATGTTTGAATATCACTTTACTCTCGTGGGAATATTTATATGCTTTTTTTGATGAGGTGATTTTTGTGCTTGCGGGGTTATGAGCCTTAAATTGTTTCCTATCTTTGATTGCTCATTAAGGGCCCCCTTTATTGAAAAAGATTCAATTTCGAATTGTACCATAATATTCACAACTTACAACATAAAATATGTATAATTAAGTAGGAAGTTACATAATTTTAATTATACACGTATTGAAGATCCTTTTTTCCACGTATGCGTAGATGAAAGAAATTTCGATTAGTGATGCAACACAATACCAGATGAATATTTCAATCTCATTATCTGGATATTACCAAAAATATAAATTTTCGTTCACTTATTCAAATAGGAAATGGGTGTCGGAAATTTCCTCTCATTTTCGAGTTAATTGCGAGTCTCTGTTCACTCCATTTCGAGTCGTTAACTCGAGGGCTATCGGTTTTACCGTTATTCGCTTAGACCACTGTTTGAGTTGGCTTCGTAAACGTCATTCTTCATTTTGTTCAATTAAAACTAGCAACTTCGTTGAAACGGGACAAGAATACACAATTTGTATACTTAATTATCAAATCATAAATAATTTTCTATACGAAAACTATTCTCTATAATTAAATATGAATTATCAGCGCAGACATATCTCCCTTCGAGAATAACCATTGTTAGTCGGCGTCGCAAAGCCTCCAGCCTGGCGCGTTCCCGAGAGAGCGAATTCGGTCACGTTTTATTTGTGTCTTAATTAAGATTTTGTTCAATAAATATAATTACCAGTTCATTCCGCAAATTCATCAGCATTCTCTATATATCGTATGTCAGTCATTTGGATCAAATTAAATCAATATCAACATTTGGAAAAATAGTTCAGTGGTTTAGCTGTGTAAGGAAAACAAACATTTTGACACTTATAAAATAATTACTTATGAAGTATTCCGCTGCAATCACTGGCGCTGTTACAGGAGGTATATCCATGATAACTTACTCGAAAAAATAACTTTAAAATTTCCTCAAAACATGCATTACATTTTTGAATGCGCAAATACAATCCTTATCGCCTGGCGAACGTTGACCTCGCGTAATTCACAAACACTACAATATCTATCTACACTACATATATGAAACTATTGTAGCACATCAAGAACAATACCGAGAACTGTCCCCGAGCATCCCCGGCCCACACACACCAATAACAATACAGCACAATGCCCCGCAGTTTCACCCGCGTACACTTATTTTTACGGGTGCCTTTGTTTCGCAATATAATAGCAAGCTAAGTTACTCCTTGTACTACCTGCCAGTTAAATCTCGTATAAATCGGTCCAGTTGTTTCAGAGATGAGCCAAAACAAACGGGTAGACAGACAGACTGACAACTGTGACAAACATTTTTTTTTATAGAATTACATATTTATACTTACATTTCGTGAAAGGTTGTTAATTTGGAATTGCAAACTGTTAGATAAATTTCATCTATCAGCATAGGAATAAATTTGGGTAGGGTATCACTTATTTTAGCTGTGCCAGTCATTGCGATGACATACTGTATATACACCCACAATTGCCCACATACATTGGTGTAAATTGTACCTAAATCTTCATATTCACACCTTGATGGTGGATACCAACCGCGAGATTTTAATGGGCCGCCCAACAAACCATTCGATTGCATCACAACCGCGAAGCAAATTATTCACATTAGTTCTAGGGTTACAGTGTGATTGCGAAAGGGCAAACTTCGTGTTAATTGATGCTCCAACTACGTGGATGTTACAACAATATTAGAGGTTACCCGATATTATTGTCTAGTGCCGCTAACGGCCGTTTACCGCGTGAGTTAAAATACACCATAACTCTTGTTTATTGAAACAGTACCCCGCGGTTTCACTCGCGTATACTTAATTTATTGAACCCTAATTTATATGAAAATCTTTACGTTACTCCTCATATCGTCAGCATTCCAGTGGAAGTCCCGAGCAGCGCGTATTAAGAACTTCTTAGCATTGACAATCAATTTTACGGTACCAAAGTGACACATCGAAACTCAGAAGTTCTTAATACGCTCTGCTTAAACCGATAATGGTAGAACACAGTTCAATTTTATTTTATCTGTAAATAATGTTTAGATTGATTTTAACACTTGAACTCTACCTTTAGGATATTCATCATGTTTCACAGCCCGTCAGATTTTACTCACTGACTGTCTGGGGATTTATTGCTTTGAGAATCAGAATTGCATTGCACCCTTGTATTGAGCCTTCTTGGAACAATCTAGAAGGATACCGATTTTAATCAAGTATTTTTTGTATTTTATAAAATTAATACAGTTAATAACCGTCACGTGGTTTCCCCCGCGTAGTTCACATTCCGGTGGGAGTACGGGGATAAAATATAACCTATATTGATCAGTGAAAATGTGGAATTCAAATCGTGAAAGAATTTTTTAAATCATTCGAGTAGGTACTTTTTAGTCAATTCGTTACAAACATACTTACATACAAACTGTTCCTCTTTATAATATTAGTATAGATAATTCGTATTTATATAATTGCGTATTTGAGAAATGTAAATTTACAGTAAATACCTAATTTGTATTGAAAAGAATAAGTGAGGCTTTACTGGATATACGACTAAAGAAATTATTTCTTAAAAGGTTCTTTGAAGAATGTTTGTTTGCATCAAACAAGGATAATATTTACATAGGAGACCAGCGTTCGATTAAATAAACGTTTCGTGGACTGAAGCTAGAAACTGTTGTAAATTATTTCGTTTTGCGAATTGTGTTTTTTTTAGTCAGAATTTTTAAGCTACGTTTTTAACTTTAAACCGAAACATACGTATACATATGTATACTGACTAAATGTTTTTTAGTGGAATCTGAGATAGCAATTGTTGCGTTAATAGTATAATTGTAAAGTGTAAAAAATCCTATTCTCAGGTCTACCGGAATGTACACGAAAAATTTCATGAAAATAAATACTTTGATGCTAGATTTTTATATATTAGATTATTATCGAATTCAGCCGGATTTCATTTAGAAACGGGGATAAATAGACAGAAACTAGTCTTAAAAATTCTTTCAATCATTTAAAGAACTTTATAAATCAAGCATGATTTTACCCAAACTTACATAGTTTGAAATGACGATAGGATTAAACAATAATAATCTGCAGTCCCTGGATAACGGGTATAAAAAAGGCTAAAAGAAATAGTTGTATTTCTTAATTAGAGAATAGTTGGTGAAGTCTAGCACCGCTCCGAAGTCGTTTGTTACAAGCGTGTAGCGTGCACTACTAAAATCAAATTAAAAGTATTCTAATTATAATTAATGCAATATTTCCCATTCGATTCGTTCGTATAGGCACACAATTACCATATTTTCAAATCCCACTTGCTTAATTACAAAACGTTCTCCGATGGTTGTTTACTTTTACGATTGTTTGTTTTCGGCATACATTTTACGTACCATTATTTTGGCATTCTAAAACCTGACAGTGGTTTTTGACTATTTGCTACAAAATTTAAACAATGGTCAAGGAGTGTTCTTTTCCCACCATGTCTTTAGCCTGAACCGTTCCTCGTTATACCACGATATAACAGCATCTAGATATTTCATTACTCAAATATAAATATTGATGGATACATATTTAATTTTAATAAATTATACAAAAAAGTAAAACCGCCTGAAAAGGCGAAAAATGTATTACCCACCTTTGAAGTTGGTGTTTGACCACCAAGTTTGATGCATATTTGGCACCAACTTCAAAAGTTGTAATTATTTTTATATGTTTGAAGGCGCTTTTATTTTTGTAATTTTTCTTGCGCTTTTCTATTACTTTCTGCAAAGTGCAACTACTACCAGTCATAAGTCATCTAGGTGTAAAGTTCTCATCGATACGATACAGTCGAATTGATAACCTTCTCCTTTTTTGAAGTCGGTTAAAATGTTAATGATTAAAAAAACTTAGTAAGTAAATTTATACAATGCAAGCTCAGCTTATACTCGTACACCCAAAGAATTTAATGTTATCTACTAACCAGTATAAATGTTTGTTTGTAAACAGAAGCATACATTAATCGCAATTAAATAATTTTCCTAGGAAATGTATAGGAAACCGAAAATAGACAGGAGTTATTTTCGGTTTCCTTTTCAACCTTCATGGTCATGTTGCGGATGGGTTTAAAAATATAATGTACATATACTTATTCATTACATCATATTTATGTTAACCTTAGATTTCATATTATCTTACATACATAAATCTATTATATATATCACATAAGTATGCTATTTGATAAATAAAAAAAGATTTAGACATAAATGAATACTACTATGATAAGATATATTATAATATAACAGACGTTCCGGTAACAATTTGCTATACAGTTGACTTCTTCACAGTGCCGAGAAACTAAAGTTTTGAGTTAAAATCGCGAAAGTTTAACATAATTTGGCAGCAAGCTTTGTGAGCTGAAGCATCATAACTATCATTAAATTGTTTTTGATTCGCATACAATTAAGTAAATATTTTTATTAGCACGCTCTCATGAAGCTGCCAGGACACTTGGTGTGAAATGACATTGACATCGACGATGATACATTGACATGAAATGACAATACACGAATTATATACAACTCAATTTGATGTATTACAAATATCATATACCATGGAATGCAATATAATTCCTACAAAATATATAAAACAACGAAGACATTTTATATAACTACTTAAGACTACGTATTTCTAAGAAATTTTAGAACATTTCTGGATAAAACTACTATACCTCAAAAATAACTTATCTCTTTTCTCTTCTAAAATAATTTGAGGGTACTAATCAATTAAATAATATCTAGTTAATAGAGTTTGTAGACACGCATTAGAATATCCATGTCTTCTTAGAGCTATCTCTCCCTGGTTATGTATCTCTATCTGGTTATTTTTAAGGTTATTATAAAGGACATAGGTCCTTAATAACTTCCTTAAAAATAACCAAGTTGGATAATTCTGCTTTCATTTCCGTAATGCAGGCAGGCGTGGTAAAAGAACAGCGGAAACTCAAAGGAAAGAATGAAAACTAACTTAATATTTTTTTCATTAATTACGTTCGCGTCTACCCTCTGTGCTTCTACATTCGAGTGCAGAAACTAAACTAATCAAGATCGGGAATGCCAGTCGGTGCCGTACGGCTACGAGACCCCGCGCTACGCCGTTACTCTGCGCAAGTACCCCACATCATAGCGCCTAGTGCGAGTATTTCACTGCCGCCGTCACAAGTCACAGCGTCGACGTAAACGCAGATTTGTATAGATTCGGAACAGCGCCAACTGTCGGCACACAGATGGCACTATTTTGACCCTGTTACACTATACTCTTTTGCGCAACTGTGCCAACAGTTGCGCAAAAGAGCTCTAAATAAATTAATAATAAATAAAACTCGCTACTGCTAAAATCGCTTTGAATGTTCTAGTTCGACGTCACGAATTTATCATACGATCAAAAGAGAACATGCATACGAAAATATACCTTATCATCCAAATGGTTCAAAAGGATATTGGATCTCTTGATGGTAAAGAATTTTGCTAGGGCTTCGTTGTTTTTTTTAAATTGCCTACTTATTATGTGTCGCAGCTCCCCTCATAATCAGCCACGTGGCACGGCTTAGCGAATTCCTTGAAATGCTGACATCAAGGATATTATAGCCCTAAATTTGTATTCTTAGAATTTACGTACTGAAAGTTTTTTAATAATTCCAATAATTGAGATTTCCAAGAAGATACAGGCAATCATCGTGTGGCAGAGGGACTGGGAGGGGAAGGGGGAAAATAATATTACGCCATTTCACGCTAAGCGGCTTATAGAACAACAAGAACCCTATTACTAATGTATTTGTTGGTTCTCTACACGCTCCCAATTGATATGGAGTTGATAACGTTTCTGCGTTCAGTGCATCAATATCTAATTTATAAAATTGGCGTGTCATAATGTTTGTAACATAGCTCCTCTAAAAAATATAGACGATTTTTTTGTTTTTTTTTTTTTCTGTGTATTCGGTAATTCTGAGAATAGGGCGAATAATGAATTTTACACATCGTTAAATTAGTGGTCCTTCAGAAAATATAGCTCAACAAGCTAGTAATTTATATATACAAGTTTCGTCAAGAATTTTAGATGGCACGGTACCTATCCTATATGTCCCCAATAGATTATGTATATTTTCAAATAGTTTTGATGTTTTTCAATCTATGGGCAACCCCCTGGGGATCGTGAAATCTTGTTAGGGGTCGCGATCGCAAGCCAGGTAGAAGCCCCGAGTTCTCGCGTCCCCGCCTCCCGTGGCAAAGAATATATTATAGACTAGCTGTGCCCTGTGGTTTCACCCGCGTAGATTTAGTTTTATTCCCGCGGAACCCTAAATGGTTTTTTAAAATAAAAGTAGCCTAAGTTACTCCTTGCAAAATTGGTTAAAATCGGTCCAGCCGTTTCGGAGATTACCCGGAACAAACAGACAGATATAGATCTAGCAAGGTATTTGCAACATGCAATCGGTGGCGGTGTACGTGTGCAACTCTATACCCGATTCCTTGAGAATCAGGTATAGAGTCGAACGATATCGTAGGGTTTGGATATAATATTACGTACTTACATACATAAATATGCTGACGCCTGTATTCGCCGAAGGGGAATTATTATTTTCATTAATAAAACAAAGTCCCCATCACTACTCGCATCCTTATCAGACAGTGCGATAAATAATAAATATTTCACATGTCTAGTGCATGCTAGAAAAATGCATCACATACTCGTACACAACTTTTTAACACGCATGTAAACCGCGCCTCCGCAAACACACCAGCGCTTAAAAAGCGATAAAAATTGAGGTAAACTGTGATATTTTTCGGACTTTCTCGTATATTAATATTGAGAAACAACTTTTACTATTTCGAATTTTTAGACCTTCTATTTCTCATGCATGTACGGTATATTTTTTTAAATTCTTGTGTTTTTAGGTAGGTACAAATTTTTGCTGGATCGGGAGTGATATATTATTTATCTATATCTATACATCTATTCATCTATCCGGGTAAATAAAATTGAAGTGTCTGTTTGTAATTTAAAAATTACAGCTTTTCACTAAAATATGCATGCAAGTATACACGCTACTGACACTGAGAATACAAGTTTTAAATTTTTTCTCTGTCTGTCCGTTGGTCTGCCTGTTTGTTCCGTGTTTTAACGGGACTTTCACTGGCAGGTAGCTGATGATTCAAGGAGTAACTTAGGCTATTTATATTAATTAAAAAGATAAGAGATCCGCGACAAGAAGAATGAAACTAAACTAAATCTACGCGGGTGAAACCGAGGGGCACAGATAGTTAGTTATAAATACACTAGCTGTGCCCCGCGGTTTCACCCGCGTAGATTTAAATTTCATGGTTGCCCGCGGAACCCTAATGTTTTAAAAAAATCTAAGTAGCCTAATTTACTTCTTGTAATATTAGTTATCCGTCAGTGAAAGTCCCGTCAAAATCCGTCCAGCCGTTCCGGAGATTACCCGGAACAAAAAGACAGACAAACAGAGAAAAATTTAAAAAATTAGTTTTTCTGTGATAGTACCGTGTATACTTTCATATATGCATTTAGTGAAAAACTGTTATTTTGCAGTTACAAACAGACACTTCAATTTTATTTATCTGTATAGATGTATAGATAATATATATAAAAGCAGAAAGATCAATCAGCAACACATCACAGACTGATACCAATTTATTATATCGTTTGAAGTATGAAACCAATTTAAAGTAAAGAATTATGTAGCAATATAATTCGCTCACGCAAATTATCATAACCTTGTTAAAGCTTTCCTTGAGATAATTAAACTTTATAAGAATAATTCAAAGAAAAATGAAATAAGTAATATCTTGGGAATATTCTATACAAATTCATGTCGTCCCAAACAAAGCAATCCTTGTACCTCGGGAACTAGACAATGATGAGTAGCCAGTGGAGTCGATCTAATCGTATTAATTGGCTTCTTGGAGGCTGAATGGGCTAACCATCTGACCACTCGGGTTGCCAAGATCAATCGAACATCAGTCATCGTATCTGTAGATTAATTCATGTGTAAAATATTGATATCAGAGATTGTAGTTTGAAAGCATGCTTGATTATTAATATGCACGTCGATAAATTAGTTTTGAAATAGTTACCCTTGACTCGCTCCAACTCTATCGAAATTTACGTATAGTATTTGATATTTGGTCGAGGTTTATTGTTCGCAATACTTCACTTTGTGCAAAATGAAAAGCTTTGTAAAACATTTTGATAGGTGGGTGGTGAAGTCTGATAAAGCGGAATACCGGAGCGGCTGCATTCAGCCAATAAATAAAATAGTTACAGAAGGGTAGTTCCCAAACATCAGTGGTAACATGCAACTAATATGAACACATACCATAACTAGCGTTTAGCTTTTGAGTGTAGGCATATTTGCTGCGTTTCCCGTTAGAGCTCTGGGGCCTTGGTCTCCGGATGCTCATCAACTGTTCAATGAAGATGGAAGCCTCTCGTGACAAGCACTAGAGCCTTTTCTCGCTCTGAGAATCAGCATTGAAATTCAGCGTGGCAATGGTGCCCGTTTTCTTGGCACAATTCCGAGAGACGCCGATTTAAAGATAGAAAGAAAATTGTCAAATCCAAAAAGCGATCACAACATAATCAGTAGAGTGGGTATTTATTTCAATAGTGCAAACTTATATTAGATGTAGACAATGTTAAATTTTTCTCACGCTTCGTAACGATACAAAATGTACGGGAATGATATATGTCACATGACTGATTTATGTTTTTCCATACATTTTTTATCGTTTCTATTAGCGCGAGTGAATGTTAATTTGTCTAAGCCTTACTGATCAGCGACATATTCGATTGGATATTTACATGAGTATTCAACATAGGAAGCTGCTCTTCTGTATTTTTAAATTTTTGATTTAACGTTGGAAAGTAAGCTGCCATTCCCTATGCTTCTTGTGGTTCTAGGAATTGTAAGCCAGCTGTGTGAATCGAGATCATTGACGACCATTTTTTTACATGATTGGATTGGAAATTGTTTTTCCGTTGAACCGGCAATATGAGGCCGCGTATAGATATACTTATGTTGGTTTATACGTATTTGAGTTTCTCCTCAGACATTCAAGGTTTCCTAACGTTTCCTTTTCCGAAAACCACGTGGACTGAAATCCCCTAGAATTTGAGCTTGCATAGCAGATGTCTCAGACAACTCGGTCACCACGTCTCTATACATAGGCTAGTTTATAGTAGTTTAGTTAATCCTTATTTACATAGACTCGTCGAGCAGACTGGACGGTATACAGATGAGTCTATATACTTAGACCTCACCGGATTATGTGTGCAGCTTACCTCTACCCAAAGCAAAGATTATTCAAATGTTGGTAGCAATTGGAACCCTGAGCTTTCCCGAAATGTTTTATCCACAAATCTCTTCGTTAGCACTTAAGTTTGTAGTTTTTCGTACAATAATCGCTCAATTACGACAGATTATATAATTAAGTTGAAATATTATACTCTCACGAAAGCAATCACGCTGAGTATGTCTGTCAGAGTTTAAGCATTCTAATAGATTACGGCCGCTTTAAATAATTTATAGTTTCAATTACGAAAGTCATTAAAAAATTAAATAGTCATGAAACTCTGTCTGGCGTTTGTACAATCTCTTACAATATTATGTAAATTAATAGTTTGTACCACCAACCCAGTTTATGCCAAGCAAATGTTGCTTTCATTTATTGTATTTGCGAAATGTTACAATATCACAAATATCTATGAAAAACGAGCTGTTACACCACTTAACCTTCTCGGTAATTTCTTCGTAACTATTAGTTTTTCCAAGACAAAAAAGTAGTGACCTGATTTTTTCCGCCCGTGAAGTCTACCATCCTAGGCTTCAGCCTTCTGGTAAATACGATACCGCAGTTACTTAGTGGCTATACAAATATCCAGGCATATTTCATGTCCGACTCCGGGATACGCCCGGGAAGGGAAGGACTGCCTGTGGCCTTGACCCCGGCAAATTTGGGGCAAAGGGAACATGTTTGCCCTCGCGTTATAGCAGACGGTAAAAATTTATCTTACGGCGTGTGTATTGGGCTAAGTGCCGAAATGATATCCCACTAATCCGGATTTTGATTCTTTATTGTTACGTCCACGTACTTGCATGCGAATTACAGTCGTTATTACTTTCTCTGTCTACCTTCTGTTTAACTAACCGAGTCTAATATCATTATACCCTGTTTATATTGAATATATTTAGGTATATATACTAATAGTATTAACTGTTTAACATATATCAGACCTATTTTAACGGGACTTTCACTGGTCGGTAGCTGATGTTTCAAGGAGTAACTAAGGCTACTTTTATTTATTGAAAATATAAGGGTTCTGCGACAATAAGGATGAAACTCTTAATCTACACGGGTGAAACCGCGGGGCACAGCTAGTAAATAATAATAATTAATAAAAACAAAATTTTGTCCAACTGGTTAGTGTACCTTCACCTCAAAGTACTGAGCCAAATAACGCCTTTTAAAATAGTGTTGTATCCTGCGGTGGATAAGACAGTGCTCCGTAGAGTAGAGTAGTTGTGCTAGCTTGATGGTTGCAATTAAGATAACGCAATGATTCTATTATTTTATACTAGCGACTCTTTCATGTTCCGTTGTTTTTGAAAACGAGAGATGTCTAGTGATGCGCGATGGCGAGAGGCTAATCGCGATTGTTTCGATTGTTCAATCATCTCGATACATCGTGATTGGTTTCAATCGCAGTCAATAGTAGCGAGTCCGACTCGTATTTAATGGCCGCTTAAATCGATCGGTTCCATTCGGCGCGCATTAACAATCGAAACAATTGAAAATCTTCTCGATTATTTCATCGCTCAATCAATGGCCAGTCAACGGTTGACTCGATGGTAAATTTTACCGACTGCGATTATTTCGATTGTTGAAACATCTCGCAATAGCGCACCTCTAGAAAAGCCCCAGTCATTCGAGAAAGGATTTCTCCCAGACGGCGGGCCTCAAGGTTTCGGAGTTTGAAGCCGCAAGTATTTATCCTTGACTGTTACTGAGGAACTTGAGAGTTTGTTTCATTAATTAAGAAAGGATTTAGTGAAAGTCTTGCCCTAAGGGAGTGATTTAGTTTCTTGAAGTAATCTTCTTCTGTAATCGCTTGACTTAACTGTCCGTATTACATTACATCAGATTAATATGTGTTAATGTGTTTATTTATTTCCTAACTAAGTCCCGCGATTTCTTGGAAAGTCGGGGAGCGCTTTTCAACATAACAGTCACATTTTAACGTAAGTAAAACGAAAAATAATGTCCATTTTTTATTTGTATTATCGTCCCGCCCTAACTTTGCTTCGGGACGTCAAAAATAACAGTATTTCTCCACTATATATATATATATATATATATACAGATAAATAAAATTGAAGTGTCTATTTGTAATTAAAAAATTACAGCTTTTAACTAAATGCATATGAAAGTATACACGCTACTGACCCTAAAAAACCAACTTTTAAATTTGTTCTCTGTCTGTCTGTCTGTCTGTTTGTTCCAGGTAATCTCTGAAACGGCTGGACCGATTTTAACGGGACTTTCACTGGCAGGTAGCTGATATATCAAGGAGTAACTTAGGCTGCTTTTATTTATTAAAAATATTTGGGTTCCGCGACAATAAGGATGAAACTAAATTTACCACTATTTTAGTGAAACCGCGGGGCACAGCTAGTTAACAATATATTTTGCAGTGATTTTAGAGCTAATTACTATTACAAGTTTTTATCTTATATTATCCTCCACCCGCTATGCTATTATACCCATATAATAGCATAGCGGGTGGTAGGCACCTAGTTAGTATATACATTCAAATATAACATGTAGGTTATCCAAATTTAACAATCTTCGCTAATTAGCGACAAATTAAACAGTCGTGCGAGTCGAAATGTAATTAACACGATCATATATGTGTTATTATTATACGACCGACATTTAAAGGAGGTAGAGCTAAAGATATCTCAAGTTTAATTTAGTGCTATCGGCCTTGGGACTATATTTCTGAGATATGTCGTTCTGATCCACCGGTGAATCAGTTTTATTTTATAAATAGCTGTGCCTCACGATTTCACCAGTTAGGCTTTTATTAGACATAGGTGTTCCGCGGGACAACTATGTTTTTTAAAATAAATGCCTAAGTTCCTTCTTGTAATATTAGCTGTCTGCCAGTGAAAGTCCCGTCAAAATCGGTCCATTCGTTTTGGAGACTACCCGGAACAAACAGACAGACAGGCAGACAGAGAAAAAAATTAAAACTTGGTTTTTCAGTGTCAGTAGCGTGTATACTTTCATGTGCATTTAGTGAAAAGCTGTAATTATGGAATTACAAACAGACACTTAAATTTTATAGTTATCTGTATAAATGTTTAGATATAGATTACAGTGCTTGTACAAAACAGCGACGTTCAAATATTTGCGACACCTTTTCCCTACAGCGTGGGTTTTCCTTTATACGAGCCTATTGTTGATTGTGTAGTCCTGTGCGGATAAATGTTTTAGTTAATTGTTTGCGTAGGTAGAGCAACGCTGAACGAGATTCTTCGGACTAATTTTTCTTTTGAATACAATTAACAAATCATTTTGTTTCACATATTATGTAACATCAAACATTCAATTGAAAAAGAAGAAGGAAAGATTTGTTTTGTTGTTTTACTAAACTAAAAATAAATTAAATATGCTCTCGCCATCTCAGAGGGATCCCTGAAGGGTTAAGCAGAGGTTTTGTGACAACAACACTCACATTTCGTGGAATAAAGTAGGTCCTATTATTAAGTGCCAACGTGACTTAGCGTGAGCCGTCTCACGCACTATACAATACGTCTTTTGAATTACTTCTCAGACCTATTATGCAGGTTTCCTCACGATGTTTTCTTTCACCGTAAAGAACGTGGGATGAAATTACTGAATTTGCGTCGTTTGCGTAGCAGGTGACTGCAACCCCACGGCAGCACGGCTTAATATAAATATAATGTTAATAACTATAAAAATATACTGATTTTGATGGACATGTCGGTCGGGTAGTCGGAATTGTTGCTGAATGGTCCTGGGGTTTATCCCCGGGGCAGGCAAAGTGTTAATTAGATCTTCCTTCTGTAACTAAATAGTAGCCCGAAGTCTGGATAAGTGCCCGGTGACTGGCAATTGGATTGTCTCCTATTACATGGGACTTGAACATAACTGGCAAAATGTGGGCGGACAATGTACTCATGCAAGGGAAGGTGTACTCACTATGCCTGCACCTTCCCTTGCGTAACTGAGCTACACTAGTCCTGCCTTTGACCTTTGGAAGCCCGACTGGGGATTGTATCTCCCCCTTAAGAATCCTATTCTGAATCGATTTCTATTCTGAATAAATCTAATATTAAAATAATCTGTAAATCTTCGCTTCATTAGTTAGTTGCAGGTATGATCTTGTAAGGCAAGTGAACTGCGACCTAGTTTACAATTTCCATATACGAATTGTGGGTATTCCAATCAGCCTGATTCGTGACTACACATTCAGGTCAACATATGTATATTCATGAGCCGTCTACTTGTATCGTTAGTACAGCGGCGTGAATAGTGTATTTAAGCTTCGGTAAATGTTTACCGATGGATTACTCGCTCGGTTCGCATTTTCGTTGACACTTTTCATTCCAATTCCATTACGGTTCACCGAGCGCCGCCGAGCAAACTTGAATCTGTATTTCTAGTTTTCACGGTTTAATCCTTTCCTGGGCTTCTACAAATATATCCAAGTTTTGCCGAATCGGACGAACCATTTTTTAAATATTATTTAGTTAACCCTGTTATATATACAGCGGTCCTACTTAAGCAGAGCCTATTAAGCTGAGCCTTGACGTTTTATTTTGGGACCGTACAATTAATTGTAAAAGATAAGAAGCTATTAAACGATCATAGACAGGTATACCAACCGCTTTTAAAAAAAGATGTATGTCTTTGATTCTCTATGTCTATGTGTTCAATAATTTCCATTACTTCCTATACTATGTTCCTGGATATAAAATACCGAGCATAAAATGAAAGGAGCATAAAACAAATATTTGTAGGGAAATGCACTTTCCAGTCACAATAACGTACACCACAATAGCATTCCTCGTTCGCTAGTTTCATATTTGTTTTAAACTGGTTTGTGACATTAGCAAATATTCACACACTAACGTAAAAGTTTTACTTTACATTTACTCAGTACTAACATTTAAATGTGTTTTAATTTGTTGCAATATTTTTTGTTACAACTGTCGCGATACCTACACATTAGCTAGTATTTTTTTTTTCAAATTATAGCCTTTTCTTTTTTTAGTTATCTATTAGTTACGAATAGGCAGGATAGCTCTCATTGAGTTTCCCATGCGATAAGTCCAAATCTAACTCCAACAAATATCCATCGCTGTCTCAGGCACTGTGCATACGTTATTGAATCTCGACTCAGAAATTCTATGCAGGTGTTTTTGCGATTTTCCTTCACAACGGAGCTCGTGATGTGACGTCACTGTACTTATGCGGAACGATCATTGGCACAGATCAGGCTTAAATTTGCGGCTTTTACTAAAAGATAGACTGAAGAACATTAAAAATGATCAATTATTATACATATTAAAGTAGTGTCTCTAACGTTGCTATGTACTAACATTGTTTATATTAGTACGTATTGTGGTGGTAAATTCCTCGACATTCATAAGTGCCTTACCAGGGCCTAAACTGAATAAGTCATTTTCATTTTCATTTTAATTTTTTATTACATTTTAATTCAGTTTATACATTATCAATCGGGTTAATGACTGGAAGCAATAAATATGAATATGAACCCATTAAATATGTTTCGTAATATTGTTCTATTCACAATTCCAATTCGCGAGGACGCCCTCTCGCCCCCAGTAAAATAAAACGAAAGTGCATAAAGTGCCTTCAAAGTGTGTACAAACAGAGTGAATAGGAATTTTAACAGCCGCGAATATTTGTGAACATTTATTTGACTGCCTGTGAATTGGAACCGTTTTACACATGTGTGTGAGCGGTTTCATACGGTGCATTGTTTTGATGATTAATCAATATGATGGTTATGATTTTAACCGGCACGTATGTATGTTTGTTCATCCCTTCCCTCAGAACTCCAAAATTACTTATCATAATTTTTCCTCTGGCAATAGGCTATATAACATGACATAAAATTGGATGCGGTTTCAGGAAAAAAACTATGAAATAAAATTTTAATAGATAAACCTTTCAGGAAATCTAATTAACCTATAATAAAGAATTGTGTATTTTATCTGATGATAAGCGGTTAGTAGCATCAGTTCACAATTACAGTTCAGTAATTATATTTCCATTATTATAATATGTACAAACATTGAATGTCACTAAGTTTAATATCCATTAAAATACCATGTCCCTGAAATAAATAAACAGGAAAAACACAAACCTCTCGTAATTAATTTCAAGAAAAGAAAAAAGGTCTAAAGAAATAAAACTCAAGGAAGTGTACGGTATGCCAAGCGAGTAAGAACAAGTTTGTTGATTGTCATTCACGCAACACCGGAGCAACTGATCGAATTAATTTGCATTGAGATGAAAGACCCGAGAGTTGCCTAGACTTTTTATCCCTGAACACAAGTTCTCGTGTAGTCAATACGGATATAGCTGCGAGAACTCAATAATATTTTCTTAAAGTGCTGCACGTCAAAATTCTACTTTTCTTGATGATTTTTCTTGCTCAGAGAATCATTGATAGCATTGCTAGACGGCGTGGCAATGCTGCCAGCCTTCTTGGCACAATCCAGAGAGACACCGATATGGACCAAGTTTTCTATTTGTAATTAGTTTAAACTGTTTCTTTTTATAAAAATATATATACATTATATATCTTTTTCAAAAAATGCAATTTGCATTTCTCATTTTAATAAATCGATTAATTTTGATACATTGAATGAAATGAATTGAATGAATTGATCTCTAATAGGAGCGGAACTACTCATCCACGTATTTATACGTGAACTCATTCTCGTACCTTTAGCTACAGAGCCACCGAAGTGAAATCCGTTGCAAAAAATAATTGCGGTGTCTAGACTTGAACGGCGTTCGATTTTCTGCGATAATGTTCTCGTATGTATAATATATGTATGCATACGGTGAATAACTGAACTAACTAGGCTTGTATCGTGTTAAAAATTAATATATTGGAGCATTGAATATCGAATGACTGATAGAACATAATTGGAGTCTTCGTGTGAATAATTAACGTCAATTAATTAAATCAATTTGCGCTTAAATTCAGTAATTATGTTTGAATAAATTTTTAGAGGCCCGTCTGAGTATAAGCGGTTATTGTAGTCTTTTAATGCTTTCCAGTGTACGTACAAGAGCTTGAGTTCAATCTAGAGAATTAAGAATTATAACCTTAATTGGCTGAGCTCCACGGTTTCACCCGCGTATGATTTAAGTATGTAAAAGCCTTTGAATATTTCTCGAACAATTTGACTACCATAAAAAAAGGTTATAGTGAGTCCATCTTAAAATATAGACATATAAGTTACTGTATTTCCAGACACCATGCCAAGTCTAATTCAAAGAATTAGACTATACATTTCGTAACTATTTCATTTCGTCCTACAGTTCTAATAATCATTAATGAATGGCAATCTAAATGTATAAATGTTAGTGTTAGCTGTAAGTTTATACGTTGTCTAAATAAATAAATAAATATAACTATTAAAGAAGAACAATGCTAACATACATGATTACGTGCACCAAACCGATTAGCATTGAAAGAATATTTTTGCCCGTTCTTGCAATATTTATCATTGATACTTCGCCCCTATTAGTTACAACGAGATGTTATAAAGTCTGAAACTCATCATTCATCAAGTAGAATGAACTACACAGGAAGATTTTTTCAATTCAAACACGAAGTTCCTGAAATTTGCTCGTTCAACTAAACAAACTCTTCAGCTTTACAATATTAAGTACCTATAAATTCTCTGAATTCGTCAGTCTTTTATATCTGCGCGTGAAGAAGGATTACGATTGAAAAAGCAATTAACTTTTGTTATTAACGAATGCGCTGAACGGACCTTTGAACTTTGATTTATCAGAAATCAGCAGTTGATTGGATTTATCGTGAACAGAATTTATTTTGTAACCAATATTTTTTTCTCGGATATTTGATTTGTACTACGGAACTAAGTAAAAGTTTTAAATTACCCATTTAGACCGAGGAACTAAAATGGATTAAAAACCGTATGAGAAACTTTTCTCATTAGAATGAAATGCTTTAGGTATTGTTACTTATCCCAGCACAATCGTTATTTAACAACAATTTATTCAGACAAATACTTTAACCAAATGTTTATCGAGCGGTGCGTGTTTCCTAACAAAGTGTTCGTGACATTTGTAAATTAAAACGGGTACGTATTTTAGTTTTAAATCAACCTGCTGGACATTGCACTCTGTCATTAGTATTCCAGACCCTACGATCTTCATGTCAACTAAACTTATATTATAAAGCTGCAGAGTTTGTTTGTTTGAACGAGCTAATCTCTAGAAATACTCCGTTTTAAAAAATCTTTCAGTGTTGGATAAGAAAATTTTGATTTTGTAACCCAAGGTGTAAAATCGAAAACCTATTTATGCGTGCCCTGCGAAAACTATTGACAATAGAACAAAATGATGTACTACGGGTTTGTAGGTCTTATTAAGATCTAAAAAACATAAAAAGGTGAACCGCGGGGCACAGCTAGTCGGTACATATAGCTGGAGGTCATTGCATCCAATACTGCGTTTGGCTTGAGGACTCGTCTTTCGGCCATCGCTTCTTCTTCACGTTTGCAAGAGGTCATTCACCCATTGTTTACCTTGCATATTTGTACGCGTTTTTTTTTAACGGTTTTCAAAGAGATATATGTTATATTGCCTGTACTGCATTTCTTGTAATAAACGGTATGTGTAATAATCTACACTAATATTATAAAGAGAAAATATGTGTTTGTTTCTTTGTACTGAATAGGCTCCGAAACTACTTGCCCGATCTTGAAAATTCTTTCAGCAGGTGATAGCTATCTCATCAGCGATTAACATAGGCTATATTTTATCCCCGCACTCCGACGGGATCGGGAACTACGCGTGTGAAACCGCGTAACATCCGATGACGGCGATTGTCTCACCTTTTTGCACCTTATGAAAAGAAGGCTAACTACAGCACTGCTTTCGTTTCGGAGATCCTGTTCAGAGATGGTTATTACAATTTATGCATCTTAAAATTTGAGTCGTAACAAGAGTGCGAGTCGTATCTATGATAGGGGAGACCTATCTATCATACCTACCATATCATACTCTAAAAATATGAGTTTCTGCCCACAGTAAAATGTGGCCCAATACTTTTTAATTACGCCCACTGTTGGTAGCTCCTTCGCGAGCAAACACAGACGCGACAAGGAGGCTGGCAAGATGCCAGAGCCTCTATCTCGAATGTTAAGCCACCAGTATATCTAGGCATTCTGTACTCCGACCAATGTTCGCAGATAGCATGACTGTGGTGTGTTTTGATTCATACCTCGAGGTCTCACATCGCTGGCCGGCCATTGCTTTATTCAGCCTGTTGTTTTCTTCATTAGAACCATGGCACTAAGCCTCCTGTCGCCGTTTTTGTGATGGGGCTTGTGAAGTATCATTATACGTGTAATATGTTGTTTTTGCTCTAGTGACCCAACCTAGGAATCTATATTTTTCCAGGATATACAGATGAAGAAAACAAATTGTCACAACTTTAATGGTGTGGTAAATCTATACATATAAATAAAATTGAAGTGTCTGTTTGTTATTCCAAAATAACAGCTTTTCACTAAATGCATATGAAAGTATACACGATACTGACACAAAAAATTCAAGTTTTAAAAATTTTCTCTGTCTCTCTGTCTGTCTGTCTGTTTGTTCCGGGTAATCTCTGAAACGGCTAGACGGATTTTAACGGGACTTTCACTGGTAGGTAGCTGATGTTTCAAGGAGTAACTTAGGCTACTTTTATTTATTTAAAATATTAGGGTTCCGCGACAATAAGGAAGAAACTAAAACTACACGGGTGAAACCGCGGGGCACATCTAGTAAACAATAAAAAAATAACTTATTTTAAACTCCATCGCTTTTCCAGTTGGAGGCTCTCTGCCGAGAATAAAATGCACTGCTATTCACTCGATTGCTCTTCAAAGATCCTCCGCCAAAAGAAAAACAAGTTTAAGAGACTTCGCACTCTTTTAGTACTTTGAAAAATTCAAGCAAAATCGTTTTATTTCTAATGAAAACAAATAACATTTTAAATGGGATGGTTTTATTTAATTAATTCGATGTACTTTAAGTGGACGAACTCTTTACCCCTTTGAGGACCCTTCAGCATGCTCAGTAGTTTGTTATATCAAAGGCTTTCATCATTTTTCTAAGCGGATACGTCAAATATAGTAAAGTCAATTTGATCTTTTGTCGACCGCTCTTCCAATTCTCTGCAAATACCTATGCCCGGCCACTTTTAAGCCACAGAATAAATAAAGTTTCTACGTACCGTTTAAATGCTGTAATTTTCTCGGTGATATTACAGCGCAGATTTTAGTGCAGGGCGTAGGATTTTCAAGTTTACACAGTTTTTTCCACCTTGGCCGCCAGTTCCGGCTCTACCACAGATAAATTCCGTTCGTCGAAGACTTAACCGAACAGCGTTAAGTTCTCTAAGCCGTGCATATGTTCAGAGATTTAAGAAACTCCATAATGATAAAGAGGTGAACTTTCAGATGGACACTGATTTCAAACTACGTGCTTTACGCCGAAGGAAATCATCACGAGGAACCTGTTTATGTCTGAGAAGTAATTCAAAGACGTTTGTATAGTGCCTGAGACAGCGATGGACTCACTATCTGTCACATTGGCACTTTTTATCTTCGGTGAAAAGTGGGTGTTGTTCTGCGTACCCCTTCGGGGAATACAGGCGTGAGCATAATGATGTCTATTAATGGTATGAAAAATAGACGCTGGCCGTTTTTCAGACCTACACAAAATTTCATACTTTTCGGTTCAGCCGTTTCGGAGGGGTTTCGAAACAAACCATGACACAAGATCTTTATATATTAGATTAGCGTACGTCATGCGGTTTCACCCGCGTAGTTCCCGTTCCCGAGGGAGTAAGGACATAAAATATAGCCTATGTTACTCGCTGATGATGTAGCTATTCATTGCAGAAAGAATTTTCAAGATCAGTGACGTAGTTTCGGAGCCTATTCAATGCAAACAAACAAACAACCAAAAAAACAATCAAATCTTTCCTCTTTATAATAATGTAGATAATTAAATCAGACCAGTCTATGGGCTGGTGTGGGATCTCTAGCGTCCACTGCGGATGTTTTAATCTATGAGAGTTTTTGAACCAAACGTAGAAATGGTGAAATTTATCACAATTACTGCTGGAAAAAGCCATCCCTTACATTTGTTTCGCTCTTTAATCAACTTGCGGAACTGAGAGTTTAATTTGAGTATTGTCCTTGGCTCAAAGCTGTGTTTTTGTAAGGCAGAACCTTTCTCATTCAAAGTATAAAGGCCTGCTTCACAATGTAAGATACATTTCAGAATTCGAATGCTTTCCTTTAGAAAATTTCAATTGTATTTGGCGGTTTGTATTTTTTTTTATAATAAAAAAGTGGCAAACAACCGTACAATCGCGTACAGAGTCACTCGAGCATTGAATTTATTTGTAAGCTAGCTGTGACCCACGGTTTCGTTCGCGTTATTTCGCGGATCTCTAATATGTTTCCTAATATAAGTACCCTATGTTACTCCTTTAAACAACCGTTTAAATCAGCCGTTTCCAAGATTAGCTGGAACAAACAGATAGACCGGCAGGCGGACAGACCAACAGAGACATTTAAAAAAATGGTTATTTGAATCTCAGTGTATAATTTCATGTGCATTTACTAAAAAGCTTTTTATTGGAATTACAAACAGACACTTCAATTGTATTTATCTATAAGGCAATATTCTTCGACATGAGTAAAGCATTTGATTTTGTGTCTCATACTATCCTCCTCAATAAATGTGAATTTTATGGAGTCCGTGGCCTTGCATTGCAGTGGATCAACAGCTACTTATCTAATCGAAAGCAACACGTTGAAATTACAAAACTTAATAATAAATATCAGACTGTTACATATAAATCTCAACAAAAACTGAACCCATACGGAGTACCAAAGGGTAGCATATTAGGCCCTCTTCTCTTTTTAATATACATAAATGACCTTCCTCACGCAATTACTCAAAAATGTATATTGTATGCCGACAACAAATCACAATTATTGAAAACTGGCTAGACAATAATAACTTAAATGCAAATGCTCAGAAGTCTACTTATATACAATTTATTAACAAAAATGCCAAAAACACTAAACTTAATATTACTTACAAACAACAAATCATACAAGAATCTACATCAGTTAAATTCTTAGGTCTACACCTAGATAACCACCTAAATTGGAAAACTCAAATAGATAATGTATGCAAGAATCTCAATAGATTTGTGTTTGCTCTGTACCGCATAGCTAAAACGGTTGGTAAACAAGCTGCTCTCATTGCATACCATGGCTATGTTGGGTCCGTGCTGCGATATGGTCTTCTATTGTGGGGAAATTCAGTAGATCTTAATCGTGCCTTTATAATACAAAAAAAGTGCATCCGCGCCATTTGTGGAGTCGACCCCACTACCTCCTGTAAGCCTTTATTCCAGGCACTAAACATATTAACCTTACCGTGCCTTTATATTTTTCAAGTATGTATGTTTGTACATCAGAATAACAATATTTTTGAAAAAAGGAAGTCACGTTGCTCTTTCAATACACGATTCCCAAATAAATTAACAGTACATTACTCACAAACCCAATGTTTTTCTAGAAATAGTTACAGAATGTGTATAACAGTTTATAATAAATTACCAGAGATATGGAAATCATTACATACAAAAAAATTCAAAGTCACCTTGTATAACTACCTAGTCTCAAAATGTTACTATTGTATTTCAGAATTCCTAACGGAATCTATAAAATCTTAAGAAGAAATATTATATTATATAATTAATATAGACAATGTGCAATACCTATTTAAGTACCTACAAATTATTAAAATATAGTGTTATATAAACAAAATAATATGCTTGGTCAGAGCCATGTTGTTGGTAGACAAAATGTTTAATATGTTATTAATATTTACATACCCACAATGGGTGAAATATGCTATGTACCTATTATTTTAACCTCCATCTTTTGTAACCATATTTCATGTAAATAAATTATTCTTAAATTATTCTTATTCTTATAGTATAGGTATGCAGCATACCTACGTAAGTATACAACTTGAGAAATGAAAATACAAATATTTATTTTGTTCAAGACCCGGGTAAGGCACTTAAGAATGTCTATCGAGAAAATTGCGATGAATTCTTCTTAAAAGAAAAACTGGTGCGAAACTCAACGAGACCTATTGTACATTTATCAAAAAGCTAAATTTTATAGTACAAAATTAGTCCGCCAATTAATGTTACATTCATCAAAATAATCCACGCACAACTTAAGCCGCTGATCCTAGAGACATGAATTTTGGATAGTGTGTCTATACTAATGTTATAAAGAGTAAAGATTTGTTTGTTTGTTTGTAATAAAAAGGCTCCGACTCTATAAGACCGATCTTGAAAATTCTTTCAGCAATCGATAGCTGTAACATCAGCGAGTAACATAGGCTATATTTTATCGCCGTACTCCCACGAGAACGGGAACTACGCGGGTTAAACCACGTGACGTCCGCTAGTTCTTTATAAAGTGCAAGTATCAACTAAGAAAGGGCTCCGAAATTCCATTCCTAAGTGGGTGTAATGGCGGGTAGAATAATCAGTCAAACTTTTTATTCTTCTGGTCAAATAGCACGCTATAAGAATGAGATGAGTAAGATGACCTATTTCGTGCTCATAATGCCGTATGGAGCATCTCGACGGACGTTATCGCTAGAGCTCAGTAGGTCTAAAAAGGCCACTTTGGGAGAATCATAATGTGATCCGAATATGATTCTATGACAAAATGGTCACTTAGGTGCAATTTATATTAAGATTCTCGAATGATTACAATAATGGTAGATGCTAGTCCCTAACTATCTTTTTATGATTCTGCTATTTGTCACAAAAGCAATTCATTCATATTTTGTGGACCATTTTAAAGAAATTTCATAGGAAACTGCCAGGTGAATCGCGAGAATCATAATATAAATTGCACCTAAGTGACCATTTTGTCGTTTCGACGATAAATCATATTCGGATCACATTATGATTCTCCCAAAGTGGCCTTTTTAGACCTGGTGTTCACATTTGTAGGACAGGGCAACCGTCGGATGAACTTCCGACCTTGTTCGCTATTGTACCGTCTGACTTTCTACAACTGTACAGCAAGTTTTCTTATGACGTCACTCTTTTCTGTGAGAAAATCATTGAGCTAGAGCGAATTCTGAGCTAATCTATCTAAGCGAGCAATTCTTGTCTGAGCAAATCTGAGCAGCTTTGCACAAAATGTATATGAAAGTAAATGCGGTACGTAAACAACAAACTATTTGTTAAATCTTTCTCTGTGTCTGTTCAGAGTAATCTTTGAAACGGCTGGACCCATTCTAACGGGACTTTGTTTACAAATTACAATCTTATTCTTTACTCTGGTATATTGGCCAGAGATTAAATCTATACAGATAAATATAATTGAAGTGTCTGTTTGTAATTCCAAAATTACAGCTTTTCACTAAATGCATATGAAAGTATACACGCTACTGACACTAAAAAGCCAAGTTTTAAATTTTTCTCTGTCTGTTTGTTCCGGGTAATCTCTTAAACGGCTGGATGGATATTAACGGGACTTTCACTGGTAGGTAGCTGATGTTTCAAGGAGTAACTTAAGCTACTTTTATTTATCGGAAATATTAGGGTTCTGCGACAATAAGTATGAAACTAATTCTACGCGGGTGAAACTGCGGGGCACAGCTAGTTATGTATAAGTTTCAAGCGTTTATAAGCTGCATTAGCCGCTTACAATCGGGTGGAGTCAATTGTTTTAGGTCATTTAGCTTGTAGTACGAGAAGCCGATTATAATAGGGCAATATTTGACATATAACGAGGTTACGAAGCAATATTGTTGCCCATGAATAATAAGTAACCATAATCATCATAATATAAGGTAAGAATCATGAATGTTTTTGTTTGTCTGTAATTCTCGTATTTCATGACATAACAGTAAACGTAATGGTAGCTACTACTTGTCTTCAATCAATTCTCAATTTATAGATTTGACTATAAATGCAATAAACAATTGTTTCGAAACACACAGAGTTGGCAAATTGCCAGTCTATCGCAGACCACCCGGCGATCAAGTATAGAAATTCTAGAAACACCGTCGTCGCCCAACGGATGTCAAATGTTCGACCCCTGTCACTCGATTTAACATTCAATCACGAATAATCAATTCGGACTATAAAACTTCGCCCTGGACAAATTCCAGACGTCGTGTTGATAGTCTGTACAAATTCGTTTGCTTAATTGTTTATCGATTTGAAACTACGCTAATGAATAAACTTTATTACTTTAAAAATACTCAAAAGAGGCCACGAAAAAACAGTACTATGGAATACAATCCAGAATCGAGGAGGAAAGATGTTTGGTCATCTTGTATGACATGACAGTTTCTTTAAACATATATTAGAAGGAAAGAGAGGAAGAGGAATACCCACGTTAACATGCATGAGACAAGTTAAGGAAAAAGTGTCGGCCATGACGTATAGGGAGGTCAAGGATGGCACTTGATAGAGACGAATGGAAGAAATTGCATCGGTTATACCGACAAGAATTAGACTCTTAAATTTATGATTACTGTTGGAAACTATTTTGATATACTTATTTATGGTTTTTATTGTGTTGTTTTTCTTATTATATATTTAAAAAGGAAGATGTCAAATAAATACGTTGTATGTCAGCTGCTTTTTCTCACTGCTCTCTTATTCAATTCGCTATCGTCTACAATTATGAAGACTTTAAAAATACTTTTAGTACCATTCACAGAACGAAATGGAAAGAAATATAATGAATGATGAAACAGTGATGAAAGAGTTCCAATCCTGCTTCTCCCACCTCCATGAGGAACTGAGTCCTGGGGCCTTACCATGAGCTCTTATTGCCATGATAGTTTCACTCATTTATGAGACAGATGTATGTGACGTGCATATGTCATACATCTGTCACTGTCGCACAACTGAATTAACATTGCAATAAGAGCTCATGGTTGGGCCCCTGGGCTTATATTCATGAGATATTACCATTAAAACATTGTAAAATATTATTTAAAAGAGTGTAATTGTTTAGTTTCTTGCCGGGTTCTTCTCAACAAAAGCAACCTCCCGAACCAGGTGGTAACATTTAAAATCCTGTATAACGTATTTTTGTGTCTTTCTGACGATTTGGAAGTACTTTGTAAGAAGTTGATAAAGATAGATTTTTTATTGGCGACTTCATTCAGCGCAGGCACACAACAATACTATAAGATGATTGTGATAGGATTTTCTAAGGAGTTCCTGTTAATTCCGAACTTCAAATAGGAGGATTTATCGTGTTTTTATGAAAAGTGTATGTTATAAATTTGCTTATCTTTTCAAAGACCCTAATATTTTACTATCGGCGGCACTACTTAAGCTTTCCAGCAAGCAGTGTGTATATTTTATATTTAAAACTAGCTTTGCCCTGCAGTTCCACCCGCGTAGAGTTAATTTCATGGGTGACTGGCGAAGTCCATTTTTTTTTAAATATAAGTAGCCTAAGTAAAATAAGCTATCTGCCAGTGAATGTCCCGTTAAAATCGGTCCAGCCGTTTCAGAGATTAGCCGGAACAAACAGACATATAGACAGATATTTTTGTTAAAAATTGTTATTTCATATCAGTACCGCATATACTTTCATATGCAATTAGTGAAAAGCTGTTATTTTGTAATTACAAACAGACACTATAGATGTGACCGGTATTGACTATGGGGTAATGGCACTGTAAAAATACTGTACGCGTTAACTGTGTTGACTCTAATTTGAATATATCGGCGAGCACAAACACGCGGGCATGTCGGTGGTTTGCGACTACAGTAAAAAGACCACTTTGGGAGAATCATAATGTGATCCGAATATGATTCATCATGGCACATAGGTGCAATTCATATTTACGATTCACGAATGATTATAATAATTGTAGATGGTTAGTCCCTATGTAACTTTTTATGGATCTGCTATTTGTCATAAAAGCAATTCATATTTTGTGGTCCATTTTAGGAATCTTCATAGGAAAGTGTCAAACAGGTGAATTGCGAAATATGAATTATTCCCGAATCATATTCGGATCACATTATGATTCTCCCAAAGTGGCCGTTTTAGACCTACCGTACATTGTTGGTAGTATATTGAACCGACAGTGTAAATACGAAGAAGGTGTGCGATATAGTTCTACGATATAGTTCTGTAAAAGAAATGAACTCTTTTTATATATGCTACAAGGCATCAGTTATATTAGTAGTACATAACAATTTAAAAATGTATACAGCCTTAACATTGGAAAATTTTTCGTCGTTATTCTTACTATTTACTTTTGAGTACATATACTATGTAGTCATTAGAATCTCAATAAAATATTATGATTTTTTTTAATATAATTTTTTTTTTTGTGTACCCTCTATGCCGAAAGTGTTCGCCGCAATCGCCTTTATTTCTGTAATACAATAATATTAATATGAGAACATACACATCGAACATGGGTTTCTTTCCCTCCTTTTATCTTTGTCCTTACACAACCCCATTTCAATCATATTTCTGTAGGCCATCGTTATCCCACAGCTGAATGAATGGGGATATTCTTTCGGGAATATTGGGAACGCGCGTCGAAACGTTTAATTTCCGACGATGCTGATAATAATTTCATAATGTTCCACGCCGACGTCAGAAGAGCAATTTTACGGGCAAAGGACGGGTCAGATTGGAGCCGCCGTACAATAATAACCTATATTATACATACGTCATTTACTGCCTTTATTAAAATGGAGCCCTAATGACTGATTGGTTTGAGTAGTAGCCTTCCCATACAACTGAAATCATACAACTCAAATCGACGAAAGATAATCAGACGGTATAGTGCAAATAAATTTAAAAAAAAAAAAAAAAAATTTTAATAGACTTTGAACAATGACAGCTTAAAAAATATGAATGTTTCCAAGTCAGACAGGAGAAGACACCGCGAATCAAACTCCACGGTTTTTGACATGTATTAAAAATGGGATTATTTTAGTATAATTGTATCGAAAAGTGAGCAACTCATTGCCATATTCGCTTTAAAACGCTAGAGACAGTCGAAGACTCTTTCTAGAAACTTAAGTGCAATGATTTGCACCAATTGCAAAAAAAAAAATTGTTCGCGATGCACGGTAAAGGATGAAAACGTGAGAATACCTGCATATGCCTGGGAATTGAAAAATACATCTGTGACGTTAGCGTTAGTAGAAAGCGGGTGTAATATCGCTGTTCACCCTTGAAGGAACGTATAGAAGCGTATCTCGCCTGTGTAGCAAGATTTCACAGACTTTTACACCCTCTTTCACCCTCTTAAGGGTGGAAAATTGGAAATCCCTTAGACGATATTTCACCTATAAATTTAAGTGCCTTCTTGTAATATTAGTTATACGTATGCTCAGGGGCGTGTATTGGATTTTCAGAGGGGTAGGCATAAACATTAAGTAGGTAGGTAAACTGGTTAAGTCCATACCTATGTGACGCGGCGTAGGTTCAAACGTTTTGGTAAAGACACACACACGAACATAAACACACACACACACACGATACGAGTGTATTCAGTGATCACAAATTGTAACTTCTGCTTACCTACCTTCCTTATTTTATGCTAGTGAAAGTCCCGGTAAATTGCTCCAGCTGTTTCTGAGATTAGCCGGGACAAACCGACAGTCTGACAGACGGAAAATTTTAATAATTGGTTTTTCTATGTCTCTAACGTGTATACTTTCTTATGCATTTACTGAAAAAAATTTCTTTTGGAATTACAAACAGACACATCAATTTTATTTATCTGTATAGATGTAAAGATATGTTTATATAGGGAGGTTAGGCTAACAGAGCTACCACTCTGATAACTGATTATTAAACTCAAACTCAAACTGATACACAGACTTGTTTTATCCTTTGGGTACGGAGCCCCTAAAATACTAAGCATAGTATGTCATTTTCCTTAACATATCTATACAGATATATAAAATTGAAGTGTCTGTTTGTAATTCCAAAATAACAGCTTTTCACTAAATGCATATGAAAGTATATACACTATAGACACTTAAAATCCAAGTGTTAATTTTTTCTCGGTCTGTCTGTCCGTCTGTCTGTCTGTCTGTTTGTTCCGGGTAATCTCTGAAACGGCTGGACCGACTTTATTGGGACTTTCACTGGCAGGTAGCTGATGTTTCAAGGAGTAACTTAAGCTACTTTTATGTATTAAAAATATTGGGGTTCCGTGACACGAAGCAGGAAACTAAATCTACACGAGTGAAACCGCGGGGCACAACTAGTGCCAAATAAGAAGTAAATAATAAGTATTGAATATAATAATGCTAACTTTTAAACTTTTTGCTAATGTTATCGAAATCGCACATAAAAGAAGTCGGGTACGTTGAATAGCGGCAGTGGCTACGCCGTAGCTAAGCCTCGTGGATTTCACAAGTTGCTGCGCTACGCCGTAGCACACAATATGCTACGGCTTTAGAGCGCGTAGCATCATATTAAAAAGTAGAACAAAAGTGAATTTACTTTCGTCACTACTTTACAAAACGCGGAGGAATGGGTTCGATGGAAAATTTCATCTATTCATACACAGATAAATTGAAGTGTCTGTTTGTAATTCCAAAATTACAGCTTTTTCACTAAATGCATATGAAAGTATACACGCTAGTGACATTAAAAAACCAAGTAATAAAAATTTTCTCTGTCTGTCTGTCTGTCTGTTTGTTCCGGGTAATCTCTGAAACGGCTGGACCGATTTTAACGGGACTTTCACTGGTAGGCAGCTGATGTTTCAAGGAGTAACTTAGGCTACAGTGAAAAATATTAGGGTACCGCGACAATAAAGATGAAACTAAATCTACGCGGGTAAATCTAATAAACAAATAATATAATAATTGCGAATTATATTAGCAATTATATAAGCATAATTAGCAATTATTATAAGCCTGTGGAAATATTTAATGAAGCCTCCAAACATAATACGATCTCGAAATTATTTAATAATTCAGGTTTATATAATTATTCCACATATACCGTACAATAACACTCAGAGCCAACTATGATTGTTTAAGCAGCGCGTATTAAGAACTTCTTAGCTTTGACGTTTAACTTTACGGTACCAAAATGAAACGTCGAAGCTCAGAAGTTCCTAATCACCCTGGCCTTATCTCATGTATTTGGGGTCACCACTTGATTCAACCCGATGTGGCTGATCACCTGATTTTTATAAAAAGCGTGGAGGAACTCGGGCGGTCACCCATCCAACTACTGGCTAGGCGTATGTTCGCTTAACTTCGCTGAACAAATCATATGCGCAATAGCAACTGTGCCATGAGCTCCTTGGAAGTTCTTTATACGTTCTGCTTAAAACGATGATAGTAGCCCCCCTGCTCAATTTGAAGAACGTTCACGACCGGCGGAAAGTGAATGATGGAAGAAATTCGCAATCGCCGGCCGGTGATTGGTTGTTAAGATGCACTCAACTTTGATTGGTCAGATGCCGAGTCCAATCCATTTCAAATGGTTTGTTGTGCTTCGTGTATATTATAGATTCTGAACTCTATTGTTCAATAAATGATAAAGACACATGGAATTAAAACTCTGCACAAGTAGCTCCTGGCAATGACATGGTATGCAAACATGATATGTAAATCATTAGGTATTGTTTTTCCTTCTTTAATTATTATTTTTTACACATGCATGCTGATACAATTTTCACTATTGTGAATAATTTTTGTGTTTTTATTGCAATTATCATTGTTTACTGTGTAATGAAATGTACATGATGCCAGCTGAGTTTCTTGCCAGTTCTTCTCAGAAGGCTAGTTTCCGAACCGGTGGTAAATTCCTCGACATTCATAAGTGCCTTACCAGGGCCTAAACTGAATAAATCATTTTTATTTTCATTTTTCAAATACACTGTATAAAAGTAGAGATCAGTAAACATCTATACAGATATATAAAATTAAAGTGGCTTTTCACTAACTGCACAATAAAGTATATACGGACACGAAAATACCAATTTAAAAAAAAATCTCTGTCTGTCGGTCTGTCTGTTTGTTTCTCCGAAACAGCTGGACCGATTTTAGCGGGACTTTCACTGGCAGAAATCAAATTTTACAAGGAGTAACTTAGGCTACTTTTGTTTTAAAATAAACTATTGGGGTTCCGCGTGTGACCCATGAAAATAGCTCTACGTTTTTGAAACCGCGGGGCACAGCTAGATATGTTATAATATATGCCTTACCGACAATTTAGAATCTAGGCTATCAATAAATGTATTGTAATAAAAACATTGGCTCTGTAGCAGCGTTTCTCCACTCGCTCACAGATGGCGCTACTCGCTAACAAATGCGAAGTTTGAGTACAAATACACGAGAACCTAAATCGCGCCAGAAGAGTTTTCAAGCGCATTGCAGTATATATACAAGTTTCCAACTAGAACAGTTGGAGCCGCGGTTCCCCAGGCATGACACCCGCCTGGCTGGAAGATCTTCCCCTTTGCTGGGGATGAGCATGATCACTCGCTCTCCCCACAGCTCCATTAAACGTGAGGGCTGTCAACTTAAAGATTTAAAATTATCCGTTTTATTGACTGTCAAAATAATGAAGATTAATCGTTTTGAAAGAGTCGGTAAAACGCGTAAATGACGTATACGCGATCGAAAACTACGTGACATCGTATACGCGACTGTGGGAGTGTATCATTTTGAACAATTCGTTCCAGGATTACATACTGCTTTTAAATCTTACATTTTTATTGTGGATCTTTGAATCGACTCTGATTTAACCAGTTTTTTTATGTGGTAAATTACTTTCGTAATTCTTAGCTGGTTATGAAAGCCACGTCAAACAAACGTCAACATTCATCTTCTATCTAAAAATATTATATCACTAGCTGTGCCTCGCGGTTTCACCCGCGTAGATTTAGTTTCATCCTTATTGTCGCGGAACCCTAATATTTTTGATAAATAAAAGTAGTCTTAGTTACTCCTTGAAACGTCAGCTACCTACCAGTGAAAGCCCCGTTAAAATCCATCCAGCCGTTTCAGAGATTACACGGAACAAACAGACATACAGACAGACAGAGAAAAAAATTAAAACTTGGTTTTTTAGTGTCAGTAGCGTGTATGCTTTCATATTATGCTTTTAGTGAAAAGCTGTGTAGTTGGTATAACAAACAGACACTTCAATTTTATTTATCTGTATAGACATAGATATAGATGAAAGTATTATCCAAACGACCTTACCAGGCGATTGACTAAATGCCTGCCTTTAACTGTCATCGAATATGATTTGTTTTGCGCATTGGTGAGAGGATTAACCCCATAAAATAAAGGCAAAGAAGATCGGATTTCTAAATTCGAAAATTGTAATATACTTCAATAGTTCGAGTACGTGAAGATGCATAACTGTCGTGACTTCATAAGTATGCACTTATTTATACGTGTACGTATTTCTGTCCTCGATTTGGTATGATCATCAGCGAGATGCTGCCAGTCAGACCAGCCGATGCCAAAATATGTCATATCTCGCTTTGCACAGTCCTACCCTACACGACGGCACTACTGCCCATGACAATACCTGGTTTGGAGTATTGGCAAGCAAACGTGCGCAATGGCGTCAGCGTGCTGTGAACCCACTACCAATCCAAGCCAAGCCATTGGCGAAAGTGCCGTCAGAATTTCCTAAATGATGCTGCCTAAATCATCTGTCATAGATGGAGGAGGCCAATTATATATAATATATATATACGTATTTCTGTAAAACTTGGAAGCCTTATGGGAGCTGAGCTTCTGTGAGTTATCATTTTATGCGAAATTCCTGGTCTGAATTCGTGCACATAATCATACCCTGCAGATATTCACCTTTGAAATACTATTAGTGGGATTTGTGGAACTGTAATGCGATATGAGCTCGCATTGAAATTGATTGATTTATCGGAAATACATTACATCGTAATACAGATTACAGAGCCGTTCTTTCATTTTAAAGATTATTATATCATACCACGATGGAAACAACGTGAGAAAATGTGCTTAATATATTATGCCTTAAAATAAATTCAAAGACGTTTTATATCTTTTCTTATATTCAGTCTATAACTAGATAATGATTTTCGGTGAAAATAATATGATTGAACACCTCTGCCTACCTCTTCCGGTACCCTTCTGTAAAGGCATGAACATATAAGTAAAAGTAGATTAGTCTTGTTAAAATTAACATTTATACCAGGCATTTTATTAATTGTATAAACGTGGATGCGCCTTTACCTACCCATTTGTTTTCGAAAGCTAAGCCTTGGAAACAATAGCTATAGAAATGGCTTGAACCATGAGAAGGCTACCTTTTGTGACGAAAATCACATTGTCATAACAGAAATTCACATTTATATTGAATCAAATTCACTGAGATTTTGTGAATAGATACCTATGTCTGGCATAAAATAGTCTTACACAGTATGAATACAAAACTGTTAGGTATTATTCCACGAACAAATCACTTATTAAATGGATTCTTCGGTCTTTATAAGGCTTCCTTCATGCCTAAAAGGTAAACGGAACATTTATAGACAAGCGTCGGTGTCAGTCTATCACACCGGTATATCTTAATTTGTTCGACAAAGTTAGTTCTGCTATGTAAGTAAGTGACTATTTTCATTTTAGTTCAAATGGTGACCGGTTGGTGAGTACATTAGGTGAGTGCACATAACAAAGTTTATATTAGGTTTAGGGTTTCTTTTATAACAAACTCTGAGAATACCAACAACATTTTCATTTTATAGTTGTAAGTAATTGCACAGTAAGAACACGAAAAGTCGGGGGTGAAGGACAGAAAAAAAGTGTTGCCACCTTTGTAAATGTAACAACTCTATGGCTAAGATCAAAATTTTCACTTGATAATCTAACAGTTTACTACGAGGAAAGGCTTGAATAATTTGCTTATTAAGAATTCATAAAATACACGAAAAGCCTAAGAAAATCATGTTTATAATAATCTCCTCATTATGCATCCCAAATCGACTTTGTAAGGCTGTTGAAAACATGCTCTCTTTAAAAATAAAAATAATAGTA
This sequence comes from Watsonalla cultraria, assembly GCA_964035505.1. NCBI lineage: Eukaryota > Metazoa > Arthropoda > Insecta > Lepidoptera > Drepanidae > Watsonalla > Watsonalla cultraria. The sequence goes on from OZ037711.1 coordinate 13,085,399, forward strand.
ATATCGTTTTAGTTGATTTTATATATTTTGTTAGAAAAACGGTTTCTGCAACGGTTTTGGAAATATAAATAAACTCAAAGGTTTCACCAACGTATACCTTTTTACTGACTTTTTTCGCGGAAAACTATTTATTTTTTCTAATAAATAAGCCTAGGTAGCGTAAGTTACTCCATATATCATCAGCTATTTCCCAGTGCAAATCCCGTTAGAATCAGTCTAGTCGTTTCAGAGATTAGCCGAAATAAACAGACAGACAGACAGAGTTTCTTTTTGAAAATGACTTTTAATGTTTATCCTTTTAAAGAAAAGCTGATATTTTGGAATTACAAACAGACACTTAAATTATATTAATATGTATATATATGGATGTATAGACTATGTTAGAGTACAGAAGCCCTCACTGCGCGACACTTGACCGGTTTCAGATGCATGAAATCGCTTATCTCAAAACCCATTGAATAGTTCAGGCGTGGTTTTCATTGTCACGATTTGCATAATTATGTCAAAGAGGATCATGACTGAACTAGCCTTCTACTTAATGCTATTGACTTAAATACGTGCCACTCTCTATATGCACGTATGATATGAAAATCCAAGCTTTCAGTGTAAATTTTCATTTAAGAGATTATTTCATCGCACCTCCTATTTGTTTTTCTTTACTGACCCACTGCTCAGCTAGTTAAGCAGTCGAGCAGTAGGACATAGTTTGTATTACTGAACATTTTATGCTCTATACTTCAACTATTTTTTGCTCAACTTGATTGAGCAGTAGAACATTTCCTAACCATTTTTAAAAAGATACTTTTTACTTTACTCCTTCACTTTTAGTCAATATGAAAATATATGTTTCTTGTAAAGTAATATGATATTGTCAGTAATTCCGTATTTTTTAATTAGAATAGACTTCTGAAGTGAGTTGGAACACATGTGAATCACAAATAAATTGTGTTGAAGTACGGGACCATCAGTTATATATTGTACTAGCTGTGCCCCGCGGTTTAACCGCGTAGATTTAGTTTCATTCTTATTGTCGCGGAACCCTAATATTTTTAATAAATAAAAGTTTCTCCGTGTCCGCCTATGTTACTCCGTGAAGCATCAGCTACCTACCAGTGAAAGTCCCGTGAAAATCGGTTCAGCCCTTTCAGAGATTACTCGGAACAAACAGACAGTGAACTTGATTTTTTAGTGCCATTAGCGTGTATACTTTCATATGCATTTAGTGAAAAGCTGTTATTTTGGAGTTAAAAACAGACACTTCAATTTTATTTATCTCATTTATTCAATTATCTGATAGATTTATTTAATTAAATCATTAAACATGGAAAAAGTCACTGGAAAATCGTAGTTCAAAGTAAATATTAATATTCTTTCTCAATTCACCTGTGTGGTAAGCTAGTTTCGAAGCAACTTTTGTAAGTTTTTGTTCGCTTTCAAAGTTTGGTGAGCCATTTCGCAATAAATGGCGCACATCACATAGAGACAAAGGGATAGGTAGAGAGCAGAACTTTATTAATCGCTTCAATTATGCAAAGTTGATGAATACCATTTCATTTGAACAACGTAGAAACAAAACACAAAAGGGATGCAAGCAAAATAATGCTTTATTTATTTTGCGAGTTCAAAGTGAACTTTTGCAAGTACCACCTTGCACTTGTGATAGAAAGTTAAAGAAACAGGAAGCTAGAAAAATAGTAGGCATATAAAATCTATACTAATATTACAAAGCTGCAGAGTTTGTTTGTTTGTTTGTTTGAACCGTCCGATTTCAAAAATTCTTTCAATTTTGGATAGTCCATTTATCGAGGAAGGCTAAAGGCTATATTTTATTCTCATAAATATTAGGGGTCCGTAAGTAATTGCAATTTTGTAACCTAAGGTGTAAAATCGAAAACCTATTTATGCGTACGCTACAAAAACTATTGACAATAGAACAAAATGATGTACTACGGGTTTGTAGGTCTTATTAAGATCTACAAAAAAGTTCGCGATAGCATATATTGAACTGTCATAGTTTAGTCACAATAACCGCATTTATGTTTATAAAAAAAATTAAATCGTTTGAAGCTAAAAACTACGTTAAATGTGTATCATAATATTAATTCTTATCCAAATTAATCATTATTATAATAAGAGTATTCATGTAGAAGTAAAATACTGTTTACTTTATTCCAATCGGACATTTCGTTGAGAAATTATCACGAGTATAAAAACGCAAAGAATTGGTAACTAATAATGAGTTATTTGCCAAAGAGTAATCTCTGAAACGGCGGGACCGATTTTAACGGGACTTTCACTGGCAGATAGCTAATGTTACAAGGGATTAGGTAACTTGGGCTACTTTTATTCAAAATTTATCTGTAAAGATAACATATTAGGGATCCGCGGGAATCAAATTAAATCTACGCGGGTGAAACCGCAGGGCACAGCTAGTACATACATATGTTCACGAATGTATCCCATGGGGGTAGGCAGACACCACCATTAGCCACATGCTACGATTCTTACATACTTCTTTCGCTTCATCCACATTCATGCATCTCTTGATACACTTCTTGCGATTACGAGTGCTCCGAAAATGACCTTTCCGAAAAATATTATTAACTTGGTCATAGTAGTTCTTCTTCTTGGACGCCCTCTACTGACACATTCCGTTTACATTCGCTCTATAAATTTGTTTCGTTAATCGCCTTTCACTCTTCCTTCCGATATGTCCAAACGAACTGTTTCTTACCACCCTGTATTTCTTTCGATTTACTAGGGCGACCCTACGCATGCTTCGAGACGAATCTATTTCCACTGCATTCACTCTTCTTTCATGTTGCTTCATGTAAAATAAGAGCACTGAATTAACAAAATGTTAACAAAACGACCTAACTGTGATCACTTAAGTAACCAAAATAACTAAAAAGTTCTTAATGTGGGCAGTTTAAAACGCTAAGGGCCGGTTTCTCGAACGCTTGTCAAAATCAAAATCAACTGACATTAATGTCAGTTGACATTCTGATCAATTCAAACTAGATGATCATCCTTCTAGCAACTCAATTCGCACTTGACATGCCGTTTGATCGATGATTAGTTAATTTTTGACTTGACAAGCCTTTCGGAAACCGGTCGTAACAGTTGTCCCCCAGTTGTTATTTTAACACCGGTCGAGAGCCAACATGTCGGGCATTCCGGAAATTTTAAAACTAAACATTCCTCCACTCCGGAACTCAACACCACTATTAAATAAAGTGAGCCTGTTATTTGGATTCTGCGAGTGATTTCGACAGCTTTGCTTCCATTTACAGATTCGTTTATTTTGTACCTCTCTCACTTATTTTAATAGACATATTATACTGGAAAGAGTATTACGCATCTCAGCGACATGACAGTTTATATAAGAACGTTTTAGAAGGTGCAGTTTTTTCCTTTTGTCTGGAATGAGAGAGATTTTACTTGATAAATAAACAATATGGGTAAATGCAGCACTCAGACAATTTAATGTAGCATTATTAGACGAAAATACGTTATATGTACAAAATCTTCAAGACATATACACTTTGCCTATTTCAGTGAATTTGTAAGAAAGCTTAGTTATTGTTAGAAACTCGAGGCTAATCACAAAATTGCTTAGGTAGTGTCATTACCGACTGTTCAATATTTCCTTACAACATCAAAAGGCTCTAGCGTTATTGAAAGCTAGGTTGTAAATCCAATATTCTGTGTTCTTGTAGTTTTTTCAAAACTTCTATAGGAAAGTCTGCCCGATGATAAGCGGCTACTGCAGCTTATAAACGCATACAACACTGTCACTTGCGAATGGCTTATTCCCGACATCCATGATTTTATTACCATCACCTCCACGACTTTCGACTTTTGTTTTGGTATACAAATAAATACTCGCGACATCCAAGAAATTGAATTGTCGTGGAGGTCGCGGAAATGAATATATGAAAGTTTATTTTTCACCCCACAGGGCTGTGGATATCTGGGAATAAGCGGCTCATTCCCAGATATCAACGACAATTCAGTTTCTTGGATGTCCTGAGAATTCATTTGTATACCAAAAATACAAGGCGTGGAAGAAAAAGTGGTAACATTTTTTCTTGCAACCTGGCTCCAACTCAACTATCACTATCTGAAGTCAAAGTCAAAGTCAAAAATATCTTTATTCGATTAATCTTTTTACAGAGTACTTTAAACTCGTCAGAATGACATAATTATACAGGATTATACATGCTACCGCCAGGTTCACAAGGTTGCTTTTACTGAGTAGCCTAAATTGTTCCCTAGAGTATATAACACGCGAGTGATGCTGCGGACTGAAACTAGATATATATTATTGTTAAAACGGTTTTTAATTGTTACAGAATGCGTGGCTGACGTGCGCTTGGACACAGCCCGATCTGACCACCTCGCTCCACTGTCATGTGAGTCTTTAAACGCTAACAATACATATGCTCACGCCTGTATTCCCCGAAGGGGTAGGCAGAGGTGTTGTAATAACAACACCCACTTTTCACCGAATATGTTTAAGTGCCAAAGTGACAGATGGTGAGTCTGTTGCCGTCTCAGGCACTATACATACAAATTTGAATTACTTCTCAGACATATGCAGGTTTCCTCACGATGTTTTCCTTCACCATAAAGCACGTGGTGTGAAATCATAGCACATAAGTTATTTAGTAAAACTCATTGGTGCAATCCCCGAAGAGTTTCGAACTTGCGTCGCTTGCATAGCAGGCGACTGCTCAAACCCCAAGGCAATCACGGTTTTTTTTAATAACAATAATCGTAGTTGATATTTTTATGAAATTATGGTCTTTTCAGCGTTCAGTCTCAGTATCCATATAAGCTTTAAAAGCAGTAAGGAATTTAAGAACAAATCGTTCATAATGATACACTCATTCAGACGCGCACATCTACGAGATTATAAGCAGAATGGCCGTAGCGTGTCCGCATTTACACGTTTATCAACTTTTTTAAAATCTATAAAACGACAATTATTCATAATTTTTACAGTAAATAGTAAGTAAATAATAAGTAAATTTTTAAATCTTTATTATAGTCTTTATTACGCTCAAACTCTGGAGCACGTCCTTATTAAAAAAATAGGCCCATATTCCTTACTGCTTATAAGGCTTATATTTTTACTGTGGTTCATAACCATCGGAGCCTAAATATTCATATTGCAATGCGATGGTTCGTGTTATTTTTATGTTTTTTTGTTGGTTTTTGTTTCGTCGTGATAGAGGAATAGATAATAAAAATTCCTGTGGGACAGTAGTGTTCGCTGATAAAACCGCAGCCGCGGATATTGACTTTACTATTTCTGTACAATGGGAGTTGATGAATGGTATTTATAAATACACTAGCTGTGCCCCGCGGTTTCACCCGCGTAAATTTAGTGTCATACAAACTTTCATCCCTTATTTTATCCCCTTGGGGGTAGAATTAATCAAAATCCTTTCTTAACGGACGCCTACGTCATAACATCTACCTGCATGCCAAATTTCAGCCCGATCCGTCTAGTGGTTTGGGCTGTGCGTTGATAGATCACTATGACAGTCACTCAGTCAGTCACCTTTGAGTTATATTTAGATACATTCATATGCTCATGTCTATTTTCCCCGAGAGGGTAAGTAGAAGTACCAAAGTGCCAGATGGTGAGGCTATCACCGTCTTAGGCACTTTAAATATAGTCTTTGAATTACTTCTCTGACGTGTGCAGGATTCCTCACGATTCATAAATAACGCGAATATATGACATACCACTTGAAGAGGGTGATTGATTGAAGTAATCTTACTTCTCTAGGTACATTACAAGTAAAACTACAAGCTAGTCAGTAATTGCATTCTTTTATTTTGGTCGAATACACGGAAAATTACAACCACGTAGGACAACAAAGGAAAATTACAACCAAGGAGGTTGTTATATTCTTAATTCATTTAATGTTTTGTTTTGTATATATTGTACCACAATGTAAAAAGATATTAGACTAGCTGTGCCCCGCGGTTTCTCCCGCGTAGATTTAGTTTCATCCTTATTGTAGCGGAACCCTAATAATTTTAATAAATAAAAGTAGCATAAGTTACTACTTGAAACAACAGCAACAAAAAAAAAATTAAACTTGGTTTTTTAGTGTCAATAGCGTATATACTTTCATATGCATTTAGTCAAAAGCCGTTATTTTGGAATTACAAACAGACACTTCAATTTTATTTATCGGTATAGATATAAAATTATAAAGTCGATTTTCAGAGTATTTAAAAATTCTTTTCAGTACTTTTTGCGTGAAAGAGTAACAAACATACATTCATACATACAAACTCACAACATTCAAGTATATAATATTAGTAGAATTTATTTTCAAATAAGTAAAAGCGTACAAAATTAACACAATTAAGGAGCGATTTATTCGTAGCATAGGAGCCGCTGAATGCCATGCAACTGGGCTAATTTTAATCTGAGTGGAGTGTCGACTGAGCAAGTTGGAGTGAAGACAAACTAGACGGTAGTTCACTAATTGCTCAATCAATGCTCGTATATCTGTGTTCTTTCAAAGCTTTGACTGGGAGATAGGCGAGGCGAGTCTCTGGTGAAGTTAGAGAGCCCTTTGAGGTCAGATTTGTACATCAAACATGAGTATTCTACCGTGTGTGTGTTATATCGCTTGTAAAACGAACGCCTAGACAAAGCGACATACTCGTACGTTAACGATTCACTTTATCGTCATATAAAGACATATGGAATTAAAACTCTGCACAAGTAGCTCCTGGCAATGACATGGTATGCAAACATGATATGTAAATCATTTGGTATTGTTTGTACTTTTTTAATTATTATTTTTTAGTGATGCATGTTGATACAATTTTCAATATTGTGAACAATTTTTGATGTTTTTTATTTGTAATTATCATTATTTACTGTGTAATGAAATGTACATGATGACAGCTGAGTTTCTTGCCGGTTCTTCTCAGAAGGCTAGTTTCCGAACCGGTGGTAAATTCCTCGACATTCATAAGTGCCTTACCAGGGCCTAAACTGAATAAATCATTTTCATTTTCAATTGACAGACAATGTAACGTAGACGGTGAACGTTCATTCGAATTTTAAAATGCTATAATTTCACGGGTTCCTTCCCATGTATAATATTAATATGGTAATACTGTATGCACATAGCATTTATATCGTAAAGTACTGTATTCCCAAAGTATTGGTTCCAAAGTAAGCTTAGCATGGTTTGTTACTAGTTCAATTTATGTGAAACCGATTCAAAATGTTATGAATTTACAATTATCGATATTTCGTATACAATTCTCGATGCAATTCTCTGTAAAACAAGCTGGCATTGCAGCCATTTCGATTTAATCCTCTTACACTCGCTGCCGACGTACCGCATTCACGTCGCAGTATTTGCGCTTTATTAATTAAAAGACACTCGTGTTTACGCTGCTCATTCAAATTGTGGGTAATTTTATGCTCCCCTAGAGTGAATGGTTTGTTTCATTCATTAAGTTTACCGGTTACTACAATATGCATTAAATTTAACTGTGGGAAAACTTTTGTATACGTGTTTGCAATGAATATAATCAGAACCTATTGTACCGATTTAAAAAATCTGCGCATCTTTTTTTATTGAACTTGAGGCAGAGAGGGGGTTCACGAGGCTTTGCTGACGAGTGGTGTCACCAGTTGAGGGGTGGGCAAACCCGATTGTAGTAATTTCCTCGTATTATTAATGGACTCAACGTATAATTTCAAGCATTTCCTACAAACTTCCAATATGGTGACCAAAGGAAGCTGCAATATTCAATTAACTAATAAGCTATGAAATCCAAATATTCATTGGAGCAGAGAGAATTTTGTTTGTTATTTGATTAGTGCGAGCAGTCCCCGTGGAACGGAGACTCTACATTTCTGAATATTGCAGCCAAATATTGATTCATCTAATATATCTAGTGTTTATCTAGTGAGACACAAGCGACGCAAATTCCTATGTAATCAAGGAGTCTGTATGAGTTTGTCTAAAAACTTAAGTTCGTAAAACACCGTGAGGAAACATGCAAAGTCTAGGAAAATGTTCACCATCTGTTTTGACGTTGGCACAGAATCATTACGATGAAATAGGAGTCTCTATTAGACCTATGGAGCCCTCGTAAGCTTACGTGAGTTCATTACTTATGCATAATTTAATTTAGATGTAAGTAGGTAAGTACCTGGTTAAGTACCTTAAAAAAAGACGTTGCTTCCATGTAGCGTTGTTCCAATAAATAAATTATTAATTTTAATTAAGATTCAGATCAAAAACCAAGGACCTGCTTTGATTGAGATACAAGGCGATTAGTTTTTATAAAAAATCTGTTGTGTGTTGAATGTTACTCTATTATTAGAAGCAATCCTTTCCTCGAAAACTGCTGACGTGGAAAAACTCAAATCCTCATATCTATTGAAACTCACTGGAGCGTTCCTAACCGAGCATACTGTGTACAACTTTCGTTCGAATTCGTATTTTACCTCTGATTCTTAGGAATATATGATATGTACGTACCTACTACATATCAAGCTCGATTAACTGTTGCCAAAAGAAATATATGACGAAGTATTAACGCTTTTATCGAATACTAGCCGAGTACCGCGGTTTCACTCGCGTTCAAAAAGACAAAATAGGGTTTTTTTTCTCAATTAATTTGAAAGTAAAAACTTTAAGCCTTCATTGATTTATATTAGTAGTATTTTGTTTTTTTTTAGTATTTTGTTTACATTTATTCAAAAAGAAAGGTTTAGCATACGAACATAAGCCCCTTAACACCTTACAGATTGAAGAGCAGAATTTCAAATGTTATTTCTTTTCACCCCAACATATCATAACAATACAAACTCCTTCATATCTTTATGATGAACCTTAACCCAACTCAGTAGTTGGATGGGTCACCGCTGGAGTTCCCTCCATGCCTCACAGAGCAGTCGGTTGCCAATTTTAACATATTTGGCAATCATTATAGGCCAGTCAGAGGCCTAAGAGAGTCGTAAATCAGGTAATCAACCACAACAGGTGCCGACCTCAACAATGCATGGAATAAGGCCAGGGAGATGGTCATTGGTCTATTCCGATTCAGTTGGAATAATTTTCTTGTAAGCCGCGCGAGTAACTTCGATGACAGCCTAGCGATATAATATACCTTCAAAATTTTACTCTAAAAATTTCTTCAGTCTAAAAAACCGTGGTGGCCTCGGGGTTTGAGCCTACAACGAAATCGACGCAAGTTCGAATCCCAGCGGGGCCTGACCAATGAGTTTTTCTAAGAAACTTATGTGCAGTGATTTGACACCACGTGCTTTACGGTGAAGGAAAACATCGTGAAGAAACGTGGATATGTCTGAGAAGTCATTCAAAGACTAGTGTATAGACAAAGTATAGTGCCTGAGACGGCGATCACCCGCATTTCACCGAACATGATTATGTAATCATATTCGGTGAAATTTGGGCGTTGTTGTGACAACACCTCTACTTTCCCCTTCGGTGACCCTTCTGGCATGGCGTGAGCATATACAGCCTAGCGACATAATATAATACTTTAACCCTTGACAATAAGAATTGTGTTATCTTGTACAATATAATTAAATGGAACCTAATATAATAAATATCAAGATAATCACAAATAAAACAGACTTTGAATTTGAAGCCAACATATTTTGCAGTTATAAACGTTTTACAGATTAAGTAATAGCCAATAAATATCCCAGGAGGAAATATAAAAAGAAAAGAGATAAACTTGGCCGTTTGAACTGCTTATTCAATTTGTTGGACTTTGTTTCAAGCGGCAGATAGTGGAACTGTCTCTCGCAGTCCGACAAGCAGATTGTTCACCGCTTTTTATTTCACCGGAAAATCTCGCTCGCTGATTTGTTGAAGTATTTTAATTTTATTTTTTTTATATATTTTATCCTACAATATACATAAGTACGGCTTCATCCCATTTATTGTTGGTGTCGGCACCGAATTTAACTAGATGTGGCTGAGCATCTATTTTCACAAGGCGACCTCCATTGACCTTCGCAAACTCTTTACTGGAATACCTGTTATCAGATTTTTTTACATTCTGATCCAAAGATTTTCGAGGACGCTTCATTGGCAATGTATACCGATAGCTTTTGCTAACACCAATACTTTATTATAAATAAGAATAATAAAAAAACCTTTATTTGACCATGCTTCATTTTGACGTGGCTTATATGATTACTTAATAACTACTTAATTAGTCTAGCCATCCAAAGGGGGAATGCTGCCAGTATCTTCGGAACCTTGCCTACAGGGACTCCCTTTAATAATATATGTAATTTGTAAAACAATGTTCCAAATCATTGAAGCCCGAAGAAGAAGCCTAAGAGTATTGTTAATAAGAAAATAATCCACTTCAAACCATTCTGTTTCAATTGGAACTTACAGTATAACTACTTATTTTAAGCGAGGTCCCCAGATTGGGTAAAGGCCTCCAGAGATGGCCACATGATCTCCTCTTCCCATCGAGTATAGTCTTCCTCTCCTACTATTTCCTTGAGGTCCTGTCCATTTGGTGGTATTATAGGTCCATCGTTTATCTTTAAGCCTCGTTATGTGGCCGGCCCATTTCCAATTCAGTTTTTGTGCCACTACTTTAGAGCGTACTTAAAGGCGAGGAAGAAACTCGGGAGTCCTTTGTCCAACTTCTGTATACGACCAGAGTTGTTTAACTCTCTGATTATATTCGAAACTAGCTGTGCCACGCGGTTTCATGCGCGTAGATTTAGTTTCACCCTACACTAATATTTGTATACATAAAAATAGTCTAAGTTACTTCTTGGAACATTAGTTGGCCTCAGCAGCCAGTGAAAGTCCCGTTAAAATCGGTCCAGCCGTTTCAGAGATCAGCCGGAACAAACAGACAGACAGACAGTTTTGCTGTTTTAATGCATGTACTATGTATACCTTCATACGAGTATGCAATTAGAGAAAAACTGTTATTTTGGAATTACGAACAGATACTTCAATGTTATTTATCTGTATTTATTGATTCGTTTGTTCTTGCAGCTTGACCTGCGTGATACTAAGATTTCGCGTAAGTTTTTATGAGGGGATTAAACGAGAGATATAAGTTTTTCTTTCAATTTTGCAAACTATTCCACTTATACGTACCTATTCATCCTGTCTCTCACTATGAATGATTTAATTCCAAAAATAAACTATGCCATAAATAAAGAATACTCTGAAAAATATCCATAAGATCTTTAGCTTACAATATCGGAAACACAGTAGTTTCCAGATTGAAAGGCACTTACTCTTTCATTGAACGAGGCCGACGGCACCCAGCAGCGAGGGTTAATACGGCAACAAACTCAACAAGGTATCTATCGGATACAATACGAAATATTCCTATTCGTCCTATTTATAATCAGAAAACGAACAGCCACAATACCTGTGATTTTTATACTATGAAATACATATTATTGCCAGACAGTATTTCGCATTTTTTATATTCCACGAAGCCTTCTTGTTTGATTTTTGCTCTGCGGTTTCACCCGCGTTCACTTAATTTCATGGATGGCCCGCAGAAGCCAATTTTTTTTATTAAATTATAAGTAGCCTAAATTACTTCTTGTAATAGCTATCTGCCAGTGACAATATCGTTAAAGTCGGTCCAACCGTTTCGGAGATTAGTCGAAACAAACAGACAGACGGATAGAGTTTTTTTTTTAAATTGGGTTTTCTATGTCAGTACCGTATATACTTTTATATGCATTTAGTGAAAAGCTGTAATTTTGGATTTAAAAACAGACACTTCAATTTTATTTATCTGTATAGATATAGATATAGATGGTTCATCAGTGACTAAAGTGTCGAGACTACTTAATGCGGTAGGAAAGGGACATATGTTTATTTTATTCATAATTGGGATAACCAACAGAGGACCAATAGCAATAGCAATTAGCAAAACTCTGCCTACCCCTTTGGGGTATACAGGGCGTCAGCATAAACCAAATACTTTCCTAGTCTGTTTTACAATAAGGGGGTATAAATATTTCCAATATCAAAATGAGGAACATTTTCTACAATATAAGTCAAAGAAACTTAAAGCGTTACAAACAAAGCGGTGATTCCGGTGAAGTCTCCCTACTAAAGTGCCAGAGACATTTATGAAATTGAAAGTTATATCCGATAGATCGCGGTTGAAAAATGTTCAAAGTATTTTCTAGGAAGCTTATACACTACCTTCTTTTGAAGAGTATCCTTTGACGTATAAATGCAAGTTTAAAAGAGGTTTAATATTAAACGTGTAGACATTTAAATGCAAATATTTTCATGTAAATATTATATTAAAGGGTACAAAGTGTAACTGAGAAGCGTCTGGTAAATGCTTTCAGAATATTAAAGTCCTTTTACTGCATACATTTTTCAATTACAATTGCAGCGCCGTCTAGGTTAAAAAAATTGAAATTAAACAAATCAGGCAATAGGATAAATTTGAACTTTTGGGTCCGCGTGGGAGTCGAACCCTCGGCCTTTGCATGATAAAGAGACTGTTATTGTTAATGGCAAATTTTCTGTACACTATGTAATCACTAAAACTCTCCTTCAATACTCGCCTCTAATAAGCTTGTCAGAAGGTTTGAAATTGAACACAAAATAAATTTAGGACTCTATTGGGTACATAAAGCTCGCATAATATTTGAACCAATTATGCCTTTAGGGCATGCAAATAGTATCCTAGTTATGTATCGAAACTTTCACTACTTTTATATAAATCTTCTTATAACTAGCTGTGTCCCGAAGCTGAACCCGCGAAAATGTTAATAAAAGATTTTATTTTCTAAAATAATTGTAGTCTAAGTCACTCTTCATAAAAACAGACAGACTACCGTGTATCGATACAGATAAATAAAATTGAAGCGTCTGTTTGTCATTCCAAATTGACAGCTTTTTACAAAATGCAAAATAGGAAACAATGTATGATACTAACATAAAAATTCTCAGTCCCCCATGAAATTTACTCTATAAGGGCGACAGCTACTGGCTCAGACTGCACCAGTGCAAATGGATAGCATATTTAAGTAATATATTTTCTTATGCAGTTAAATCGCAAGTACTTATCTATGTGTTTGTTAGGTGATGACAGCGACACGGGTGAAGATCGTATGTCCTCGGATAGTTCACCACTGCGCCAGCGTCGCGGAGGCATCTTGAAGGGGGGCCGGCTGTGGAAGTCGCTAGACACGGACAAAGATATCAGTGATCAGGTAACCTCTATTACTCTATTAACTCTAATAATGATCTCGTATGTCAGTTACGGCGGCTAATCTGAACGGGGATTAGCCATCTGCGCAGGAGATATTATAGTTCTACCATCATGAGAGGCCTATCATCGGTTTAACTTCTGAAGAACTTCTGAACTTAGGCATTTTATATTTAATGTTGTTATATTTACAGCCGGGTAAAATATATTTATCCCGGATTGAATAAGAGGATGTCCGGATGCTGAGAACATTATTTATATGAATATCAGCCCCTATACTTATAGCACCTTGAAATAATTAACGTAACTCTCAAAGTGATTCCTGCTTACTTCCTGTAATAGAGATAAATTAAATTTGATAAATGAGAGAGTTTGACCGTATGTCACAGAGTCATGCAAAAAGTAGGATAATTTATTACGAGGACTAACTAATGTATATATTCTGATATTTTTATCTTCTTTATCTTTATTAATATCAGATTAATAAAACAAAAACTAGTTCTCGACTGATATTTGGAGCTAAGTAGCTTCCACGAAAGTAATTATTTTTAATACAGGATCCGAAAACCTTATTTATCTTTATCTGAAATAGTTTGCTTCGTAGAAATTGCTAGAGTTGTGAGAAACCTTTTGTGCTTCAAATTGTTAGGAAATGTACAAAGACATGTGCTATTTGAATCGAAGCCGTACGAAATCTGAAATTCGAACCGCTAATCGGTTGCAATTGCTTAGCCACTGGTGTACTTGCATTACGCCCACACTTCACTAGCAATGTTTAAGTCCCATGTATAAGCGGGTGAGCATATCGAATTCTTCCTGACCTTAACTTACGTGTTAAGAAGTGGTCCTGCCCCTTCTAAGCAACACTTTGATTCAATTCCTTTGTTAACAATAATAATTGTTCTAGAACGACGATCAACGCTCAACAACCACCGCAAGCGACGAGGACGTTGCGCTGCCTTCATCGCGTTCAGTCAGGTTCGTGGACAGATCTAAGAACCCCCCAGAAGAACAGAGCACGTCGCAGAAGGACACCGACCAGGCACTCACATTGGACACTAAGGCTGCATCGCAAAAGGAGCTTAACGCCACTCCACACCGGTGAGGACATACTTAATCCTCCCCAATTATCCAAGTAAAATTATATATATATACATACTAGCGGACCCGACAGACGTTGTCCTGCATACCGACATATTGATTTGTGAATCTAAACCATCCAGGGCCACCCAAATGCATACAGAAAAAAACATTCATTCATCGGTCCAGCCGTACAACGTACAGTACCTAGAATCTATACAAAGTCGTGTTAGTTAAACTACTTCTAACTCAATGACGGCTGAACTGATTTGAATGAAAATCGGTGGTAGATTGGAGATAGCTTAGAACCAGGAGAATAATATGTAGGTACATTTATTAAGAAGGTTTTTTATTCCGTCTCGTCGAACATGACGAAAAACATGATATAACACAATAAAGTTATACCATGCATACATACTCACGCCTGTATTCCTCGAAGGTGTACTAATAGTACACCCACAATCCGCCAGTTATTTTTAAAGTCACACGTAATCAGAAGCCAGCCTATTGCCACTAACCAAGCACTTATACAGACTCCGAGCTTCTAATAGGAAATCGCAAAATGGAAAAACCCATTAACACTTTGTCCGACGAATAAATAAAATCTAAATAACTGCTTGTATTGGTAGTAAATTCTTAATACTAATGGTATGGTACTTAACAAGCAATCTTTTCTGCTTGTTCTGAAACTTTTATTGGCAGATTTCTGATGCTGAAAGGAGTACCTAGGGCTTCATTTTTAATTTTAATCCCTGAAATAGAACATACGCGGGTGAAACCGCCGGGCACAGCCAGTCTACGATAAAATAATACTTACTGGTTCAGAACAGCTGCATCTTGAAACTTCGCCTGTCTACTTTCGCTTGCTTCTATATATACTATGAACACATTTACTGCTATATGGCGTGGGAAAACTACTTTAGACTAGCTGTGCCCCGCGGTTTCACCCGCGTAGATTTAGTTTCATGCTTTATTTCTCGAAACCCTAATGTTATCTATACATCTATATCTATACATCTATACATCTACGTGACATGCTTCATGTTACGCGGCCCTAATATTTTTTATTAATAAAAGTAGTCCAAGTTACTCCTAGAAACATCAGCTACCTGCCAGTGAAAGGCCCGTTAAGGCCCCAGTGCCTTAAATATAGGTTTTGGCCCATTCAAACGTCGTTTCTTGACCTTGCGTTTCAGCGTGCCTCAATATTTGTTCGTTTCGGACGAGGGTTGTGGCTGTATGCTAAAGATGGCGGATTAAGACATTTTAAGCCACGCTAAAACACAAAGTCAAGCGGCGATGTTAGAACATTTTCAAACCTATAACCTGAGGCACAGAACACCATTTTGAAATAACTCAATAAAGATAATAATTCGACTATTTTAGCTACATTCCAAAATGTGTTATAGTTTGATTAACTGCACGCCTATCCTGAAGGATGCCCGGACGGGTATACGGAAGTGTTACAAGCTACACCGAGGATATAATGTAATATATTACGGTGCCTATCCCGACTCTAACACAATTTATTACCAGTTAGTACGTTAACCAACGAATAAATTTCTCTATGAAGTTCCCATGTGAAGTTACATATTTTTTTACAGCCAAACTACGAGTAGTATATAATTTCCAACAAAAATGGTACGGAGAACGGATGCTTCCTTCTCAAATACATACCATTAATTAAATTGATAAATAACTAGTTGTACATTAATATTGTTATACTAGCTGTGCCCCGCGGTTTCACCCGCGTAGATTTTAATTTTATGGTTGCCCGCGGATATCTAATGTTTTTTAAAAATCTAAGTAGCCTCAGTTACTCCTTGTAACATAAGCTATCCGTCAGTGAAAGTCCCGTTAAAATCCGTCCAGCCGTTTCGGAGATAACCCGGAACAAACAGACAGACAGACAGAGAAAATATTTAAAAATTGGTTTTTCTATGTCAGTAACGTGTTCTCTTTTATATGCATTTAGTGAAAAACTGTTATTTTGCAGTTACAAACAGACACTTCGTATATAGATGTATAGATTTAAAGACGTCGCAACATTATTTATAAATACTTTAATGTATGTACTCATAATATATATACTGACTTATATATCAACGCAAACACAGCATAAGAACAGTTCTTTGTGAGATTAAGGTAACCATTAAGAATGGGTTTTTGGAAATTCCACTCCTAAGTGGGTTAAATGGGGGTTGATAGTTTTAAGTGCATTCTTACTGCCACTCCAGGGAAGGCTTTTTAAATATACGAAATACAAAAACGAAAATCAATTTGTTGACCAATAGATACTCATTGTATAATCAAATTGATATAGAATTGGGCATCGCTATTATGATTTGTATTCACAAAATCTTACCAATCAGTTGTATGAGGAAAGCTATCACATAACAAGGAAAAAGTCAGGGACACTCGTATTAAATAGATTTTCTCGCTCCCGCTGTGTCTGTTGCGTCATTCATACTATTTGTATATATCATTTTATTACTATCTCGACAGTAATTTTCGGGAAACGGATTTACGCTAATGTGTTTCCGCAGGACGTGTCTTATCTGCGTTCAACCATGTGTTATTCACACTTATATATTAATATAATCATTATTAGCGGGACAATGCTGCCGGCCTTCTTAACGAACCCTTGGGATACCGATTTGGGTCAAGTTATTTCTGTTTGTTTACAATCGTTATAAGTACCGTCTTGTTCTTATGAGATATTCTCTAGTTAAATGTCAGGAAACGGAATCAAAACTATGATTATCTAAACTATCTTGGCTCAAAAACAGCCACTAGAGCATCAATAAACAAGAGCACATTATACAGGGCAACTATACACATTAATGCACTAGCTGTGGCCCGCGGAATATTTTAAAAATCTAAGTAGCCTAAGTTACTCCTTGTAACATTAGGTATCCGTCAGTGAAAGTCCCGTTAAACTCCGTCCAGCCGTTTCGGAGATTACCCGGAACAAACAGACAGACAGAGAAATTTCAATTTAATTTATCTGTATAGATGTATAGATGTGGTACATATTAATTTAAAAATATATAAAAAAGGCCCATAATAATTTTAATTAAATTCTGTTAACCAAGTAGAGTATTCAAACATAATTAGCCTCTATGAATAACGAGGATAAAATAAGGTTTTAATTTATATTTTGAAATTAATATGTATGTACATATCATGTACTTTATGATCGGTCACAAAAATTTCGCCTAAAAAGTCAGGGACCCTATATTAGGTTCTATCTAAACGTGTTCAAATCATAATGAATTGCCTATTAGAATGCACTACTGCTTTCTTATGAAACAAAATACGTCATTTGAGAAAACTCGGGTTCAACATGTATGATATCCCTGTGACGTTTGTAGTAGCGTGGTTGTAAAGACACATACTGAGCAAACGTTCTGGGATTACTTACCTCCAACTAGTCGTGAAAATGAGTCGTTAGGAATACCTCGTTGACTGTATTTAGGTACGTATGTCTAGCTCAGAGATACTCAAACATTTCTCTTATTTATAGTTTTAATATATATTATGAATGCTTAATTTATGGCAGATAAATTGCTTTTAAAGGCAATTTCCAACGAAACTTTATATATAATAAGATTTTAAATTAACCATAGTAGAAGAATTATCACAATATCTTGAAAAATTACGAAGTTATTCAATGTATACTTTCGCTTGGGAAATTTCATTCTGTGACGCCGCAAGTTCCTACGCCTTATGTAGTTACACTGGTATAAGTACTAATGGAACTATACAATACTTATAATGCACTTACTGAAAATAACTTATTGTTTAATAAAAAAAAAATATAATAAAGCGGTTTCTGCAACCTGTGTACCTTAAAAATGTATTCTCGGGGAAACGCGATTAAAACATAATGTAGGTAAGTAATTCTAGACTCCACGCCTTTTCACTGTCCCATTACTTAGCTGCAATCTTTCCAGTTGGTTTGGCTCTTAATTCGAACAGGAGATCCCGCTTATTACATTCATAAAACTAAGTAGAAACATGACAATATTAGGCTACTTGAAAGCTGGCAATAGTTTGACATTTTCTGCTGAACTGCACCCCTATAGCGTTACGTTCACTGCAGACGTCAGTTAAATATTTCATTTCAACATTTAAACTGCAGTGATCTTGTAAGCTTGTCTTCGAATTAGACTCAATGCATGAATATGTAAATTTAATCACACCGAGAGTGTTTATACAAAGCGGTTAGTTAGGCTTTGAGACTGGGGCCCAACCATGAGCTGTTATTCATACTTCATTATGAGACAGATATATATGACGTGTATACATCTGTCACTATCACACAGCTGAAATATTATTGCTATAAGAGCTCGTGGTTGTGCACCTGTTTACTGCGATCAGTTAAATCTAGAATTTAGTCATTTAGATATACATTTGGAAATCCTGACGCTACCTTCAAAATTAGTAAACTGTAATCGCAATGGATTGGCCATGTCTGTTTGTCTGTTGATGAACCGATGGCCGGTGAAGAGTACGTCTAAGCAGACATAGTGTAGGACGCCGGTTGGACGCAGAATACTGATGAACGGCCGCTGTGCCGCACCATGGGAGCCGATGTATAGCAGTGAACTTGATTTAGGCTGTCTGATCGGATAAATTATACCTGCTTTTTTGATTAATAAAAATCAATTGACTAGGCTTTCGCAATAAAACAACCAATATTCATGATCTTTTTTCATTTCAATATAAATATGTTTACACTTTTGTCAAATAGAGTTTGTAATTTTCGCCACTACAAAGATAAAGAGGGTTCTACTATCACCATATTTATTGCGCGCACTAGCGCACGTGTCATGTTCAGCGCTTTATTTATCACGATACAGGGAATGGTATGGAGGCTACATTATTTTTATAAAGCCGTCAGATATTATTATATTCATTTGTAAAATTTCTAGATGTAAATGCATGATGTTTAAGAAATCACGTTAATTTAGTAAGTTTAAGTAACAGCTGTTGCCTGTTCAAGATAACAACACCTTATTTCTACAAGAAAACACTCAACCGGTAGTAGGTGAGACTTTGCAATAATTATTTCTGCAACTTGAGAGATTTAAATATTTACCAGTATAACTAAGATCTTCGCGCTCGGTGCATTAGACCTAATTATAAGTAGATAGCTTTTAATTTAATTACTGCACTGCAGGTACAGTCACCTGTTGCTAGTTTATATCGTTGCGAAGCGAATAATGTAGGCAGGCTAAAGAGAGTTATATTAAAGGTGGTGTAAGCCTTAAAAGCTGTCGAAGCCGCACATTTTTTTGTAAACTCTCTCAGCCAATTATGTTCATTGAAGGAGCGCGTATTAAGAACTTCTTGGCTTTGGCGTTTAATTTTACGGTACAAAAATTACACGCCAAGGGTCAGAAGTTCCTAATACGCTCTGCTTAAACCAATGGTGGTCTTATAGTAAGGCCTAAACCAGTCCGTCTTATAGTAAGCGGCTACTGCACTGCAGCCTATGCTTGTAACACCAAATATCACTCACGCAATGCCTACCTTAAAAATAACGAAATCCCTGTGCCAACGTAATGACAACTATTGCTAGCAAAGCGAATATACTAACTATTCATTCCCTCCATGGAGCACTGGCGATCTTACTCACCGCAAGATTATTATTCAAAGGTAGTATTATTTGGCTGTAATCTTCAGTAAGGTGGAGTTACAGTCCCCAGTCGGGCAGCCTGAAATATCGAACGGGGATCTCGTTATGCCCTACCTGTCTTAAATATCCAAAACAAATCATTTTTATTCATAAATACACTGACAAAAGCTATATATGTATTAAGATTCTATACAATTAGAGGTCAGCTTACACTGGAAATATCTCCATAGCATCGAGAAAATTCTTACGCTTAATATTTGAGAATATTTGCTTTGAGTTATAGACATGCACAAAACAGTTTCAAGAGTCATGAACGCACGAAAACTTTACACCCTATTATATTATTTGCAAAGAACTCGAAACCTTATCGGTAGTTAAAGAATAACAGAAAAGGTTTTATTCAAAACTTTAAAAACATTATCCGACTAACTGGTGAACTTTGAAAAAAAAATACAATTATATTGTGAGCTTGTTGGGAATACTTAAAAATTTTCATTATTAAAACTTTTCTTTAGACCTTACTACTAAACTACGTGGAAATTTTTATTTTTATTTTTTATTTTTATTATTACCTGTGTTTGAATAGGCCCCAATTTTTTTAAAATAAGAACGTTTGTTCCATTGTGTGAGGGTTGTTAATGTTATGTCGATTTGCCACGTTGAAATTTTGATACGCGATCAGACACGACGTGACATGCCTTATTAACACCACCACTCTATTTTTAGACCTTATATTTATATACCGTATACTTATACGTACTTATATTTTATACCGTGACTCTTACACTTACACTTATACTCGTGAAATGTATATGTTTTGCCCGCGTATATTGACTTTAATATTTTTGTACAATGGGAGTTGATGAATACTATTTATAAATACACTAGCTGTGCCCCGCATACAAACTTTCATCCCTCATTTCATCCCCTTGGGGTAGAGTTAATCAAAATCCTTTCTTAGCGGATGCCTACGTCATAACATCTACCTGTATGCCAAATTTCAGCCCGATCCGTCCAGTGGTTTGGGCTGTGCGTTGATAGATCACTATGTCAGTCAGACAGTCGCCTTTGAGTTATATATATTTAGAGTAATGTTGTCCAGGTTGGAAACACCGCTGATACTCACAATCAACCCGCCAAAGTCTAACTCGGCGATGCAACAGTTGTTCAACAGTGGGCGGCCCCCTCCCCCCGCCATGGAACCGCAACTAGTCACTTCCGATACACTCAGGTATGTCTATAGCATAATATTGTTGGAATTTTATCGCACGTTCGCATCGTCGAAGCATAAATAAATAAAATTGAAGTGTCTGTTTGTAATTCCAAAATAACAGCTTTTCAGTAAATGCGTATTAAAATATATATACGATAGGTACTAACATCAAAAAACTTGTTTGTTCCGGGTGATCTCGAAACGGCTGGACTGATTTAACGGGACTTTAACTGCCAGATAGCTAATGTTACAAGGAGTTACATAGGCTATTACTTAAAAAAATAAGGATTCCGCGGGACTCCCCTGGAATTAACTCCACGCGGGTGAAACCTCGGGCACAGTTAGAAAAATAGAACCACTTTTTAGTTTTTGACAATTATCAAAAGCATTGTTAGAAAGCCTATTAAATTTAACTGAGTACATAAGTACTAGTATACTATATTAATTGATGATAGCCAAGCATGGCAATGAGTTTATTGTCCGTTTCATTCCTTTACAACAAGTCGTTTGCCATCGTGCTAGGCATTTAAAGATATTACCCACGTCGAAGATACCTATAGCCCTTTTTACGTTTGTTCAGAAGTTATATAATTCTCTCATTAACTATGTAATTATAGGTACTTCACATATACCTAAAGTCGCGGTTATCAAGCCACGTTAAATTCAGAAATCATTGGGAAAACTAAACTATTAGTGGGATTGAGTAGGCCTTAGACGGACTGAGACTTGAAGGCCACGGCCTATCCACACCGAACAACTACTATTTATACCTTACAACTAAGTAAACAAAGTTGTTAATTGAGTGGCGTAGCTGAAGTGACAAGCGGGTCTGGCACATCTCTAATCTAATCTTTAGTTTTGGATTGAACCTATTTTGTTGTCATAATTTAATTGGATTGAAGTCAATGCTATTAACTAGTTAATAACCGCTTAGTGAAAGGACGTATTCACCGTGGTCCCACTGCTAGTGACCCACTCGCCATCAGACCCACTGCTCAAGTTTTATATATATTTTTGAAAACATTGATACCTGAATCACCCTTGAATGTTTAGCTAGAATTTTGGTACGTGGGCTCACAGAAATTGACATATTGAAAAGGCTACATTTAAACTAGAGCAGCGGGTCTACGATTAATATCCCCGTGAAAGTGGCAGAAGGTGGCTTTGCGGTAGGACAGAATACTCACTCAACAGCAAGTGGCAAAATACGGTTTGTCAAAAAAATATGTTAAAACTAGAAAAAATAAAACTAGGGAAATATTCCTTTTATTTTCTTTCTCATTATATATTTAATAAAAGTACAAACTTGTGAATAAATAAATAATTAATACCATACATCCATCCTTAACACAAACGATATTTAAAAAACTCAGTTACTTATAACAAATTTCAGTAATTTCAGTTCAGCAGCTTACTCGCGCATAGGTAAGTATAATTACTGTTGGCTATTCTCGCTAATTACGAACTCAAACTCAAACTAAAACTCAAATATATCTTTATTCGATTAGACTTTATACAAAGTACTTTTCTCAATTGCAGTTAACTATTAACTAATACCTTACAAAAAATACTTACGAAAATCTTAAATGGCTAGTTTACTTATAAATAAAATTAATGGCTCAAAACACTGACTCGTGCCAAGAAGACATTGCCAGGCTGTACCATATAATACAAAGCCTGAATTTTCATTTGAATTTGATCTTTATTAATCGAACAATTTAATTAAAGAAACTCTTGCGTGCTCAAGTGGAGAAGGAAAAATTAACATTATTTTTGTGAAAGTATATATGTTTAATTACGTATATTGGCATGGTCTGACTGGCAGCATCTCGCTGATGACCGCACCAAATGGAGGACTACTCTACACGACGGCACCACTGCACACGATAATACCTGGTTTGGAGTACTGGCAAGCAAACGTGCGCAAAGGCGTGAGCGTGCTGTGAACCCATTACCAATCCATGCCCCTCAGCACTCCAACGTGTGCGCGTGCTGTGGTCGGATCTGTCGCTCCCGTATCGGCCTTCTTAGCCATTGGCGGAAGTGCCGTCAGAATCTCCAAAATGACGCTGCTTAAATCATCTGTCATAGATGCAAGAGGCCAATTATATTGGCATAAAGCCTTTTCAATTACAATAATTATACTTTAGTTACAATACAATGATGACTAGTCGTTATTTCTGGGTCTTTGGTACTCATATAACCTTAATATAAGGGAAAAGATTTTGCACAAAAGTAATTATTACTGTAAAAGCATCGTTACCGAATTAACTTTCGTCGCTATTTTATACATGTGAGCTGTCCAAACTCGACCTGCTTTTTTATACCGTAAAAGCGGCAAATATGGTATGGTAAGTTACTGCAGCCTTTGAACGCGTACATCACAAAGAGTGTCATTGCGCTTTGCCTACCTTATTAAGAATTTAATCGTCGTGTAGACGATAGCGAATAATATAATTTAGAGATAGAGAGTGCAGTGAAAATAGCAGCTGACATTACCGTGTTCATTTGACAATTTTTTATTTATAAATACATTGTGAAAACACCATTAAAAACCATAAATAAATATAAGTAGTTTTCAACACGTCGTGACAACAAAGTGAAGGCGAAATATTTAAAGTAGTTAGCTTAGGACCCCCATTCATTTAACTAGTGACCTTACCGCATAAATACAACACTATTCTAAGGCGAGAGATTAATCACGATTGGTTCAAATACCTCGATTGTTTGCATTGCGATTGTAATGAATCCCTCTCGATAGGTCGTTATGCATCGCGTCAATCGACTATTGGTTACATTCGGCTAGATTCGGCGCATCTCGGATCGCTTGCATCGAAACAGTCGAGAAACCTCTCGATTGTTTCAGCGCCAGGGCGAGTCAATGGAAAATTAAAACGATTGCGTTTGTTGAGAAATCTTGCAATCGCGCATCTCTATTCAAAGCTAGCATTAGCAAGTTGAAGTAGCAGTGGGCTAGCCATATCTAGCGAAGAACCGACAACCGCCGGGGTAAACGAGTTCTTGAGTGGAGACCCCCACGGGCCAGGACGGATGATGATCTGCGAAAGACTGCAGACAGATGCTGGATGTGGCAAGCTGAAGACAGGGCGCTAAGGCGTTCAGTAGGGGAGGCCTATGTCCAGTAGTGGACTAAACTAGGTTGGTGTTGATGATGATTATTATTAGGCTACGATTCTAATACAAACCTCCACTGGGCAACTTTCAACTTCAAACCAGAGAATATCCCGTAATGGCGTCTCTTGATAAAACAACCCCTGCATTTAAAAATACATACATAGTTTCAGTGATCATTATTCAACTGGCGTTACAAGTTAGATTCCTTTAAAGATCAAATTATTTAAATGATTTAATAGTATAGTCGGGTAAGCTATCCAGTGACAGGCAATAAATCAAAGCCGTTTTCTGGTCTAGACATAACGTTGTTCGGAAGCTGACGTTAACAAGCAGGGCTAGTTGAAATTAATGTTAACTGTATTTCTCTCCATTTTGTACGTCAAAGCCAACGTGGTTATGTGATATTCGCGACTGTACTGGAAATTAAGGCATTTATGTCAAACATTCATATCTTGATTTGGTGGTACACTAACAATAAATCTCTCTAATCTATCTATCTATCTAATTATTTTAATTTATATAATCTTGTACCTTTAAAGGAGTACATATCGATACATCTATACAGATAAATAAAATTTAAGTGTCGGTTTGTAATTCCAAAATAACAGTTTTTCACTAAATGCATATGAAAGTATACACGGTTAGAACACAAAAAACAAATTAAAAAAATTTTCTCTGTCTGTCTGTCTGTTTCTAATATGTAATCTCCGAAACGGCTGAACCGATTTTAACTGGCAGGTAGCTGATGTTTCAAGAAGTAACTTAAGCTACTTTTATTTATTAAAACTATAAGGGTTCCGCGACACTAAGGATGTAAATCCACGCGGGTGAAACCGCAGGGCACACAGCTAGTTATATTAAATGAATGCCATTAAACGAGAAATTCTTGTATATATATATATCCAACGATTTTCATGACATTTTGTATGTAGTTTAGGGGGCAATAAATTATTGATCTAGCTGGGTTTCATTTTCAGAAAATATCGTTTTATCCCTATATTCATGCAATGTGTATAAGTGGTAAATTCTCGACTTTCATAAGTGCCTTACCAGGGCCTAAACTGAATAAATATTTTTCATTTTCATTTTCATTTTCATTTTCAATGAAAAACTACTACACACTAGAATATGACTCCTAGTGACATCTGTTGGCGAGTAGTAGTACTATTATTATTTTTTGTAAGCAACTGATACAGTGACACTAAAGTTACTTGAATCTAAAATAATTAGCAAAAATCACTGTTTGAAAAAAAACATACCGCGAAAAACTCGTTTAGGTACTAATAATATAGTTTAGTTCCACCTACTAATCTAAAATATATCGTACGTAATATCAATGTCCCTATGTCTAAATAACAAATTCGTTAATTTCGTTGCGCTACAAAAGTAATTACAATTTTACGTATATTATTTTTGATCATACAATTTTATTTGCAACAGCAAAGAGAAATATTATTTTGCATTTCCAGTTCGTGTTGTGCACTTCCTAGTATATACTTAATAATATGGTTCAAGCACTTTCAGTCGAGAGCAGCGATCGTTTAAGAAATGTTTAAATAGTGTAGCGCAAAATATGAAATAACTCTTCTTCGAACTAATATTAAATGCTAGCAGGATTTCCAGAAATTCTGATGGGGTATAAAGCAGCTCACTTCAATAAATGTTCATTTATTTACTACCGGGATTATTATGAGCAGCGTTGCGTTAAGACTACTTGGAATTTATCAAACATAATAAAATTCAACAAGCTTTTAAACTTCTACTTAGACATCGTCTCAGATAATATTTTACAAGGACTATTTTACTAAACTGCACTTTGCGCGGAGAAAATTGTTATGAGAAATACAAGCAAGAATTTGTAAGCTGTAGCTCCGCCAATTGAGTTGAAAGAGGGTGGAGTGATCATGTTTTTTTTCTTTTCTATAATATTGCAATTAGCTACATATAATATCCTTTCGATTGTATAGTTATATCAATTCGAACATTATCCTCCTGCTTGTAATAAAACATACACTAAGATAGCCCTGGATTGAATAGTAGTTCCATCTCTTTCTATGACACGAATTTAAAAAGGTATGGACGTAGTTTTAGTCCGAGTTTGATCTAGTCTCCGTTTAAGTCATGTTTTGTAAGGGGGAATAAGCGCATGAACTTTTTGTATGGATGTCAAGGAAAAGTTATGTTTCTAAATACGTTATTTTGTTTTTTAAATCAACATATTTATTCGTTTAACGTGGGTCAGTCTAAATATAGGATATCGCAGCGTTAAGAAGTGTCATAACTATAACAAAGTAGAGGTTACTTGGCTGCAAATTGTAGGTAATAGTTTATTATTAATGAAATGGAAAGTGTGTGTAGGGCTTGGGACGCGGGCGTGAGGCCGAAGACAGAGGAGGCAGCAGTTCGCCGAGTCGCCGAGAGGAACGCTCTGCGGTGCTCACTCCTGCGCAGTGAGGCCAGGAAGAAACAACAGCCTAAGGTATGTGCTCCATAAATTAGGTCCTTCATTTATCAACACACACGCCGCTCATGTTACATTCGCGTTCATGCACATCCTAGCCACAAAAGAGGCTTTACACAAAATCGGGGTTTCCTGCATTGAGGAAATTTGCACACATACATTCGCTTCCGACAGCTCGGATTAAAACGGGATAATTCTAGTAATAGCTATAAATGCCTTTCTAAGTTTCATCTGCGCACACACTAGACATATCCACACACATCACCTTGTCAGTCGTAATTTCTTTCGCTTTCCCTCGAGGACCAAAAAAGTATAATACCTTTGAACTGAAATTATTTAAATGGAAAAATATTATCTAATAATTATACGTTCAATAAATATTAAAGCGGAATATCCGCTGAGATTTAGATAACTTTAGAAGGCTAAGTAGTCCTTACTTTAGAAAATCGCACGATTCCCAAAGGTATTTTTGTTGGTGGTTTTGAAATTGTGTAAATAACATTTTACAGACAGGTATTATCGAAATATGTATATTTTACTGAATTCCCTAGAAAAGATACTAAAAGCCTTTAAGATCATCAAAATGGATTCCCCGGAAGTCGAATTCCCATTTTATTGATTTAACATTATATTGAGTGTCGGTAAAGCAATTATGTAAATTTTGCATAGTGATTTTGGTCTAAGGTCATTGCTAAAACCGATTTTGACATATTTTTTTTAAAAAAATATGAAAAATAATAACGAAGTGTAGCCTTCTAACCTAATCTTTTCGGCTGGGAATATAATTTTTTGGTACGTCGAACTTCTTGGGAATGCAACATAATGGGAATCCAACTTGACGTTAAAAGGAAAAAAGACATACAAATTAAAGAGAGTTAAAACATCACATAGGCTCCCTTAATAACTACCAAATTTTATGAAACAAAGTATTTTCCGTGTTTTATGTCAGAAGGTAATAAAACGTTTGAAATTACGTTGTTGTTGGGGCTGTAAAATAAATTTGTACGATAACCGTTCATTATTGTAACAGACCGAGTCAAAGCTGAGCGTCGATTGCAAAATAATAATAAAAAACTACGTTTACAAGAACTGCAGGGAAAAGGCGAAATGAAATATTGGATTTTGCGTTCGACTTTAGCAAATAAATATTAAACTCTTTGCAATTCCATCTTGCCACTTGCCTGTTTGTGCAAAAGGCTCATTATTTTTAATAACTCGGGGGAAATTTATTTAAAATAAATGCTTCATTTCGATTTTAGTCTGCAATTCGTCTACGTGATATGTTTTGATTACATGTCAGGCTTCTCTATTCCAAATGTATTTTCTAGAAATTTTCTTAGATATGTAAATGTTCTCTTGACTGACAGGACCTGGCCAGACACTTTCCCGTTGTAAGATAAAAGCACAATTAAGTTACTTTCTAAAATCTCACGTCACTTTCTTGGAATGTCGTATGTAATGGATAATATGGTTGTTCCGAAAAAAAAAATGTTAATTATGTGCATTCGATTATCATTTCCGTTCGTAACAATATATCAGATACGTGTACCTCGACACTGTTACACGTACAACCTTACATGCGATCTGAAGGCTCCCGTAGGAGGACGGGGATCTGGATTCCTGGCTCTCGGCGCGTGTCCCTATTATAAGGAGTATTATATGATATCGAATATTCCTCAGCACTATGCATTAACGTGTTAAAAAGTTTTAAAGGTACTATAAATTTTAAGCTCTGCGTGGTCAAAGTAAAAACATATTTAGAACTATGAGTACCTCGCTGCACTAGTGGTCGCAAGTACTACTGTGGTAAACGAGGCACAGGGCTCGATCCCCGGTTCGAACAATATGTTTTTAGGTTTTTTTATCTGTAACTTCCCAGTAGCATCCCGGAGTCTGGATTAGCGTCGGATATTGGCAGTAGGCTTAAACATAACTGGGAAGTACACTTCTGCCTACGCATTCGGGACATTTCTTTGTATATTCATAACTATATTATGTTACAAGCAATTATGTTCGCGTAATGATTTTTTAGTAATCAAACCCCTTGGAGTCGGTAGAATCTGTATTTCAAATTACAGCATACGAGTATTCGGTTGTTCGCTTCGGCCGTGAAAGTGTACATCTTAATTTCCGAAAAGATGGTATACATCAGTTAAATTGCACAATGAATTCCCAAATCTGTAACATCAGTGCGCTCCGTATTCCTATGAGTTTCAGCAAAGCTCCGCAGTTATATTACGCCCTACTTGCCAATGATGGTAGGCCCCCGTAGGACGCTTTCCCATTCAAAATATTAATATGGATTTTGTCATTACGTGTTATTTCACAGGATGTGCAATAATTATTTGTGGCTGCTTTGATGCGCGGGTGTTGCCACCTCTTAAAGTGGTTGAAGAAAGCTGCTGGTATTAGCGTCATACTTATAAACAGTTACGAATTTAGCAACGTTTTCGCAATCTATACACATCATATATGAAATGAAAATGATTTATTCAGTTTAGGCCCTGGTAAGGCTCTTATGAAAGTCGAGGATTAGCCTTCTGAGACTTTTACTACAATATTTGTATGAGATATTTTACTACTGTTGCGCGCGATGACACTAGTGAGTATAGAATGGAGGGATCGTCATACAGGAATGCTGGTGCTGCTACTGGACTAGTTATCACAAACTATATTAGTTACTAGCTGTGCCCCGCGGTTTCACCCGCGTAGATTTAGTTTCATCCTTATTGTCGCGGAATATCTCATATTTTTAATAAATAAAAGTAGCCTACGTTACTCCTTGAAACATCAGCTACCTGCCAGTGAAAGTCCCGTTAAAATCGGTCCAGCCGTTTCAGAGTTTACCCGGAACAAACAGACAGACAGACGGAGAAAATTTTAAAACTTGGTTTTTTAGTGTCGGTAGCGTGTACATCAGCTTAAGTAAAGAGAAAACACCACTTTCCGTATGAATAACCACATTATCCACGTTTGTAATAAAACAACGTAGAGAAGGCTCACACCATAACAAAAGAGGAAAGCAAAGGTGTTTCAAGCAATATGCATTCGTATACTAATATTTGTCTACTCCTACATAATGTTTCAATAATAAACATAAGCTCCCAGACCTTATCCTATACGTTGTTGGGGTCGGCGCTATTACCACGTTAAAAAAAGGGTTGCTTAACTTAAAATACGACCACGAGGCAAGACTCGAACCTGCGACCTCTGCAAACCGTGCAGTTGCTCTTCCAACTGAGCTCGTGATCCAACCTCATGCTTCGATTTTTTCTTTCCCTTGGGCCATCCCGCCTTGCGCCATATGTTGGTCGGTGTACACATACAGGAACTATGCTACGACCTCCTCTACGCGTTTCAATAATAAACACAATATCATAAGTCTATACGATGTAGAACTAACAAGCCGGCTTTAACCTGAGTATGACGAGGGACTTTACCTCCCTCAGTGTACTCAACCGATTATACTACGGCGGGGACTTATAGAACTCGCTACCTAGCTCCTGTTTTAGGCTTCCGTACTTTAAAACGAAAAAAAATCTTTATAAGAGGCGGCTTTCTGTCTGTCAAGATGTTATTCTCAGAAACTTGTGGCGGTATCAAGCTGAAATGAATATGACTATGTATATATAAGACTAAAAGGGTAATATAATAAAAGACTCGCACTTTTTAGTTTTCCGGACCCAAAGGGTAAGACGGGACCCTATTATTAAGACTTCGCTGTCTGTCTATCCGAATGTCACCAGACTGTATCTCATAAACCGTGATCGTAATCAGAGAAGTGAAAAATAGTTTAGTAAAACTATTTAAATACAAAATGCAAAATACATATTTTCAAAATAGGTTTTGAAAATTAAATACCTTGTTAAGCTTATGCACTTATTTTTATTTAAATGATTTTAAAACTAGTATTTATTCAAAGAGTTCATCTTTCATGTTCCGCCTATGGGGCCTCGTAATCATCAAAAGAAAATACTCGTTCAACAGGGGCAGAACTCGGTAAGGTATTATATTAAAGGAAGAGTTTTTTTACATTTGGATACCTGAAATAAAAATATAACATAACTATTTTTTATTTTATAAATACTAAATATTTATATAAAGTATTTCAAATAAAATACAAAGTATACCTAGAATAAAGTATTTTAAATATAAAATAAAAATAGATATTTTGTATTTCAAATATATGTATATTTCAAGTGTATGTATTTCAAACAATTAACATTTCGATCGTAAGACATATACTACACACTAGTATAATAACAAATACCAAAAATTTAAAAAGAAAAAAGGGGGCTCCATACAACAAATGTGATTTCTTGTCGGTTTTATAGATATGGTACGGAACCCTTCGTGTGCGATTCCGACTCGCACTTGGCAGTTTTTTTTTTTTTTTTCTTGAAGTATGCACAAAGCGTGTCTAGACCGCCTGATGGACTCGCAATAAGCGGAAAGTTTATTATAACTTTAGTTTCCTTCACAAAGTTGATGAATCAATGGACTAGGTATAAAACACTTTATATAATACCTTAACATTTCTCGTAGATTTAGTTGTTTTCAGTTTGAATGGAATAATAAAATGTTCGCGGAATATTGAGCTTAATATCTAAGTCCGTATAGCTAGCGTACACATGGTGGAATCCAGGGTCGGGAGTAGTCTTAAAAAATAGTGCCTAAATAGTGCCTAATTAATGCCATATTTAAAAAAAATTGTGCCACAATATTTAGGGAAATATAGGGCTTTCTTTTTGGTCCCGACCCTGGATTCCACCATGTGTACGCTAGCTATACGGACACTAATATCTGCGTACCGTTCAATTTGACAACTTGTCGAGAAACTTCATCGAGAATATTTAATAAAATTGTAGGGCTTGGTTGCACCATGATAGTTGTTATAACCTAAAACTTAACTACGATAAATTGTATATAAATATCAGCTATGACTTCAGCTTTGACGACGAAATGCACTCAATGCACCAAATTACGCTACCATAATGGCAATTTCTTCTATCAGTGTAATAATTTGTATGTAAAAGTAATAACGTTGGAAACATGGGCGGTTAAAGCTAATAGTCTTGACATCACCTGACGCTAATAACAATTGTTATAGCTGCCGCGTTGTTCTCTAAGGTTTCTCAGCGTAGAGCTCGACGACGATATTCAATAATAGGAAATTGATACATAATGGATAAAGTTCAATTTCGTATCTTTAAAACTGACACTCGACGACGAGTGCGACGCTGACAAACCTTAGTTAATAACACGGCTGTATAGATAAAGTCGGTTGGTGCAACCCAGCTTTATAGTTCTGCGAACATTTAATTAAAGTAATCAATTTTAATAAAGGTCTTTTATTTGCTTTACAGAGGTACACGTGTATTTTATAATTTCTGCAAACATTTACGGAATTTTCCTGGTCTTTTATCACTTTCCATTGGAATCCCGAATTAATTTCGCAATTCGTTTATATTCGTTTCTCGTTTGATTAAAACGTGAATTGTTTAAAAACAGCAGGAAACGACTTCATTGGCCGAACGCATTCGTCTGTTGACCTGCGACATGGAGGAAGATGGAGAAGATCAAAGGTCGGCAGCTAATGTGTCGGTAGAGAAACTATCTGCCGGCGATAAGTCTAGCGAGAAGTCTTACACAAGTATCGACAAGAGCTGCGAGAAGGCGTTCGGGAGTGCTTCGTCGAGCTCGTCATCATCCACACTGTCGGCCCCGCCATCCCGCCAGCATCCTCCTGACCTCGGAGATGTTCACCAGGAACCGCAAAAGGTCAGTAACCTGATTCAAGTAAAACAATTCGTATGATTTAATTCCTATTCAAATGTGTTCACGTGTCCCTATATAGTTTGATAGGCCTTCAATGGTATCGAAACTAAGTTGTTTCTCGACGATTTTTAGTCATTACTTATTTTTTTTGATATGTTGTAGAATTGTTTGAATGGTCTTTGTACCTATTCCATACCTTTGATAAGCACGGCAGTAGTTACATAAACATTAATTATATAAAAATTTATCCTGTATATGTATACATATAATAGGAACTAGCTGTACCCCGCGGTTTTACCCGCGTAGAGTTAATCTCATGGGTGACCCGCGGAACCACTTATGTTTTTTTTAATAATAGTTAGGTTACTACTTGAAAAGTAGTAATTATTCCTTGTAAAATTAGCTCCGTCAGTGGAAGTCCCGTTCGAATCGGTCCGTCCGTTTTGGATATACTATAGTGTTTTGGAAAATCCCACGGGACTCCTGTTTATTTTTTTCTATTTTCTCAACCTGTTTCAACACAGTTGTTACCTACCTTCATGCGTCATGCTGTCGTCATATTTTATATAGTTAATTGTTGTATCTCTGCAATATATACTTTTAGGCTTCCTTGCAAGCTACAAGAGGAACAACATCGTGTAATTAACAGTGACGTTGGAAAAGATAAAAAGAAAAGATCTCGAGTTTACTTTCGTACGCTTTCGTCCCTAGCTTGCATACGTCTTTGGACCATCAAGGCACTCGGACCAAATTGACTGCTCTTGGAAACTTAACCAAGATATAATTTATTTTGGAGTGACTATCGTTTTAACATCATGTTGTGCGAGCAGCCACGGCCGGAACCTCGAAGGCAGTTCCTGAGTTCAACCCTGGCACCGCTGACTGCGTGTGTGGGCAGTACTGCCCAGCATGAAGGCTTCTACTACGTACCGCCGGGAGACAGGACCACCACCTCAGCCACTGGCTTTGAAACACAGGAGCATAGCGACGCTCCCGCTCCCGACATCGTTGCTGGTACTCCAGGTAGGAAATAGTTAAAGTACATAATTCTGCTCTTAGTGTTATTACGAGTTTCTTGGCGGTTTTCTCAGATGGCTAGTTTCCGACCCACTGGTGAATTCTTCAAGGTTCTTAAGTGCCTTAAACTGAATCAATCATTTTCAGTTACGGTCTTTTTACGCAATCGATAATTATTTGAGGGCCAGAGGTTTGAGGTTAGATGAATGGGTTAGCGAATTCAACTTGATCATAGGCTCAGCCGATGAGCATTCATTTGATTCAATTGTTGAGGAGTGATGTTTTATTTTGAACATCAATGGATAAGTCTGAAACCGTAGGGAGTAGTGAATAAGTCCAACACAAAGTTCAACAGACGTGATTTTGATGAAAAATATTTTGTCCAATCAAATTTAAAATTTCCATTCGGTGGTGTTACGAGGATGCTGGGGAGTAATGACATACGACAAACTTAAGGAAATAGGATTTGGTTAACAAATATGAAACAGTAGGCCTACATTAAGTAGTACTTATTGACTTTACTTTCTTATTACTATTGTTTAATTGTTTTTTTCCTTAACTTAAGGTTAAGGGAAAAACCGCGAAGACCTAATAAATAAAAGATGCTTTCTTCAATTTGTATAAGGTAAATTAACACAAATTGTATATAATTAAGTTAAAATAAAACATATTCCTTGTTTGTCATAAGAGCATGACTTACCAGAATTCGGTCTCTATGATGCAATTTTAGTTTTCACCAAAATTGCCCCAAAACTCCTTTCTTTAGTCTACACATGAAAAATTCACTCTGAATGCATACTGCAACAACTACTATGTTTATTTTGACCTTATTCTACTTTGCTCTCGTATTTAACGGGGCTATAGACTTACTCGTAGGCTTATGAAGTTAATTACTAACTATTTTCCAATTTCAAACCACGCGAAAATTTATAGATATATCGTTATGCAAACTAGGAGCTGGTGAAGGCGACGATGGTCTAGCAGCCTTCGCGCGTGCTACGGCGCCCAGGACTGAACGGATCCGCCAGCGGTACGGGCAGGAGTCGCAGCCAGCGAGCAGTGATGACGAACATGATGACTATGGTAACAATCAAATAAGCGAATCACTAAAGCGAAATCCAATAATGATTTTTATTATACGCACTGATTATGGGTAACCAGGTTTCCACCGGCGGCCAGCAGTCCGCGGCATAGCGGCCAAGCAAGACCTGGGCACCTCAGACGAGATCATACAGCTGATGCAGAATGAGCTGCAGCCCTCTCCGGGCACGACCCCAACGACCCAGGCGCCCCCGCATGCCTGCCAGCGCAATAACGCCAACTACTCTTGGCCTTATTACTCCGAGGCCAACCTCACTTCCAGACCGCAGAGCAGGGCTAGCGCTAATTCCAACTGGTGAGAGGGAACGTGAAAGATACATACTTGCAAATACTTTTTGACAGTTGCTGGTTCAACTCAAAAACTTGCTCTGGATAATTTTAAACTGCTTAGTATATGAGTCTTCATTGGTCTAGTCGATAATTTGTACTGTCAGTCAATTTCGACGGTTTTTCGTGTGTTTAAGGTCTAAGTCGTCGGACTACGCGACTAGCCGTCCGTGCGCAACCCCGTTGCCTAAACACAGCGACGCGTGCTACGGCCACTCCCAGAACATGGCTTACGCCCAGTACCAGAAACAACCGCAGGAAATGCACAGGAATTGTTCACTTTACGCTAACGTTGGGTGAGAATTTAGTTTATTATGCATTAGTCTTATCAAGAAAGTACAAACATGACTAGCTTTCGATATAGCATATATGTCAGTCGGAGGCCTAAAAGGAGTGTGGCAACAGGTTTAACCCAGATTACCGATGTTCCCCGTAGGTCAGAGGTCGTAAGGCCAGATGGAAGTCGCTTCACATGAAAATCATGTGATCAGCCACATCTGGTTGATTCAAGTGCCGACCCCAACAATACACGGGATAAGGCCGCGGAGATGATGATGACATGTGTGCAATAAAATTTAAATGTCTGTTTGTAATTTCAAAATAACAGCTTTCCAATTATGAAAGTAACTATACATCTATGCAGATAAATAAAATAACAGCTTTTCACTAAATGCATATGAAAGTATACACGCTACTGACACAAAAAAAACAAGTTTTAAAATTTTTCTCTGTCTGTCTGTCTGTCTGTCTGTCTGTTTGTTCCGGGTAATCTCTGAAACGGTTGGACCGATTTTAACGGAACTTTCATTGGTAGGTAGCTGATGTTTCAAGGAGTAACTTAGGCTACTTTTATTTATTAAAAAATATTAGGGTTCCGCGATAATAAGGAAGAAACTAAATCTACGCGGGTGAAACCGCGTGGCACAGCTAGTTAAGAATATTTTTATTTTTTTTTCCTCTGTCTGCCTGTCTGTTTGTTCCGACTAATCTCCGAAACGGCTGGATCGATTTTAACGGGACTTTCTCTGGCAATTAGTCAATGGTACTAGGAATAACTTCTACGACTACTTTTATTTAAAAAAAAAAGTATAGTTGCTCCGTGGAACACCCATGCGCTTACTCTACGTGGGAGAAACCGCGAAGCACGGCTACTTTTTAATAAACTTGTAATTTGACTTCAGATACTCGGACAGCACCCAAGAGCTGTATAGTTCTCAGACGAGCTCGGAGCAAACGTCCCCGGTGCGGGCGGCCCCGCGCTGCCGCCGACCGGAGTCTCCGCCCCCCATTAGGACCCACCACCAGCTGCTGTACCTGCCCTACAGCGTCCACGCCCCTTACGCGGATTACCCGGCTCCTTGGGCTGGTAGCGATTGTAAGTCAAACAACAATTTTCCATTATTATCTCTCTCTATCCTCTTTTTAGGAAAACTACGAGTATACCTTTAAAACAGCAAAAAAATTTTTGGCCATTCAATTTTTTGTAGAGGCTAAATTGTTGACGTTCTGCGTTGATTGATCCACGACGGCCGTGCTCACGCAGGCTTCAACGCCTGATATGCCTTTGTAAATAAGGACTGGCCTTAGCATTGGAGATCGGCGATCTTGCACTGTTTACACTTCATGTTACAGGGTGGAAAGGTATTATGGAAACCGTTTAAAGGTTCTATAGTGGCTGCTCAAAGGCCGAGGACCAATTGCGAGCAGACCTCCGTGTCAACTGCTATCTGTTCACGATCCTATTTAAGTAAAATACCTAAATAATTTACACTCGCGACCACTTTTGTTTGCATTTGTGGTAAATTTCCTATTTAAGTAAATTTATTATATATGACTTTAATTTAATAATTTATGATAATAATGAGATATTTTATTTGAAACCTGTAACATGTTTTCTTACCACTACATAAATCTTACGATCTCCTAAGGAGGCGAAATACGAGAAAAAATCGATCCGTTTTGTGGCACATTTTTTTAATTTGAGTTTTGATTTTAAACTAATTTTTTTCATGCCGAACAAGCTAGCCTTGTCTAAAAGTCATAAATGAGTTTTGTATATGATTAGATATGAATGATTGAAAATTAAATTAATGTAATAAAATATTTTAAATGTTATTTTATGAATATCATTTAAATATATTTTGTCTCTCTCTATAAATAAATTGACTAGTAAATTCTGAATATTATATTGAAAGTCTTTAGGTATGTACTAAGTTGGCTATGAGCTGAAAATCTCAATAAATAAACAACAATAATCTAAAAATAAAGTAACAACCCTATATCCTTCATTCACTACCTACTTAGTTCCAATAATAGCTATTGCAAAAGTCATGAATTACAGACTAGAAGGTACTTACATCGGAATCATCCATAGGTAAAAGATTGCTATTTTATTTCTAACAGAAATCACCAGCAATTTATTAGAATGTACCCTGAAATTTACAGCTTTGAGAAACTAGTTTAAAATTATTCTTCGTAAGATATTTTGATATCCACACCTACGTATTTGAGAAAAGTTGAATGGGTGAGTACCATTTCTGGTATTTTGCATTTTGATACGCGCATTAAGCATTGAACCCCACAACTGGAATATAACATGGCAACAATCCGAGTGATCCGAACACATCCTAACTTTCTTCGCGTCACATTCGGCATTATGCCAGCCGTAACTTCATGCGCTGTGAAAATGAAATAGTTATACTTATTGAACGAGAAGCTCAAGTTGGATAACTCACTTAGAGTTGTAAACATGAGATTGCACGGAAGATTTGAAAACAGTTCCATATATCTACAGCGAGGTGTACAGAGAGAGATATAATCCAAAATTTTGTTCTGCATTTAAGGTTTTAATCCACTTCTTTTCTTAATTTCATCTAATTAACGACTCTATGTTAATATATCTCTTTTGCCCTTAAAAAGCCTCCCATCTTGCCCTGATACTCGCTTGAGAAAACCACTTACTTCATACCCTGGGCATCCAGTCGGAACGAAGCTCGGTTGGAATCACACATTGTGATATGCGTGGGAATGACTCGCCGCCATGATAGCGAGAGGTGATAGAGTAAAAGTTATGGGTAGAGAAGGAATTAATATATAGATACCTAATTGAAAAAGACTCTTGGCATCCATGGGCTCCGACCTAAATCCAGGTTACAACGCAATGTTATAAAACATATACTGTTGAAGTGAGAAACCCCCCTTTTTTTAAGCTTTTTAAAAATTATCTGTCTTAACACAAAAAGATATGCCAGCTTACCCTTGTCATGAATGAATATATAAATGTATCGTCGTAAAAATATTAATATCGATATGTTCGAACAATTTTCAGGAACTGTAGGAATAGTGAACGGGATTTTCTTCGAGATGAACGAGCACGCTTCGTCCTAGTACAACCAACTTAGTTTTGTCCCCAATCGAAGTCATTACCTGAGTAGCTTAAGCGCTTTCACAATAAATTATGTATAGTTCCGCATAGTTTCATAAGCTCTTCGAATCCATGTGCACATTACGACGTATATGGTTACTTATGATATTATTAAGCAAGATATTTTGGAAGGCAGGGAAGACTTGGATATTATAGGACATAATATTAGTATGTATATGATTCCCTATACCATGTGCAACGAATGTTTCACCCTGAGATAGAGAAAAAAAGTGATGGCGTATTGATTCGATTATATAGCGAGTATCAATTGAGTAAACTCTACTATAATTCGATATAAGTATTCGTTTCGTACATTGTTAAGATTATTAGGTGTTTCACTTGAATTTGAATAGCCGTAAGTTACAAAACTCTACCTTACCTTACCATGACCTCTTATTGCCATGATAGTTTAACTCTTATCATACGACAGTTGTATATGACGTGTATAAGTCTGTCACTGTCACACAATTAAACTATGATTGCAATAAGCGCTTATGGTAAGGTCCCAAGGCTTAGAACAAAGTTTGAACAAAGGTATAGTTCCTTGCAGTGTTTGTTTATTGTGTGTAGAATTGTATGTATGTACACGATTATTTGGTATTTTATAGATAACCAGATCCAGAACTACTACCAACAGCAGCGTAGCGGGGCGAACACCCCGCAGCCAGCGGCCCAGCCACATAGGTTGCAATACACTCACGCGTTGCAACTGCAGGTAAATATACGTCACTCTAACAATATATAGGTTTTTTTATATATGTATCTATCTATAGATTTGTAGGCACAGTAGGCAGAAATTAGTTCCATTAATTAACCTAGATCTAATCTTTTTTAAAATTTTACTAGACTCATCCAATAATAGTTTTATTTAGTTTTGACACGCTCCCTTGTAAAATTTTGTACAAAATTTAAAATTA
Source organism: Watsonalla cultraria (assembly GCA_964035505.1). Taxonomy (NCBI): domain Eukaryota; kingdom Metazoa; phylum Arthropoda; class Insecta; order Lepidoptera; family Drepanidae; genus Watsonalla; species Watsonalla cultraria. Next base: position 13,124,753 of record OZ037711.1, read on the forward strand.
ATAGCACTATTAGCATACCTTTGCATGACTAATAGCCGAATATAATATTCGGAATGACCTGAATGTCACAATTTACCGAGAGCTGTGGACAATATTGGTGAGATCGATACTAACATGAATATATATTCCCCTCTCGGTGAACTACCGCTTACATGAACGTATTTCCAGCCATGGACGGACATACCATCATGTATTATCATCGTGATATCCCGTAGCTTCAAGTAATATCTCCTCTTGAATAACCACAGCTTTTGGTAAAATTTACATTCTCCTGGGAGGCAAGTACAATCGTTTGAGCAGCGCGTATTAAGACCTTCTTTGTAATAACGTTTAATTTTATGGTACCAAAATGAAACGTCAAAATTAGGAAGTTCTTAATACGCTCTGCTTATACCGACGATGGTAGGCCCCTTACTACTGAGACTAACTTTAAGAACACGATTATTCTTTTAAATTAATTACCTAAGCATGTTTAATTGCATTACTTATAATAATGTTCTGTATTTGATTGCATTACCTGGCTTCTTTAGGACGACGACAGTGACGAAGGAAGAACAACTACTGGCTTGAGGGTATTCTGCCCCAGTAGATGCTGTCATTGTCTTAAGAAAAAAACGCCTCGCAATAGGAATCATAGGCAAAAGAAACGTGGGTCCGATAATTCATACCTACCGATGTTTCGAATGTCTTTTGTGACTGGCTGCATCGTGGCATGCGAGATGCGTAGCCGACATCATTATTTTTTGTTTCTCATGACCATTGTTGAATGATATTGTATTGCCTGCATCTTACTGTATTGTTAGTCAGATCTCACTGTTGGAGTGTGGCCTCTCCTAAGGTGTGATACAGCACGACAGCACGCGGTCAGTTGTATGCATGCTTTGACTTATTTGTTAAGTGCTAATACAGAAGCCATTACCTAACGTTTTCAGGCTCTTTACCCTGCCCCCGCTCGCTACCGGCCCGTCCCTACTCCGCAGCCTGGTGGAGGGAAACAAATGATCTGCTACTCCGAGAAGGTAAGCGTAGGTGGCAATGAGTTGCTAACTGTTCTATAAAATTGTACTAAAACAACCCTATGTATAAAAAACCGGGGAGTTAGTTTCGCCGTTTCTTCTCCTTACAGGCTTACATTTGGAAACGGTAGTAAATTAACCTATGTTAGCGTAAGAACAATTACGTTCAATGAGTGTTCCAAGTGTCCCTTATGAAGAATTTTTGATTTGATTTGGTTACATGAGAAGTACGTCTATGACCTGAAATTAAGTTGACAGAGAGGATATTTGGGAGCTATCTTTCTATTTATGAGCACTTTCGTTTACGGACGAAGAGTGCCCCAAATATAGGTTTAAACATGTTTTTACGTTAATGATATCCCTTCCTTATTTTCCTCATTTAATTTATTAAAATTATTAAAAGACGCCCCAAGCGGCGAGAGTAGGAAGATTTATGTCTCTATACAAGCTAAAATGCGCAAAACGCAAGGTCAAGTGACGACGTTCGAACGGGTCAAATCCACTATCACGAGTTTGCCACCGTTTTCCTAATCTACACTCACTAACGTATGAGAAAGTGCACAACGCCTCCTAGCGGTGCCGTGAAGAAGTAATATATCTCATTCGAATATTGTCGGTCACGCTAGCGAGTATAGATTTCAAAAACTCGTGATAGGGATAGCATCAGTTTTCAACATTAAATAATTAGATCCATTTACAAGGTGCACATAATTTACAAGTTTATTATAATCCAACTACACTGAAAGGAGCTTTAAATTAATATGTCGTTTCGATAAAACCAATATACCTAAAACTTTATCTCTTTATGATGAAAGGTGATACATAGACAAGTATCTACATACATAGATAAATCCCACGTCATAGAAACCTTTTTGTACATATGCATACATACACATGCTCATGCCTGTATTCCCCGAAGGGATAGGCTCCTCAGCCTATCCCTTCTTCCCTGTTGTAATAACAACACACACTTTTCACCCAAGATGATTAAGTACCAACGAGATTAAGTACCGACAGATAGTGAGTCTATCGCCGTCTCAGGCACTATAAGTACATACATCTTTGAATTACTTTTCAGACATACGCAGGATTCCTCACGATGTTTTCCATCACCGGAAGCACGTGGTGTGAAATCACTGCGCATAAGTTTTTTTGAAAATCTTATTGGTGCACGCTCCGCTGGGATTCGAACTCACTATTCAAACCTCAAGGCCAAATCTTTTTGTATGCGAGAAAATCTTCTTGTTTTCAATATAAATTATGCTGTGTTTCAGGTGGCAGCGCCAATGTACCAGCCGGCGCCATGCTCCCCGTCCCGGCCCCGTTTGGCCCCCGAAGGAGCGTCATCGTCCGTTGCAGCCGCCCCCGCTACGTCACCACTTGCCCCGTCGAACCCCGTGTACTACGCGATGAACGTCTGACGGGGGGACTAGGTAAATTCAAATATTCAAATACTTACCTATCTACCTATTATATATACATGTGCTCGCGCCTGCATCCTTTGCGGGTAGGAAGAGACCACCGTTTGCCACGATCCTTATAAAATTTCTTTTTCTTCGTCCCGTAATAAATATAGCTGAAGAGTTGTTGTCTGTTTGCGCTAATATCAGAAACTAATGGTCCGATTTGAAAAAATATTTCAGTGATAGATAACCTATTTATGGAGGAAGGCTATCATATATCATCAAGCTAAGACCAATCGCGGGTAAAAGTTAGCGTTAGCCTAAAGTAACTTTGCGGTAGCTAATCATGGATATGTATGGATAATGGATACATTTCATTTAACTAACTTAGGTTACTTTAGTATCTTACGAAAAACGTTATGCAGCACGTTGGTCTAATAGTTATAAACGCTGCAGAGGAAAACTTGTAATTTTGGATTGGGTTTTTCCATCTGTAATTTCACAGTCCCTCGTAATCTGGATTAGTATTCGGTTAATGGCAGTAGGATCGGCCCTTAGAAATCGTAAATCCTGGCATGAGCATATATATGTATGTAGAAAAGACGCTCGGAAATTTCGAATGAAATTCTTATGAACCGCAATAATGTATTGACGTTATTATTGTTGCTTAAAGATAATATAAACAAGTTTTCTTTATTACAGACCTTTCGGTAAGGGATACGGCTGGTGCTTCCACGGGGACCCAGCCCAATACATCCACCGAGTCCACCGCGAAGTTACTTCACAAGCAACAATAAGACATACACACTTGTGCACTTGAAATACACCAGTTACTTTTTGAAATACAATGCGAGCTGTCTCCGACGACGGAAGGGTTAGAAAATTACCATACATTTATGTATCGATTTTTCATCAACGACGGAGCTTTCAAGCTAAATGGATTGTAATTCGGTTTAGGTATGGAGGGGGTAGGCTGGCTAGGTATAGTACCAAAGAGCAAAATATTTTGACTCACCAAAGAAAATGGTTATTCAAACCATATCGTAGGAGCAATGCCAAAGTTTCTGCGCTTCCTACATTCATATATTATTTGCGTGAATCTAGTCATACAATATTTTATCATTTTCAAGCAATGAGGAATACAAATTACTATATTATTCTCGGTGTTTGAATGACGATAAAAATTAATATTGCTAACGCTGGCAACATTAAGCTGTTTGTGCGAACACAATTCAAATATGGAATTTGGGTTCTTCAGGTATTTTTTTATTTTATAAAAAAGTTTATATATACTTATATTTGTAAAAACAGAACCTATAAACGAGTTCCAATCTAAAATTAAATGTGAATTAATTGAATCAGGAGCCCTTAGATAATAAATATATAGATAGATAGACGTATACATTAATAGACATTCCATATTTAAATAATTCGTTGCCGTCGTATATAGTATCGTGGGTGTTTTATTAAATTGCTTACGTCATGACAATACAATAGCAATTGCAAACATAATTCGATAGAAACCGGCAATATATTGCAACAACGATACGTAATAACCGCGGTTCATCGTTACACAATGTGTTCCACACTATTAGGATATAATGTTATTTATAGATCAAACAAAACATTATACTGCCAATATTATTGTTACATTACAAAGTTGCAATACATAGTTTACTGACTGACATAGAATACATAATTTACATACACTAGTTAATGCTGCATGGGTGCGTCCAAATCGCATGTAACGCCTTTATTATATACAATAGTCGCCATATGACGTCGACAGCTTAAATCGTCCCTTTATTGTGTTACCACGAATCGTGGATCTCTTCTTAAATGTGGTGAAAATAATAGAATTGATGAATTGTATAAAGGCCGCTCTCTATGCCTTAATTCAAGGTTTAAATACATAAAGCTTTGTATGGACACGGAATTCGTCTTTTCAGTAGATATTTTCTGGGAAACTTAATCGAAAATTAAATAAAAATTCAATAAATAAATATCTATATACTGGAATATTTGATCTCCGTTTTAAACACTCCGAAGTATCCATTAAAATAAGAATAATCTAAACATCTCAGACAAATATTGCAGCTGAGATTAATTCCAATTAACATTCCCTTATTAATCGTATAGTTATAGGAAAAAAGCGCCTAACTAGTTCAAAATATTACAGATACTTGAATGTTAGATCCCTTTTAGATCGATATGACAAATTTCTTGACATTTTAATAGTAGATAAGTCCTGCCCAAGGTTAAATTTCACTTCTAAATGAAAATATTAATGTATTCCGAAGACTTTCTCTTCCTGGCAATGTGATAAGTAAAATATATACTGTTAGTACCTACTACATCAGAATAAAATGACATGTATGCAATACTGAATATGTTTGAAATTGATCTATTGCCGTGATTTAAATATATTTAGGACGTAATGTCACTGTAAAGTTACAAATGATTGAAAAATTGCCAAATCAATTAGTTAGCTATTCAAGAAGTTCACAGCGTCGCATCGCTACCGACAAATACTTATAAAAGCGGTAGGTACTATACTTCACTTGGCTACTACCAGTGTTCGCATTAAATACTTATTTTTCTCATATGAAAGCAGTCTTCAAAGCAACGTTAGCTTAGAAACTACAAAACGTCACTAAGAGGACCATATTGCAAAGGTCGCGTATCCAAAAATACGCCAGTGCCAAAGAAATGAAAGTATTAGTAGATATATTGTATTAAAGTCGTATAGACTATAATGACAGGCGCAATGACCATCTGATAAAAAGGGTTCTTTAAGAGGATGCGTCAAGTTCAGATTTCTTAGCTTAGCTATCCCATAGGCGGCCTAGACTGTCCATGTGGTCATTTATATAAATATGATTCTAGAATATAAGTTTATGTAGGTACATATTATATCAATTTAAATTATTGATGTGTGTTTTCCGGCAATTGCATAAGTGTTTTTATGTTAATGAAACAATATGTTTTAGGACAATAAACATTTTTGTTTAATTAGAAAAGTTTTTAATAAATTGTAGTTGTAAAAGAATAGGCACAGCTTATTATAATGTAATGATTCAGTATTAGTAGATCTAACGTGCCCCGAGCATGTTTATTTATAGAAAAAACACGCGTAAATAATAACTACGGAAAAAACCGCACAATTTCTAGACCAAACGGGAGACCAATTAACATTCAACCTTAATACATTGAAAGAAAAACTAAAACAGAGTGTATTTTTGAGAAAACAGCGCTGGTATCATGCTCTTTAATATTCAAATAGTATAATTATTGTACTAATGTCATTTGCACGAAGTGAATTTAACCGAGTTTGGATAATTCCGAGATAAGTCATTTCACCTGTATTCTAAACAGTGGATAAAGACACGAAAATGCCTAAATATTCTGACCATAACACAGTAGGGGTAACATGAAAATAAAAATTGATTTATTCGGTTTAGGCCCTGGTAAAGCACTTATGATCATCACAAGGAGAAAAAGAAATCTGCCGTTCTCTCGCCTATTTGAGAAATCAAACGAGAAAATGCTCTTGTTAAGCACCAAGCCTAGATAGCTACGTCAATTGCTTTTAATTTAAATAAGTTGTTAATATCACACTAGGCACATACAGCCTTAACTGATATCACTTCCTATCTTTGCATCATGACATTAGTATCTAACTTTTACAGTTCCATTAATACGTCATTCCATTTATTCCACGAGCCGTGGTGGCCTCGGGGTTAGAGCAGTTGCCTGCTCCGCAAGCGACGCAAGTTCGGATCCCAGCGGGGCCTGTACCAATGAGTTTTTCTAAAGAAACTCATGTACAGTGATTTCACACCACGTGCTTTACGGTGAAGGAAAACATCGTGAAGAAAACTGCATATGTCTGAGAAATAATTCAAGGACGATGTACGTTGGCACTTAAACATCTTGAAAAGTGGGGGTTGTTATTGCAACACCTCTGCCTACCCCTTCGGGGAATACAGCGTGAGCATATGTGTGTATGTATTTATACGTCATCGTATCATTTTGATAATTGTTCTATTCTATGCATACAATATCCACCTCTGAATAAAACCACACCAGTATACAACGCATGATACCATAGCTATGATATTAACAAGTTCTTTGAACACGACATTTAATTTAAAAAAGTCCTCTCTGGAATAGGGCTATCAGGCACAGGATAAATTAATAATCTTATAATTCTTTCCAGGATGTTCTTTATTCAACCAGTGTTACATGATTCATCATGTACACCAAGGGCTGCTATTGTCAGTCGATATCACATTTTTTTTTCATAAAACTCTTAATACATTGATATAAAGACATAACTGCCACCTGCTATCCCTACTCCGGAACATACATTTATAATACTAGGTAAAAGCATGTTATTGTTAGTTATAATGGGTTAGGCGGAAAGTCGTTCCAATTTGAGTAAGAACAACTAGAAGATAGTGTCTTGTGTCACCTTGTCTTATATTAAAAAGGTGACAGATGAACATAATTTTAATAAAAATAATACCCCTAATGCATTTCCTGAAACACTATGTATATAGTCAATTCTTACTTATCTCTATAGGTAGGAAGTACAAGTCATTTTAATAAAAATGTGTATTTAGCGATGCCATAATTAAATAAGATTTCGACAAGCTATGATGAAAACTTTAAGTATTTATATACCTTATAATGATAGCCATTAGGTACGAAATTCATTGACAAAATGAGTGCCATTGTATTTATATATTTATTAATCTCGTGACGACGTTAAGCTCCTGTCATGGGACAAGGCTTAGCAACGGAATAACCAACTATACTTAATAAGACTGTTTCACCCCGTTATTACAAAATATAGACTAAGTTAGTCCTTGGTTTAAAAGTAGCTCCATCTTTTTCTGTGATACTCATTTAAAAAGGGATGGACGTAGTTTTAGTCCGAGTTTAGTCTAGTCTTTACTTTTGTAATAAGCGGGTCGTTTCGAAAGTCTTAGTGAATATAAAAAATTAAGATTAATCGTTTTTAAGTAAACGTAGAACGTATAGTACCTAATAATAATTGTTGTATGTATGTAAATAAATATAGGCGAATGTAACAAAGTTTAAAACGCAAAATGTAATTTAACCAACAGTGCTGCTTGCGACTTGTCTTCTTGCAAAGAAATTACGGTCATTTATATCTTATCTTTCATCTTAATAATTATATATTATATATATTACGTGTTATGGTAAAGAAGTAATACTCTATATATTTTGTTGTAGAATATTAATTGCCATTGTGTTTTTGGATATCCGATGTTGCAATGCGAATGTTTATTATAGTTTATGACAAGACTAGATGTGTCCCACGGTTTCACCCGCGTAGTCTTATTACATGCACTACGCGGGACTCTATTATAAAAATTATAGATTAAGTTACTCCTTGAAATATCAGCTATGTCGGTCCAGCTACTCTAGAGATCAACCGGGACGAATAGACTGACGGACAGACAGACGGAGAGATGGACAGACAAACAGATAGATAGACGGAGATATAAATTTTGTTTTCCTTTAAGTATGTAGTCTATATACATGTAACGACTGTTCATTTGGAATTACAAACTGACACTACAGTGATTTCACACCACGTGAGGAAACCTGCATATGTCTGAGAAATAATTCAAAGACGTATGTATAGTGCCTGGGACGGCGATGGACTCACCCGCTGTCACGTTGGCACTTAATCATATTCTGTGAAATGTTGGTGTTGAAAATTACAACACCTCTGCCTACCCCTTCGAGGAATACAGGCGTGAGCATATGTGTAAACTGACAATTCAATTTATTTGAACATGTTTATGTATAGATTACATACACAAAATGTATTGTATGATTATCCCCCGCCCGAAAGAGACAAGAACATTGTTCTCCTTGTCACCCTCCCCTCGAGGTTACAAGGGGGAGTGAATTCCATTAAGCCTAATTAAATTAGGACGACTAACTAGAACCTTAATTGGTGTGCGTGCTACTGGGAGCGTATTAAGAACTTCTGAGTTCCTAGTGCGAGTTTTTTACTGCCGCCGTCACAAGTCACCTCGTCGACGTAAACGCAGATTTGTATAGGAACAGCGCCTCTGTCGGCCTATAGATGACACTATTGTGAGCTCATACAAATCTGCGTTAAACGTCAAAGAGAAGAAGTTCTTATTACGCGCTGCTTAAACGACCATAGTTGGGCCCATACAATACATTTTATTAATATTTAATTAATAAATATATCAATAATATAACTCCTACATCGAAGGTTGACATCCGAAAAAGAGTTATTTTTCAAGAAATTCTAATGAACAATGTTATAATGCTGTAATAATATTTTGCTGCGCATTGGCTTAGCTTAAGATGGCTTCTTCACATAATCTGTAATAGCACTAATTCACTGCTAAGCAGTTTTTTTTATTATTAAACTATATCTACAAAATATACACTTTAACTGGAACATTTATAATGAGAATAGTACTATTTTGAACCAGTTCGATATCTCTCAAGTACCTATATGTTTCTGTCTTACTCACACGTACTTATAACGTAGAATGCTGATACCTCTTTCCACATACTATCCCCTTACTATAAAAAAAATAAGACCACAATATCACAAAGAGAGATCTACTCCTTGGATAATTTTACGCACTGGGGCCCCACCATGAGCTCTTATTACAATGGTTATGGCCAACTTTAATTTTTTATCCAGAGTGTAATAAGAACTAATTGGCTTTGAAGTCTAATAATACGGTAGCAAAATGAAACGTCCGACCGATGATGGTATGGTATGCCCTGCAGATGTCTCATAATATGAGTCCAACTATCATCGCAATAAGAGGTCACGTTTTTCAATAAAGGGGTTAAAATTTTTGCTTACTCAATTCAGCACTTTCTAAACAAACCCAACAACAGAATCATATAACTGATATTAATTACATGTATGTTAAACTATTTAGGTACTAATGTCTGTAGGTAGGTAAACCTGCGCTCTTGGTGATTGTTTTAAATAATTCATAGAAAATATCCTTGTCAGTGATATAAAATTATAAATAGTCTAAATATGTGATCCCAATGTTGTTTTCAATCAGAAAAGAAACTGTTGGAAGAATGTAAAGTTCTGATTGTAAGGCTACTTCTCTTAAGCCGTATTAACTATTCTTGTATTTATATTTCGAATGATAATGTAAAAACTACAGAAGGTAGTGAATGGGCATTTTCCATTAAAAAAATGTAACTTTCAAAAAGTTTAGGCAGTGTTTATTGAATAGTTTTTAAAACTAATCAACTTAATTACTATGCTGTTTGAAAACGATGCTTGTATTTACTTCAAACCTTACTTAGATGTCTATGAAGCTAACTCTATCAATAAGGACTGATATTTTTGTCTGAGGATTTTGGACTGTATAAGGCGTAGATAATGATGATGGATTTTATAATGAATTACCTAAATGTTAAGCAAATAAATGTTCCAATGTCATTTTAGATCGAACGATGTGTAAATGTTAAATAAGTGTTTACTCCTAGGGCTTAGTCATTAGATGGTACCCGAGTTGGTTATGGGGTACTGCCGGCCAGCAGAATTAGAAAAAAATGTTTTAATTTTATTTAGTTCATTACTTTGGCAATTTGCGGTTGATCTCTTGGCGAAGTGCGATTAATTCTGTTTATTTAAACGCAGGTAGCATTTGGCACTCTGTTTTCCTTGTCACGAAGCGCGCAAAAATACTTTATTATGGGCAAATGTTAATCGTTTTACTTGTTGTGCTAAATAAGTAATGTACCACAAATGATATTTAAAAATAAATTTTGTTTTCATATTGTGTCCGTTAAATGAAATGTAATCTTGGCGAAATAGTTATGCTTATTAGAGAACTCTAGTATTTTGATATTTATTAATGGTAAGGTAAATAGTACTTATTTTCGGATTTATGCTCGCCAATTGATCACTCCACTAAAATACCTACTGAATACTCATAAAGGTAGACTCATTTCCGTTTTGTTTCCAAAGATTTTTATATTGCGATATTATATTCATATTATTATATTCTAAATATTAATGAATACTTGTTTTTCAAATAAGAATATCAATATTTATTTGTACTTATTAATTATCGCTATTCTTACTTAAATATTGAATATAATATATTTCAGTGGCCGGTATTAAATACCTTTAAGTAAATTAAAATGTTAAAATATGTTTCGTATAGCGTTGATTCGTGAAAATTGTAGACATTAAAATTATAATAAATTTAAAGCCAGATGTATAATGAGTGTTAGGGCAAAATTCGCCACAAGATGTTTCAAATTACTTATGTACAAATATATTTGTAGATTGAGAAACAATTAAAATGTGTAAAGCATACATAGGATATTCTGACTGTGGTTTTATTTTTAACCGAAAAATGTAGGACTTTCTCAATTCTTTGAAATCTTCTCAACCTACTACTTGCATCACCCTTATGAATATAATCTTTCGAGCACTACCAAAATTCATGTTTACATTTTGTTGTAAAATGTAGCTTACCCAATCCCCGAACAAAACAAAGCTAATCCGTATAGAGTTATTGTTGAAGATCCCTTGGTCTTTACCATGACGCCTTATTGCCATGATAGAACTTCTTGTTATGAGACAGATGTATATATCCTGTATAAGTCTGTCATTGTCACACAGTGGAACTATGATGGCAATAAAAAGTGTAATATTAGTTTAGATGCGCTAAATTCCATGTGTTCACTATATTTTTTTAATTAATTCGCAGGCCTTTCAAAATTCTTTTACTAATATTATTATGTATACAAATTATTGTACCTATATTTTTGAAGACTCTGTTTTTTACTTCCCTTATTATAGTAAGAGTGTACTCTGACTGAAGGAATTAAATAGGACTTAGCTTTTTGGAGAAGGTGTCGTGAGCCTGCCAACCAAATTAGCATCTTAAAAATACTCGCAACATTTCATAAAAAAAAGTGTTTCCATGACCATAGATTCAAAATGGGTGCCATCTTCGTATTCAGCACCTTAAAATAACTCTTAAATGATACCCATGTCAAACCTAAAAAAATATTAATGCCCGCGAAATCTTAGATTTCAAAAATGTAAGTCATTTTCGTATTCAGCATCCCAAAATATACCGAAAAAGACACCCATGTCAGAATTTCCAAAATATCCATTTCCGACATCTTAGATTTCAAAATGGGTGTCATATTCATGTTCAGCATCCCAAAATACACCGAAAATGATACCCATGTCAAAGTTTCAAAATGAGGGTCATTTTAGTATTGGACTCCCCAAAATATCCGGAAAATGACACCTATGTCGGGCAAGCAAAGAAATATTGTATTAAATAGAAACTCATCACCTGAAGTAATTAAGTTTTTCCTTTAATCATTTTTAAGCCTTAATAATACTCAATAAACATTATTTCTAAAAAGCACAAATAAAAAAAATAAACTCTTGTGTGAAAATCCCTTTATAGATTTTTCCATCGACTGTGGCCGCTTCATTCGTCCGTGTGTCTACTGGCTCTTTTTGCAATGTCAAATTGAGTGATTGATAGCTAGTTTTTTTTAATGAATATACGTTTTCACCATGAACGTTCGTAAACACCCGTAAATTACTATATTTATATTTAAATAGTTATAATTATAGTTCAATATATACCTACTTCGAAGGCATCAATAAAGCAAGCATCAATGAAAATTATGATACTAGGTCAATAAAAAATCAATATTATTTACAGCGCTGCTATATGCTATATTTGTGCCTAAATTCATTTGTTTATGGTTAATAGCCAGGTCCAATAACAAAATACAAAGGCAAATAGCATTTGACTCAATTATATAAAGTACAATATTCGTTCGCTCAATAACCTCAATTTTGTGTATTTTTTTGTAAACATTGTGATTCGCACAAAATTACATAAACACTGTACATAACAATTTGTTTGTAACCAGTTCATTAAAACCTACGTACTTACGTCCGATTCTCCAGTGTAATTCATCGCTATAATTACAAAAGGGTAAATTGTGAGTTTACAATATGTGAAAGAATTCCTTTGTTTGGAAAAATTGTATTGATGTTTGGTTAATGTCAGCTCTACTGCGCACTACCGATGGTTGTACCGCGCGGCACTGGACTGAAATCGACTGCGAATTACAGCGCATCCAGCGTACGCTTCGACGCTCGTTGAAAAGTTGAGAGTAGCGACAGGACACTCCCGGACACCGGCGCACTACGTCACGCGCCTGAAAATTAGCAAACTGCATTGAAATAAAGTTAAAAAAAAGAATTATTGAAGTACGAAGCCGCCGTTCCTGACCGGATTGATTCAGATAACCGGCAAGGTACTTGTTTTACATTTGTAGACTATATTTGCCTATTTTTGTGCTTGTAATTCGCATTTCATACAGCAAGAATTTTATAACCAAACTTCAGGAAAGTTTTTTCCATAATACCATATCGGATTCATCTTTTGCAATAAAATTCCGTAATCCTTTGCGTGCAAACTTGGACCTTTCCGATTGCAAGGTGCTTACGGCGCGAAAAAAACTGAAACGCCTTTTTGCTAAAATATAATGTGCTATGGGTTGTGTTATGGATCAATAAAATTTCATGTAGAAAAATTTTGGTACCTGGTTAGTTGAAATCATAAATCGTTTTAATCATAAAATATGGAGGCTTGAATTGATAAGATGAACACAAAGCTCTTGTGAAGTAAGCTTAACACCCACGGTTTTCTTGATATAAAAGGTATAAATTGATACATTGATATTATATTCCAAAAAGTGGAAGTACCTACGTATAAAATCAAAGTACGGAAAAATAATTCATCGTAGAAAATCTTTCCGATAGGGAAAACGTGTACTACTTAGCCTATTTATAGAATTAATCTCTCATAAGAAGGTTTTGCGCCAAAATAAAGGTTGAATATTATATCAGTTTTGCCCCCGAAATGAACGTACATCAACAGACGTCCTTGAGGCCTATTATTATTTATTGTGTTACGTCTAGTTTTAGTCAGTATTCCACGTAATTCTACTTAATATATTGGAGTGGTATTCTGAGTGAAACAATCCTAAAAACGTATCACTACAGATAATAATATTATGATAGTTTTAACAGACTTTGCAAATAATCGTAGTTGCTCGCTGTAAATATAATTATTATAGTGAATGCGCGCAACAATTTAGACCTTTGACGTACTAAGTAGTACCCTTTTGTTCGAAATGCGACATGAAATAAGATTTAGAATTTGCTCTTACGTTAATATTTTCCTCAGTCAAAGAGCACTTTACTAAAAGAACTCAATTATGACTAAACATTCAATTTTGCGCATAACTTAGTAGAGTGGATTGCTGAAGCTTTTGATGTACGTATTTTGCAGAACGCTGGTAATTTTATCGTCTATTTAACTCGCGAAGCCTTTCAGAAGCTTCTCAGAGGCTCCAGTTGCATTGGATAGTTTTATTTATTTTATTAAAAGTTGCTTACGAAAGGATTATTCGAGTTTTTACATAGCAGCGATGCAAAGCTCACCCAACTAAGTTAGGTAAGTTGCAAAACAAATATTTGCTAGCTACAGGTTGTTTTATTCAAGATTTAATTTTACTTATGATAATTCAGCTACTTCAAACATGCCCTGAGAATATTTCGCGACTAAGTATTGGAATCACGGAATAAAATATATTATAATAAAATAATTCCATATCTGAGTCATAGTAAATTATATATAAATACTAACTGTGCCCGGCAATTGCCATATTTTTTTGGAGTGGTTCACCCTTATCATTTAGGGGTATGAAAATAGGTTGTTGGCCGATTCTCAGACCTACCTGATATGCACACAAAATTTCATACTAACCGTTCGTACAGGTTAGGTTAGTAACAAGCACCGTGACTCAAGAATTTAATTAATTATATTAAATTAATTAAATTCTCGAGTCTCGTTTGAGTAGTATGGAATCAAGACCTAATTTTTAATATGAGAACGAGATGTGTTATAATCGAGTAACTTTTATAAGTTACTCGATAATATACCGTCAAATACACATCTGCCACGAATTGTCACCTCTCACTGACAGCGGCGGCGTGCTTAAATCGCGTAGATGCACACGTCTATGTGAGGATATCATTTCAAACAATTTGTTCCTTGATTCCGTAGTGTTTAAAGCAAGCTTATATGTATAGTGTTTTCAGGGGCCCAACCATGAGCTCTTATTGCAATGATAATTCAGTTGTGCGACAGTGACAGATGTATACACGTCACATACATCTGTCCCATAAATGAGTGAAACTATCATGGCAATAAATGCTCATGGTAAGCCCCCAGTACTTTCACGCCTAATATGCCACGTCCATATTAGAGTAGACGACATTTATTATACTAGCTGTGACCCGCGGTTTCACCCGCGTAGATTTAGTTTCTTGCTTCATGTCGCGGAACCCTAATATTTTTAATAAATAAAAGTAGCCTTAGTTACTCCTTGAAACATCAGCTACCTGCTAGTGAAAGTCTAGTAAAAATCGGTCCAGCCGTTTCAGAGATTACCCGGAACAAACAGACAGACAGACAGAGAAAAAATTTAAGCTTGGTTTTTCAGTGTCATTAGCGTGTATACTTTCATATGCATTTAGTGATAAGCTGTTATTTCTGAATTACAAACAGACACTTCAATTTTATTTATCTGCATAGATTTTTCTGATGTACCCGAAATTAGAGTGTTTTGTTTTTTGAAATGTAAGGTATGCCAGCTGAGTTTCTTGCCGCTTCTTCTCAGAAGGCTGGTAATATTCTGGTTCATAAGTGCCATGGCCTAAGTCATTATCATTTGCATTGCCTACACTTCTGCATACTCTTTTAGGATTATTAAATGTAAATGTAAATAATGATAGTAAGTGAAAATATTACATGATAGATGTAAAATAAAGTCTACTCAATTGTTCATTTAGTGATCCTTCTACAGGGCGTGGTTTTGCATTGATGCCAAATTTTCGGGGTTCGAAGAAGACGGATTTCTTTTAAGTTTACTACTAAAAGATGCCTATTTGCCTCGGCTAAGTAACATTCTCCCGCGGTTGAACTAATAGAAGTTATACAACATTTATGAAAATGAAATATATCAGTCACGTGACCTATGTCATTCCTGACCATTTTGTATCGTTTCTATAAGCGTAGCGTGAGGTAATTACTTTGTCTACGGGCTTAAGGCCTATTTGTCAGCCGGCAAGCGTCTACTCTAAACTTGTAACTCAAGGGCTATGCATTCACATCGTTTTGTATGTAGATATTTTATATCTATACAGATAAATAAAATTGAAGTGTCTGTTTGTAATTCCAAAATAACAGCTTTTCACTAAATGCATATGAAAGTATACACGCTACTGACACAAAAAAACCAAGTTTTAAATTTTTTCTCTGTCTGTCTGTCCGTCTGTCTGTCTGTCCGTCTGTCTGTCTGTCTGTTTGTTCCGGGTAATCTTAAGAGATTAAACATAATAATTAAAAATATTAAGCATAAACGTGGGTTGAAACTGAAGAGCGGGGGAAAATCGATGAACTAGTAATGTGGTGCTGGCGATGGCTAGAAAGCTCACCGCACAAACGACACGGCGACGTGACGGTTTTAGATGTACTGAAGATTTTCGTCAAGTATTCAGATGATACCCGTAAAGATTAGCATCTGTCATCATAGTGCAAGAAACACGTGGCCAGGTCTCATAATACATACATAGGTACGCGCCACCGTGATTGAATGTTCTTGCAATGCTTGCGCTATAGCTTAATAGATAATCATTGCTAGACCTCCAATCTATACAGATAAATAAAATTGAAGTGTCTGTTTGTAATTCAAAAATACCTATGAATGTATAAAAATGCATATGAAAGTATACACGCTACTGACACTAAAAAACCAAGTTTTAAATTTTTTCTCTGTCTGTCTGTCCGTCTGTCTGTCTCTTAAGATTACCCGGAACAAGCAGTACTTTCACGCCTAATATGGTACGTCCATATTAGAGTAGACGACATTTATTATACTAGCTGTGACCCGCGGTTTCACCCGCGTAGATTTAGTTTCTTGCTTCATGTCGCGGAACCCTAATATTTTTAATAAATAAAAGTAGCCTAAATTACTCCTTGAAACATCAGCTACCTGCTAGTGAAAGTCCCGTAAAAATCGGTCCAGCCGTTTCAGAGATTACCCGGAACAAACAGACCTATGTATGTATTATGAGACCTGGCCACGTGTTATTGCTAATGGCTAATCTTTGGATTCTTGACGAAAATCTTCAGTACATCTAAAACCGTCTCGTCGCCGCGTCGTTTGTGCGGTGAGCTTTCTAGCCATCGCCAGCACCACATTACTAGTTCATCGATTTTCCTCCACTCTTCAGTTTCAACCCACGTTTATGCAGAGAAAAATCTGGATAACAAAATTTGGATGTTTGATTTAAGAAATTAAATTAAATCAACCAAACAGATAGTTAGTTGCCTGGATTGACACATAGGATAGTGGTATTCTAATCTTTAATCCAAGTTAGGAAAATGTTAGGCTCCCGTGGGATTATCAAACAATAAAATACCACGTGCGCTTGCCAAGCTGTCGTCGTAGGTGGTTTTTCGAAAGCTTTTCAACTAGTATCGACCTGAATTTCAACATAACACCATTTTCCTCCACCTTTGTTCTTCACTAGGTACGTCATCTTTTGTGGAATATTTTTCTGGAACTATACAACTTGTACCTTCATAGGCTTCCCTTGAAACCTGTAAATGCCGAAAACATTTTAATACAATGGGTGATGTTGTGAAAATAATAAGAAGAAAACTTACATTTTATTAAACAAAAACATGAACAGAACATAGCGTTGGATCGGTCGTTGAGGTCAGACGTCTTCTAAGCACCAAGACCTACGGGCCTTCTTACTTAGTGCTCTAGTGTGGCGATCCTCTTGGAGACTTCAACTGATTTATTCAAGACTTAAGTGACTTCGATGTGACTTGACTTTTCACCATATAATGTTTGAGCTTCAACAACCTGCCCCTGAAACCCAGTTCTTGAGTTCTAACGGCTCGAATATGTCTGCGAGCGTGAGCAATACTTCCCTAAAAGATAGCCAATACTACCAGCCAGGAGATAAGGCCATCACCAACGGCCAGGAATAAAACAGCGCACCACCTCCTAACATCGTCGCTGATATTACGGGCAAGTGAAGTCAAGTCAGAATTTGTAAATCCATCATCATTATCCTCCTGGCGTCATCCCATATTATTACAGTCATCCTTCACACGAATTATACATTATTGAATGCCTACGTCTGATCTCTCTCCGGTCGTGTCAGATTACCGTCCCATCGAACTATGAGAGTGAGACTGAACTGATTTGGCAGAAATTCGGAATAGCTTTGACTCTAGAACGAACTCTTTTTCGATAGGAGCTGGTGAAGCAGCAAACATTCTAGCAAACTTGGCCCTGGATCCAGTCGTGAGCAAAACTGAGAACCGGCGTCAGCGTTTGGGCAAGGATTCACCCAGCTTCGAAAACGAAGTCTATCGTAAGAATAAAAACATACAATACTCAGAAGCACGTTGGCCATTCAAATTCACTTATTATTTGTAAAAATATCTCGTACCTTATAATTATATTTTGATTATTGGTGAAAATAGTAGGGATATGTTTTTATTCGATTCGCGCCATGCATATAGATAAACACAGACTCATAAAATGACTAATTCAATGTACGCGCTCATAACTTATGACGGGACATATATGTATCTTAAAAGGGTCTAGTAGCGACTACACCCGCGTGGGTTACGCTAAAAACGACTTTTTGCTTTGCCATTTGCTTTGCTACGTAATAACCTATGTGCTGTACATGAAATTTATTTTTGTTTAATAGGTGTTGTAATACCAAACGACGTGCTAGCTGAATTAGAGAGCCCCCAAGCTCTCTGAGCTGATCAAATGCGTCAGCGGTACGCCGCGGAGTCGCAGCAGTCCAGCTTCGATAGCTTACGGGATGGATTTGGTAACAATATTTCTATCAATATTTCACATCGACCTCAGGAATAAGTCAATCAGATAATGTCAGCTCCGTAGAGCGTTATATATTCCAGAAAACAACAAATTACTTTTCACAAATCTTCGCGCTACCTTCCTCCTTTCACTCATTTCATAATCAAATTCCAACTAATAATAAATATAAATAAAACCAAGACTGACCATAACTTAATAAAAATAGATTACATAGACCTCATTTAATATTTTCAGCTACATAGCTACTATCTATTTATATACCACATCTAAAAATGGTTGGCGTCGCCCACTCATAGGTACCACGCGCGTGAAGAGCTTAACAAGTAAACTAGCTTAAATAAAATGTAGGAGTCTTGTCGTTCTAAAAACACTTCACGTGTTGCCACGTGAAGTGAAACATCTAATGTGTAATGTGGCTTGAAGAGTATTGTCCTATTGGTACTATAGTAATTCACAATGACACATAGGAGACTCGTACATTCAGCTTTGCGTTGATATTGTCAACGTGTCTAATAGGATTGGAACATTGTAACAGTGTTAGAGATACATTATCCTGATTTAAAAGAAGTGTTTTCTTGCTTAGGATCGGGATCTAATGACCTGCCAGCCGAGGTAGAGCGTTCCCAAGCGCCGAGAGCTGATCAGATGCGTCAGCGGTACGCGGAGTCGCAGCAGTCAAGCTTCGATAGCTTACGGGATGGATTTGGTAAAAAAACCTTACATTATTTTTATAAGTATACACCATTATAAACCATATCGGGATCAACTACGTCGCGGACTTAGAAGTTAAGCGCTGATTTATTTGGAATGTATGAAGTTCTGCGAGCGTGATGTATGATTTTATCGGGTAATTGGAATGACACACACTTTGCTATAATTATTGATGGAATTAATAAATTATTTCCTAATTGTGGTGGTGAGTAGAGATGCTCTGCCCATACCAAATTTAATTACATTTTGTGTCTCCATCAAGAAAAAGGCAATCACATACCTTTCCAGTATAAAATCACTCTCTCTCGAATTTCTCAATGTAATTTGTTACATGTATTGGTTTCAAGGCGGGTACTACCGCGCGGCAGAAGTGGAGAGCGCACAGGCCAAGCAGGATCTAGGTACTGCAGCCAAGAACCCACAGCCTAATGAGATGCTAGCCTCTCCTGGCCTGACCCCTCAGAGCACCACGCATCCTACCTGGTGAGGATGACACTACATCTATACTCTAAAGCGTGCTTTTCAGCATCTCTCGCAAGGTCTTCTACAGGTGGAATTAATTGATGGAAAAGGAAAAAAATGCTCTGCATATGATTGTTCTTTGTAATGCTTGCGTAGGTGTATAAGTAATAGAGCATTGGTATTATTATGTAATAATTGCACTGTCTATTGACCACACATGTAAGCAATTCGTGAGTAGTGATGGTGCACTGTCGCACAAGTCATTGCACTTGTCTATTCTTTTTTTAAACAAAGACAGTGGTCTCTTGCGTGTTAGCATGGCTAAAAATTAAACTGCGTGCGAATCTTAACGTACAACTATGCGTGCTTCAGGTACCAGGACAACAGCCGAGAAATCCCTTCTCAGTTGAGCCCGGAGCGGACGAGCTCGATATGGACGGTCCCGCCTCGCCGCCGCGAGGACGCTCTGCCCCCAGAGAGGAGCCACCACCAGGTGCCGGACCAGCTCCTCACCGGCCCCTATCCCTTCGACGGCTACCAGGCCCCACGACCTTACACCGATTGTAAGTCAACCAGCTTTAGTCTGTCGATATATACCCATAGCGTTAATAATTTACCCATAGCGACTGCAATTTTGTTTGAAGTAATGCATTGCCATATGCATAGTAGGCGAACGATCTGTTCACCATCAGTGCAAGAACGCGTACCCCACCCTGTATAGATCAATTCCCATGTTTCAAGACTTCTACGGACGGCCAGCTGTCCGCGGGCCACTAGCCTACCAGGAGTTGGTGTCGTCAGCCAATCTGCCTGCAGCACAGCACGAGCTGCCCCCGCTGGGCTTTTTCCCTCCTGCTCCTACCAGAATGGACACTATTCCTCCCTGGTAAGCTACCGATGCTATACAAAGTCCATACATAATACCATACAGTAACATATATAATTGTCGGTTCAAAGGATAGGTTATTCAAAACTTAGGTCACTTTGGATCTTTTAACACCACCAGCCAGTTTGCTGAAGTATAATTTTCTACACTACATATACTAGAGGTTTGTCTAAAGGAATAAGCATAATCTTTATAGTCCTGCTTGGGAAGCGGATCTGTCGGATACACTTCCTCATCTTGTGAACCTCATCAACTACTAGAAATATGAAGAGTTATATAGCCGTAGCGTTTTGTCTTATTCATATCTACTTTTTGTGTTATTGTACAGCGAGCTTACATGCATGCTACAATGAAGCTAACAGCGTGGGAATATTGTATTTTAAAGTATAATTAATTTATTTCCAGGTTCCCGGGCCTACACCTCCCAAATTTAAGCCCGGAGCGTCCGGACCCGTTGTACTCGGTGCCGCCTCGCCGCGCACCAGAAAACCCGGCCCCCATACCGGGTCCCCACCACCAGATAATGGGCCCTCCTCACACCAGGAACTGCCCCTACAGCGGCTTACCGACCCCGTTGCCCTTACCCGAATGTAAGTCAAACTATTTAATTTGGTCGTTGTCTACACCTAATTCAGCAATAGGTAAAGTTAATTGACAGTGAAATAGTAGCAAACAAGTGTGCGGCCATCTTGTCCGTGTAATCCGAATTACAACCAATATAGGTAAAAGTTTGTAGAAATTATGTATTTTAGCTTGAACAACATAAAATTGATCACGTTTGTTTGGATATAAGGATTCGTTTGAATATTTTTAACTACTTATTGCTTATATCTTCCGGTCCTAACAGTTATATATAGATTCACGAGTGACTCAAACTAAAAGCCGAATACTGAAAACTCTCGCTATAAAAAGGGTTAAATAAGGCTTGCCAGGTGCGTATTCATAATTATGTTAAGATAGCCGTTGTTGTACGCCACATAGTCTCAGTAGGAACCGACAAAGCATTAAGGCTAACTGACACTTTCATTAGGTAACCCACAAAGCACAATATATTTTTTTAATCTTTACTTAACCACTTACAAGAGCGCAACATTCATTTTAAAAATTAGGTAGCGGGTGATCAAGACGCATCCAGCGAATGATATGAAAAGTAACATTCACACGTACACCAGTCAAAGAGCTCTATTTTGCTTCGCGGATCCTCTTCGGGTTATCGAGCCACCGAAAATAAGCCAGCAGTAAATTTAAAAATATCTGTGCTTAGTAAATACATTTTGTATTGATTATTATGGCTTGAATTATTTTACAACCAGATTACTACGGGCGGGCAGGTGCACGCGGGCCCCTAGTCACTCCGGAGTTGATGGCTTCAGTCAATATACCAGGGCTGCAACACGAGCTCTCCCCGTTGGGCATGGTCCCTGCTGCCCCAATTGGAATGGGTGCTATTCCTCACTGGTGAGTTAGTAATGGAAATATGAACATCTATAAAGATAAATAAAATTGAAGTGCCTCTTTGTATAAAACCGCCTTAAAAACGAGAAAAATAATATTATGAGAAATAAATAACGCACTTACTTACTTTTTGATGCAGTATCAAGGTAGAAAATATATTCTTTCCAGGTTCCCGGGGCTACACCTTCCACATTTGAGCCCGGAGCGTCCGGCCCCGTTGTACTCGGTGCCGCCTCGCCGCGCACCAGAAATCCCGGCCCCCATACCGGGTCCCCACCACCAGATAATGGGCCCGCCTCACACCAGGAGCTGCCCCTACAGCGGCTTACCGACCCCGTTGCCCTTACCCGAATGTAAGTAAAACTACTAATATTAAACAAAATTTTCTTCATTATCTACCCTCAATTGAGCATTAATGTTAAGTTGAATGACTGCGAAATGTTTGGCTACAAGTATACCGCCATCTTGACCATTCCGTTAGCATTACAACCGAAGAAAACATTTATTCATATTATGTTCGAAGAACCTATCATTGGACTAGCTTACTTAGTCTATGTACCTTGCTTCGGAAGCAAATACACGCTTGCAACAAAATTTCTGGATTACCTACTACAATTAAAGCGACTGACTCCTGCTACTTCTGCATCTCCAATTCCTCCTATGCCTCTCCACGGGGCACTGATAACATATATTATGCTCTCGCTTCAATTCCCTGAAGGGGTAGGCAGAAGTTTCATTTCACATTTCGCCAGGTATGTTTATGTCCTATATTGGGGGCGAGCCTATTGCACTAATCTAGACTCCGGGCTGCAGGCAATTACAGATGGAAGAACTTTGCTGGATCCGGGAGTCGAGCCCAGAATCTCGGGTTCCGCAGTAGTGTTTGTGACCACTATACCAACCAACCAACCAATCAAAAGATGATTGTTGTATTGTAAATGTTAAGTACGCCCCGTAACAGTACTAGACATTCAAGTCAGTTGAATAAATAGTCAACCTTAGAGAATACTACAGCAAATGCAGATTCTATTGCTCAACCCTCAAGTGTTCAGTTTATCACCTCGGATGATTTTAACTTGTTTTAGCCGCTTATGTTACCAAAAACTCTCACTCAATAACTGGATGTCATTCCTAGATGTTAGTAGTTTCGACGATGCATAGCGAATTTTGTGAAGATTTACAGCATTTACATTGACGTTTACAGCGGTATTTAGTATTGGATTGTATTAGTGCAAGGGTAAGGAAATTATCATCTTGTTGAGTTCGCTAGTAGACTGTTTAATTCTGCATTCTGTTGAGAGAGAGGTTCTGAACGTGATGTGGCCAATTTTGAAATTTTGAGGCATAGCTCAAGAGCGCTCAGAAACTAGTGTGGTCGCAGGTACTCTATTGTGATGAACATTTTGATTGCTTGATTTTACCAAGGTTCTATTAGTTAACACGACTACGTGTTAGAGGCATTTACGGGGCAAATAAAATCTATCAGCACATCAACTAGCGTTATCACTCGAAAGGAATGAGAAGGTTTTCGTCATGAAGTGCGTTCCATGTCAGCGATATAATCCATGCAATATGATTCCAGCTGGCTTACTATAGACTGCAATAATCACGCGATTTTGAACCTTCGACTGCCAGAGTCAATTCAAAAACTCTTGGATTGTTTATAGAAGACATTGCTACTGGCTAAGTTGAGCATTTCGCCGTGGGAATCGTTATACTCCAGTATATCACCCTTTCAGACTTGCTATTGGAGAGAAAGATCAGAGTTATGAAGACACAACTTGCATCCTTATCGAAGAGAACTATACTATCCATCCGCCGAGTTACTCAGCATACGAGCCAAGTTGCAGAATACCCCAGTATATGTGATATTCAATCGAGAGCTCGCACACCCACTCACGACATCAGGCAAATCTAACTGTAAGAATTTAGTGCCGGAGATAAGCGTGAAGCTAATACGAATACACTTAAAAGCACTCGCATTTCATTGTTCAACGCAGAAGAGAAACAGGAGGTGAAGGATTTCGGGAATGCCCAGGCTATAAGCCCGGTGACCTAGTCTTGGCAACAGCTTATCCAGTGAGCAATACTGCTCGGGGAATTACCTTCATTCAAACTGTGTCCTCGCCGAAACGGCCCCAATCTAATTCATAATCGCCATTGTGCCTCTTCACACATTCTTTCAGATCCCACCACTCCTGGGCAAGGTCTTGGTGTGTCTTACACACTGACCGTGACCGTGACAGGCTTCAATCCACCGCCCACTTCAGTAGGACCGATACGCAGTCGAAGACGCCTGCTAAAGCATAAACCTGCACCAGCCTCAAAACATCCCACTCTTGAATGTGGGCAACCAATGAGAAATGCTTCCTTCCTTCCTGACTAGCTACTGGTCGGGGCACCTCCGTATCCAGTGGGAGTCACTAAAACACCACACGGAGCGTGGCTCAATATTCGTGCGCCTACGCAGTACGCACTATCATCGCCCGCACGCCCTGCACCGCAATTGCTGCCGCACGCCACTTGCCTGGCTAAAATCTGAAAATTCCCACAATAAATAAAACAGTTTATGAAAAAAATGTCTAAACGCTTTTTCGACTCAGGTTTCGAGCATCCCAATCCCTTTGTGCCATCGGCCGGCCGATACAAGACTTTTTATACCGCTTCATAAAGACGTCCTAGGCATAATAGAACCTGACATGTATATCACGGTTTTTCTGATAGCCGAAACAAAACTAGTAAACGTCCGCTCTTCCGTACTCGCAGGTGAACCTTAAATAAAAAAACCATAATGTATTCACGGATCCTGCTGGACCAGTAAATAAAATTCAAACTCTCAACCAAACCAATAATGAAACCAGATCAGGGGCCTTACCATGCGCTCTTATTGCCATGATAGTTTCACTCATTTATGAGACAGATGTATGTGACGTGCATACATCTGTCACTGTCGCACAACTGAATTAACATTGCAATAAGAGCTCATGGTTGAGCCCCAGCCCTATCTCGCGGACCAACAATGCCCTAAGCTGAACTCTATGGGGCAGTGTTGCTTTAAACTTTTGCCTGGTTTTCTCGTCCCATCATTGATCGTTTGGACAGCAGGAACTCCCGGAGTTGAAGCTGTGAAAGACCTGTACAAAATAAACTGCCTGGCCGGTCAGTCCGCTCGTACCTACCCTCTTACCCATAAAGTAAGTCTTATTTTTTTACGTAGATAATCTGCTTTGTATACACACCCACACCTATGCCACGGGGCATATGCACTATGCACAGGAGTTATGATCTTGTTGTGATGTGTTGATCTTCCTCGGTGCTTTTACAGGAGGTATAATCACACAAAAAAGCAACAATTTCAGTTTATTTATAGTGTATATTATCCTATATTTATAAATAAGTAATGACTAATCTATTGACATTGACATAGTTTTACTGCGTGATACAGCTCGGCACAAACTTGGCTTAAGTACTTGTATAATGCTCGACGAATAATAAAACATCAGGTCAAAAGTTATTCAACTATCAACCTTCAGGCGATGAATATATACATTCATGATGACGCCAGCGGGCATCATCGCGTGAATGTGTTTAAGTGGGTGAGTAAGCTAGCATTATATACACTCGGGCGAAGCAGCAGGTCATAAGTATACTATATTGAATTATTGAAATAATCTAGTGTTTGCTTTGCGGAAAACAATTATGTGGTTATACAAAATATACATTATATCAACGCTTTATTCCGCTATTACAAATAAATAAATGTAATGCAAGTACTGGACTGAACTTCATGAATAGGTATAGCTATGTTAAGTAAGTATATTAAGTTATAAATATTTTCAATAGCGGAATATAACATTTATATATTTTATATAACCACATAAGTGTATAGTATACATTTATCTACCTACATATAATCACTTTATGCTGGTATTACAAATATACAAATAACAGCATACTGGATTGCACTTTATGAAAAATAGCTATTATATTATCCCTACTACTATTATAAATGCGAAAGTAACTCAGTCTGTCTGTCTGTTACGCTTTCCCGATTAAACCTCTCAACAGATTTTGATGAAATTTGGCACAGACAATCTTTAGACCCTGAGAAAGGACATAGGCTACCTTTTATTTATTAAAAATATTAGGTTTCCGCGACCATAAGGATGAAACTAAATCTACACGGGTGAAACCGCGGGGCACAGCTAGTAATAAATAATCCAAATATTTGCAATAGCGAAATATATCATTATAATATTTTGCAGTAGGTATAATATTATATATATTTTTATACCATACATTACCTACATATACTATGCGTAATCTATATGCATAGTATGTGTATCACTGTGTGAAGCATTGGTTAATGAATAAGGCAATGACGTGTGGGTTTGTCTCGAGCTATGATTGTTTGGTGTATGTTTGTAGATACCCAGATGCATAACTACTACCAACAGCAGAGCGGTCAGGCCATGCCGAACGTCGGGACCCAAGCACAATGGCCATACCCCAACATGATGCAAATTCAGGTATAAACCTTTAAACAATCTAATAACTATCCAACATTTGATATTTCAATACATTTATACCTCGAATCAAGAGTTTCAAGCGCTGCCCTTGTATTATCTATGCGACTGTACCCATTAAACTTGACCATGTCTTAATACTCGGGCCATTGTAAGGTAGTATACTATTCTCGAGGATGAACGGCCCGCGGGCCATTCAAATTGGCCCGTTCAAACGTAACATTTTTGTATGTGAATTCTTCCCTCGATTCCCGCTAAGCGCTCAAAACTCTTGACGGCATCTGTACACTAGTAAAGTTAATTAGGCAAAACTTAATAATTTAAAAGTACCCTAGTGCTGAACTTGTTTCCATATTTAGCTTGACTCAATTCACAAAATATTAGTTCAAGCTCATGCTGCCATATTTTATTCAATGATACATAATATATAATATTCAAGCATATCGTTGCACTACTAAGCCTTTAGATATTAATGCCGAAAGCTATGAATTTATGCCGAAAGCTATGAATTTATGCCGAAAGCTATGAATTTATGCCGAAAGCTATGAATAGCATACAGTTGCATGTTTCGATAATATATTAGAGGGTTCAATGACACGCAAGAGACCAAGCGTCACACACACATACGTCCTCACCGACGAGGTAACGCCTGCTCTGGCAGAGTACAAACTATGGCGTGTAAGTACGCGGAGGGACGCTGCATGTGTGTGAGCACTTAAGAAGCTTGGCCTCTGGTGGGTAAATTTACTAATGTGATGCCTATTACGTACGCGAAATAAAAAAAATTTATATAATAAAATTCGTGTTTTACCTATGCATTTAATTTTAACGAACGATAACATATTAATGTTTCTCACTTTTTGTTCCTTATTAATCAAGAGGTGAGCTAGACTAGCTAAAGTCATGTTTAAAGTAAATACATGGCTTGTGTAGGATGCAGGAGATCACCGTGCAAGACCACCGAAGCTAGTCTACCCGCCCAATACCGTTGCATGTCCCTGTAGATTTGTTCCATATACTAGGCATGGAAAAACAATGGAGTGTGAGTCAAACTTATGTTATATAAATGTTCTTCGGTGTTGTATTACTAAATGTGACGCCAGAGAACCAGGACCAACTCCGCAACTTGATGGATCAATAAACTGCAGCTACTTGGAGATGGTAAGTACTGTTAAGTGACAAAAAGATTACGAGGTAGGAGACAACACTGCAATTTTCATCCGACAACATGAAGGGCCAATGATGATGATGGAGAAGGTAGGTATACATCTCGAGTCAAATCAAGTCGGCTGAAGGAATATTAGGCATCTTTCCACGTAAGTTAAGACTTTTTTTTATTGTCCGATTTGTAAATCGAAAGAGGTCTCATGTCGAAATTTGACAATTAAAACTATGGTACGTAGACATCAATGCATTTACTATATTTGTTTGTGTGTGTTATGTCTGTCTGGTAAAGTAAAGGTAGCAGACCTTTTTACCGCTGAACCGATTTTACAAAAATAAGCAATTAAACCCACTTACCCTTTAGGTACAAAAACATCTGAGGACTTACTAAAGTGGCGACCCCGACGTGGTCATACTATTACTAATCATTTTTTTTATGTTATACTCTGGTATGTACTCATACTTCAAAAACGTCTAAAATTTCTAAATGTTATGTGCATCCACATAATATTATCTTTGTAATCTGGCTTGAGCTTGTCATGCTTAATTAAATGTATTTTGCTTGCGGCGATAATGACTGCTTGTCATCCACTTCATTAGGCTTTATGTATAGACGCTGCTGCTGTGCAATTGTATTAGACTACCTACTATATATGTATAATTGTATTTTTACTAGCTGTGCCTCGCGGTGCTACCCGCATACGATTTTACTGAGTGATAATTCTAACATTGATGCTTCTCTCATTGGGTGCAGTGTAATGTTATAAACTGTGAAGCTCGATGAAATAACGAGCCAAGAATTTTTTTCACTACGACTAACTAATTCTTGAGATATGCGTGTTCAAGAATATAAACAAACTCTTCATTTATAATATTAGTATAGATTTTATTCGAATTTTGTAAATTGGAGCCGTGGCCACGGTCTTATTTACCGATGCGTGATTTCGTTTTTTATATAAAAATGGCAAAATATTTTTGAAGAGTATTTGCTTTTCTGATCAGATAAAGATTTTTTGAATTTGAATTTTAAACGGTTATGTGGGGGATTTAATAATTAAACAATCTGAGCATTCTTCGAGATTCTTCTTTATGTAATTTATTATGGATTTTGTGTTTCTGTGCTTCCAAATCAAGTGATTTTCAAGAATAATTCCTAAATTTTAAATTCAGAGCTCTGAGTGCCTAGTGCAAGTTTTTCACTGCCGCTGCCACGACCGCTGACACGCGTCGACTTAAACGCAGATTTGTATGAGCTCACAATAGTGCCATCTTTAGGCCAGCAGAGGCGCTGTTCCGATCCTATACAAATCTGCGTTTACGTCGACGCGATGTCTTGTGGCGGCGATTTTAAGAATACTCGCATTAGGCTCTCTGGTGACCAAAAGAAGTTAAAGGTGCACGGAGATCGAAGCGAAATAAGTACCTAAGTATGTAGATATTTAGATTTTCTTGCATCTTCTTCTCTTGGCCACAAGAGCTCTGAATTTAAACTTTCAGAATCTGAAGTTGGCCCTTAGGACTTTCTACCTACCTCCATGGAATACGGGCATGGGAGAGAAACCTATGCATGTATATGTAAGCAGACGTGTGTGAGCATGTATGTACGTACAAGCTGTACATGTGACGATTTGAAAGTCATTCTTTGTTTCAAATAAAGTATTTCTGTTGACAGGTGACCCTCCCATGATTCCACCCGGCTGCATGCTTCCCATCCCTGGCCCCCAGGCCCCCCCGATGGGCGTCGCCGGAGGTCACCCTGCTTCATACAACCCTATCTTCCCACCCCATGTGCTGTACCACGATAATATGACGTTAATGGGTAAGTTACACTAGATATCTAATATTGTATCACAAAGGTATCTCTTTTTACACAAAAAGGTAAGTTCAAAAACTGAAAATGAAAATGATCCAATCAGTTTAGGCCCTGGTAAGGCACTTATGAATGTCGAGGAATTCTTCTAAGAAGAACCGGCAAGAAACTCAGCTGGCTATGCAGCTAAAAGTATAAACCGAATTAAGATGTACACGAATAGAGAGTACTTTTTTGTAAGGTTAAGTACTGATGTAATTAAGTAATATTATATCATATATATACATTTCTCGTGTCGCGGTGTTTGCTATTAAACTGCCCCAAAACAGCTGAACCGATATGTATGAAATTTGGTGTGCGAATCGGCGAACAGCTATTAATGCCCCTAAGTGGTAGGGGTGATCCATATGAGGGATGGTCCTACGTGGTGGTGGTAGTAAATATATACGTTATATATATTGTTATTTTTAATGCGTCAGGTGAAAATGCCGTAGTACCGGCTGGCTTCGCGGTCCCGTACCAGTCGCAGCCCGAGCCAGGACCCACCCGCCGTCGCCGAGCACCACGCAGACGCAACCTTCGCGCCGCCCAATCCAGCATCATCGGTAAAAGATACTTACCAACTAAATCCAATTTTTTAGACCCAGCTGCGTTATTCTGTAGCCTTACAGTGTAAGATACCTTACAGAATAACGCAGCTAGTATCAATTACCGGCAGTTCGGAAACTAGCCTTCTAACAAGGACCCTCAAGAAACTTAGCCAGGCATGGGCGCAACCGTTCCCAACTAGTTTGATTTCATACATACAGGAAATCCTTTTCCTGAAAAATTCGGAATTCGTCATCGTAGCATAACATAAGGTATTGAGGCAGTGTTATTTGCCACCTCTATTAGAAAAAAATTAGATTTTTTTTTTATTACAGACCTTTCGCAATGTACGACCCCGGAGCCCACGATTCCCCACTATGTGGAGCAGTAACTTCGCAAGCTACATCAATCCCACAACGATGAACAAGCTAAATAGCTTGTTGCACATAGTAAACTAAGGTAAATACCTTAGTTTACTATGTTCTAGTCAACCTGTACCTGCAAGCTTATATTTATTAATTTCGAGTACTACTTAGCTTTATTTAATTTAATAGATCATGCATTACATTTTAAAGTATACAATATTATACCTAATGTAACTCCGAAATCAGTTCAATTAATTTTGAATCACTAATGCATTCCTAATTGTTGAATAAGGAGATATTTATTCCCAGATTCTGACACATTTGTATGACGTGGATGTCTAGAATTGGTACGATTGTAATTTATGTGAAGAGAAAGATAACGGAACTTATGAATGAAAACAGTGAATAGACTGAATTAGGTAGGGCAGTATTAGGTCAGTGGATACAGTGACACGTACATACATAAGCTTACTAAACAGTATGGTAGGTAAGTAGGACTTATTTTTTTAAATGAGAAGATTGCCCCGTGTAGTTGGTTACACGAAAGTTTTTTGAAATTGACTCCAAAATTTACCGCAATTAATTAAGTAGTTTGTCATTGTGAAAAATGTCGGTAAAATACGTAACTTAATGTCGTACTCGATAGTCCACGACGAGACACCCCTTAATCACAGCACTGCGAGGGGTTCCTAGGATCTCGCGATATTTTTTTCCTAGCTACCATACTGCATTTAGTTAAGCTTATGTATATACTTTGTCAGTATAGTGTACTTAGTAGGCAAGGATTGGCAGGCAGTAAAACATGCGCTGACATTCACAAAAAAGGTGAAATTATAGCATTCTATAAGAATTATAATAATTTTGGAGTAAGTGCCCAATACTACCAATCTTTATAAATTGGCGATTGGCGCAAACTTCAAACTAATATCTATTGTGCTTTTGATTTGAAGGCTGGTAAAAATTCAGGGGATTTTTGAATAGAATTTAATATTTTGCTAGCAAAGAAGTCTTGAATGACTGGTAACCATAAGTTAATTTTAAGGAAATTGTAGGTTCTCGTTGTCAAAAGACAATTTTGGATGTTTAACTTGTACCTACCTATAATACTACACTTTTATAGGCTACAGAAACCATAGAACTTAAATAATATTCTAGTCCAGTTCATTGTGAATGTTGTTGAAAGATTCTTTGAGAGCTATTGAAGACTACCTTCCACTTATTATATACCAACCCTCTCTATATTAGGATAAGTTAATCTCTGTGGCCCTGCTGAGGTGCTAAGTAGGTATGTACAGACTTTAAGTACTTTCTATCAATTCTTATTTCCTTCCATTTACTTTCTATACTAGATAGATAATAATTTGGTAAAATAATACTAGATATATAGAAAAATTGCATGTGAGACTGTTTCGGAAATTGAGAATTTATGTATTATATTTTAAAATTAACTTAATTGTTAGGTGCTTAAATACCTACTTATGAATGAATTTAAAAAATGCATGTTCGGATTACAAACTCAATTCATGAATTTGTTTAGAATAAGTAAGTACTAAGGCCCAATGTGCCAAAAGATGTTAAAATACTAACGATGTAATGTACATCTATACTTGTATTTTAAAATGAGAAAATATTAAAATTATAAAGCAAAATTTTTTTTATACTTCAAATTGCCGAAAAAAGCAGTCTTGCTGACTACTACATCCACAGACTAGGTAACACCAAGTGTCACTCGCGCGTTGCATGTAGGCTTACCAGAATCTCATGTCCATAAAAAAAATAAACGTATTGTGATTTTTAAATGGCAATACAAATATTGCGAATTGGCATATGTCAAATGTATTTTTTTTATATTCGCAATGCCGCAATAGTATTTACTCCCATTCTTCCTTGCGAGCGATTAATCGATCGATACATAAATATATGAAAGATACTAGGTAAAATTAATGGAAATAATTATTAACAATAAATACAATCAATGCAACTGCTTTATTTTATAATTAATCAACTAGTTTTTTCATTACAATTATCACTTAATACCACACTAGGAAACTTATAAATATGGCTTATACAATACAATATTAGGTAAGTTATGATTTATACTCAAATTAAAAAAAAAATTGGCACTCTGGACTAAATGAAGATTTCTTTCTGGATAATGCCCTGGCACTTACAACACATGTCTCGACTCGACTCGGGCCTTACTATTAAGTCTTTTTACGACACTTCTTAATAGACAGACTTATATGACGTCTATACAACTTAGTCACACGTCGGTCTCGATAACTATGAAGAGTTGATGTTAACGTCAATGTATTAGAGATTAACCTCACATTACTTCTTGATTCTATCTCACAGTATAATCATTATATAAAGCAGAATTTGATCGTTAGGATGTTATTGCCACGTTTGGTTGACTGTGTGACAGTGATTTATGAACGTTGTATACACCTGTCTCATACGATGAGTCCAAGTACACTATCAATAAGAACTCTATAGTATAAGCCCCATAACAAATTGCTATATGTGGTAATATCCAAGTCTAATAACAATCCGAGATATCATGGTTATATTGGTGAAAATAACAATTACCTACCTAACCTTGTTTACAGTGTCTGATTGTATTGATAGCTAACCAGGGGCCTTACCATGAGCTCTTATTGCCATGATAGTTTCACTCATTTATGAGACAGATGTATATGACGTGCATATGTCATACATCTGTCACTGTCGCACAACTGAATTAACATTGCAATAAGAGCTCATGGTTGTGCCCCAGAAATGTGCATTGTATACACTTTATTTCTTATCAAAACATTTTAACAAAAATAAATTAACTTTTCCATTCACGGGTGGGCTCGCGCCAAGTAAATTACCTACGAGAACTTTACAACAGTTAATTCAAAAATATACGATTTAAATCTCAATTATAACAGTCATTCATAATCAATAATCAATAAATCACAAACATGTCAAAAAATGCAATAACATAAATAATAATAGTAAATTCAACTTATATTTAAACGATTGTGACTCAGCAATATAATTAATAAAAAATCAACATATATATCTTAACTATAAAAACATATTATGATCAGTACCTGGCTTAGGAGTTTGCCCCAATATTTGCATTAGTCTTCGTACAATGCGTCCAGCGATTACGTAGAAAACTAATTGTCATACAAATATTGTGCGTTGACGTGAGATTTTGACTTTGGCAACTCTTATTACAGGCACAAAGGGCCATCCATGTTCGTTTAAGCACGTATTGAAAACTTCATAGCTCTAAACCGATGATGGTAGGCCCCTAGGCTTTTAGCAACGCTGGATGACCAATCAACGCAACAAATTATCGAAATGAAGAATAACAATTACATTCTTGTATTAAAAGCTTTATACGGACATGATGACAAATCCACTATCATAAATACTATAATCAAAAAAAGAATTCAGAGTTTACTTATCCTTTCCAAAAGGGTCGTTAAGGGGTGAGCAGGGGCGTAACACACAGTCTTACCAAAGATACGCCAACGTTATGTAGTGATTCCATCGCCGCCTCAAGCGCTCAACATACGTCTTTGAATTACTTCTCAGATATATGCAGGTTTCCTTACGATGTTTTCCTTTACTTTTAAGCTTGAGGTGTTTTTCTTTGAGATTGCTTCGAGTCGCTACGACTCTGATGGCGCATGTCCACTGCAAAGCAGTAAGAGGGAAAAATCTTCCAAAAGAATAGTTATTTTTTGCTTCCAATTTTACCTCTCACTCCTCCGCCTATGCGCTCCGCTGCAGTGAATAGGCAGCCTAATACTGAAGGTATTTAGCTTGATAGATCGATGTCATGTATTTTAACTTGTTCATACATTATACGTATTAAATACTCTAATTACTTATTTTGGTCATTAGTCCAGCACGAATCTGATCGAAGTAACATAACTTAATTAACATAATTAATATTGTCACAGATTTTACACTGCAAGTTTACCTATGCTTATTGTTAAGTCATTTTAACTATGAAAATAATCAATATAAATCTATTTTTATTATATATAACTACACCTTGAGCTCTAGCCTTATAAAATTTATAAAATTTAATGCTTAGCCAAAAACAAAGGAGTTATCTGCTTGATAAATTCATATATGAGGTTAGAGTAGTCTATGAAATAAATCTAATTTTAAGTTATAACAATCAATATATGCTAACTATTATATTTTGTCCGTTCCCGATTGTAAACGAGCTAGTATAAATGCAGATTGTAATTATATTTAAGAAAGCAACAAACTAAAGATCGCGAAATATATTTTTGAGATTGGTCTTCACTTATTTGACTATTAAATATAACATTGATACTTTGCCTAAATGCGTATATCAACGTGCGCTTACAACATACAATACCTTCACGTAGTGATGGAAACATAACAAAAGTATTACGTATTTTAAATTAACTTACAGATGTCATCACGCGCATGTATTCGTTCCCAAATTAGCTATGTAGTACTTTTTTGGGTCACGCGCTCAAAACTTGTGACAGCATCTATACCTGCAGGGTGTGGTTTAGTAAACAACGTCCAACTCTGTTAACGGCAATAAACCTTGTGAATATTTGACGTACGATTGAATGTTATTTTAGCTTGTCCACGGAATAAATAGCTTAATGAAGCTTTCATTTCAGAAATGGAAGATTAAAACTGATTGCGCCGACCTTAAATAACATAGGATAGAAGGAACTGCTAGAAAAAAATCTGTTTCTATCTTGTTTTAAATGTAAATTTTCCTTGCGATTTGAGGTACATTATCCAACACTCATAGAACACACCACATTTTGTTCTTTGGCTTGATATCACCTTAACATAATAATTTATTATTAATTGTTTTTATAAACTTCCCATCAAAGAGCCTCTGCTAGCATGACAAACGAAATACCGAGATTATTTGCTGAAATTTACGATACAAAATGGCAAAAAAGTCGTAAAAGTACGGAAGCAAAAAGCAAATTAAAAAAGAAGAAATCTAGTACAGATAAACACAATTCGCAAATAGAAAAAACAAGATCATAAATAGTTACGAAATATATGCTGGAATAACAATACAGCTGTAATTTAATATAAGCAAGAAAACTTCGACGGTATTTTTTTTTAATGACGATGGTAAAATTATTTCGGTATTCAGTTTGTATGAGCTGGGAAACTTGGGCCCTCGATAATCACGATTTAATTACGATCGAATAGGAAGGAGAATGGGCCAACTATCTTGTGTGGTTGGCTTGGCAGTGGAGAGTAGCCACTCGTGGCGTTGTACTACGAAGTCGACTCCACTTGTGACTCCGGATCCTCAGCGGACGGCGGGGAGGGCAGAGGTGCGTCCTCTTCATATATCACCACTAGCTTGTTATACTCACGCTTCCTAGGGTTCTGCGGGTCGAGGTTGTATCATTATTAAAAAGATCGCGTGTTATTACGGATTCCTAATCTATACAAATAAATAAAATTTAAGTATCTGCCAATGAGTCCCGTGAAAATCTGTCCAGCCGTTTCGGAGGTTACCCGGAACAAACAGACAATTTTTTTATGTCAGTACCTAAAAGCTGTTTGTAATTACAAACAGACACTTCAATTTTATTTATCTGTATGATATGATGTAACCAAATCTATGCCTTCACGAACTATGCCAATCATTTTAGAATGTGCCTTGATGGTCGTAAGCGCTACTCTGGAACACGAGGTTCGATCCCCGGATCATTTAAAGTAAAGTTTCCAAAGGGATGGACATAGCCCGAGTTTAGTCTGGTCTTGGTTTAAACCATGTTTTGTTATAAGGTTCGGCGGCCAATTGACCACCTTTAGCAATTGTTACAGATCAGTCGGAGGCATTACAAATAGTTTGACAACTGGTTTAACCCAGATTACCAATATTCCTCGTAAAAATGGTTAGGAAGGTCAGATAGCAGGACGGTTCGTATAAAAATCAGGTGATCAGCCACATCAGCCGATAAGGTGCCGATGATGGAGTAAAGTGGTTGTATGATATAAAGAAACTAACGTCAATATAATACTGTTAAAAAGAATACTTACACTCGAGCATGAGTTCTCCTCTCCGGAACTGCTGGAGCTGGTGATGCCTTCCTCAAGGGTGAGCCTCGAGGCGACACCTTCCAGCTGGAGGTCCAAGTACAGCTGGTCCAGCTGTTCATTCACTTCGTCAGGCTGAGAACAACATTATTTAGGTTAAGTCACGAGTAAATATTGGTAACTTTGATTATCAACACAATTTTTTTTTGAAATCTAATCCGTACTAATATTATAAATGCGAAGGTAACTCAGTCTGTCTGTCTGTTACGCTTTCCCACTTAAACCTCTCAACCGATTTTGTTGAAATTTGGCACAGACAATCTTTACACCCTGAGAAAGGACATGGGCTACATTTAATTGCGACAAAAAGGGATGAAGAGGTTGAAATAGAGGTTGAAAATTTGTACGTGATTCCTTAATTTTAAGAGATAAAACCATGAAACTTTATAATTAAGCACTTGATAAGAAATAATTAAACATTTGTTCTAGCGTTTTTGAAATTTCGACCCGTGAGGGGATGAAATAGGGGTTGAAAGTTTGTATGGGTGTTCGTCATTTTTGAAGATAAAACCATGAAACTTTTACTGGCAGATAGCTGATGTTTCAAGGAGTAACATAGGCTACTTTTATTTATTAAAAATATTAGGATCCCGCGACAATAAGGATGAAACTAAATCTACGCGGGTGAAACCGCGGGGCACAGTTAGTATAATATATATTCAGTTAAGGAACGCGTGAAGCCAGTAGCCGGCCTCACGCGCCCCCACAGCCAAAAGCCTGGCACGCGCCGAACCTGTACTACGGCTCAATAGATTTTCATATGTCAATTTGCTGTTAATGTCGTCCCAGCTCCTCTGAGAATTTGGAGAAACTGGAAAATGTTTACCTGGGCATGCAATTAAGTAAGCGTTCCTACCTTCTTCCAAGCCAGCAATCTCAAAGTTTGAAGGGGAAGCCCTTAAAATTTTACCTATGATATTTGCTGAGCTATGGACAGACGATAGGAAGGCTGGCAAAGCGACACTGGAAATTTTGCGAATCCCTAAACCACCATAACGGGTGGGTTCAAGATTGCTCGTTCAGCTGCATATTGAGAATAGAAGCAAATTTTGATTAAGCCGTCTACTTGTGTCACTACACTAATATTATAAAAAGGAATGCTTTGATTGTTTTTTGTTTGTTTGCATTGAATAGGCTCCGGACTTCTTGACCGATCTTGAAAATTCTTTGAGCAATGGATAGCTACATCATCAGCGAGTAACATAGGCTATATTTTATCCCCGTACTCCCACGGGAACGGGGACTTCGCGGGTGAAACCGCGTGAAGTCCGCTAGTTTTGATTAAGTAAATACATTTAAGAAAGACTTACTTGTGCAAATCTGGCTAACTTCTCCTTATCGGCCAGCAGGACTTCTTCCTTCGGTCTGGAGTTCACCTTGTATTTGTAAACTAGTTCTGACGTGAGGCACACCTGCAATATATCAATAAACCTAAATTAGCCCGCAACAAACTTTGCGTCAAATACATCAATACACATTTGTTCACAAAAGTAAATAATTTTCAATGTGTATTTTTATTTATAAGCAAATATTATATCTCACATTATATTAAATTCTCGTGTAAAAATTCCTTCGAAACGTCTTGACAGATTTTTATGTATGTATTCGGTAGGTCTGAAAATAGTATGTAAGCATATTTTCATGCCCCTAATTGATAAGGTGGTGGGTGGTACAACCCAAAAATGTATAGGACAAAACATTTCTCGGACACAGCTTGACCCTTCGTGCCTAATTCCTAATCTATTATGAATAAATAAAAGCATATCTTCATTAGATAGGTTGCTGCTTGTGCTCTATGACTATAAATTGTTACCTTTTTCATCCAGGGCGCATCGAGCCGCTTCCTAGTGACTTTCTTCTTCAACGGCTCGTAGGAAGCGTTATCACCCGAGCTGTGGAACGAGGTGGAGTCATCGCCGATCAGCTCCCAGTTCTGTGACAATAAACACTTTCATCAGATACATTACTCCAAAAAGTATTACGACTGTACAGTCATTATAAATACGATTGTAGCCGTGTTTCTCCACTCGCTACATAGATGGCGCTACTCGCTAGCTTTGAGTACACGAAAACCTAAATCGCGCAATGAGTTTTCGAGCGCATTGCAGTATATATACAAGTTTCCGACTGGAACAGTCAGTGCCGCGATTCCCCAGACAAGACACCCGCCTGGCTGGAAGATTTCCAGAAGATCCCCTTTTTCTGGGGATGGGCTTGATCACTCGCTTTCCCCACACTATTAAAGAGAATATCGTGTACTTTCAGTGGTAATTTAATTTAATTAAAAAGCTAACAGGGTCCTCTACCATGACTTCTTATTGGAATGTTATGCCACCGTCACGAGTAATGAGCACTGATCTTCAATACGCAGTAGTCATTTTATAAGTCCATATATATGTCAATGTGGAGCGACGCGAATAAAATACCTGTATGTGCATGTCGGCGCCTCACCGGAGTTCGCCCCAGGATCCATTGTAATCGTCAAGAAAAATAAGGAACACAGCAGGATAAATAATTATATTTCTTTAACAACCTTACTCTTCAACGATCAGCGAAAGAATGCCACCTACTGCAACCTCGACTAACCAAGTTATTTAATTATTAATTACAAGACCACGTGTTTCACATTATTACAAAACTATTTAATATTAAGGTTTTATAATTCTAAAAACAATAAAACATTATTTTTATGTTAACTAAAGTCGAAATACATCTTAATTAGCTTAATTAGATATTTTAAATAACAATATAAAATGAACCGGAAACACCCTATAAAGTTTACAGTTTTGTTACAAAAGTAAATCATAATTGTATTTTAAAATAAATTATTCAATAATTACAACAATATTAGATAATAATGAAACATTAATTAAACTTCTAATTTTACATAATTAACTTAACTCGTTTCTTAAAATAATACATACGGAAGTCATACAGTAGTGTAAACACAACAAAAACATTAGTGACCCACTTAATTCATATTACATTACAAAATTATATAAATAGGAAATTCTACTTCGTTAGTACTTTTAATTAATTCTAGAATCTGAATTACAATTTATTATCCTAAATTTAAGAATTACATTATTACGAAAAGTAGCTAGTGTTGTTTCCTGTCTCAATTTTAAATTGAGACTTGTTTCCTACAATTGAAACTAGATGGCAGCTCGGTTGAGCGCGCCCATACGGCCATACTGACTCAAGCGCGTTCTCTGCGCTTACAAATTTAGAAAATCATTGACAGAATTGAAAATCATATAAGATTGCATGTACACACAATTACATAATCAAATCAAACCAATCTCATATTTCCTTATAACAAGGTTCTCTTTTGTTTTAAGGATAAACACTTAACTTGTAAATGATAACTTAACAAATAATATGGTAACTTTACAGCCTTGATTAATTAGTAAACATTTCGTCAAAAACAATACTTTGACACTCATAAACATAAATCATTCTTGAGACTAGCAATCTCATTCTAGGATCTACCCACACCAAAACAGGCAATCACCCATCCTGGGATCTAGCCATCAACAAAACAGGCAATCACCCTTCCCGGGATCTAGCCATCATCAAAACAGGCAATCACCCATCCTGGGGTCTAGCCATCATCAAAATAGGCAATCACCCTTCTTGGGCTATAGCCTCTAAGACCGGTATAAAGGATGCGCATGGTGGCCAGCCAGCGCGAAAGGAAGGATTTTGGATAGGAACCAACAATAAAATAAAGCAGGGGCTAATTATTGGAAGTGGATGCCCCCAAATTAACTGGTATGTTCCCACAGTTATTAGCGGATGCAGTGGCGGAAGATAGTGATTCAACAGGTACTCCAGAATTATCGTTATTCGCCCATACGGCCGACTGCTCAGAGTCAGAGTCACTTTCAAAAGGGTCATATTGTGCAAGGGGAGCAGCTCGCAAGGAATCATGACTAGCATTTTTTTCTGAACAACCGCGGAGATTGACATGTTTTAGTCTGTATCTGTCATTGGGCAAGATTTCTAAAACTTCCATAGGCCCTTCAAATTTGGGACCGAGTTTAGTGGTGTGGCGTTCATGGCGCCGAAGTAGAACAAAGTCGCCAACTTTATAAGGTTTGACTTTAGCTTTACCTTTATCGAAACGAGACTTATCCTGAAGGGATCGCTCGTCCATCCTATCCTTGCAAGCCGCTCGCATTGATTCTAGATCATCAGTTAGTACATCGTCATCAACTTGTAATAACTTAATACTCGGTGGTGAACATTTCTTTCCCAGTAAAATTTCCAGTGGACTTTTGCCGGTACTTTTGGATACACTACAATTTATAGCTAATTGTAAATCCTGAATAGCCGAGTGCCAAGGCATATCAAGTTCTACAACCGACATATTGTCTTTAATTACTTTCATAAGGCGCTCTACCTGTCCATTCGCCCTACTAGCGCCTTTTGCCACCACATGATGCTGAATACCATAACGTTCGCAAAAACTTTTGAACTCTGTGGATGTCATGCTTTTATCTTGATCAGTAATAAATAACGTAGGGGTGCCAAAAATAGATATAAAATTTTGAAAGCACTTAATTGCGGTTTCCGTAGTGCGGTCATTTGTATAGATCATGTGAACGTATTTGCTGTAACCATCTATATAAACAAAAGCATATTCCGCTACGTTTCGCTGGCCATTCATTCGTCCAGTAATATCGCCGTGGACAGTGTGGAAAGGAATTGGGACTTTGTCGATTGGATGTAGCGTAACCTGTCGAGCACCCGAAACACCTTTCCGAACTCTACAACTAACACAGTTCTCTACAAATTTTCTGACCAGCCGCGACATATTTGGGAACCAGTATTGTTCACGTAATTTAGCAAGAACTTTCTCCCAACTAAAATGTTGAAGAGAATTATGATAGTGACTGATAAGATTCCATCTGTATCTAGCAGGGACAATAATGAGCTTATGAGTTTTATTATCAATTTGGACTTTACGCCTCAATAATTTATCTTGGGTAATGATGTAAGTATCGGCAATAGATTTGGGAATAGAGTCTCCTTTTAATTGATCAACAATTTTACTTAAGATAGGATCGCGTTTCTGCTCAATGAGCAGCCAATTGTGGTCAAGCGAGTTGACTAGGAATTTTAAGGCCTGAGTAGGCGATTTTGGTGGTAGAGCGACACTGACAGTTCGAACGGATTTTTCAGTATCTACGTGGTTGCGACTGAAATAGTCTGCATGAGCAAGGCGGTCTCCCTTACGGTATTCAATTTGAAAATCAAAATTCTGTAAATAAGCCCACCATCGATGTACCCTGGGAGTCAACTCTTTCTTATGACTGGAAGCTTTTAAAGAGTTGCAGTCCGTCACGACTTTAAAAGCCCTCCCGTGTAGAAAATGGCGAAAATGTTTAATTGCTTTTACAACTGCGAGGGTTTCCAATTCATACGAATGATATTTACTCTCGCAATCAGTCGTCCGCATACTAAAATAAGCAATTACCAATGGATTTTTATCCTGTCTTTGAATTAACACGGCGCCATACCCCAGAGAGCTGGCATCGGTGTGAAGCTCTGTGGGTAAACAGGGATCGAAAATAGTCAGAAGGGGAGAAGATATAAGCCGATTAATGACCTCGCGTCTTGCAAGTTCATGACGATCTGTCCAACGCCAAGGAACGTTCGCCTTTGTTAACTCGTACAGGGGAGCCATTATCGAGGAGAAGTTAGGCACAAATTTCCGAAAATATCCAGCTAATCCATTAAACTGACGGACTTCTTTGGGACTCTTAGGAATGGGTGAATTGACCAAGGCTTGGATCTTCCGTGGGCTAGGTTTAACGGTTCCGTTTTCTATAAGGTTTCCTAAATATTCTACTTGCGTTTTAAGAAAAGAGCATTTGGCAACGTTCAAGGAAAAACCAGCTTGCGTTAGTCGATCTAGTACTAATTTTAGATTATGCAAACCTTCGTCAATTGTTTCGGATATTACCAGAATGTCATCAACATAAACTAACGCGATATTATCTTTAAGTTCTCCTAATGCCGAATTGATAGCACGTTGATAAACCGACGGCGCGTTACAGAGACCAAAAGGCATACGCAAGTATTCAAATTGACCATCGGGGGTCACAAAAGCGGTCTTTTCGATCGAATCGGGTGAAATTGGAATACCATGAAAACCTGCAGCCATATCTAAACAGGTAAAATAGCGTGCTTTTCCTAACTTATCGATCTGATCTGCTATAAGCGGTAAAGGAAAGTGATCTCTGAGAGTATTGGCATTAAGCTCGCGAAAATCAACACAGAGCCTGTCAGTACCATCCTTTTTTTTGACTAGTAAAATAGGGCTACTGTAAGGAGATGAACTATCTCGTATGATGCCATTACTCTTCAAATCCTGAACTATTTCTTTAACTTTTTCACGTTCCACAGGTGACAGTCTATATGGTCGTCGCTGTACTATTTTGTCCGGATTCTTTAATCTAATTTGTAAAGATCCAGTTTTCACTTGTGAAACGCGATTCCCACTTGTAAAATTATCTTTATATTTAGTAAGTATTTCCCGTAATATTTTAAGTTGTTGGGGATCGCTTATATCAGTATCAAGACTCAAAGTCGGGTCAACATCAAGCAAAACGTTGTTAATAAAAAGCTCACGCTTTAGAGAAATACTGTCTTTCTTCAGTGTCACGCTAAGACCTGGCACATTCAAAAGGTCGAATCCGATAAGGATATCAAATTTCATGCGAGTATCACCAACTACATAAAATTCTAGCTCTACATAAATACCGTCTACTTTCACTACAGAGGTGATGCTTCTATTTGACTTTATTGGTGAACCACCAATGCCCGAAAAGGTAACGTCTACACATTTACGTTTGCCGGGTACAGAAAGAGAAACGCTTTCTTTAATTAATGAACAGTCGGCACCAGTATCAAAAAGACACGAATAACCCTTATCACCTATTTCTACAGTAATCAGACTGCGTTCTAAGGATTGACAATAGTTTACAGACTTGTTTATTGATTTGAGGCGCTCATCATTCTGCCGACGAAAACAATTCCTTTCAACGTGACCTGGACGATGACAATACCTGCACTCAATATTTTTAGCCATATTCGAGTTACTAGAAGGACCTGGTTTATTGGGTTGATTATTATTATTTTGCATCGGCACTGGGTTGGCCTTAGGGACCACCCTTATTTCCTTACAATCACGAGACACATGACCCACCTTATTACAGTTATAGCATTTAACAACATGATCCCTTTTAGAAACACTGTATTCAGCAAAACGTGGTTTTTTGCAGTCATGATGATCGATACTTGGTTTTATGGACGGTTCTAGCTTGCGTTTGCGATAAGTTTTCAAAACAGAAATTAATTTGGGCAATGATTCTGGCGTAATACGTAATAAATCTGAGCGAATAAATTCTGGAAAAATACCTGTCACCACAGCATCAACCACCTCCGCATCCGAAGCCTCAGGTCGGACTCGCTTGAACAGCGTCCAGGCCTTTGTAGCGTATTCAGCGTAACTCGACGCGTGATCAGAAGTGAAGGCTCTCCACTTCTGAACGTCGTCCGCGTACCGGAATTCCCTGCCAAACGTTTGGATTAGTTCACATTTAACTTGGTCCCACGTGGTAGAACTCAGCGACCACGTGTCAGCCCATGTTTTTGCTCTTCCTCTTAGTTGTAAAATAGCTTTCATGCGGGCCTCGTATGAAGGTATGTTGAATTTTGATATCGTTTCGTCCACGTGAGCACACCAATCCCTAATATCATGAGATCTTTCATCGGGGTCGAAAGG
This sequence comes from Watsonalla cultraria, assembly GCA_964035505.1. Lineage (NCBI taxonomy): Eukaryota > Metazoa > Arthropoda > Insecta > Lepidoptera > Drepanidae > Watsonalla > Watsonalla cultraria. The sequence goes on from OZ037711.1 coordinate 13,169,110, forward strand.
CGGCAAGTAAAAATCGTGATGGTGACGCGATGGCAATGAACCAGATGAGAGGGCAGCGGTCACAGCACTAGCTGCCGATTGTTTCGTAATAGAATTAACAAGACTCATGACCTGTTCCATGGTGAAAGTTGGCTCCAGTTGACGTGGTGGTCCGGGATCACCGGGCTGCGATCCCACCGCTGCTGTCGGCGCCTCACCGGAGTTCGCCCCAGGATCCATTGTAATCGTCAAGAAAAATAAGGAACACAGCAGGATAAATAATTATATTTCTTTAACAACCTTACTCTTCAACGATCAGCGAAAGAATGCCACCTACTGCAACCTCGACTAACCAAGTTATTTAATTATTAATTACAAGACCACGTGTTTCACATTATTACAAAACTATTTAATATTAAGGTTTTATAATTCTAAAAACAATAAAACATTATTTTTATGTTAACTAAAGTCGAAATACATCTTAATTAGCTTAATTAGGTATTTTAAATAACAATATAAAATGAACCGGAAACACCCTATAAAGTTTACAGTTTTGTTACAAAAGTAAATCATAATTGTATTTTAAAATAAATTATTCAATAATTACAACAATATTAGATAATAATGAAACATTAATTAAACTTCTAATTTTACATAATTAACTTAACTCGTTTCTTAAAATAATACATACGGAAGTCATACAGTAGTGTAAACACAACAAAAACATTAGTGACCCACTTAATTCATATTACATTACAAAATTATATAAATAGGAAATTCTACTTCGTTAGTACTTTTAATTAATTCTAGAATCTGAATTACAATTTATTATCCTAAATTTAAGAATTACATTATTACGAAAAGTAGCTAGTGTTGTTTCCTGTCTCAATTTTAAATTGAGACTTGTTTCCTACAATTGAAACTAGATGGCAGCTCGGTTGAGCGCGCCCATATGCACCTCCACTTTTCACTCAGCGCTCTCTTGACGGCAACTGTTACTTCGTTTAGGGCTACCGTAGTAACATTCAAAATATATGGAAATGCCATAAATCAGGCAACTGACATATGTCATTCCCATAAATTTTGTATCGTTTTTATAAGTGAAGCGTGAGGTTAATGTTACTTTGTCTACAGGCCCTGTAGATTAACAATGATTCTGAGACAAATGTATGATAATGTTAATGTGTATAAGTCTGTCACTATCACAGTGTCAATTATGCGGAGGAACTTACCCGTTCTCTATCTCTGTTGAGAAATTTCTTGCCGTCACCGCTGTCCTCGGCACTGCCGGAGTCAGTTCTCAAGAAGGATGAGTAGCAAGACGAGCTGGTGTCCACGTTGTCGGACTTGGATTTCTCATCACTCGACTGGCTGTCCACAGTAGCCTCCGTGCTCTAAACATAAATACAATTAAGCAGCCGTTTATATTTTAAACTGCCTTATTGGTCGCGAATGTTACTGCGGAACATGAAGTCCTGGGCTCAATCCTACTAATATTATAAACGCGACAGTTTGTAAAAATGTATGTTTTTTACTCTTTCGTCACGAAAGTCATTTTCGAAACGTCACAATAACATAGATAGCCTAGCCTACCCGCCTGTAAATCTTGCATCGAAACTGAACTTAGAGATTTGGTCTTACCCTGAGGAGTCCGCTTCCACTTGGCACTTCATGGATTGCCTGTCTGGATACTAGTCCATAGAGTGTGTTTGCTACCCACGGACCGTCAGGCTTCGTCAGTTTCTTCATTGCTCCCAGCTTACACACCTATCAATCATATACCATGTTTGGGTTATACATGCATTTATTGAATAAAAACGTCAGTATGCAAGAAACAGTACTAAAAACACGAACAAGAAGAAAACTTGGCCCAAATCGATGTCTCTCAGGATCGTGCCGGCAGCATTGCCACGATGAATAGCAATGATGCTCAGAGAGAGCGAGAAAAGCCCCAGCCCACTTGTCACGAGAGGCTTCTAGGCGCGAGGCGCGATTTTAAGAAACTATCCTCAAATATCATTATAGGTCAGTGGATTTACATACATCTAAAATTACACATAATGTATATGCAAAAGTTTAGCTCACCTCTTCATAATTGCGGTTGGCCAAAGCAAGGTTCATAGCGGGGTCCTGGATTACACTGGCTGGTGTCGACCTGGGAGGTAACGGTTCGTTCATCGGATGTCTGATCGGGTGACTGTATAGTCGACCAATGGGCTGGCCAACTGGATGACCCATCAGCTGGCCGACTGGGAGACCTATCGGCTGAGCCACTGGATGACCCATCATCTGACTCATTGCTTGGCCGACTGGATGGCCCATCATCTGACCAATGGCTTGGCCGACTGGATGACCCATCCGCTGCCCATCTGGATGACTCATTAGCTGGCCCATTGGTTGCCCAGCTTGTTGTTCCATGGGCTGTCCATTTGGACGACCCATCGGCTGCCCAACTGGATGACCCATCTGCTGCCTGACTGGATGACCCATCGGCTGGCCTATGGTCTGGTCTGTAGGCTGGTTGACTGGATGACCCATAAGCTGAACGACGGGATGACTCTGGCTGACTGAATGCTCCATAGATTGGCCGACTGGGTGGCCCATAGACTGAGCGACTGGGTGGCCCATAGAGTGGGCGACTGGATGGCCCATAGACTGGGCGACTGGATGGCCCATTGACTGGGCAACTGGATGGCCCATAGACTGTGCGACTGGATGGTCCATAGACTGGGCGACTGGATGGCCCATAGACTGGGCGACTGGATGACCCATTGGTTGGTCAATCGGATGTCCAACTGGGGCGTATACAAATGGCGCACCGTTCACCGTGGGCGCGTACACTACACATGGCACTACGGAAATACAATAACATTAGTCAAGTTTTCGACGATATACGGAAAGTTGCAAGCAAGAAAATAATCTAAAAGCTCATTACATAATCCGAGGCAATTCCAACAATGGCATGGCTTAATTACAAGTTTTACGAAGTTATGCCTGAAATCTTCAGACGAATATTGAGAAGACTTATATAGTGATGTCATTCGAATATTGAGAAACAATTGTACTGTTCCAATATGGTTATGTTAATGTTAATATTTTTGAGTTCCTTCCTTGTTAACTTAAAAGGAATAAAGCTATTTGATTGAGCAGTATAACTCACTGGCTGGGGGTTGGTACCGCTGGTGGCGGGGTTCGGATCCTGCTGACGACAAATGTTCGGGTGCCTTTGTGGTCGGTATGTAGTACATGGGGTACATGCCTGAAAAACAAATCATAATTTGAGGCTTGCAATGCGCGTTTACCTTTGATCGCGCATGTATATATGTTACTTCTTAGTGATATACAATATTAAGCCTACCTGCAATTGATTACAGCAGGATACAACTCTGACATCAATTTAGATATAAGAGAAAATACTTGGTTGCGATCTATTGTATGGTAGAGTTATTGCAATAAATAAGCGCTGCAGCTATTTAAAATTAATTTAAAATAAAAATAATTACGATATAAATTAGTTTGTAACTTTATGTGAGTCATTGTGCATCTGCTTAAGAAACAAAGAGCTATATTTAGAATAGTATCACCCGAGTAACCGCTACCATCAGGCCGGCTGTATTGCTAAAAGAACTAATAGGTATAATTTAATTCCTGGTCTTACCAGGTACGGCAGTCATGACTGGCACGGGCTGGTGTACGCCTACCCCCATGAAGTATGGGCTGACGTGACCCGAGGAGCCGGGAGACGGCCATGGCACAGCTAAGACACAAATTAAAGAAAATATTAGATATATATGAGAGGGTTAAGAAACCCCAACGTTAAGTCATACAGTATGCATATAAGCCTACAACAGACGAAATCGTTCGACACACTCACACACGCGCGTATATACGACATTTAAAATTACTCCGATGCGCGACGTAATATCATTAAGGGTGTCACGTCGTGGCTGTGAGCGTATACGTTATTTACGTATTTTACAGATATTTATCAAAACATCAATATGCCGCATTACTTTGTATCGACATTACTTGTTCAAACTTAAAATATATGATATAGAGATGTGATGTGTGAGCGCAGGAGCTGACATTGTCTATGACAAAAGTTCCACAAAAGTAAACATTAAGTACAAACATATGCTCACGCCTGTGTTCCACGAAGGGGTAGGCAGAGGTGATGTAATAACAAAACCTGAAGATGTTTAAGTGCCAACGTGACAGATGATGAGTCTATCGCCGTCTCAGGCACTATACATACGTCTTTCAATATTTTTTCAGAAATATGCCAGGGTCCTCACGATGTTTTCCTTCACCGTAAAGTACTTGATGTGAAATCACTGCACTGCACATAAGTTTTTAGAAAAAGTCATTGGTGAAGGCCCCGCTGTAATACGATCTTGCGTCGCTTGCGTAGCAGGCGACTGCTCTAACCCCAAGGCCACGGCTCTTAATATTAAGAAAAAATAATTAAAGGGGCAGGCAACCATTATATCTAGTAACTATTTCAAAAAAATATGTTAATTGCACATACACTTACTGGAAGTGGTGGTGACCGTGTTTGTAGGGCACTGTTGTATCAGGGGCGGCTTAGGTGTCTTATTGCGGCGCATCGTGCGTGATGGCGGGCAGAAGTACTTTTGAGAATTGCAGTCCGTGTGCTTCTTCTGCTTAATGTTCCGCTTAATACCGTGGATGGGCTGCAACAATAATTATATTACAACAAAAAGCATTGACGAGTATGATTTACTAATTTATAACGATTGTATTCCTTTATGATCACAAAGCCTACGACGCAAAACTTTGAAGGATTACTAACTAGCAAAATAACTAACATTAAAAAACGCCTACAAAAGAAAATGCCTCAAATCAAAACGACTTATTATTACTGCACTTCTAATGCAAGTAGAATTTATAGTAAACATTCTAAGCATCTGTATGCAAAATTTAAGTACTTAAGTATTTCTCTCCGCATACATTCACTACTTATACCCAGAATACATCTTAATAGTTACAATGCTTCATAGAGAAGTAAAAACAAAGTACTAGTGCATTTTCTGTAAAACAAAGTGAGAAGGATTAAATTAGCGCATATTTGTGCGCATGGGTTTATGATAGTTTTCCCCGTTTTTGCATCATTTGTTTTATATTATTCGCAACGCAGAAATGAATTCCTATCCTAATGAGCTTTCTAATATTATCATAGAAACTATAATGCTGCCAGCCTTCTTGGCACGATTCCAAGAGACACCGATTTGGGTAAAGTTTTCTACTTGTAGTTAGTTTTAAGTACTGTTCCTTCTATATAATTAAGTCTTTATTCTATAAATTATAGATACTGAATGAAAATGAAAATGATTTATTCAGTAGGCAGTAAGGTTCCGAACCGGTGGTCAATTCTTCGACATTCATAATTGATGAATGTCGAAGAATTTACCACCGGTTCGGAAACAAACCTTCTGAGAAGAACCAGCAAGAAACTCAGCTGGCATCATCTATATTTCATAACATAGTAAACAATGATAATTACTAAAACAATCATGTTCAATAATAATTATAATTATAACTATAGATCTATTAGTATTATTATAGATCAATTACCAGTTTGTCCCGAGAGAGTTTCTTGATGGCAGCAGTGGGTTGGAAGGCAGCATTGCATCGAGCGAGATGCTCCTTCTTCTTCTGTCTCTTCGCGTTTGATGCTAACGCTCTCTCTATCTTGGGGACCGGCCGGCTCTCCCTTTGACTCTGCATCAACTCTCTCTCCATCTCCGTATTGTGCCTTTTATGGTAGATGGACAAAAAATAGGTTTATATACACAGAGCCAATTGTGCTGAGTAAAATCCTAGTACAAAAGAAAGGCAGGACGATATAGTTTGCACTACTTTTAAACCAAAGACTACGATTAAGGGATGTTTTTTAATGAGGGGGTTTATAAATGATGTCCCACAAGCCAAGTTAAATTAAAATGAGTGATAGCACAATTTATAAACGACATCAGAAACATAAAAAACAAAACAAGAGTAACAATTTTATTTTAAAGTCCACAGTGTTTTATAGCGTTTTATCTCGCTTTCCTATAAATCATTACTTTATTTTTGTGAACAAATTAAAGATTTATTGTCAAAATACTATAATGTATACATTTTTTTTTTAATGTTTATATCTTTTAAACATTTTTTTTTTCTGAAGACAGCCTATCTACCGGTTTTGTGATGACGTCTACTCGTGGGACACGCAGTATATTTTAGTAAAACAAACATCGCACTCACCTACTAAGCAGCTCTTCGGTGAGTCTAACGGGAGGACAGTCCGACGACGGGTGGTCATTGGGCAGTGTTAGATTGCTCGAATCGTATGAACTGGACTCCTCACTGAATTCCAAAGGCTTGTCATCCGTTGGTGATGGACAGATGCTGTTTAAAAAAAATACAAGCTTATATTCTAAACTACCATTTTATTACTTTATCTACCTGTTTCAGAGTATAGCCAATAACAAACAAACAGACTAACAAAGATTTTTTAAGTTTATGCTATAATTTAAGTACGTTATTGTCTGTCATAAGCATTTAGTGATAAGCTATTTATTTGTATAATAATCAATAGACACTTGATTTTTAATAATATGTAAATATATAATAATCCTTATTATCAAACATACGGAGGTATCAGGTGTTTCGCAGTAAAAGGGCTCGCACAGTCCTGCTCTACTGCCTTGTAATCTTGGCATGAGATCTGAGGTTGACTTTCGAAGTATCTGAAATAAAACATTATACTACTATTTAAGAAAGTTATGCTTAGAAACAAAATGCATTATGTCAAAGCTGTGTCAGTCGTTTGACGTATCTGTTGGCGAGTGGCCGTCTCGTTCTCGTTCTCTCCACTGTGTGTAAATCTCTGTCCGTGTTCTAACCAAATTATCTCATAAATAAATCTTAATTTTTTTAAATAAAGTACACTTGCTGTGCCTTGCAATTCTACTCGCGTAGGATTAAAAATAAAAATTATGTTATTTAATTTTTTTTTGTTATTAAGACTAAACCCTTACTCGCTTAATGATTTTTTTTAAAACATACTAATAGTTCCTGAGATTGACACATTCATCACAACCACATTGTGTTACGATACAACATTGTCTAATTAAACATTGTTATATAAATATGTTTTGTATCATGTAACATACAGTTCCTTTACCTCTCAAAATTCCTGTTTAATTTTTTCTATATAACAATGTTATGAAACAACAAAGTCTTATTGAAGCATTGTTATATTATAATGATGTTTTGTATCATTGGACATATCATCGCACACTTCTTTACATTAATGTTACAGGTTTTCCTTGTTATAGATCATCACATTGTTATACAACAAAATAATACAAAAAAAAATTATAGAATGATGTTACGCTTCATATCATTGCTCACCTCTTTAAATTCCTGTTATAGTTGAGCTGGTTGTAACTGAGCGGTGTTTCGCTACTGGACATGCTGTCATTGTACTCGTGGTGTGGGGAGATACCCCCGAGCATCACTGAGTCTCTATCCTGAAATATTCCAATACATATTTATATGACGACATTACCGGCAACCATGACCACGTACTCACGACGATAGCCCGAAACCAAAGTCAATTTCAAGTAACAACTACGTCCTCCATCGATTAAAATATACATGACGTCAGGCACATAACGCATCAGTTACTACTGATATTATGAGTCTAGGCGCATTATGATCCGCTTCATTTTAACTTTGAATTGCGAATTGATTTAATCAAGTATGCTTTAAAAATCGAATGTTTTGACCGACAATCATTGTTTATTTAACCGATGGAGGCTTTTTATGTGATCCTAGAATCACGCCCATCTATATATTCTATTTAGTATACTTAACGTGCAATGGAAAAGAAAAATTACGCAGAAATTCGAGACAACACAATGATACTTGCATAGGTAATAAGCTCTAATTAGTTGTTAAAGTATTAATTGTAATGTCATATTTAGAAACCACGCCACATGCATCATATCAACGACAGACAATCCTTTAAATTTTGTAACCCAAGCCCTAATATAAACTACGTAACATGCTCGAGTCGAATCATTAAATGCAACACTCAAGCCTTTAACAATACAAGTACGAATTAATGCTAATATAGTAAATATATGTGTGCTTGTATGTGTGAGTGTTACCTTTTCACTGTTATGCAGCTGAACTGAATTTGTTGAATAGTAGATATAGCTTGAGCCCTGAGGAATGAAATAGGGCACCTTTAGTTACAGGAACTGAAGGCGGTGGGTTTAGTTTACTTGTAAGGACTAAATACATCCCAGTACCAGCCCGGAGTCTGGATTAGTGCCGGTTAGAGGCAACACGCCCTATTACAGGGAACTAAAACATAACCAGCGAAATGTGAGTATACTATATGTACACCTCTGTCTACCCCTCAGGGGAATACAGGCGTGTGTGTATATGTGCCAAAATATTCATGCCATTTCAAGTGGTCTAATTTATAAATAAGAAGAGTTTGTAAGAAAATGGGACTCTTTGAGACTACGCATCAAAATAAGATGGAGATACATTAAGATCAACTTCAGATTTGTATAAGAATAATATAAGGTGTGCAGTCACAATATTTAAAGTAAGTCACTCGCTCTCACTATCATGACAAGTCAAGTGTGTGTAAACACACACAAACTTAAAAAACATACTACGACTAAGGCAATCGGGTAAAACACGCTTTGTGTATAATGTATGCTCAATTAATGGGAATCATTAAAAATGGAATGAGACAAAGTTGGTGGTTTTAATAGCATTAATCCAGTCCTATTCCTCTAGGAGGAATCTCTGCCTCTACCTTGTCATCGGTATTTGGAATAATTCAAGTGGATGAGAAATGTTATATTGCATAATAGTTGAAGGGTGGGTTCTATAAGCATTTAATGATTATTAACAAACATTGACATGGTAAGTTATATTACAAAATTACTGCACGCGGCTGCAAATCACTGTACCAGGAGTTATATAACATATTATATAACAATGTTATATAATGTTAATATTAAGGTTTAGACAACACAGCAAACGGCTTCCGCTTTACTATATGCGCTAATGACAAACTAATAACTCATTAATTATTGATTTTATATTCATCTCCGTAACTTGTCATACCTATGAAGATTTATTGTGTCTTTCGTTGAATTATTAAATGTGCATGAGTTAACATACTACTGAAGTTAATGCTTAGTTAAAACATGGTTATAAATATACACTTATATTCATCGAGAAACAGGCGCCGTGATATTCAATTAATAAATTATTAGTTATCAATTAGAAGTAAATAGGTGCATTAACATTCAAAGATATAAAGCGTGTTATAAATTGATTGAAGTCATAACATTTATAGCTCACACAGTCTACATATATTTTATGGTGTCGTATAAAATCGATACATTTTTCTAGCAAATACATGAGTAGCAAATTTCCAAATCACTCATAAATTAAATGATCAATGTAAGCTACATATAAATAAACATGTTAGACCTATCATAAAAAAATATTTAAACTGTGGTAACTATATGAAATGTGGAATAATTCCCGTGTCGTCGATTCCCTCTACACCGAGTCGCTTATCACTGAGTGGTTTAATATCGTAGCTCTATGTCGAGTCTCGTTATGTCGAGCTGAGATATGGAGGGCTAAGCTTGACGAACTGGGATACAGAGCGCTGTATCTTTAAGATTATACTCGGTTTCATAAGTAAGGTACTCTACAGGCTTGTAGCAGTTATGTTCCTAACAGTACACACTCGACATTACGTAGTCGATGATTGATTTTGGCTTGACCTAACGCGTAACGGCGTAATGCATCTCGGCGTAGAGGCAATCGATGACACGGGCATAATTTGAAATATATTAGTTATGATTTTTTCATTCGAGGTAGGAATTAAAATTACTATGTTAATGAAAGAAGGCATGACGCAGTGACGCAATGACGCAAATCCTGGTTAAAACCATTCCACGTGACATTTGGCATGAGGTTGAATTAACCATCTGAACCCCGAGTATAGGTTTGTAAATTTTCAAACGTGGTCGCTTGACCTTGCGTTTCAGAGTGGCTCAAATTGTGTCGATCCGTCTAGGTAGCTATGGCATCAGCACATTTTGAGCCACGCTGAAACGCAAGGTAAAGCACCACATTTGAACATGACTCAACCTATACTTGGAACACTGTATAAGGTTAACTATTGCAGACGGTTTGAGAGAATCTGCGCATCTGTGTCAACTATCACTGGGGGCCTACCATCATCACTTTAAGCAGAGCGTAAGAACTGCTGAGCTTCGACGTTTCATTTTAGTAACGTAAAATTAAACGTCAAAGCTAAGCAGTTCTTAATACCTACGCGTTGCTTAAACTTTTAGCTTCAGGAGTGGTTACACAGATACGAGGTTTACGGCATATCAACAGTCGAAGGGATTAAGTCCTGAAGCTAAAAGTTTAAGCAACGCGTGATACGTGTAAAGTTTACGTGTAAAGTTACATACAAAGTAGCTGTGATCGGTGTCATTGAGGTCGATGCGCGGCTCCTCTTCGAGCTTAGGTGGCTCCTCAACAAGACTCTCCATAAACGAAGCTACGTCTTGGCATCGCTTGGTCATGTGCTGCTTGGCCATCTCCGCTGGTTTGGTCAACACCTTCAAAACGTTATTTAACTTTAAATAGTATACATTGAAGTCGCAATTCTTTAACACAATTATTTTGTCCGTTCGTACGCGTCGTTCTCCTAAATTATGTTACGGTTTTTACTAAAATGTTAAGTTGAAGTTCGGTGGGAATATGACCACAAAAATCTTGATTAATACTTATTTAGATGTAAAGAAAAGTAACGTCAAGTAAAAATACGCCATCCATCCCAAAAGGCTCCCCAAGGCAAGGGTACGCAGAGATGTAATTTATAAATTAAAAAATTTATTAATAATTATTAATTAATAATTAAAAAATGCCGGCGTAACATATGGTGAGTCGGCGTCTCAGGCACTAAACATACTTACGTCTTTTCTTCTAAGACATATGCTGGTTTCCTCAAAATGTTTACCTTCACCGTAAAATTCGTGAAATCACCACGTTAACTTTTTTTAAGAATTGTATTCGTTTGTAACGCCGGGATTTGAACTTACCAGCACAACACAGCAGTACACAATCACATCATAATATCCAGAAGTTCTTCACGGACAGAAAAAAGGCCTAGCTATTAACTTTTACTGTGAAATTACAACTCACTATGAAGTCCACGTGCAGAAAACTTATTAAAATCTAATTGTAGTCCTAAGCTCGAATTAACGAAAGCAATGATTGTCCACTCGATTTACTTGAATCTTGATTCAGCCAATCTGGAAACGTTTTTGACTTGACAGCTGTCATTAAGTTTAGCCAATCATGGCACGTGTTACGAAGTCGAGTTAATTAACCTGATGCAGAGAAAATTGACAGTTTAAATTGACGTTTATAAATCAATATTAATGACGTGCCAGAAGGTTAGCTTAACGTCTGGCACGTCATAAGCTAGATTTTAAGGATATTAAATGCTATAAAGAATTTAATAAATAAGGTTATTTTATAATATATATTTCATTAAATAATATGTTTTTTATTAGTATTTTTAGGTATTCATTGTATTTTTATTATATTCGTATTCTGATATCCACCCATAGTACTAACTTTGCTTGTTTCGGAACTAGATGGCGCTATCACATTTGTATTTATGAATGAATGATTTCATTCGATTTACCACTTAATCGAGATTTTACCTTTTACAGTATAAGTAGAATTTATTTTCCACTTCAATCGAGATAATTTTTCTGCAAATGACTTAAAGTAGTTTTTTTTTTATTTATTTTGGCACAAACAGTTAAAATTATACAGAGGTAATATTAAGGTATAGATTATACCTAGAACAGTTTTAAATGTAAAACAGAGAAGAAGTGCCCAATATTAATTTATTTTGCATTTAATCAAGACAAGTTTTCTGCAAATGGCTTTAAATATAATTTATTTTCCATTTAATCAAGATAAGTTTTCTGCATGTGGCTCTACGTATAATTACATTCCACTTAAGTGGGGACGCATGTGATAATTGTCATCCAAACCCCATCGTTAAGCAGATGGCAAGTCCTTAATGGCTTGTTGTATCCACTTACTTCGTTCATGATCCTGATGATACAGCCCCGCATCTGTAGCGACTCAGCGCTCTCATAATCGGCATACCGAGAATTTGGCTCAGGTGCTTGGAACACATCTGGGTTCGTAGGACCCTACATACATAAACATTTATTAAACGCAGGCAATTTTCAAATTTTCCTGAACGCGATTTATGGATGGAGAGAAGAAAGAGAAGAATGGAAAGAATTAGCTGGTAGATAGGAAGAGAAACGTGGAAGTTTCAGAAATAAAAAGGAGAAATAAACACGGCTGAGAACAATCGAAAATAGAAGGGGAAATAGTTTGGGTACTTGATACGATACGACAATCTACTAAAGTTAGTACTGGCAGGGAAAATTGAAGGGAAATGAGGAAGAGGAAGACTGGGGAGAAGATACATGAATCAACTTAAGGAGAAAGTGGGTGTAGTCTCGTATTCAGAGGTTAGGATTGTGCTCAAAGAAGGCAAGAGTGACAAATGCTCCACCAACAAAAGAAAAGCTCTTTTATTTAAGGAAGGAAGACAGTATGTATATAAAAACAAATGGGGAAACAAAAACATTAAAAATAAATCTGCGGAATATTCACACCTCTTTAATGAAGTGCTTTCCAATCACGAACTCTAGTTTGCGAGACCACGGGTTTATGAAGCTGGACCATTCTGTTTCCACTTTGACGTAGTGTCCGTTCTGCGCCTTTATTCTGGAAAGAAATGGTTAGTTTTAACTCGGAGTCTTTACAAACAGACATAAAAAAATTAAGCGAAAGGGTTGCACAGTTTATCCCTGCATACAGACTAAATTATTTACTTATCAGAACTCACAATGTTAAGTTTAAATGCACCCGTCATCTGACAACTTATACAAAATAATATGACGCTTTTCCCATTTATTATAGGGGGCGTCCATAAATTACGTGAGGTGTTTTTTTTTAATTTTCTGTCCCTCCCTCCCCCGATGGTGAGATGTCGTGAGATTTTGTTCAACCCCCTCCCCCATCCCCCAATCTCACGTGAGATTTTTCAAAATGTGGGTTTCTTACGTAAACGCGTTATTATAGAAAGAAAAAAAACAATTTGCTTCGTGCTTTTATTTACGACTAGTTAAGACTAGTAATCAATATTGCTAAGAGTTATAAATGTAATAAAAATTTGGATTGAATGGACCAAAATAGTATAATTTTTTTTTGTTTCAATCAGAACAAAAATTGCGTGATATTTGTCCAGACCCTCCCTCTCCCTAACGTGAGATTATATGAGATTTGACTCGACCCCCTCCCCCCCTAAATCATCTCACGTAATTTATGGACGCCCCTATATTAGAATGGATGTGCTCCAAGACTTAGACACGTGTCCGGCTGGAAATATTTATACTAAAAGGCGTGACGAAATTCGTAACGTTGAAACATATCAATAGGGCTAAGGTTACACTTGGTGTACTAGCTTGGATACGCTAGCGGCAACGTTAAGAAATAAAATATTTCAAAACTCGTGATAGGATACAGATACGGAACAGCGCCTCTGTCGGCCTAAAGACGACACTATTGTGAGCCCATAGCTTTGTATGGGAACACAATAGTGCCGACGCATGGCGGTGACTTGTGACGGCGGCAGTGGAAAACTCGCACTAGGCACTCAGGTATGTAACTCACCTGTATGGTCGACACTTCCCCAAGGCTCCCTCTCTGACAATGGCCTGATACACCTGGGTGAGGTAGTGCAGGTCATCCTGGTGGAACAGCAGCAGAGCGTTCGTTTCCTCTAAGTCCTGAGGCAAATACCCCAAGTACGGCACAGCCTCGTGGTCAATGAACTCCAAGGTGCCGTCGGCGGTGTGACGCATCACAAACGGTACCGGCTCTACTATAACCTGGTTGGGTGCTATAGAAAACAAAACACAGTACACAGGTAAGTACTTAAATATATTTTTTTAAATTAATATAATTAAAATAGCCATAATCAGTTAGTTCTTGTAAAATCAGCTATACGCATGTGAAAGTGCCATTAAATTCGGTCCAACCTTAATTAAATAACTTTTAAAAATTATTTTTTGTAAGTACCGCATATACTTTCATATGCATTGTGAAAAGCTCTTCATTCCGAGTAACAAACAGACACAATTTTATTAACGTGAATTGATAATTTCATAAACTCAAATGATACGAGTGCGAACATTTATTAAATTATTGAGAGAAGGAATAGCCGACCGCCTCACAGCTATTTAAAAGGGCAAAGAGGTAAATACAAAAGTCTAAAAGGTTGGTTTAGATTCCATACTGCATAGTAAGATTATATTTATAAGGCTGCTTACTCGTGAACGCCGAATAGAAAGGCGATGCCTGTACGACCAGGTACGTCGTTTTAGTGTCCTCATCGTTTATTTCCCTCAAAGTAAGCTTCAAGAGGAATGGGATGTATGTCAACGGTTGGTCTCTCACACCGTAGCCGGAACTCAATCCTCTGTATTTGCGAATCCGGCAGACTATTGTTGATGCAGTATTCCCGGGAAGTGGGGCTGTAGGAGAGAAATAAATGTAATCTATGTCTTTATAACACTGAACTTGTTCACAGATAAGTTTAAAAGCAAAGCGGGATATCCAGTACTTGATACTAGAATCGATTCAGCTACAGCGTCTGATGTAAATGGTCTAACATTTATAAGCTATGAAATAATAGAGTACAATCATTTTGCTTACCTAATATTGAAACGTCACTTATATAGGAGTCTAGATTTTTTAGACGCATATTTTTGTCACAGGCAGGTAAAAAATTATTTAAAAAAAAACGCATATATACTCAATATTATTTCTTGTGGTAGAGTGTAGTTTATAGAGGTTACTAAAGATTGGACGCTAATTGGATGATATGTGGAAAATAAGATATTGCTTGTTTTTGTAATATTCTAAAAACTATAATGCTACAATTTTTTATTTAGTATTATTTTTATGTACCAGCCGATGCTCTGTGTCAAAAATGTGCACCAAAGACAAAAGTGCAAATAGACTTTTTCTATTAATATTGAATAAAAATATATTGCTACCGAGCTTATATCTTAAATATGTAAGGATATAGGCCTCTGTCTGCCTATTGCGAGTACTAAAATACTTTGGCCACATTGCAAGAAGGAAAGCAAATAATCTCAAAAGACTAATTGTAACTGGAAGAACAGAGGGCAAGCGGTTAAGAGGTAGTCCAAAAAGATGGTCAGACCCGGTGGCCGAACATTTGGCAATACCGGTGAACGTCGCATTCCACCATGTTGAAGGTACAGGGCGGTGGAAAAAAACCTATAGATAGACTACTTGCAGGACGTCACGACCCTCAGCGATCAGGGCCGACAGAGAAAAAGTAAGTCATCAACATTCCTGGCCTTATCCCACACATTGTTGGGTTCCGCACTTGATTCAACGCGATGTGGCTGATCACCTGATTTTTATATGAAGCGACTACCATCTGACCTTCGCATCCCCATTTAGGAGGAAAAGCTGTGATCTGGGTTAAACCAGTTGTCAGATTATTCTTAGGCTTCCGACTACCTTGCAACGATTGCTAAAGATGTTAAATTGGCAAAAGAGAAAAAGTAAGTTATTTTTCTGTGATTCAATACAGTATACGAGCTCTATGCAAGACATTAGTATTGAATAATGTAATCATATATTTAAAGCGTCGCTGAACTAAAGTGACGTTTCAGATATTCAGGCGCAAGCGACATCATACAAAATGTATTAATAACATTAATCATTTTCTTACCGCTTGTTTTCCACAACAAGTCCATGCTAGTTAAACCAACTTGTTAATTAAAATTAACCAACCTACACATTGCTGATACATTAGCCTACCGATATGATTATGAATGTCAAATAAAACAAAATTAAGTAACTTAACACAACTAAAAAAGCAATTAAGTGAATGTTTGTTTATGTAGCAAAAAAAAATATCAAAATAAATAAATAATTAAAATAAAAAATCATCAGATCATTATTGTACTATTTGATATTACACAAGCATTCACTTTTCAATCCGAGTGCCAATTTTTAAATTGAGTTTTTAAGTCTTATAATTACTAATAAGTTGTCCCAAAACCATCTCTAATCGAAAGAGCTTGCCTTTGGGACAAGTCCCTGGATAACACGATGTGTACCCGCTTGATAACTGTGCCTACATACTTCTCTACAGCACTAATAAGTCAAAATACGAATGAACACAATTTTATACTTAACTTATACTATACAATTTGAAATCATAATGATATCAAGCTGATGGAAATAAGGTATATTAATTAGCTATTAATTAACATTGCTTATTTTAACCAAAATGTATTTGTGATGTTACTCACCGAAATTGGTTGTTCAGTATATTTAACTAAAAAACACTGAGCCACAAAAACCACAAATTAAATCTTAGTATTCAAGCGATTGTCTCAAAAAACTGTTGAGAAAAGCCACAACATTACATAAATTAAAAGATACGTAAATTAAATAACCAAAAAACTAAGCCACGCTATGAGACGCGTTTAATATTCTGTGGTAAAAAGGCCATTCAGAACCGACTTCATAAATTTGAAATTAGATAGATATATATGTAATATCTTTAACCTGTGATTACGATAACAAAGCCACGAAAACATAGCATACAAAATTCAAATAAAAGGGTACATGACCGTAATAACCAAAAAAACTCTTTACTCTAAAAGCAATAACGTCGACATTGAATTGGCACGAAGGATTGTTTTGAAATTTACCTGTTTCTTGTTTACCATTTTCAACCTTGGGAACGGCTAGACAACTCGTGATTTGCGACGCGAACGTGGTCCTGTCCTGTAAATTTAGGGATTTTTTTCACTCCATAAAATTACGCAGTGAGCCTTCTATCATCGTTATAGCAGTGACGTCTTACTAACTTGTTAGACGTTAATTTTATATAAGAAGAAGTTATTAATACGATCGGCTTAAATAGACGACGGTAGGCCCCCAGTATTACAGACATGAGGGCCTAGTGCGAGTTTTCTTAAAATCGCCGTCACAAGTCGGTAGTAGTAGGGATCGGAGCAACGCCTCTGTCGGCCTAAAGATGACACTATTGTGAGCCCATACAAATCTGCGTTTACGTCGACGCGGTGACTTGTGACGGCGGCAGTGAAAAACTCGCTTCATATTATATAAGCATTTGATATTAATGGATTTCAACATAACACGGTAATTTTTATCTCCGTATTCCCATTGAGACGGGAACTACGCGGGTGAAGCCGCATGACGTCCGCTATTGTGTATATATTACCTTTTGATGTAGGAAATCAATGAAGGACCTCCCAATCCACATGTCTTTTGGGAAGCCGAGGTTGTGGGTGAGGGAGATAGTGGTATACATCACGACTCCATCGTCCATTGAGATCACACAGGAGAACCCCTCCTGGAAACATAACAAAATACATTGTAGAGCATTCGTTCACGTTCGCGTTCTCAATATTAAGTTTAAATATCTCAAAACTAGCCTCGATTGCCAACATTTTTTAAGTACACTCAGATATGCTGTTTCATCTTTGGATTCATCTTGATTTCTGGAGGAAGAAATTTGTTTGAATTTCTTTTAGTTTAGCTTACATTCACTCGTAATTCGTCCGTTCTTTTTCATTAATTATAAAATACAGTTCCCGGGCAAGTATATAGGACAGGAGGTACATCGACCTCCGCAAACAGACAAGCGGCTAATTTCGGTTTCATGGAACGTTGTTTGTCGAGCACTTCACGTATTGCATACAACCAACATAATAACACAACAATAATTAAAACCAAAAATACAGTTGATTAATAGCCATATATGGAACAGGGTTAACCATGATCTCTTATTGCAATAATAGCTCCACTATGCGACAGTGACAGATGTATACAAGTCATATACATGTCTCTCAAAATTCGAGTCTAACTATCATGGCTAATAACAGGTCAAGAGGGCCATCTTTTGAACTTTTGTTTCAGTTCAGAACAGTTCCTGTAAGTATAGTAAGAATTGATGCATGTACTTACGCCTACACAGGGGTTGCCAGAAAGAACACCACGTTCATCAAAAGTCGAGTTTTCAATCGGTTTGTAGGGTACCTGAGATTGATAAGTGTTTTAAATAAAAATGTGTGTGAGTAGCGTTGCCAGGCGTCAGGATAAAACCGTACTTAGGCTTTTTGTTTGCGTGTCTGGCCAAAATAAACGGTGTCCGGCTTGTCCGACTTTTGGATTTCATATTGCGTAAACGAGCATACGCAGTTTTATTGCCGTGTAATGTTATTTATTAAAATTATGGAAGATACATGGTAATACATGATTTTACAAAAGAAAAATGTTTCGTACCTATTAATACTCAGACAAAATTATCAACATTGTTAGCTGTCCTGCCTCTTTGCCCAAATGATATTATATTGACTAGGCAAACCTATATGTAAAGATTTATTGCAAAACTGTCCACATGTGGATCAGTCAAGTGCTGAAATGGGTGCCATGTTCAGCCAAGACGTGGACTCAGGGCCTGAAGGAGGATAGGTCCCTAGTTCCTGGTGAATATTAGTGACTAGGTTCTGGTGTAGTATTATAGGAAGATTTGTAGTCCAGTCGGTGACTCAAATAGTTATGATTGTGGTGCCGTCACGAGTTACGAGCGCTGGCCTTGAATGCGAAGTATTCCTTTTATTTTTCTAGGTCCGTCTACCCCCAACAATTTCTACTGAACTCTCATAACTAGTGCGTGACGTAACCTGTAGGCCTATGTTAAACCTTCGACCATTTTTATATGATCATGAGAAAATTAAGTAATGTACACATACCCCATCTTCAGCGCTGATTTTGTCCGAGGTGCATAGATCCATGCTCTTTGGGCTTCTGTCCGTATGCACGTGCACCGGCGACGGCATTGACACGGCTGGCAAACCAAATAAATATAACGGTAGATTTACATGATCTAAACATTAGTTATATTCTAAATCTGAAAAAAATTCATCCGAAAATAATTGAGATACCAAAAATTTTCTAATCACAATTTTTTGGTCATTTATTTTAGTGTCTAAATATATGTTGTGTGCTTAATCTGTAAAAAAATCGGTCCGAATCTAAATGGGATAAAAAAATGTTCTTACTTTCCTTTTTTCATATTTTATTTAAATTTAGTAAATGTTCTAGTCGAAATCAAGAGAGTAAAGCGGCCTATTTGTTTTAAAAATCTAAGTTACATATTCCGTTAATTATAAATTAATCATTTGTTAATTTTATTCGGACTATCACAGGAAAAAGTTGTTAATTGTTGGACTGTCCTTGAACTTTGTTTTTAAACTTATCTACATCAACATACATATAAGGCTGTTTTATATTTATATTATTTAATTTTAGTTTAGGTGTATTTAGTAATTATAATATAAGTATAGGATCCCGCATTTTGTTCTAATTTACCTAAGCTTCCAATGTGTTGTTGTAGGCGTGTTATTTTGCGTATTTGACCCAAACTACGTTTGAAAAAGCATCGAATTTTATATCAATAATGACTATTTGCAGCAAAGCGATAACATAAAGAATCAGACGACACAGGTCTAACAATATTTTCATTCATAGTAAAGCTAGTTTGAACCCAGGCGTATGATAATAATAAGAAATAATCATAAATCTGTTTATTTATCATAAAATACAGCAGCTTTAAAGGTAAAAAGCGATATTCTAACCTACTTTGTTCAGCCTACTTTAATCCCAGCTGTATATTAAGAACTGAATGACACAGAATTCAACTATGTAGGTATATTTGCAGCATACAAATTTTGATCTTGCAACGTAACCATAAATATCTCGTATATAATAATGATACATAAGAAAAGACAATATACATACCATGCAAGTATTCCGAACGACAATACACTCATACTTAACCTTTTCATTGGATACAATTGCGTGCGATCTAACCCCCGACCGGAGATCCTACACAATATAATAAGAGGAGGTTACAACAAAACAAGTGATGCGAAGAATCAAACAGTATGCCAGCCTGCCCTTCTGGAACGATAATAATAATGAATTTAATATTTTCAGGAAGTTAAAATTAATAGGAACAACTATGTACAAGAAACAGTAGGTAGCATTAAATGTATAGATCAGTATGCATTGTCGTTATAGGTATTATTGTGGAGCGGGCCAAGTAGTATGGCGCACTGGATGGCAATGCTTTCTGTGAGCGGGATTTGCTGTCAGTCCGCATGTCACGAGAGGTTTACTGAGCGACATAGTATGTTGCCAGTCCGCCCGTCACGAGAGGTGTCACTTGAGGTGAACTTCAGCCATCCAAACCGGTATCCCTCTGGATACCGAAGAAGGCTGGTAGCATTGTCGAGAGAGAAATGCCCCAGCCAATGAGAGGCTTATACGATTTCCTCAGATTGGGTAAAATTTTCACTAAAGAAGAATGTTTGGTTAAGGGTTAGTCGGCATAATGATAATTGTATGTCAGGCATTAAAGTGTTTTACCAGTTTTGTAAAAGCTCCCAATTAATTCATATTTCGCTACGCCTCAAATTTGAAATACGATGCGCATGATTATTTCTGTTAGATGCCATTAAAATGAATGCATAAAATGTATAGCCGAAAATAAAACTTATTGTGTACTATATGCAAATTATATTGGATCTTAAACTGGTAAAGTCGTCGCCGACTGTACATTTGGGTGAGATCTTATGTCGAAAGTTGTAAGTTAAAGAGTCTATCGATAAGTCAGAAGGCTTAAAACAGTATATAAATTTATAAAATTAGGAGGTGCTCGTGGCACAGTTGCTATTGCGCATATCATTCGATCAGCGAAGTTAAGCAACCATACGCCTAGCCAGTAGTTGGATGGGTGACCGCCCGAGTTCCCTCCGTGCCTCGGAGAGCACGTTAAGCCGTCGGCCCCGGTTGCCAATTTAACATCTTTGGCAATCGTTACAGGTCAGTCGGAGGCCTAAAAATAATCTGACAACTGGTTTAACCCAGATCACAGATTTTCCTCCTAAATGGGGTTGCGAAGGTCAGATGGCAGTCGCTTCGTATAAAAATCAGTTGATCAGCCACATCGGGTTGAATCAAGTGCCAACCCCAAAAATGTATGGGAAAAGGCCAGGGAAATGATGATAAATTTATAAAATTGTGTTCAAATGGCATACAATTTAAGTTCTGAAAATGAGCGACCGATGTATACACGTCATATATACATCCCAGAAGTTTGAAAATGTTCAAACGCGCCTTTTGACCTTACATTTTGGAGTGGTACTAAATGTGATCCATCAACTTTGGTATACAACCACAACTCATATCAAAAGTATAAACACATTTGGAGACACGATAAAACGTCAAGCGACGACGTATGACGTATCAAACCTATACCTATTTGGAGCACAGAGCCCTTAAATTTCGTCGAAATGTTGTAATAAGGGTTGATACCTACCGTATGGCCCTCGTTACATAAAGTTCAATAAAAAGTTTTATTAAGTACGACGTCTGTTCCGGAAAGGTCAAATACATTATGAGTAAGAATCCATGGAGAAGATTGAACCGGATATGGAAATTGTAGTGAATATAAAGCATAAATAGTTTACCATAATAATAATTTACCCCATAAGATGGAAGATGATACTAATTTACAATATATGCGATGATATACAACTTGAAAGAAAATTGCTTAAAGTAATATTAAATTCCCTCACAGTCGAAACAATATTCGAATTCCTTCGAAAGAAATACGCAGCAGTAAATGATAAATGTCATAAATAAGAAAATAGAGGTACTCGTATTCAAAAAATAGATAATTTATAAATTACAATGAAAGACGTCGATGGCGAAATATTCTGAAACAGCATAATCTTGCATGGTATTAAAGTATGTATGATATAAGAAATACAATATAATAAAAAATAAATACATAAGGGTATTTATGTAAAAACACAGACCTATGTATGAATAAGTGGGGCGCAGCTCATGCTCAACCTTATTAATGCCGACAACGTGTAATTCTATAATCTTCTGGAAAATTATAGAGAGGTGATTGAAGTGTCACTCACCATTGTCGCACTCCTCTTTAGGTAGATCCAGGACCATGGAAACCTCGGGAGATAGGTTGCGAACTGCCTCTTCCTCATCGCCCTTTATTATACTCTCAGCCAAGGGTTTCTTTTTCTTTGAATCCTTCTCCTTCTTTTGTTGCTGACCTGAGCCATCGCTGCAGAAATAAAATAAAATACTTGATTTCGGATGCGGTATTTTTGTATACCTACCTACCTTTGAACGTGACTGATACCAGAGTGTCACTCGTGCATTGCTTACCTTATAAAGAATGGAATTACTGTGCCAATTAAAACATAAAAGAGTCCCACTATAGCTAGCATAGTAACCAGACCCTTCCACCTTATATACCTACTATACTTATGGTCTCTGCTAAGGTAATGTAAGATGAAAAGTTCTCATGATTTTTAGCGCTCCTTTTAGAACATTAGTAACCTTACACACCGCAACACTATAAGGTGGAGGTAAACTCCCCAGTTGGTGCTCAAGAAATCAAATGATTTTAATGACAGCACTGTGCGTGCATGATAAATTAAGTATAGATACCTAATATAAGTACTAATACTTTTACAGAGTTTGACTCCTTTACATCTTTCCGACATCTTTCTTCAACTTCGAAATTTAATGCAGTTTCGGCAATAGATAGAATAATTAGTTGCTAGTTAATAATATAAGGGAACTTACCAGTTGTCTGGACTGGACGTTTGTCCGCCATATCCACTGCTGCCGCTGGAGTTGCTCCCAGAGTGAGTAGACTTGGAGCTGTGACTGGGAAAAAAGACAAATATTAGCGGCAATACAACAGATATATATCATATATGCTCATGGCATCCCCGAAGGGCTAAGCGGAGGTGTTGTAATAACAACACTCACATTTCACCGCATATGGTTAAGTGCAAGTGACAAAGAGTGTGTCCATCACCATCTCAGGCACTATATATACATCTTCTCAGACATATGCAGGTATTCTCAAATCTTTTCTTTCACCGTTAACACGTGGGGTGAAATACTGAACTTTAGTTTCTAGAAAAAATTATTTGTGCAGGCCGCTGGGATTCGAACTTGCGTAGCAGGTGACTGCTACAGACAACATATACCGAGAACAAAATATCTATATCTATACAGATAAATAAAATTGAAGTGTCTGTTTGTAAATCCAAAATAACAATTTTTCACTAAATGCATCTGAAAGTATACACGCTACTGACACTAAAAAACCAAATTGTAAAAATTTTCTCTGTCTGTCTCTGTTTGTTCCGGGTAATCTCCGAAACGGCTGGACCGATTTTAACGGGACTTTCACTGGCAGGTAGGTGGTGTTTCAGGGAGTAACTTAGGTTAATTTTACTAGTAGGGTTTGAACTAGTTTGAAAAGATGTTAGGAACGCCACCCACTTTACACCGAAGATAATTGCAGCATGAAAAGATGCAACATGACGAGTGCTTTGCCGTCTTTCAGGCATAATTAATAAAGACGTCGTCGAGTCTCTTCTCAGACATACGTCGGTCTTTACCGTGGTTAGAAAAAAATCGAATTTCACAAATATATACTAGGTAAGTTATCGCACGTTTCTCCTGTGAAAGCGACGAGGAGAAAATAGAAAAAAAACCCGTGATTTTAGCCAGTACGAGACCGGCATAACCCTTCAGCTGCCCTCGCGAAGTTGGCGTATCCATGACGGATTTCCTCATGTATATGGTTTATTTAAAAGGAAGAGGAAACGCCCTTTCACAATGACATCTACCTTTATTTATTTTATGGAATCTGAATCGAATCTACCGCCTTAGCCCGTCTCAATAATGTAGAAATTTATAAAGCTAGCCGCACACACGGAATAATATTGTCAATAAAGTGCATTTCGGGTGTGAATAATGTGAATAATGTGAATAGTGAATATTGACAAAACTTTATAGACGTTATTGTTGTGTGTGCGGCTAGCCTAAGGGAACATTTAGATTTATTGGGAAGCCTACAAATAACTACTTAGACAGCAGGGCATCGACATAGTGACCTCGACAATAAAGCGCATTACCACTAAGTAATCTACGGAAGAGATTTCAGAAACTCACGAACATTTCCTAAATTTTGCGTGTAAAACCGACACTGACGTGAACTGAATTAATTATTATTTATCCGCCCAGAGAATCAGCATTGCTATTCAACGTGGCAATGCTGCCAGCCTTCTTGGCACGATCCCGAGAGACACCGACTTGGGACAAGTTTTCTACCTTTAATTAGTTTTAAGTACTGTTCCTTGTATATATAATTATTATTTATTACAAGCTGTTTTTTTTAAATAAAACTAAGTTACTCCTTGAAACATCAGCTATACGCTAGTGAAAGTCCCACAAAAATCGGCCCAGCCGTTTCGGAGATTAGCCAGAACAATGTTAGAAAGTTTATTTTTTCGGTCAGTAACGTATATACTTTCATATGCATTTAGTGAAAAGCTGTTATTTTTTAATTACAAACAGACACTTCAATTATTTATCTGTATAGATATAGATAAGAACTCCCAAGTTAAATCATCAATGGCTATTATGCTGCAATTATGATGTCATAAAATTGTTACGTAGCTAACAAATTATAGAAGCAATAATTATATTTTTTGTGAACGAATCATAAAGTTCATATATTTTTAAGACCAATTATGAATAATACAATACTTACACAATATTTAGCATATACTTAAACAAAATAATTTTCGGCATCATTAAAAGTCATCACGAGGCCTTAGATATTTTGCAGCCAAATGTTATAAAAAGGGCCCGAATGCGAAAAATATATACAAAAAATAAGATCAATACTAAAGTAAACCTTACTACAACTCAAGTACTCTGCGTTTATTATTCATCTCCTTGGACTTATCCCATACAGGGGTCGTCACTTGTGCCCCCAACAAGAATTAAGATTCAACCCGATGTGGCTTTTCACCTAATTTCTATACGAAGCGACTACCATGTGACCTTTGTAACCCCTTTTACGAGGAAAATCATTAATCTGGGTTAAACCAGTTGGGCGATATATATTTAAATGATGCACAGTTTGTAAGTAAATAAGCTAATGTTATATTTGTTTGAAATAAAGTAAAATAAAATGTGTGTCACGATAATGGCGGCAAGAAGTGAAGAGAGAACGAGCCCATAGACAGCAGGCAGTAGTGAGGCGATCACATTTTAGTGACTTATTCTTAACTAAATACAGATGTTCAATATATATATTGAACACCAGTTGTCGGACTTTACAAAGCTTCCGACTGACCTGTAACGATTGCGAAAGATGTTAAATTAGCAACCGAGATCGACGGCTTAACCTGCTCTCTGAGGCACGAAGGGAACCCATCAAACTACTGGCTTAGGTTAAGGTTGCTTAACTTCGCTGATCAAATGATATGCGCAAAAGCAACTGTACCACGATCTCCCTTTTTTATATTATTAAAAGTAAAATGAATGAAAGATAAATAATAAGCGTTATCATTCTTATCTTATGTCAGTAAATAGATTTGTACAAGTGAATCTGATTGTGTATATGGACGTGAGTTGGCTAAAATGTATTGGTGAACGAGCAGTGTTAAGTAGTAAATAAGATTTTTTTTATACAAATTCAGACAAAAACAATTTTGTGATAAAATAAATAAGATACTTAATGTTGGTCTAAGCTAAATATTATTTTCTTTTTAAAATACAGCACCCCACGATGTGCCATAACATATTATATAAATACAATTCATGTAATCATTGCTGCAATAAAGACAATGAAATGTAATGGAAATTATAATCGTCATGTCTCAAGGTAATTGGGTAACTAGATATTTAGTGTCATGGTTTAAAAAACAAGAAGGAGTAATGAAAAAAACAAATAAGACTCATTAACAGGGACATTCTTCTTGTCTCAATTAATGTATATGTATGCAAAAAAAGAAAAAACCTTGATATCAAACTTTTAGTAAATAATAATGATACATTTGCCCCCTTATTACAAAACATGGCTTAGACCAAACTCGGAGTAAAACTAAATCCATCCTTTTTGAAATCCGTTACACAAGAAGAGACGGAACGACTATTATCCACCAGACCAAGGCTGATCTTAGGCGATGTTTTGTATGTACTGGGGTTGGTGTTCATACTTCTCAGAATTCGACCCTTATTGATACTATATCTAAAGTTACAAATCGAGTCTGAATTATTTTTCATAATCAACAGGATCGATTCTTTGCCAGAAACATTGATTGTTCAAAAATCTAATGATGCCGATATAATTTTCATCAAAATTGGCCCCAAGACACCTTTGTATTTATTGTTATTGCTCTTAGTTTAGGATTGGTCATTAACTCACACTTATATCATTTAGAAAGCATTACGGAGGCTAATAAACATCGATCAATAAAGCTATACCACAGACGACTACTAACTACGGTTAGTTATACTCGTTCGTACGTAACATAGGTAAGGTAGACGCCGCGCAGTAAGACTCCGAGTCACGTTGGATTTATCGTGCCCGGCCACGTGCACCCCACAGAAACATACGTCTGTACATTAGTAAGGCCACTCGCTGCTTGCTCGTTACGACTTACTCTACGTGTTCTAGTACAGCGGTATCTCATACCTTTGAACGAACTACTCTTCAATACACATAATATATAGGGTCTAGACTTTTAAGGCGATTAGCACAGAACATCGGTAGATAGTATATATTATAAACATTTATAAAAATATATAAAAAAAAGTCACTAAACATTAATTCAACATTACCCAGTGCCAAATATCGCCTAATAGGTAAGTCTAAGCCTGCATATATAATCTAATTCTCGGAACGCCTACAAGGATTTTCATAAAATTTTGTACGTAGGGGGTTTTGCGATCTAGCTAGGTTTCATTTTCAGAAATCGTAATTTTAACCTTGTTTTTAGGCAATGAAAAACTGTTAAAATATCATTAGAGTATGGCTCTTCCTGACGTTTGGCGAGTAGTAATACTGATATTATTTTGAGTCATATTTCATCATTATTTAATTCGTATCTAAAATAATTCCCATGCAAGACTATATACAAAAAAAATACCGAGAAAGCTCATTATCATGTACAACCTAGCGGTAGAAACTTTTTGGCAAATGTAGAAAGTACAACATAAAACTCTATTTTTTAATTAATAAATAATATACCTTACGATTTAATTCAGTTCCAACTCACAAATTATATCATTACATCGATACAGATAAAGATTCAAATACAACATTATATCAGTATTTGATTAGACTCTTAACTTTTTTCATATCAAAATTACTTCTTAGCAAAATAATTAAATTAGGTTAATACTGTCGAAAGCATTGACGACGCGAAAATATTATACGTGTAAGTAGTGTATACCTCAGAAACGAGTATATATGTATTATTATCATAAGAATAATAAATAATAGCCTTTATCTTCCAAACGTAAATAAAAACTTTAAACTAGTGCCGTTATTTATTCTTACTTATCATACATTTATTTCTTATTAAGAGATTATTTAGTAATATGTATATTTTTAAATATTAACACAGTTTGCACACATTATTTCTTGCGACTTACTTACACTAAAACCAATATTTAAGCCTTGTTAGATAGATAGATAGCCTTTATAGATAACCTCATGAATATCATTTAAAATATTATTTTTTCCGTATTTGGCGGTATTTGCAGAGATTAGCAGGTTTACATAAACAAACAAACAAAAACACTTCAGTGTTATTAGGTATATCAATATAAGTAGAATGAGCTGCCGTGGACTATTATCGTAGTCGCAAAATTAAACGTTACTGCGAGACACGAGTGGTTTGGTTCGAATCCTAGGTCAGGAAAAAAATATTAAGATTTTACCAGCTGTACTTTCTCACTAACAGCCCAAAGTCTGGATTTGTGCCCGGTTAATGGCATTTAAGCATAACTGCCGAAATGACTATACTCTATAGAGGTGCACAACCTCTGCCTACCCTTTCGGAGAATACATATTTACAACTGCAACAGTTGTGAAGTTGCTAAAAGTCGATCCTTCAGTTCAGCTTTTCCTGTCCGTTTAACAATAAATAATTGAATATATTGCAGAGTAACACACAGACAGAATAATCGTGAATTTATATAATAAATTTTATACGAAATACGATTGGGTATCACAGCCTGACATTGTACGCATTAGGTATATCTATATTACATTTTTGCTACACCCGTGTGGCGATGAAAATTTTACCATATCAGGGGCCCAACCATGAGCTCTTATTGCAATGATAATTAAGTTGTGCGAAAGTGACAGATGTATACACGTTACATACATCTGTCTCATCCGCGGTTTCACCCGCGTAGATTTTAATTTCATGGTTGCCCGCAGATCCCTAATGTTTTTTTAAAATCTAATTAGCCTAAGTTACTCCTTGTAACATTAGCTATCCATCAGTGAAAGTCCAAATCCATCAAAAAAAAATTTTATAAATTGGTTTTTCTGTGTCAGTACCGTGTATACTTTCATATGCATTGAGTGAAAAGCTGTTATTTTGGAATTACAAACAGACACTTCAATTTTATTTATCTGTATAGATGTACCTTAGTGAATAAAGTTGTATCCCATGAGGGTAGGCAGAGACCGCCGTTTGCTACGCACATGCTACGATCTTCACATACTTTTTATTAAAGAAAGAAGTAATTTGATGACTAAGTATTATAGAAAAGATCCTTACCTCCTCCGCGACTGGCTATTGCTGCAACTGTTCGAGTAACCAGAGTCCGATATCTTAGCATTGTTCTCGGAATCGTCCAGGTTGTCCATTGTGTGATAGCTAACCTGCAAAAATTATTATCATAAGAATATTAGTCGGCCATAGCCGCGTTATTCGCTAAGGTTTCTCAGCGTCGAACTCGACGACCAACGTTGGTTTCAATCATAAGAAATTGATACATAGCACATAGACACTCGACAACAAGTACGACGCTGAGAAACCTTATTAAATAACGCGGCTGAACTAATAGGCAAGTAAGGTATTATTGAGGTTATTTAACACGATGCACGTAACGGTGCAAGACATATCGAGTGCCGCACTAACTATACTTTAGCCGCTATGTTTAATGCAAAATCCACTATGTTTACGCACCAAATGTGCTTTGTGTATCTGCAGATATTCTGAGGAGACGTCCACAAGAGAGACAAGGGTTTCTACCATCATCGGTTTAAGCAGAGCGTAATAAAAACTTCATTGGTAACTAAATTAGCGTCAACAATGCCTGACTTTAGGAAAAGTAGCACTCGCATTTGCATTACACAAATAAAGAATTATAGATACTTTATTATGTGACTAGTTGTGCCTCGCGGTTTCACCCGCGTAGTTTAACAATCAAAAATATTTTACCTTCTTAGTGATTTTGTTTTGAGAAGGCAAATTGTGAAAAGCTGTAGTGATTCGTAAGTACACACAGCCTCAATTTTTATATATATATATATATATTTTTAATATCTCTATGTCTCTATGTATAAATGTATGTATATAGACCAAAATTAATTTGAAGTGGCGGTCTGAAATTCTAAACTTATTTAAGGAAGTTAATTTTGAATTACAAACAGACACTACAATTTATTTGTATAGATAATTTATTTATTTATTTATAATTGATATAATTGATTAACAGACATTATTAGAATACTATATAACATAGGTACCTACCAACTTAATTGACCAATGGTATTCATTTATTTAATAGTAATTATTAATACAATACTTTGATACTTATTACATACAATAACTGCATTACACTGCATTGCATGGTTTTCATACATAACATTTTGATATAAGTAAGTACCATAACTATGCAAAAGTTTACAACAAATAATAAAATATGAAACGCATAGCAGCATGCAAATATACAATCGCAATGCATTACTACACTATATAGAATAAAACGTATGCTTATGCTATCCCAGAAGGGTTCCCGAAGGGGTAAGCAGCAGTATTGTAACAACACCCACATTTCACAGAATAAGATTGTGCTAACGTGACAGCGGGTGATTCCAGCACTGTCTCAGGCATTTCTCAGGCTATACATATTTCTTTGAACTTCTCAGATATATGCAAGTTTCCTCACAATGTTTCCCTCTACTGTGCATGTGGGGAAATTACTGCACCATGCTGTGGTGGCTGTGGGATTTGAGCAGTCAGCTGCTATGCAAGCGATGCAAGTTCAAATCCCTGCGGGGACTGTACCAATGAGTTTTCTAAAAACTTAAGTGCCTACAGTCCGCCTCATGGTCTGAATGCTAAAATATCACTCTCAATTTAATTCTTACTTAAAAGAGATTCACATTGATCTAAGCCAAAGAATCTATACTAATATTATAAAGAGGAAGTATGTTTGTTACAAATTAGTTTAAAAAGTAGTGGTCTGATTGTAAAAAATTCTTCAGCATTTGAATGCTACATTATTGCTGATTAATATAGGCTATATTTTATCCCCGTACTCCCATGGGAACGGGAACTACGCGGGTGAAACCGCGTGACGTCCGCTAGTGTAATATAAAGAAATCATACACTTAATCAGAAAAAGTTCAATGTTATATTATAGAGTCATGAGAACAAAGAAACACCAGAGAACACGGTTTGCAGTACACATATTGCTTGATACATTTTAATATTAAGGTATTTTAGCGGGTAGAGGTCAGGAAATAAAAAGAAGGAGGTATGAAATTATGCAAAACGGTTGCCCCAGGTCATCACAGGAGCACTTAGTTACAATAATTAAAGCATATTTTGCGTCATTTAAAGATAATATTAATTAAATATTTATAACCGACCGCAGAATTGTAATATTACAATTTAAAAAAAAAACATAAAGTTTGCCACGAAAAGGAATTGTAAATTTATGTTTTAAGTTTTCTTACCAGAGTTTAGAAGTCCATATCCAACAATAAAAAAAGTATTATAAAACACTCTGCAACTATGATCAACTAGATTACAATAACTTATTTAATATCCAAAAAGTTTAATCCACAAGTTGATCACTCTTTGCACGAAAGCAGTACACGTTCGTTTGTACAACTTAACTTGTTTCTCCGCCCGAATTACTTATAGGAATGGGCAAAAAATATCGATACTTCAAACATCGTTATTCGACATTTATTTCCGATTATCCAATCCGATATTTTTCTAAGAGCTCAGTACAGATACGCAAGTAGGTCGCTTGTATCTGGCACCAAAAAATTTGTTTGGAAAATAAAACTAGATTAGATGCATTTAAATACACTCGGCAAGGTTGATCTAATATAGAATAATTTATTGTACACTTTCAATCCCAATTGCCGAAATGGGTACATCTCTAGCTATCAATCGTTAGGATGCTTGATTTTGACAGTTTATTTTGTGAATGTTTTTATACAGTAATACACGATATAATTTTAAAATATCGATACGATTTATTATTTTGATATATTTCTTTCGTTTTCACATCCCTAGTTAAACGGAATGAAGTCAGATACAGAGGAAAAATTTCGCTCATCCCACTCTCCAAGAGCCGAGTCGTCCCATCTCGCTCGCACCTGCGGTTAGTGAGGCGAATCGGTGATTGGTATGTGTGTGTACATCGATTATTATTATCAATAACTTTATTATTCCGATACAATCGATTAGTAAAATTAAACTTAGCATCATTTTTATCCTTAGTATTTTAATGTTGTTGAATTTTTTTAATTTGATTACATAATTATGATTGAAACAAATGATTGAATAAGCATTTTATTTGAACTTATTCCTTTCGTCTTTCATGGATTACTTTTTACGTGTGTATATAAATAAAAGCAATGGAAATAATTATACACTTTACTTAATGTGGGTTCCAAATGTGGATCCGTAAATATTTAAAAAACTAAGACGTGTCATAGCTTGTTTTTCGAACATTTTCGGATTAATACTCGGTTATTGATCGATTTTTTCATATACCATAAAATAAAAATATTTAGCCACAAATTAATTTGATAAAATTCCAGTCCCTCTTGTGTTTTAATTAGATATATCATTTAATTTTGTTGCGATAATTACAGCATCACAGCCAAACTTGAACTTTCACATCAGATACATATGCTGTCGCCTGTATTCCGCGAAGGGATAAGCAAAGTTATTGTAATAACAATACCCACTTTTCACCGAATATGATTAAGTACCAAACTGACAGTAGTGTCTATCGCTGTCTCAGGCACTATACATACGTCTTTGAATTACTTCTCAGACATATGTAGATTTCAGCTAAAGAAATTTGGATGGATTTTAACCATAGCCTTTGAGTCCTAGAATTTAAGAATATAATAAAAATGTAGCGTTTTATCCGTGGTGTTTATGCACTAGTGTAGGTAGAAGCATTTGCGTAATTGCTGCAAATTGGCTTAGTGTTAGATAGTGTAGCTTGTGAACGCTTTGCTAGAGCTCTACTCTAGGACCTACATCTAATACATATTTAAATAATTAGCTTGGGTACCTACCCAAGCTAATTATTATAGAATTCATGTTTCCTATATACCTACCTAGGTATATAGGAAACATGAATTCTAAAATGAAACAAGATTTTATCGCATATATTATGACAGATAACTAAATATTAATAAAGACACCAATTCAAGAAAACCCAGTGTCAAATGAGAGCTACAGCAACACCGAAAAGAAAACAAAAATATGTTATCACGTAAAACTATCTTTATATCTATAAATGAAACATTTTGGTGATAGAACAGAAATCGATTATCTTTTATTTTTTTGTATCGACTGCTCATTCGGACAGCACTAGACGATCGTTTACAATCACGGCAGATGTACCCCCCTTGGGCAAAGCTGCGACTTCATGTCACCGTCATAATACGCTATCACGCTCAAGAACACGTGAACGGTTGTATTGGTATATTTCTTAAGAGGGAACGAGACGGCGGCGTTGTTGGCGCTCTCTATCTGCTATAAGGCGAGCACGTGGCCGACAAAATAAAATACAATGTCGTTACGGAAAAGGCAATTACAGATGAGTTAAGTAATGACATGATCAAATTCGATACGGGCTATTTTAGTTACCTAATACGTGATGGATATTTCTGTCAATTATAATTCTCAAGTTTTGGTAGATGGCTAACAGGTGCTGTCGCGAATTATTAGCGCTGACCTTGAATAGAAATTAAGAGTCGAATAAAACTCATGTGGGGTTACCCCCAACATTTTAGCTGAGCGCTCATTGGTTGTGACGGCACACGTGCCGATGTGCCGCCTTATTCACTTCGGTTTCTCAGCGTCGCACTCGTCCTAAAATATCGGTTTTAAAGATATAAAATTGAACCTTATCCTCTATGAATTATGTATCAATTTCTTATGATTGAAACCAACGCGCGTCGTCGAGTTCGAGCTGAGAAACCTAAGTGTTATTCACGGCTGTACCTATTTACTTACCTAGGTGTAATAATAATGAATTTGCTTTCGTTTTGGTACATAAAACAAATAGGCAGCTGTGTCCCGTTGTTACACCCACGTCGCGTCACGCACTTCTTTCTTAGTGAGAAGCTAGGTTCTCACACAAGGCAAGTGAAATTAAAAAAAAAAACTTATTCTATACCTAGGTAGGTAAGTGGATAGTAGTACCTAAGTAGTTTTCTAAACGTTACTAAGTTGCTTATTAGGTAGCTGTTTGAACTATGTAACCTTGTAGGTAAACCTCCTTAGTAGTTTCCGGACAGGAGGAAAATATCGTTGACGCTGGACTTTCCTGCACGTTTTTATCTCCATAGATACTTAGCTACGAGGGTATTTACGTCAACTGGTTGGGACAACGGCACGGGGCATTGCGCAATCGTATTTGCACGTTGCTGCGACTACAAGTGTAACGTGGCAATCGTAATCACAATAAATATTCCGTATCAAACTCAAACTTAAAAATATCTTTATTTGATTAGGCCTTTAGCAAAGTACTTTGAAATCGTCATTAAATACAGGATTATACATTTTAAGTATCGCCAGGTTCGGAAGGTTGCTTTTTATATTAATTAGTGAGAAGGACCTGGCAAGAAACTCATTAGGTAATTGTTACTGTAACTGAAACGGTATTCAAAAATATTATAAGTACAATTTTAAAAATACAAAATAAATTACATAAAAAATATAAAATAAAGCATGGACACAGGGGTCTAACCATGAGTTCTTATTGCAATGATAATTCAGTTCTGCGACAGTGACAGATGTATGCACGTCACATACATCTGTCTCATAAATGAGTGAAACTATCATGGCAATAAGAGCTCATGGTAAGGCCCCTGTTCTCCGCTGGTTATATTGTCCGTCGGCTACAAGTTCTCTCGATCCCTGCGATCCGTACCAATCTTTTCAGAATAAACTTACAAATGCAGTGATTTCACCCCACGAGCTTTACAAACTTCATCGTGAGGATACCTGCGTATTTTTGAGAAGAAATTCAAAGACGAGTGTATAGTGCCTTCCTAGGCACTATACACTCGTCTCCTGACGGCGATGGACTCACAATCTGTAACTTTGGCAGTTAATCGCCTTGAAAGAAATGCAGGTGTTGTTTTTACAGGTGTTTACCCCTTCGGGGAGGTCCCCATCCTACGCAGGAGTATAGGATGCAACCGCACTCACATCCGTTTAGTTCGTTCGAAAAAATCAATAATAATAAAGTCGCCTCAAGCTCGCGGCAGGTTCCCGAAGGAGTTGCGCGGACGAAACGTTGCCGTGGCACAAGAGCCGGCGAGTTTCTAACCTTCGTCATTTTATAAAGCCTGGAACTTTGAAAGCAGACTATGGTCTGAATAAGTTTAAGAACGAACTTCGAACATAAAAATTGGATCGTGGTTTTAAGGCAATGTATGACGACATGGAGTAGCAGGCAATTGTTTTTGGCTCGACATGTAGAATCTCGATGTAATGCCACTCGATGTAATGCCGGCGTACCAAAAGCGACTCGGCGTGGAGGGAATCGACGACACGGGAATAATTCTGAGATACAACATAAATTATATATTTTATTGGGAATAGTGTTAGAAATTACGTGCTCAGTCAGGGGCCTTACCATGAACTCTTATTGCCATGATAGTTTCACTCATTTATGAGACAGATGTATGTGACGTGTATACATCTGTCACTGTCGCACAACTGAATTATCATTGCAATAAGAGCTCATGGTTGGGCCCCAGATCACTTAAAGAATGCAACATTTAGGGTTACTAACTTCATAGTATAAAAGCTGAAATTTGTATGAGATACTTGGAGATCTTTCAAAATATGTATCCTAAGCAGTCAGACACATCTTACGACTTGTCAGGCTAATGATATTCTGCCTAATGACTGAAACGGGTAAACTGATTTTAAGGGGATATTTTTCTGAAATATTATTTAATAAAGTTTTTAGTTCTGCGAACTAAATGTACCCATGAACTTAAGCCAACACGATCCCAACTTCATATTCAGGGATCATAGCCCAGGGAAATTACGAGAGTTTGTATGGAGGGGTCGGCACTAATTCTAAACTCCAATGCTAAATGCTAATTTGCACTATTAGCTTAAAAGAAGATTGTAAAAAATAAAATGGGAATAAAATATTCAGTGCAACATAGAAAAAAATCAAATTCCAGTGAAGCTTTATTGCTCGCTAACCAAAAATATCAACGAGCTGATTTTTATTTGTGTAATACCTAATTTTAGACACTACACAATGATGGAAAAATCTGCCATATTAGCATGCATTATAAAATAAAAAATAAAAAATAGATTTTTAATTATTTCCGGTTTTTAATTTTTCATCATGGTAATTTTTTTATTATAGTCTCAAGAGTTATTGTTTAACTATTTTATATCATTGTTAAACGAATTAGATTTATAAGTTAGCTAATTTGATAAAAAAAACTGTTATCACACGTAAGTAACTGTATTCACACGTATCACAAGCAAAATACTAACTGGACGGATTTTTGGTTAACAATATCAAAAATTATGAAACGAACATAGGTACTTGATTAAAAAAGAGCCTGTTTTGTTAAGGCTAATATTCTTTAACGACTATTTGAAGTTTACCGAATCTGAGACAATATTTGAAAATTACCTAAGTTGCCGAGTTGTTACTAGGTTAATTTTATAATAATATTTAATTTTGAAGAATTTATTGAATGTTCTGAAAAGTTTACAGCGTTGATATTTGTAGATTGGGAGTATAGCCAATTTAATGAATGAGGGTGTTGCTGATATACTTTGTGATTTGTAGATATACAAATTTTCATGAACATATACGAGAGGTATGTCCAAAAATAATATTCTGAAAAAAAATTGCCAGTTAGAAATAGTTCCGGGTCAAACCGTAATTTCCCTGGGCTATCATTGTTACACGTATTGGGACAATACACTGCAAAAGTTTCAGCCTTTATATGATGACGAAGGTCTGAAACTCGCGGGCTCTTCCTCTACCGGCACGCACTCACTGCCTTAACTGGCGATGTGTTGCATATGTGAGGAGGCAAGTAAAAAGAGATGATATACCAAAAGACTTCTTAATAAACATTAGTTACGGGTTCCAATTTGTGGTTACGTTCGCTGTTAGAGATCGTGTTAATGTGAAGTACCTACTATTGCAATTTTCGGTATAAAATCAATTTATTACCTACTGAGAAATAAAGTTTTGGTGTAAGGAACTTTTGTCATCAGAATCATGCCTTTGTGTTGTATTGTGCAGTGCAGTGCTCATATGGACAAAAATAACTTAATTGTCTAACAAAGCGTGCTTTTTTAAAAACGAGTAAAAAAGTAGGTCAGAAATATATTCAATAAAAACAACGAAATAATGAAAAAAATAATTTGTGAGTACCTAATGCGTGGGGGGTTCCTTAAAAGATACGCACTACAGCCAATATCAGTCAAAAAATAGGTACCGATGACCATTTAAATTATGGCTTTTTTTTTATTAAACACGTAAGTAAGTAAGTTCTTACGTACTCACGCAAGTATTAATTGAAAATTATTCTTACTTTTTACTTTGGTTTCAATTAAATCGTGCTTTTCTTAGATTTTTCAGACTATTATTATTTATTTTCTACTTATCAGTATACTTAGTTATCAACTTATAAAGTTTGTTTTATTTGAACATGTATATATTTATTTATCTTAAATTCAACGAATGATCGAATTATATAGTGATATCATAATAGTAAGTAGATACGAATTATTTAATTATTATCTGTCCTTGATAAGTGAGAAAAGTTTTAAATGAATCCTTCGTTCTATAAGGGGTTAAAATTTCGTTCAAATATTCAACATACATACCAAGCTAACAAAAGCGTCTTATCTATACAGATAAATAAAATTGAAGTGTCTGTCTGTAATTAGAAAATTACAGCTTTTCACTAAACGTATATAAAATTATACACGGTAGTGACATACAAAAACAAATTATATTTTTTTTCTCTATCTCTTTGATCCTGTTAATCTTCGAAACGGCTTGACTTCTAATTATTTTTTTGTAATAAAAAGGAGCTTAAGTTACTCCTCGTAACATTAGCTATATGCGTGTGAAAATCCCGTTAAAATCGGTTCAGCCCTTTGGGAGATTGGATTATTATTTAGAGAAAGTACAGCAGCGTTATTCTCTAAGGTTTCTCAGCTTTGAACTCGACGAGCGTTGGTTTTGATCATAGGTAATCTATACATATAAATAAAATTGAAATGTCTGTTTGTAATTCCAAAATAACAGCTTTTCACTAAATGCATATGAAAGTATATACGGTACTGATATGAAAAATACAGTTTATTAAGTTTTTCTCTGTCTGCCTGTTTGTTTCGGGTAATCTCTGAACCGGCTGGACCAATTTTGACGGGACTTTCACAGACAGATATCATAATGACACAAAGAGTACTTTAAAAAAAATATATGGTACCGCGGGTCACCCATGAAGTCACCCATTAACTCTTCGCGTGTAAAACCGCGGGGCCCAGCTAGTAAATCATATAATTAACTGTGTACGGTAGAAACCGCGGGGAATGGCTAGTGAACAATATATTTTTCTTGGAATTACTTTCGTGTACCACCCCTGAGTTGGGTGTTGTTTTACAAAACTACACCTTACGTAGTATTTCTTATTTCTGTTATTAGATATCTCAAACCACTATCCTTCTTAGCTGTCATTTTCATTAGATTAAGTAACATGTAGACTTACATACATACTTACTTGTATCCTAACGTTTTCCTTCACCGCGAGTATAGCAGGTTTGTGGTATTACATCATGCCGCGTTATTCACTAAGGTTTCTCAGCGTCGCACTCGTCGCCGAGTGTCGGGTTTAAAGATACGAAATTGAACCTTATCCTCTATGTGTTATTTCCTATGATTGAAACCAACGCTCGTCGTCTAGTTCGTCGCTGAGAAAACTTAGTGATTAACGCGGCTAATCCATGACACAGTTTAAATATTATTACCAGAGGGCCTAGTGCGATTTTTTCACTGCTGCAGTCACAAGTCACTGCGTCGACGTAAATGCAGATTTGTATAGGATCAGGGGCCCAACCATGAGCTCTTATAGCAATCATAATTCAGTTGTGCGAAAGTGACAGATGTATACACGTCACATACATCTGTCTCATAAATGAGTGAAACTATTATGGCAATAAGAGCTCATGGTAAGGCCCCAGAACCCATACAAATCTACGTCGACGCGATGATTTGTGACATCGATTTTAATAAAACTCGTACTAGGCACTCAGTACATTTTTCATAGCATTCTTAAGAAACATTTAATAAATTAAACATGTAATTTATAATATTCAGTAGACATTTATTGAAAGTAATAACACCAAAGAGTATATAGTCTTTGAATAACACCAACATATCACAACAAGGAAATCTTGCAAGTTTAAATGGATTTCAAGAAATATTCCTTAGAAATAAGCACTGCAATTACGTGTATTTTACCAGCAATTTGTATAATATTGTTTTCTGTACAATGTCTATATTTGAAATATTAAGTTATTATTATGTTCGCAGCTATTGCTGCCGCAACATTATCCTATTGTCGCATTGTTTATTTCACATAGCGGACGTCACGCAGTTTCACCCACGTAGTTCCCATTCCTGTGGGAGTATGGATATAAAATATAGCCTATATTAATCAGTGATAAAGTAGCATCGAATGGAGAAAGAATTTTTAAAATTGGTCCAGTGCCTTTTGAGCCAATTCGTTACAAACATACATCCATCAAAGCTTTCCATTTTATAATTTTAGTATAGATTCCCCGTTGTTACCGGTGGGAACGAATCCAGTATTGACGATTGGGAAAACTTTTAACAAGGTATACAGTTTGTTTTTAGCACAATACCCATAAAACAAGACTATTGCGTATTCAATTCTAGCGCCCAAAACTGACGGCACCAATACTTACTTACATACATAACATTGATAAATACCCCGTACTGTATTCTATACATTGCCTTTGCACGGCATGGAATGCCTGAATTATATAGATTGCTGGTGGCATATTCAAGTATTTGCATGATGCAAGTAAACCAGTACTTACATATAGTTAATGACATGAACATTTAGTTAATAGCTTCGAATACACACACCATATTTTATAGAAATTTAATACTCATATGTATATAGCACACTTCGAACATCTATATAAATTTAATTTCTTAAAACTACATCGCCAACGTCGAAAAATACAATACTTACAGGTCTTAACACTTACTACGCCAGCGATATCATCGCTTGATATGAAATATGTTTCAAGTTAAGACATGTAAGTAGATAAATATTATATAAATGCATCAAAATCTCTACTAAATCCCTCTCGATAAAAAAGCGCAACTCCACGCTACAATTACTAATAAGTTGAAAATATACTCCATTTTTGTACTAAACTATTTGTAATTAAGGTCCAATAACTAGTCATATTTGGTTACATAAGTGTCTATTGACAATAATCGTGCAGACGCACATCAAAATCTTATTAAGTGTTAGATAAAAGTCGGTAAAAGTGAAGGCACAGCATGATAGGACAGTACTTGATGAAGTGGATGTGTGAAGGGCCGATTGGAATGACGATTGAGTGAACATAATTATTAAAAGCATTTAGCCGACTGCCGCTAACACGAGTGTGGCAATTTCTTCCTTCGGGGAACGACCGAGGAGCTGCATGGTGACCGCTCCCTGGGCGGCGACCAGTCGAGCTCGGACCAGTACCGGAGTGCCTCCACGCCACAGACCTCCGCCGCGAATTTCCTTCACAGAATCCCCACTTATAGCGCTCTTAGGCAATCCCAAATGTTCGCATACAGCCGCCGCTGCTTCGCCAACGTCAGTTTGGGACAGCCCGAACGTATCGCAAGCCTCAGTCGACGAAGAAGCGCCCTC
Source organism: Watsonalla cultraria (assembly GCA_964035505.1). NCBI lineage: Eukaryota > Metazoa > Arthropoda > Insecta > Lepidoptera > Drepanidae > Watsonalla > Watsonalla cultraria. Next base: position 13,209,713 of record OZ037711.1, read on the forward strand.
CCACGACGCTTCCCAATCATCAGACGCAGCACGCGCCCTAAACTGATGAGCATAACTAATCTCCACCTCTTCTAAAGGATATGTGTCCGCGTATCCTTCACTGGCGTCTGGTTGCCCCGTGGTTGGGTCACAGTCATGGACCACAAACTCTAAGGTAGCTCCAATCGTTCCTAGGGTTTCAATCGGGTTCTCTGGAAATTCCAGCAAACAGAAAACACTGCCCTGTTTGTCATAGGGCAGCTGTTCGCACGGTATCTCGCATAGCATTTTATAGCCAGGGGCAGGTTCCAAGCGAACGTAAACTTTCTCTAAGAGTTGGTCACTTAATGTGTTTGAACATTCAAACTGCAGGACCAAGTGACGGGCAAAAATATGCTTGACACAACGTACACGATACTCGGTTTCGGGTTCAGTAAGGTCGACCGCTTCGCAGGTTTTGAATATGTTGCCGAGCTTTTCAATGCCCGGAATAACATTCAATTGGTCTGCATATTGTTCTTCGCGTGAAACAGTTGGTAACTTGCGTACTTCGATCTCTACATCGACTTCCTTAGTTTCTTTTGGTTCCTCTTCAATGGGAACACTTGCAATGTTGAAACTTTCATTTTCCGCATTTCCAGATGCAATGAAGTCACTTAGCGCCTTTTCTAATAAAACTGGATTCGGGACTTGGACGTTGGTTATGTAATCATTGATTAGTTGACGATCACCAGAATCTAGAATAGCACTGTAATAGATAGCTCTGTCACGTACTTCATCGTCATCATCTAGCTGGCAACGAGTCAATAAGACTCTTATGTTGGGGAGTAGCTCTTCGCGTGCTGCACCAAACCGGGCGACGGCGGACACAGCAGCAGCACGAACTGGACTGGATTCCAGGATTACACGGTTATAAATATATCTGATATACCTCGACGGCTGGCGAGCTTTAGGACCCTCACGGCCGAGCACATGTAAGATTCGGACAGCTAATGCAGTATGTTCGCAGTCTTCAATAAATTCGCAAAGATGAGCCAAACCAATTTCCTTGGCATCAGGGTTTTCCTCTATTAAGGCAATGATAGCGTCAGCAATAGCAGTCTTGTATTGGAGTCCACCCTCGTCACGTAACATTCCAGCTAAAAACGCAGCCAGTGACTGATGTTTTCGTGGGAATTTCGAGCAGAGTCGACGTATAGCATGAACAACCACAATTTTAAATTCATCAGATATTTCTGACATAAATCCAGAAATTTGTTTCATCAACCGATCAATTGAGCTTTCAGCTCCTGTTGCAAGGAGTGTTGTCACAGCCAGAGTAGCCACGGAGCGATTTGGATCAGAGATGAGGTTCTCTAAGTCAACCGCACAGGCTGCTACAGCATTAGGATGCTTTGCTGTTAATTTGGCTAATGTACGAGCACCAGCTAATCGCAAAGTAGCTTTGGAAGAGCCACAGAAGATTTGTAAAACAGAAACAGCTTGAGCTAAGTCACGCGGCGATTTTCTCAAATTGACTATAGCGTGAGCAGCTTCATACACGACAATCTCAGATTTGTGCCGTAGGCATGATTCTATGAATTCCATGTATGGTTCCGAAGCGTCGGTTTGGTCTTCTTCGGCAAGCTTAGCGGCATGGCGAATGAGAAGGCAGAGTGCAAACGGTGAGCGTATGGGACCGCGGGACAGTTTTGTGACCAACTTGACGGTAGATAGCCGGTCGATGCGGCGAGCTCCAGCTACCACGCCCAATGCATGGTATGACACCATTATGTTGTCTGACATTATCACCTCCTGAAAAGAAGGAAAATATAATATATTATTCTATTTATTAAAGTACCAACAACTGTATACACTACATTCAGTGAGTACAAACAAAAGGTTCAAAAGAACTGCGTAATCATTACTTAAAGGTAAACCTCCCATGCAGTATAACAAAATACAAATATAATTATTTTCTATAGTAAATTTAGTTACACATATAACTGTAGTTAAATTGTAAATCTACTTGTCTAAAGCGAATGCACTTAAAAATTTGCACTTTATTTTTCCAAATAATTTAATTTGAACCTTAATAAACCTGTGAATTGACACCTTAAACTGTATACGTAAAAAATGTCATACCATTTTTGAAAAATCAATTTATTTACTGCACCTCATTTGATTGACCGGATATTCAGTATATACATACATAAATAAAAAGCTCAGTCCAAAAATACTTCAATAATGAGTGAGTAAATGAATGATAACATAACAAATAATAAAAAAATATTAAGTAAATAAGTAACTAAATGTCCCGCAACAAATTTAGTTCTGTCCAAAAATAATTAATACCACTTGAGCCCTAGGATGCATTAACATCACAGATGTAACTGCAGATGTTGGTATTTATAAAATAGCATAGCACCTAATACACTAACACAAACAAACAAAACAGACTCGCATAAGAAGGGTTCCATACCTTAATGCCTTAATTTTTTCTGTTTTTACTTATTATTTCCTGTTATAGTGCCAACAGAAATACAGGTAAATTCTAACTACCTATAAACATGCATAAGTTACAGCCTGGGGTGAGGACAGACAAACCGACAGACAGACAGCCGGCATATTCCTAGACATCCATGATTTTATTATCACCAAATCATCATGCTTTTGCTTTGGTATACAAATGAATCCTCACAACATGCAAGAAACTAAATTGTTGTGGAGGTCGCAGGTATTGATGTATGAAAGTTTATTTGTCAAAATCTATGGGCTGTGGATGTCTAGACAAAAGTCTTAGCATAAGGTCCCGTTTTTTACGCTCTGGGTACAGAACCCTATGTTGTAATGTGGGAACTTACTAACCACTGGTTAGAAAGTTAAGAGCGTAAAAATAGTAACCACTAGACCAACGAGGCAGTTATAAAAATAATATTCGCTTACAAATACAAAAAAGCATGCACATATTATTATTATGTACACATTAGTAGTCGCTATGCCATACATGTAAGGTAGATGAAACATTCGCAAATAACACATTGATAGGATATGCTTTTGGGGTATATTCATTGTTGCAAACCTTTGCTGATGTTGCAATCCATGTTTTTGTGATATGGTGTTCAAAAGGGATGGACATAATTTTATTCCGAGTCTTGGTTTAATGCATTCACTGCTAGCGACGTATCTGTACATCCAACTATTAGAGAATTTACGAAGAAGACGCAATGTTTTGTAATAAGGGGTTTATTAGTTATTGTCGAAAAGAGACTTGCATGATTATAATCTTTTTCGCAGTTAGCAAAAATCTGTTATATTGGCTCAATCAATACTCACAGACCAAATTTGCTATTGAATGCAGTGCATCAAAAAGAGTAATTTAAATTATATAGTGACAATATTGTTACCTGTGCTTCGTTGACCCATCGGCGAACCAGATCAGGAACAGTAGCAGACAAATGTAGTGCGGAGACTAGCGCAGCAGAGCTCACTGCGGGGTTCTTGTCCACGATGGCTTGCTTCATGTAGCGCTCAATAGCTTGCAGCATGGTGCTATCGGTTATACTGCACAGAGCTCGGATTGCAGCGGCCCTATACAAGTCCTCTTTCCCAGTCATGTCTTTGGTCAGAGACGACGTCACAATTATCACGTCCTGAGCCATACCACTCAACTCTTTGATACACAAATAAACAAGTCTCCGCAACACAACATCTTTAGATTGAAACAATTTGGTTGTGGCAAAAAATATGTCGGTGGCTTCTGGGGTGGTCAGCTTCTCACCTTGGTTGAGCAGGTAAAGGATTTTCGTCAAAATATGGATACATTTTCTCGGAATCACGGGCGTTGAGTTGAAATATCTTGCCTCTTGAATCAACGTTGTTTTGTCCAGATTTTGTAACGCGTTCGCGGCCCCATCTTCATCTTCTTTTTTCTCGCGACGACTCATTTTAACGTTATTTCAGAATAATAAATACAACGTGGATTATTTAGAATAAATCAAAAGGAACTCCACCAACTTTCACACTAAATTATTATTAATTTATAAATCTATCCACGACCGCAACAAGTCCACAAAATCGATCGCTCGCACAACACAGATAATAAAATACAACACATATGACACATGTCAAAGACTGACCATAGGCAAATAATATTACGTAAAACCGTAATAAAAAACCGTAGTCTGATTCATAGAAAAAGTTCGGTTCGTTCTAGGTTCTAGCCATAGGCATCAAGATTTATTTGATTTTCTTCATCTATGCAATCATGTCCATAGGTAATAAAAAATTTCGCTGTCATTCATCAAAATGCAGAAAAATACAAATAACTATATGGAAGCATGAAATAATGGACATAAGAAAAATGATATTTGCTTATTTAACAATAGTGCGCTAAAAGCTAGTATAGATAGTGCTGCGAGTGTTTTTTAACCATCGTATTACAAAATCAACAATGTTTACAGCACAGTTAAATTTGTTTATCTATAGTTCATAGATACTCTGGTCGGGTAAGAGATGGCGTTAGTGTCAACGATTAGTTTTATTTTCACTCAAAAGGTGTCGTTAGTGGTATAAAAATGATACTGTTACCAATAATATTATTATTAATAGGTATAAAATTCTTGAGTCACGGTGTTTGTTACCGAACTACTCCGAAACGACTGGTCCCATTTGTATGATTTTTTGTGTGCCTATCGGTAGGTTCGAGGATCGGCTAAATGTGTATCCATCTATTTTTCATACCCCTATGAGAAGGTTGAACCACCCGAAAAAATATACCTATTACGGAAATCAGTTAATTTTTTTTTATTTTATTTGAAATAGTTTGGAATTATGAAATGGCAAAGTGTCATCTCCGTGTTACCTTTTTACGGCTTAGCCGCTGGTTTGGTTGAAATTCCTTGTAGGGTAGCTCGGACCCCAAGGACAGACATGATTTAGTACCTAGCCTAGGAAGGCACAGACGCCGTCTACTCTTGCCGTCTACTTTAAAAGTAGTTCAACGAAAGTATGAAATAATAATGTTACACAATAATCTGCCTCATTGGTCTAGTGGACGCAAACTCTAATATATCTAGTTTTGGGTCCGAACCCCCGGTCGGGGAAAGTGGTATTGGGTTTTTCATCTGTAATTACCTAGTAGCAATGCCTGGGTAGTGCCAGTTATTGGCAATAGGTTCGCCCCCTATTACGTGGGACTTAAACATAACTGGCGAATGTAGGTGTAGGTATCATAAGACAACTCTAAGACAAGCCTACATATCTTCGGGGAATACAAACGTGGGCATAACATACTAACAGCATACCACTACTAACTAAGTAGGTACTGGCTTTTACCCGCGACATCGTTTGCGTATTGATTTTTAAATAGTTAAGTACCCTATGTCCGTAAAACCTATATCTAGGTATACTGAATTTCAACAAAATCGTTGCACGGCAATCAGCCTTGAAAAAGTAGCAGATAGACTCATGTACCCACAAGATAGTTGCCCGTCTTAGGTCGCAGTATAAATACGTTTCCTTGAAAGTCACTTACTTAACCCATTTTAATTTAATTAAATAATATTAATTATGTAGGCAGGTATTCTTATGTTAGGAACGCAGTGACAATCTAGCATTATATTTAGTGACAGAATTTCAAAATCAGTTACCTAAGTAGTTTTTAAGTTTACTCATTACAAACACAAGAAAATAATATCTCTAAAATTGTTATAGATTTAGTTCTAAGACTTACTAAGTAAGTACCTAAGGAGTGTGCTTCCAGTAATAGAGTAGGAATCTGAATTGGTGCAGTTCCTGTAAGGAGTTCCGGTCCGTTGGCTGCAGATTTCGATTAGGTACCTAATAATATTGTTAGCTAGCACTGCTACCAGTCGACTTAGAATCGCTCGGCTGAACAGATCTGAGACAACTATACTTCGCTTTAGTGGATCTTCATTCCATGTCAGTGATTTTGTGCAATAAAATATATTTATGGACTTGTATTTGTCAATAGTAATGGAACGATAAGTTTTGTTGAGATTATAACTGTGGTCGGTGGTCTCTGCCTACCCTTATGGGATATAGGTAGGAGCGTGAGCATAGGTAGGTATGAATATAGTTATAAATGTTTGTGTGATTATTTTCATACTAACTCCGGTCCTCGTATTTACGCGTGCTGGAGAAATATCGATGTACGCCGTAGTGGCAATGGGGCTTAACCAATCGCCAGCTACGTAAGCGACGCAAGTCGAAATCCCAGCGGCCTGTACCAATGATTTTTTCTTAAAAAACTTATGTGCAGTGATTTCACACCATTTTGTACTTTACGGTGAACCTGTTAATTTTTAAGAAGTAATTCATTGACTATATATAGTGCTTGAAATGGCGATAGACTCACCATCTGTCACGTTGGCAGTTAATCATCTTCGGTGAAAAGTGGGTGTTGTTATTCCACACCTCTGCCTACCCCTTCTTCGGGGAATACAGGCGTGAGCATAAATGTATGTAGGTACTTAAATACTATTGATGGATATGTAGACGGCTATGGAAAGTTATGTCTCGTCACGAAAAACCAAAGTGTTTAGTTAGTTGAACTGTTAATGAGCAAGTTATGAGGTAGCCACCTTCGCGCTGATAACGACGTGAGGAGTATTTAGTGTAATGACTTTTGTTTTTAGCTCAACTATCTAGCTGTCAGGTTAAACATGTTTTTAATAACGTGGAACTAAAGAGGAGGTCCCTACTAATGAACAGAAGCCTTGTAGTGAACTGAATAACTACCTATAGGTACTGTACAATAACGGGGATGAGCGAGCTAGTACTTACTACTCGCGGCTATTGGATTCTGTAAATTTTTTTATACTACTAAAGCGACAAACAAGCGCACAGACCGCCTGATGGTAAGCAGCTACTGCTGCTCATGAATGCTTGTAACACCAAGTGTCACTCGCACTACAACCATTTACAATTTTAACATAATGACAACAATTGCTATTATAGCAACTTCGCTCTTAGGTACTACTCCATTCGCTGGAGCACTGGCGACCTTACTCACGGCAGGAACACAACACTACTCAAACAACACAAAGGTTATTTGGCTGTGTTCTTCTGTTAGGTGGAGGTACAGTTACCAGACGGACAGCTCTAAATATCGAGCAAATAATCCAATGAGACATTGACATATAACGGAATCTTATAAATATGCTCACGCCATCCCAGAAGGGTCCCCGTATGGAATAAGCAGAAGTGTTGTAACTACAACACCCACATCTCACCGAATATGATTAAGTGCCAACGTGACAGAGGATGAGTCCATCGCCGTCTCAGGCAGTATACATACGTCTTTGAATTACTTCTGAGACATATGCAGTTTTCCTCACGATGTTTTCCTTCACCGTTAAGGTTCGGAATCTTATGAATATAATAATTATAACAATATATTGACTAGCGGCACCCGCGTAGACTTTTTATATGTGACTTTATATCGCGGAAATCTTTTTTCTCTAAAATAATTAGTAGCCTAATTTCCTCTTTGTAACACCAGCTATCTGCCAGTTTTAAAATTGTTGTTTTTTATGTATAAGTAGTAAAGTAAATTCAGATGTCTATATTACAGGCTCTCCGCCTAGTTTAGCCATCTGCGGCAATACCACATTATTCAATATTATTATAATAACTACCCATTGTAATAGTCAAAGTCAAAGTCAAAAATATCTTTATTCGATTAGACTTTATACAAAGCACTTTCAAATCGTCAGAATGACACAATTTACAGGATTATACATGCTACCGCCAGGTTCGGAAGGTTGCTTTTACTGAGAAGAACCTGGCAAGAAACTCAGTAATTACTCTTTTCAAAAATATTATACAATTTAAACAAAATAAATCATTTGAGAAATGTAAGCCCATGGACACAGTTCCAATGTACAAATGTCGATAAAAATTAACATAAAGAAAAGTCTAGTAGTTCTATTTATATCTAAATGCGTAGCTTGAGATGACCAGCCCCCACAAGCAGCACCTGTTCACAAGTATGACGAGAATGCCAGCCATCGCCCTCCTCAACCATTATAGAGGGAAGTGAGCGACCCGTCACCCTGACGCCGCCGCAAGCAAAGGCATTTTAGTGAGCATGACAACTCAAGCCAGTCAAAACAAAGATCAAAAGAAATATTAAAAAGAATTGTAGCATAAGTACAGTGTCCATGAGACTACTTACAATATTTGTCTGGTAATACATTATTCCAAGTTTCCTTATCACACATATAATCACTAACTGTATAATAACCCTTTTTAAGTAATACAGATTTTACAGTTTCTTTAAATTTATCAAAGGGCAAATTTACAATACATGTAGGTAATTTATTATAAAAGCGTATACTTTGCCCTAAAAATGATCCCTGGACTTTCTGTAAGCGGTGTGTAGGTACTACTAATTTATTTTTATGTCTTGTGTTGACATTATGTACATCACTCTTCTTTTGAAAAGAATTTATATTTTTATGTACAAGTAGTAAGTTTGCAAAAATATACTGCGAAGCCACTGTTAAAATTCCTATTTCTTTAAATTTTTCCTTCAAAGATGCCCTAGATCCTAAGTTATAGATTGATTTTACAGCCCTTTTCTGTAATATAAATATGGCTTCTATATCGGCAGCTTTGCCCCAAAGCAAGATAGCATACGACATAACACTATGAAAGTAACTAAAATAAACTAATCGTGCCGTGTCTACGTCAGTGAACTGCTTTACTTTCCTGACGGCATATGCTGCCGAGCTGAGTTTCCCCGATAGACTAGATATATGTGAGCCCCATTGAAGTTTGTTATCAAGTGTTACACCTAGAAAAACTACTGACTCAACAATATCCAGTTTTTCACCATTGATCATAATTTTGGTCGGAACAGGTTTAACGTTAGGTAAAGTAAATTTTAAGCATTTTGTTTTTTTCGCGTTTAAAACTAAGTTATTTACAGTGAACCATTTAAAATATTTACTTATATGACTAGTGTGTTAACTGTGTACTTACTTACTGTGGCAAATAAATATTATTATATTATAAATAGTTACTTACTTTCAAATAAAGCTGTTAATTTGGAATTAGTTACAATAGACACGTCAATTTTATTTATCTGTATCATCAATTCTATTTGATACTCTCGTCATACTTGTGAAAAGGTGCTGCTTGAGGGGGTTGGTGATCTCATCTCTCTCTTTTAGTTACTATATTTTTTATCTTCTTTTGTGCACTGGAATTGTGTATATATATATGATTTATATTGTATTAGTCAGAATTATAACTTTTTTTTTAAAAGAGAATTACTGAATTTCTTGCCAGGTTCTTCTCAGTAAAAGTAACCTTCAGCATGTATAATCCTGTGTAAATTTGAAAGCAGGTACTTTGATAAAAGTTTAATCAAATAAAGATATTTTTGAATTGAATTGTGTAGATGGATAGATTCACAGGACTTACCTTCGAAGTAATTTACTCCGAGTGCAAACCGTATACGTAATAGATACTAATAAGTTTCTGAGAGAATTCCGTACATTCAGACCATCTCTGAACTCCGGCGCCGACTCTCAGTAAGAACTTTACATATGCGTCTTTGACTTTCCTTTGATTAGCTGTTTTCCTTTACTTAGTACCCTAGTTTAGTTAGAGGAACTTATTGCGACAAATCTGGGTTTGAATCTGCACTTCGAGTACCACGACTCGTTAGAAACACTGTGACTATGATTTATGTCTATGTAAACTGGCCTCAGGGATTTTTACTTCAATCGTTACGTAGAGTATTCGATTTTGAATGGTTCAAAAATATATCCAAAATGCTAAGTAAATTTACTTAGCATTTAGGTACAGCTGCGTTATTCACTAAGGCTTCTCAGCGTTGGCCTCTTAGTCGGGTGTCGGTTTTAAAGATACGAATTTGAACGCTGAGAAACCTTAGTGAATAACACGGCTGATTTTTATTTCCTTTCCTTGGCGTGAGACATCCGAAACGAACTACTTATACGTTGTCTATGCCTTAAGTAAGTATTTTGTAAAATCATATAATAAGTATTATCTAAAAATTCATGATAACATAGAGTAGTCCAAAAGACAATTACATAATTAAGTTTAAAAAATAATATCTCAGCTTATGGATCAGCGTTTGAATTGTACTCCTGCGTCACACGCACACTATCACACCTGCATGTTTACATTGTAACAATATTGACACACACACAGGTGCGCGATGGCGGCGGCTCTACCTGCGCAAGAGTCGCATTCCGTCACCTACCTCCGCGATTGGCCGGCGAGCCTACGAAGCCTCTGTGTATTACTATTAGAAAGTTACGTTTGTCCAGTGTTTGTGATACGCCATTATAACAAAATGTCAGTGCTGCTCTAAGTAATGTAAGTACATAGCTTAGAAGAAACTTAATGTTAACTTGAGTATGATTATCGAAACGGCCTCGATGTCAAGGGAAAATCATTGGCCGTTTCCTTATCGCATCACCTGGTTAGTTTTTATTCAAGTCACCTGTCTAATTAACGGCTATTTAAGTAAGTGCCTATTTTAACTTTAATTTGATCTATCTATTTAAAGATTCAGGATATTAGAATCTTTGTAATAGAATATTGAATGTTCTTCGCATACTTCACCGATGAGTAATCCCCTTGAGAGCAAAAAAACCTGACCGTGTATCTATTGTTTTTCCAATCGCATTGTTGTCCAGGTAATGTGTTCTATTAGAGCATTTTAGTACCATTGAAGCGGCTCGGAGCTGGTCATTATATCACTATAAAACTCCCATTATGTCACTGTATGCTGGTCTAATTACAAACATGTGTTCACCATCGTAACAGAGTAAGTAGGTAGCAAGCAGTGGTACTTTAGTACTTAATGGGTGCTACTCTAGTATATATTAACTTTGTGATAGGTGTTTCAATGGTTCAAGAAGACATACCGAGTGTCATTTTACGTAGGCTTATCGTCGTAGCCTTATGGTCTGTTTAAGAAGAATTCGATGGTAAGGCCTCAGTCGTTAAGATTTGACGTTCCCGACTGTATGACACTGAATAATGACAGAATTACTGAAGTAACCTAACGATATACATTGTCCTCTCCGATTCATGTCGTGATACAAGTGTCGTTAAAAGATTTGAGCGCTGGACTTGCCTGACCGGACGAAATACACGCCAATGCATGCATGTATGCTGTTATCTACACTAATATTACAAAGAGGAAATATTCTATTGTTTTTTTGTTTGTTTGCATTGAATAGACTCCGAAACTACGTGACCGTTCTTGAAAATTAATTCTGCAATGGATAGCTACATCATCAGCGAGTAACGTCGGCTACATTTTATCCCTGTACTCCCACGGGGTCCGCTAGTCCCCACTATTTTCGCCGTGCGCTCTAAACGCGAGACGTCTGACTGTGTTTTTTTTTAAATAATGCTTAGATTAGAAACCTAATAACATAACGGGCAGGTCGGGGTCTTTGTTACATACTGAATAATAGACCTAGATAAACCTCTTAACTACACACGGCTACTCCACAAGCTATTAAAGTCCAGTATAAGCTGAGCTCGTATTGTATAGGCTTTCCATTGACAAGAGGCCAGCTTGTGTTTGATATTAATAGAGGCATCCCTGCATAGGATTACGTCCTGCAAATTCTAGGTATTAATTTTGAGTTCGGTAAAGTAATTAATAAATGGAAACTATTAACATGCAGTAAATTATTAATTCCATACCCATTAATTTTCAGACGCATTCTGCGTATGATGTAATGAGTTTTCAAAACCAGTTACGAGTAGGTGGCTCTTAAAACCATTTAGCTTTAGCTTTTTGATTAGAGATGAATTTTAAAGGTGAAAACCGATATAACTAAATAAGTTTCTTAAATTTGAATGCATATTTGTTCCGATACTGGTTTAAAGCTTGCGTCTTCATCCGTGTAGTGTCTTTTGAAGCTGGTGCCTTGTTCCCAACATGAACACTTCTTAAAAAACCTAGACTAAGCTAGTTCTTAGTTTAAAAGTAACTGCATCTCTATTTGTGATATAGATTTTAAAAGGGATGGACGTAGTTTCAGTCCGAGTACAATATAGTCTTCGTTGAAATCACATTTTGTAATAAGCGAGTTTAGTCAGTAATTCAATGACGTATGTATAGTGCCTGAGACGGCGATAGACTCACCATCTGTCACGTTGGTACTTAATAATCTATGGTGAAATGTGGGTGTTGTTATTACAACACCTCTGCATACCCCTTCAGGGAATACAGGTGTGAGTTCAGGCTGTATATATTCAACATTTCAGTAATATTGTTCAGTGGTTCAACCGCAACAAGATAGTTTACCTTAAAGGTAAATGTAGCTTACTTTACTTTTTTGCACGTCATGTCAAGCTGGGGCTTTTCGCGCTCAGAGAATCAGCATTGCTATTTATCATGGCATTGCTACCTTTCTCGGCACGATTCCGAGAGACACCGATTTGGGCCATGTTTTCTACTTTTATTAATTAAAAGGAATACCTAATCCTTTGATATGATTTTTTTTTTTATTATTTTTATGCCAGCTGAGTTTCTTGCCGGTTCTTCTCAGAAGGCTAGTTTCCGAACCGGTGGTAAATTCCTCGACATTCATAAGTGCCTTACCAGGGCCTAAACTGAGTAAATCATTTTCATTTTAATTTTCATTTTTATTCAATAAATGTGGTGTACTTGCCTTAAAGACAAATGAAGTAGCGGATTAGAAGTTGGTAAAGATGCAAATATGATTGATTTTAAAAAAAAAAAATTTTGGAAGAATTAGTTTTTAGTTGAGTATTTATCTTTATATATACAAAAAAAGTTAAGTCACTAAGATAAAAGAGCGCTACCGAAATTTATGTAATAGTATGTGTGAGTGAAACCGCTAGCTATGTATAATTCTGTTCATAATGTTTGTGACAATTTAGCTTATGACTCAGTGTAGATAAATATTACCTGAGCACCTAACAGGTTGCTTATCGCAAGACGTGCTCGGCTTCTTAATGAGAATCAGAAAGTGTCACGCAAATTTTATAAAGAACTAGTTTCACCTCGTGTTTTAGTCGATTTCAAATGTAAAAATAACGGTTACTGTATTCAAAATTTCATAACTCAGCATTTCTTTATTTGATTAGTCTTCTAACAAAAATACTTTCAAATCGTCAGAATGATACGATTACACCGGATTATACATGCTACCGTCAGGTTCGGAAGGTTGCTTTTACTGAGAAGAACATGGCAAGAAAATCAGTAATTATTCTTTTCAAAAAAAAAAATGTTAGTATAGTGACTGAGACGGCGATGGACTCTCCCTCTGTCACGTTGGCACTTAATCAGCTTCTGTGAAATGTGGGTCTTGTTGTTACAACACCTCTGCTTACCCCTTCGAGGACCCTTCTGTTCCTTAATTTGAGAAATACACATAACTTATAAATATAAGACTATAGACACAGCTCCAGTGCACACAAGTCGATAAAAAAAAATCATGAAACTTAATTATATTCTTATGTAAGTATCTTAATAACATAATATTATTATTACTTCGTTACCTCTATTTAAAAACGTATCCCGCATTGAGCCTCCTTTTTTAAGTTGGATAAAATAGAAGCGTATTAAAAGGGCAGCTTCGTGCACTAAAACTGAGTACATGCCGTGAACACATGTGTATGTGTTCACGGCATGTACTCAGTTTTAGTGCGTGTGCACGTGTACTAGAATCTCAGATCAAGTCGGGCTAATCCCGATAGTATAACTTCGAGCGTGACGCGTGTTCCTGCTTGTAATTGCCGCGTTATTCACTGAGGTTTCTCCGCATCGAGCTCGACGACGAGTGTTAGTTTCAATCATAAGAAATTGATAATACATCGAGAATAAGCTAAAACGAAACGACTGGACCGATTACAACAAGACTTTCACTGGCAGATAGCTAATGTTACAAGGAGTAATTTAGGCTACTAAAAATATTAGTGTTCCGCAGGTCACCCATGAAATTAGATTACATTAAACAGCTAGTTTTTAAATAACTGTTCCATACATAAACATCATTCAAATGGAAAATTTCTTCGCTTGGTAACAGAACACGATACAAAACAAGATTTATCCAATAATTAAATTAGTAACTCTCTTCCGTTTACTTTTCATTCAATTATAAATACTATTGATTTCAAAAGGATTGGATGGATACAATTGGATTCCTTATGGAATTTCCATAAATTCATTTTCGTATCAGTATTAAATCTTGAATATTTGTAATATTACATAATTTGATTTATTGTATTATATGCCTAAACTTTAGATTGAAAAATATTTCTACTTTGCATCCAGGGCCTGGAGACTAAGTAACATTATCCTCACGCTTCACTTACAGGCATGACATAGGTCACATGTCTGATTTATATCACTTCCATACAATTTTTATCGCCTTTATCAGCGAAATAGTTCTTCTTACTATACTTACTATAAACTTTCGCAACACCTTGAATGTCACTTGCGTATTGACTGCCTTATAAAGAATGAAATAAGGCTCCACTGCTACTCCTCCCCTCCACGGAGCGCTGGCAACTTTACTCACAGGAAAAATAATTTCTGAGGCATTATTTGGCCACAGAAGGTACCCAGTAGAGAAGCATGAACGGAAATGGGGGCCAACTATGATCGTTTAAGCAGACCTATTTAGAAATGCTGAGCTTGACGTTTCATTTGTTTACCGAAAAATGAAACATTAAAGCTAAGAGGTTTTTAATATGTAGTTCTCCTTAAGTCGATGATGGTAGGCCCCTTGTTGTGCAATACGTAGATCCTTCATCTTGAATCAGCGGGGCCTTTCAATTTTATATCGGTAGGATATGGGTGACCTCAGTGGCCGGTGTCACCAATGTTGAGTCACGCAACAGCTTGCCAGGATCAATTGTTAGCTGCAACATTGTCAAATCTTATTCCTATTGATTACCAATTGAGTGACGGTGGCAGTGAGGTTAACTATGTCTCCCGTTTGAAATTCAGAGCTGTCCGACTGGGGATCGTTACAGAAGATCACAGCTAAATCATGCTACCTTAGTAGTATTGTGTCCCCTGGTGCCCTACCAGCTGCACGCGGGAGGATTTAATGTCTGCCACGAATAATGCTGTTATAGTTGCTAATATATAATTGCGATTGGAGGAAGTAGTATTGTGTTCCTGTGGTGAGTTAGGTCAACAGGTGGGCCATGGGCTAGAGGGGAGGAGTAGAGTCGCTGTGCTAGTGGATAGTGGGACTCTTCTATCCGACATATTAATGTTGGCACAGCGATTCCACTCTTTATAACGTGGCCAATGCGTGACTGACACTCTGGTGTTGCTCATGTTCATTAGCTGCAGGAGTCGCTTACCATCAGGCAGACTATTTTTGTTTGCCACCTTTGTTGTACATAAGACGGTCCAAATAACTGCTGTATTTTAAACTTATGATGGCCAAGAGAATTGTGCCATCGCTGCACTGTTCATCATCATCTTTTATACAAGACAATATTACTGAGAGACACGTATGTATTATTTCATTATCGTTGGAAGCTGTGGCTACGAATTATGTTTTGCATATGTATCCTGTCCTAACTGTTTTAAGAATTTATAAACAAAACATTTGTATCATGCATGAAAATCATACATAGTTATAAGAATATCATATTTGATAATATTGACAGAAGCGCCCCGCAAATGTATTGAATTAAACAATCCGCACAACGACCGTTGTTGTCGACAAAATGCAGTATTTATGAATCCGTGTGAAAATTGGCAATTGAGGCAGGTGTGCAAACAGTAGATGAGGCAGCAGCGTAATATCCGGGTCCGAGCAGTCCCATCATATCCGCCCCGGGCCAGAGCATCGATTAGTTCTGTTCTGTGTCGAAAGGCAATTAATTACCTACTCGTAATCGGCGAACTTTCATTACCGGCATTATTGAATCCGCACTAATAATGTGAATGCGAAGGCATCCTCTTTAACTATTGCAATTACTTAACGAAGTAAACCATTGGCTACAAATATATAGGTTTTTGTCACAGTTTAAATATAAACTTTATAAGCAGTTAGGAAACTAGGAACGTATCGTTCTAAATGATACTACTCACACAGACAGAAAACGGAATAGGCGTAATGACAGTAAGACGTATCACGTCACGACCGAACGCATATACGTCATTCACGTATTTTACTGACATTTCATAATCGGAAAATATACATTCTTTTGACAGTATTTAAATAAAAGAGTATATTTTTAAATATTTTAAATTGACATCCCTCACGCTCGTAGAGCAAACGTTCTTATTTAAAAAAAGGCATATATTCCTAACTGCTTGTAAAACTTATATTTAAACTGTGGTTACGTTTCGTTGAGCTCTCACCAGTCAGTACTTTGGGACTAAAAATGCTTGCATGCTGTTTTAACTGCCGAGCGTTAACGACATTGCTTGTAGCAACCTCAATGGCACTAAAATGCCACATAGGTGCACAGGAGTAGAGTGAAGTACGGCGCTATGCAACGCATAAATGAAACATAGGAGTACTACATTGCACTTTATACTTCAGTTAACAAAGTTTAATTCAGCGTGTGGAATAAAGGTATTGAAAATCGTCGAGCTGTGTCCACTCATGGCGACTTTTCTTGCATACAAATGAGACGAAAACAATATGTCAACCGTATGTGAGTCTGTCATTTTCCGCTACGAGTTCTACCTGTGGTTTCCAAATACTTTGTCAGTCGGGCCTTGTTGTTTAAATTATGCAGGGATGTCCTTTGTCCTACCTACGGTCAAAGTAAAAGGTGCCTTGATCATAGTGTGATAAGCATGTATTTTAATTATATGTAGAGTGGAGATTTCTAACTTTGTAAGTGCCATTGGAACTGCACACATCGGCAGAATTAACGTAACAAATAAAAGTGATCCGAGCATTCTAATTTTTCTTATTGGCAGTCCTGTAAGAAATTACCTACTTTGATAACAATTTTTTGTATTATCAGAGATATAGTATGAATTAATTATGTCGTGAGCTGTATTTGTATTTGTGCTCGACCGATGATTTAATTAATTACTTACTTTCCAAACCCTGTAAAAATTTTGCAACAATGCAACCTCTTTTCAAAGAGGTTGCACGTCGTCTGGTAGAAGCCTCACGTGACAATTGGGCTGGGGCTTTTCACGTTCAGAGAATCAGCATTGGTATTCAACGATACAATGCTGCCAGCCTTTTTGGCACGATCCCGAGAGACACCGATTTGGGACCAGGTTGCCTACCATCATCGGTTTATGCAGAGCGTATTAAAAACTTCTCACCTTTGAGGTTTCATTTTGTGATCCCAAAATTAAACGTCAAAGCTAAGAAGTTAGTATGACGTCACTGCAACAACGATGATAGTAGACTCCAATTTTCTTGTAATTAGTTTTAAGTACTGTTACTGTAAATGTTCCCAGTTATTATTGAAATCAAAAATTAATTACACTTTGATTTCTTATAGGTACGATATAGAGGAATTTTTGATCAAAAGTTCGTTCATTCGTACAAAATATAAATTCCAATATAGAAAATTGGCCACTCAATTACTCAACATATTTCATTGGTGAAGTGCTTCGATATAATTAATGTGAAACTACCTTCTGCCCGGAACTCCATCTGCGCAGAATTCGTAATATTATATATATTCGTAATATTATTTGTGGTCGGCGCAATGTGTTTTTCTCTCTTTCACACACAAACTAAAGCAGGGCTTGGTTGGTTACCAGACAACGGATATATATATATATACATACATACAATTTAAATACATACTAAACACCCTAACACATGGCAACCACAAATGCTTATCACAAAATGTTTGCACAGACGCGGGAATCGAACCTGTGACACCTAGTCTAGCATTCGGATATACTAAACACTATACCAACGGTGTCGTAAAAGAGATGTTTAAGTTTAACATTTCACAAAATACGTGTTCAGTTGTTGTAAAGATATCAGTGATGCGCAGGCGCGAGCTACGAACGTGCGCACGCGCCTCTAACTCAAGGTGATCAACATAAGATGATCACAGCTCGAGCGCTCGCCTAATGTCACGTTTCTTATTTAACTCATGATGGAATGTAATTGACTATATTTCATTTGCTCACATCTTCAGCCTTTGCACAGAACTTAATACCTGAAGCTATCTATTCAATACTTAAAAAAATCAGAGTCCCTTACTGATCATATACTTATCAGCCCAATTCGCTGCCGCGTTTTTCTGTAAAGTTTCTCACCGTCGCACTCGAAGATATGCTCAAACTCAAACTCCAACGCAAACTCAAACTTAAATATATCTTTATTCGATTAGACTTTATACAAAGTACTTTCAAATCGTCAGAATGACACAATTATACAGGATTATACATGCTACCGCCAGGTTCGGAAGGTTGCTTTTAGTGAGAAGAACCTGGCAAGAAACTCAGTGATTACTCTTTTAAAGAATAATATACAGCTTTAAAAATACAAAATCAATCATTCATGAAATTGAACTGTATCGTCTAAGTGTTATGTATATATTTCCTACGATTGAATCCGACGGTCAACGTCGAGTTCGACATTGAGAGACCTACAAAATAACGGGGCCGGTCCTAGGACCAGATAATTTCGTCGCCGTTAAAACATGTCCTAACTTTGGGGAACTGTGATATGGAGTTACAGTCTCTAGTGTGTAAGAGATAAGAGATCTCCTGTAAAATTTGGAGCTGACCCAAATTTCTAACGGAAGATCTCTTATGCACGTCTCTTGAACCCTTGTTGTATCGGTTTTTGGTTACCTAGCAACCGAAGTAAAAACTCAGTCCAAGCCAAATCGGGTCGAATGACCATTTGTCCTCATGTTTATGCTTGTAACAATGATTAAACGCACTGGACTGTATGATCCAATGTTTCCTCCGTGAATATACACAAGTGCTTCGCTGTTGTGCTCCCAGAAGCTTACCAGTTTCTCTCAGGTACGACTTATACTTAAGCTACTTAGTTAAGAGTCATCGATGACCTAATTCGTGTATTCATTCTGATCTTATACATGACAGGTATGCGAAGATATACGTATTAGGTATATAGATAGAGCTTAGTATAATATATAATGAATCAGAAATCAGTTTCAATGGAGCGAAACAGAGTGTAGATAATCTATACATACAGATAAATAAAATTGAAGTGTCTCTTTGTAATTCCAAAATAACAGCTTTTCACCAAATGCATATGAAAGCATATACACTACAAAAAAACCAAGTTTTAAAATGTTTCTCTGTCTGTCAGTCCGTCTGTCTGTCTGTTTGTTCCTGGTAATCTCTGAAACAGCTGGACCGATTTTAACGGGACTTTCACTGGCAGGTAGCTGATGTATCAAGGAGTAACATAGGTTACTTTTGTTTATTAAAAAATATTAGGGTTCCGCGACAATAAGGGAGAAACTAAATCCACGCGGGTGAAACCGCGGGGCACAGCTAGTATTTAATATAAACTCACAATATTTTGGCAAATATATAACAAGACCGTGAAAATATAACTCACACGCGGATCATTGTAGGTAAATTATATTAATCCTTCTTTCATGAAAGACCAGGGGGGCAACTATGATCGTGTTTAATTTGGTTAAATCACAATATTAATCGTCAAAAGTAAGCAGTTCTTAATGTCTTAGTATAGCCGTAAAAATGTGTATATTAATGTACAATTCTAAAAGAGTTCCTCCTTGAAAATCACTGTCAGGAATGGTTTGAATTGGATTGTCATTCAATTAGCTGCTGGACGTGGCTTATCCAGTGTCATATATCCTTTGAGGAAGGTATGTTCTACGTTTGACACCAAATCAAATGAAGTGTGAGTGGAATTTCACATAATGACAATATTAATTATTTAATTTAAAAGTAGACAACCTCAATAGTTATACACAATAGTATAACAGGACCTGCGAAGGTTTCAGAATAATCTAACAAATATAATATTGTATAGCATAAATGTATCCTACGCGAGTCGCGGATAAAAGCTACCAATTATATATAATTTAACTGATTGTTATAGTTGGTCTGATCGATCTTTATCACCGTCAAATTAATTATAAGACGGATTTCTTTTGCTAGTAAATTGATTATAGGGAGCATACGAACCTACATTTTCTCAATCGTCTGTCTATATTATATTTCTTCGTTGTTGTCAAACCAGGTGAATTCACGGGGCGTCGCTAGACAAATAAATAATCTCGGACACGTGTAGGCATTGTTTAATATTCCTTTCAATTTTATAGAAATTTCGCATAATTTTATCATATTTCAAATACATCTAGAGTTGAAAACATTTACTTGGAATTTTGCTATTCATTTTATAAAACAAAGCAAAGGGTGCGTGTATTTATTCATTATTTTCAAGTGGGTTGAGATTTAATGGAAACAGTGTAAAGGAAACATTACAATACAATTGAGATTTCATTCTTATTGAGACAATATTGTCCAAATATTAAATAATAGCAACAATTTCTAGGTGTCCATAATGTGTGTGGGTTTTAAACCTACGGTACAATTTAAGTATATTAAAATCAGAAGAGTGTGAAGGACATACAGACGGGTTGAATAGGAGAAACAGGAAACGTTTGCGGAAGAGAGCATGAATATATTTCTAATACATTAAATTAACACTCAAATAAATGTTTATAATGACCGCCAGCGATGCCACGAAATAAAAAATAACACAAAGCCAGCTCCCTTTCATTATCGGATCAAAAATTACGGTGAAGGTAACGTACGTCTGGGTAGACATATTTCGTCTAATAGGATAACTCTTCTGAGGTCAACTGAGATAATTGGGCACCACTATACTTATACCTAATACAAGACATGGTTTAAGCGAGGACTAGACCAAACTCGGACTAAAATTAAGTCTATCCCTTTTTTAATCCGTATCGCAGAGTAGGAGCTACTTTTAAACCAACCTACTATCTAAGAATATGTTTTGTAATTTGGTTAGAGACTGTTTTGTGTATAACAAATTAGGCTTGGGAGCCAGGAGGAATCGGAACAGACCTTGGTTGGTTTACATAAAACACCGTAACTTCGGCAATCCTAGTATTTATTGGTCCAACCACAATATCGATTTGAGCACACATCGACGTTTGTCATAAAATATATACGTAACTTAAAGAGAATCTCAACATCGAGATATAGGATAGTACAGCGCCATCTCGGGAGAAGATGGCTAACTATATAGAAACTACGTTAAACAATTTTTAACTTCAGTATTTTCTAGAAATTCTGGTTTTACTTCTTTATATATTACAAGTAAATGTAATAGATTATTATTCAGTTGTGCTTTGTCAAAGTAAAATTCAATTAAGTATGCACCATCACTCTCTATCGATCATGTTATTTGACCGGTTTTAAGCCATAAATCACCCACGCCACATGAACCACGGTAGTATGAGTCACGTATATTAACAATGCATCAGAAATTTTACTTTATTTTATTTTTTTACCAGTCTGTATCGCATTCCTATAGTTATAAAGGTTGTTTTCGTTTGACTAAATATTATGGAGTGCGGTGTTTTCATACGAATTACTAATAATGTGAGACATAACGTGTTTTAGCAGATAAGTACTAGAGCAAGCTGGTCTTTAACATTGAGATCATAAATTATTTCTATTTTTGCATCTTAGAAAAGTTATAATGCAAGAGAAAGTAGTGTCTAAGAATTCTTATTATAATAAATGCAAAACCTGTTTGTTAGGTAGCTGGCAGGTTACAAGCAGATGTTACAAGGAGTAACAAAAGCTACTTTTATTTAAAAAAAGGGTACCGCGAAATAAAGTCTATGTGGGTGAAACCGCGGGGCACAGCTAGCTAATAATAAAGGTGAAGAGTGGCCATAGTAAGCAAGTAGTAGTTATTTGTTGTCGTTCTGTTTGGCTAGTGTGAGTCACTCCCAACAAATGGAGACTGCTGGCGGCAGGTGTGAATTTTTAATGTTTGCTTAGTTCATGAAACATACTTAATGCGGGGAAACTCAAATATATTTTATTTATTTGTATTACGGACTTACGTGAAATATTAAAAAAAAAAACAAAGCTAGTTTCCAAACCGGTGGTCAGATAACCGACGTTTTTGCCATGGAATTGGAACTTACTAAACCTGTGCTTTCTTACGGGGCGGATCCAGCATTGGCACCAGGAGAGGGTCACGTAGTCGTTCGTTACCAAACGTTTGCCGTCATACAAAGTTATTATATTATATTAAATTAATTAAATATTGAAGGCATGTAGTTTCATAAAATCTGTATGGTGACAAAATATATAAATAAAATCATTATGTTCAATTAGTGGTCCACCTAAGTCCTGGAACCAGCTCAGGGGGGGTCATGACCCCCATGACCCCTCCTAGATCAGCCGTTGGTTGTTACATATATTAGTTTAAAGATACTTATATATTGCTCTCGGAAGAATGCTTTTACTGTAAAGGATCCAATAAGACACTGTGGAGTTACTCATGTATAAACAACGCCCTTACTACAAAACATAGCTCAAACGAAGACTGGACACGAATATTGGACTAAAATTATGTATATCCCTTATTAAATCATATCACAGAAAGAGACGGAGCTCTTAAAACAAGTCTTGGTCTTGTAATATAGTTTTGTTCGTTACAAAATGGACGCAGCTCCAATGCAGTACCATTTGTATACTTACAATTGTATAGCTTGAGATGTCCACTCCTATATATAATTATAGGAAACTTCATCACGGAATTATAGACTATTCTTCTTCATGTATGGAATAAAAAAAAGTCTAATGCATTTTGATATAAGCATGTAAAATAAAAATGGGTATATTTCAGGTCAAAAATGTCACGCATAGCATACCTCCTGGCGTTGGCTGGGGCCGCGTCCGCCCAGTTGACCCTCGACGGCATCAGGTGCGGGCAGCTGACCTGCCAGCTGGACGAGTACTGCTCCCCGGACACTAACCGTTGTGCCCCTTGCACCGTGGTCTGCAACAAAACTCATCACAACTACGATGCTGGACTCTGCGTCAAAGAGTGCCAAGGTTGGTTTGAAATACTACTTTACGTTATATGTCTAAGATTTGAAAACATTTGCACTTTTTACGACATTGGATATCGTAAATAATCGAGGTGGTATATGATTAGTTAAGTCTCAGGACCAATATTTAAACTAATACTGGGATGTTTTATCTTTAAAGTCACTACTGTAATTAACTCAGCTATCCCAAATTCTCGACCAATTATGGAAGCCGCCCTCTTGTTGCTTTTTCATGTTTGCACCAAATACAACACAAAGGCACTGAAATAGATCATAATCATTTCTGAATACCTGAAGAGTTGTGTATCATATTTTGAGGATTAGTAAA
The DNA here is from genome assembly GCA_964035505.1 of Watsonalla cultraria. Lineage (NCBI taxonomy): Eukaryota > Metazoa > Arthropoda > Insecta > Lepidoptera > Drepanidae > Watsonalla > Watsonalla cultraria. Next base: position 13,233,063 of record OZ037711.1, read on the forward strand.
GACTAAGAGCCAAGAATAACCGGCCAACATTTTAACATTGCTTTAAGTCTTAATATATTTTTAGTTTAACACCCAGCTCGTGACGGATGAAAGAAAGCTGCATGCAACTGAGATGCGAGTGAGATGTGTGGCTTGGGATTTGACAATGTTGGAAATGGGTTAGTAATGAAGTCTGAAGATGTAACTGAGAAACTAAAGTTGAAGTTTGTAATGTTATGGACATGTTATGTGGGAGGAATTAATACAATGTTGCAAAATAAGTATTGATTCTGAATGTGGATGGTTACAAGGGGAGAGAGGTAGACCTAAGAATCGTTGGATGCATTGTGCGAAAGATGATGATATGACGGCTTATGGAGAAACACATTGCGTCGATCACAAATAACATTGGAGGCCGGAAGACAACGACAGAAGAACACTGTACACTTGCAAATTGTTTAACTATTTTGTTTCGAATATGGATATATAATATATAGGTCACGAGGTGTTTTTCACTATATAAAAACCAGTGGGTACATTTAGTAGCTTGGATGCGCGACTTCGTCTGCTTAGCTTAGCTCTTGGGATAGAAGCTATCCAGCGTTTTCGCTGAGATTTTTGATGATCCTATCAACCTGTAACTGAGTATTTTTCACTAGTCAACTCGCTAAATCTAGGTAGATCAGATAATTAAGACATAAAAAACAATTATCTGAGTAATTTCCAAGAACCAAACTAAATTACAGGATACATTTTAACGAGTCTTATAAATTTTTAGACGATCAAAGACGCTAACATATTATATCACTACATAGTATAAAATAAAGCCGCTTTCTCTGTACCTATGTATGCTTAAATCTTTAAAACTACGCAACGGATTTTGATGCGGTTTTTTTTAATAGATAGAGTGATTGAAGATGAAGGTTTATATGTATAATAACATCTATTAAATAGTACTGCTATTTTTGAGATTTCTATAGGCACGCTCCAGCCGCCCAGGCCGGCCGGAACCGCGCCTATAAATAGCGCGTCGGTTACTGGACCGATTTTTTCAGTCATTTTTTCAGTGAGGCTATAGTATATTTTATACCCGCGCGAAGCCGGAGCGGGACGATAGTTATTTAAAAAAATTCAAAAGAATATCGTTATTCTTCTTGGGTTCGTCGTGATGACTAATCGTGTTGGCATAGAGCCTTTCTATAGTGTCATGCGACTATCAACTTAATGCCTCCGATTTAAAGCTCATTACTTATTCGATTAACTTGTGCAACCAGTTTTGTGACCGCAAACCGCCTCCCGATGTATCGGCACTGCTCTAACAATTGTCCATCTCAGTTGCACTTGAGCGAGGAATGCGTAGGTTTCAGGTCAAGAGTCTCAGGCTTGCGAGTGGGATACACTGTATTATAGGATCAGAATTATATGATGCTGTATGTATGTCATCTATTTACATAAATATAAGAGAAGTGACTGCTTGCAATGTCACATTAACAGCTTTTCGCTAAATGAATATGAAAGTATATACGGTAATTACGCTAAAAAAACGCTTTTTGTAAATAATCTCTTTCTGGCAAACTGTTCGTCTGTCTGCCTGCCTGTCTGTCTGTTTTTTCGAATCTCTAAAACGGTTAGACCAAGTTGAATGGGACTTTCTCGGATAACTAATGTTACACATACATTTATTAATAAAACGGCCAGAATACAATGAAAATAAGCTTATGCGCGGAGCACTACTACTCTAAAGTAATATAAAAAAAAATTAAGCGTTTGTTTGAATTCCCTAATCTCAGATTGATGTGAGAGTAAAACTAATTAATCTAGAAAGGCTTTATAAAATAAGTGACCAATAGGAGGGAAGCATATTGATGCTTATAGATATTTTTACAATACGAAAATCGAGAGAAATTATCTCTTAAGTACAAGTGACAAAGTTTATCTGAAAACCATCAGTAACATTTCAAATTCAACCGAAAATAGAGTCTCACAAAACACATCTATGCTCTGCTTTCACTGCCCTATGGTGAAGATCACGATCAGAAGATGAGATGATGAAAATACTCCTGATGCTCGAAGCCTTTTCGTGCCACAGAGGTAGGAAGATGATGACGACAATGGAATATGGTCGTTATATACTGTAACATGCAGTGCAATACATTACGAGTACATAACCTGTAGTAGACGTAAGGAATTTGATTTTAAAGGCATAAAGTGTAAGCTCAGATCCAAGTATTAATATCTCTTTTCATAGTATTTAATATCGACGCGAAAGCGCATATTCACGACACGAATGTATGCACGTGGAATTTTAGTAAGGGGTGCTCAACAATAGGCGCAAACGTTATGTACGGACGTTCCGGTCTGTTGATTTCAACAGGTACCTGTACCGACGCTCACGCACACATTGCATCTATCGTGTAGGATCGCGCACGTGTGCTGTTTGTAAGTGGTCCAAGTCGAATCCCAAAGTAAATGCATCACAAGCGATTTTTTTATCACAGATTATTTTCGTCTCAGATTGAATGTTTTCTTTTTATGTGCCATCTTAGCGATCAATGTTGGGATGTTGCGATGTGTGGTGTAACGAGATTTGGAAAAAAGGAAAAGCCTTAAAGTAGCACCAGTGAATGAGAAGTTGAAGCATAAACAGTTGTCGTGGTATGGACATGTTATGCGGAGGGATGAGGATAATGTTGCCAAAATAGTTTTGTATATGAATGTGGATGGTTACAAGGGGAGAGGGAGACCTAAGAAACTATGGATGGATTGTGTGAAAGATGATATGGCTAGAATGGGAGTGAATTCAGAGATGACGGCTGATAGAGAGATTGGAAGAGCAGAACACATTGCGCAGTCCACGAATAACATGGGATAAGGGCAGCAGGATGATCTTAGTGGTCAATGGAACGCTATGGATGTAATACGATTTAGTTTTCTTTTTCAACGCCGTCTTGGCCACAAGTTACAAGTCAGGGAGCCGTTAGTATGAGACAGATGTATATGATGTGGTCTGACACTATCATACAACGGATCTATCATAGCGATAAGAGCTCGCTCATAGGCCGCTGTACTCTCATAAACTTTTGTTTTTGCATCATCCGCTTACACCTGTGCGTGTGTTAGTGAACCGTTCATTATAGGCGTGTTTGTATTAGCCAGCGCTGTCAGCTCTATGGGTGCATTGAGGGGTCTTCTGTTGACACAACTTGTTCACAGTTTACTTTCTTATCTAAAAACTTTTTTTTTCACTTTGGGGTCTCAGGTAGAAGATTATTGTGGGTAAAATGTAGTTTGCTCGATTTCTAATTTTGGATTAAACATTTTTGGTCTAAATAATCTTCATTTTAATTGCGTTATCTAAGATTTTATAAGTATATTTTTTAAACTGTTTTAATTATATTTCAGTTATCGAAAGAGTTCTCGGTCCTCATACACTTTTCTCGACACATGTAAAATGAATTACATGAAACAGATTTCAAAACGTGATTCGTGTTTGATAGAAAGTTGAGGCTGAACTATGGCTGGTCATTGATGTATGCACGAACGTTACGTTGACCAGCCTTTGATGTAGTGTAATAAAGGACAGGAGGAGATCATGAATTAATATGGTAGCAAAAGGACGGCTTCTTACTATATTAATAGATGGTATTATTTCATTAGCAGCTTTAAATGTACATTTTAGAATTTACAAGCATTTCTAATAATCTTCACACGTCTTTTTTAGTCAAATTTGGAACTTAAAAAGTGATATGGAATCTATCCTGTCAGCAAAGTACATTATAAAAACAATAACAATCAGATAACCATAAGTCACTGTTGGTTAACCATAATTAATGTAGTTTCCTCAAATGTATGAGAGTCGACCTTATGTAGTTTCTCTTTTGTGTCGGAACTCGGCATTTGCAATTTGGAAATGCATTCGAGGTCGGTATTAGGTCCAATTCTAATAGTGTGTGTAACGGAGGTGGCTCCGATCACTCTCTAACTGTAATTCGTGTGTTTGTGAATAAACACAGGAACACTTCACTGAGACTTACATTACACCCTTTAGTCTGCGTATATAATTCAGCTACATGGATGATATTATATTTGTTGTATTCTTCTCGTTTCCAGGTTATCTGCTCGATTTGCGGTACATGAAAAGGTCCGATGAAAGCGTGTCATCTCCTGACTTAAGTGGTGGGTATATTTACTCGTACATCATGATTAACATCGTACTAATTATCATTAAAATCACATTTAATGGCCATATTGTCATTTACCTCACTTCTCTCCCCTCTTTGTCAATGTAATGCATACTTCTGGCACTTGTGAACTGTAAATTCTAAAAGCGTTTCTTAATTTCCGCATCATCTTTAACATATTTTTTAATTATGTCCCTTGCGAATTTTATTGCTCCTTAGGATGACTTGTTTGTTTTTTATAACATTCCGAAGGTACAGTGATTGATATAGTCTAAAAGAGTGGATATTTCATTCATCATCTCCCTGGCCTTAATCCCATGTATTTGGGGTTGGCACTTGGTTCAACCCGATGTGGCTGATCACCTGATTTTTATACGAAGCGACTGCCATCTGACCTTCGCAACCCCTTTTTCGAGGAAAATCGGCAATCTGGGTTAAACCAGTTGTCAGACTCTCTTAGGCCTCTGACTGACCTGAAACGATTGCCAAAGATGTTAAATTGGCAACCGGGACCGACGGCTTAACGTGCTCTGCGAGGCACGGAGGGAACTCGGGCGGTCACCCATCCAACTACTGGCTAGGCGTATGGTTTCTTAACTTCGCTGATCGAATGATATGCGCAATAGCAACTGTGCCACGAGCTCCTTTCTGGATATTTCATTATGAAATTACTAATGACTATCGAGTATCTATGTCTCGAATCAGATACCGGAATAATTAATGGAAAATTTCAAATATGTAATGTTTCAATCAGAATAGCCGTAATTGTACAGAAAATTTTGCTATTGCGAATGTTCGTGTAATATTGCGAATACCCACTGCAGAGCTCTTGTATTATTGTTCAGGTCAAACTTGCACTGATTACAAAACACCTTCAATGTTCAAATTTGCACTGCGATTATATCAACTTCGTGAAATTTAATTACGCAAAATAACTCGAAATACAGTTTTCGAACTACCCATCGTAGCACAATATTCGCAATACAGGAATGGAATGCATCAACAATGTTGCTACTCAACAAATGTATTTTACAGGTATTTGGAGAGCTTAATTAAATCACTCCAATGAATATTGCAGGATTGAATGTTATTTGTGCTTCAATCAATTAATTTATGAACCTGATTTTGAGGCTCGTATTTCAACAATGTTCACTAATTTTGCATCCTTGCGAGTTTGATATATTGAAACTTGTATTATTCCAAATGTATGTGGTATTGCAAAGGTTCTGTTCTTGGTGTATATTAGTAGCTCTGTCCCCAAGGTGTGCATCGTCAGGCGCAGACCGCGCTGATCGTAAGCGGGATAGCACTAGCAGTTCTCCTGCTGATTCTGATCATCTTGTGCCGCGGAAAATTTTCTTGGAGATACATCAAGCAGAAATTTCAGCCGGCTAAGGTATGTTATGGAAAATCAATTTTCTGTCCTCCAATACTAATAAACGTATGATAACATATATAAAAAAAATATTGAAGCCCATTTTACTTAATTCTTTGTTCTCATTTTACTGACTAAAAGGTTAGACAGGAATATCTTGTTACTACTTAGATTTTTAACTTAATGTTTTTTCTCGCATATCCTTGTCCAGTGGTAAAGTATTTATTTATTCAATACAAATGAATTATTTAACAATTCCAGAATCGCGTGAAGCAGTACCCAAACGATTTGACTCATCACAATCCCCACGCCGAAATGCCTAAACCTAAACACGAGCTCAAACTAGAGATCAGAAATCCAGAGCCACCGAAGCGACAGAACCAACCTCTTAACGTGAGAGATCTGGAAACTAGGACTTCACATACGGAGAAGAGTCAAGGCGCCACTACTCCTAAAACAATCAGCACTGTACTGAGTAACAGACATCCCGCTGAAGACACCACGTTAGACTTCTCCTATGACAACATGGGCATGAATGTAACCCCGCCTGAACAGCCGACCGTCAGTCAGAAACTCTGAGATCCGGTTACATTAGGTACCGAATCTGTGGGATTTGTCGAACCTTTACACGATGCAGCTACTACTTAAGGGACTGTGGAGACTGGACCAAAATCACTTGTGATTATATTTGTGAATAAATATCCGTGCACCAAATTAAATAAATTCGATGTACATTTTAAATGATCATTCGAATTGATGAAATAATCCATAGGTCTTAGTATGGCTATCCAAATTATAGAAAAATGCATAGAACAATATGACAAATGATTTCGGTATTTCGCTTATATGGGAAAGCGTGACTCCGGAGTCCCTTAACGTCTTTTATATTGAACTTTATCTAAAGTAACGATTCGATTCTCAATTTTATATCATACACTTAAAGTAAATAATTTATTATTAATTTAGCTGATTATATTTCTTCAGGTAAATAGTTAAAGTATCTATAAGCTAGGATTTAAAATCGAATTTGTGTATTATAATTACGTTTATTGCCTTTCGTAGAGCAGCTCAAATTGTATTTGTATATTTGAATTTTATACACTTTTGACATATACACTTAAATAGTATTACAATTTATAATTAAATTTTAGTACTTGAATTAGTCCGTCCAATTATTACATAGTGGGCAATGTGAAGTAACAGAAGCGGTTATTTATTTTAATAATAATTAAATATTTACATCACATAAATTCATTTATAAACGTAATCTGAATAATTATAAGTGTTAAGAACTTTTTATTATAAAACATAGTTTAAAGGATATTTTTTGCATCAAATCAGTATTCGACGTAGAAATTGGAGTGTATTAAGATTCATGTAAAAGATCTATTGATCTATTACTTTCAACGGCCCAAAAATATGAAGGAACTACATTCTGCACCTATTTTAGCCCAAACATTTTGAGCATATTAAAATTTTCGCATTTTTTTTTTATTGCATATTTTATATCGATACGCAGTGTAACCAATGTGTGCGATTAACAGATTTTATTCAAATTTAGTATTATAAAATATATGTTTTTTATTTAAAAAAGCACTAAAAAAATTTATTGGTTACTATGATTTTGTTACCATAAAATTTAAACGTCAAAGCTAAGATATTATATGCGCTGATTAGGCATTCATAGATACCCAGTTCAGGTAAAAACATAATTTTGATTGAAAATGTCATACGGTCGCTTATAAACTAGGCCTAAGTATTACTGCATCACATAGCTCTAATAGTTTATCTTTAATTAGTTTTAAAACCATGTAAACAGTTCGACATTAACTCGAGATCATAACATATCACGAATTCTTATTAATGTAAAAAGAGTATTGTCAGATATATAAATATTTAGCATCACATTACAATGCTTGTGTTTTTGTTGATGAATACATTTTATATATTATAGCTCTATTTCGTAAAAATCAGGGGAGTGAGAAATTTGAGAAGTGCTTACTGAATTTCAACTATTTAACCAAGAATGTTATAATTACGCAAATTCTTCGCTAGCCATACTTTGCAGTGCATACCTGCCGCGTTATTCACTAAGGTTTCTCAGCGTCGCACTCGACGTCGAGTGTTGGTTATAAAAATACGAATTTGAGCCTTATCCTCTATGCATATTTTGTAGGAAATTTATACATTATTATACATAATGAATCAATTTCCTATGATTGTAATCAGCGCTCGTCGTCGAGTTCGACGCTGAGAAACCTTAATGAATAACACGGCTGAGATATCAAAGGGTGTCGAATTTTACGGAGTTAGAACTGGTGAAAACACAAAGTAAAATCACAAAAGAATGGTAATGGAAAAAATTCCCACATTCTTCTTCTCAACCCGTATTAATGTTGATCAATTGTTCTGTGATAGAATCTTACAAATAAACGCCATGAAGCTATGAAACTGCAGTAGTTTCCTAAAAGATGTCGTCTATGTATGTACGACGATCCTCGCCGAATGTGGTCGACCTTCTGTTAACTTTCAATGTCTGACATATACACGAGCCATAATTATTTCAAACTAAAACTCAAAGATATCTTTATTCGATTAGACTTTATACAAAGTACTTTAATATTTATGATCGTGTACTATTTATTGTAAGGAAATCATTTGAACTACTAAGATATTATTTGGGTTACTTAGACCGACCAATAACAATATAGATCGACATCTGCTAACTTACTTATCTAGATTATATTTACTTAACTTTAATTACTTAGATATATTGTACATTGTCGAGTTCGACTCGGGTTGCAATAAAAAAATTCAGCATGGCTGAGGTAGTTTTTCATTTTGTGTATGTAAAATTTGTTCATGTTACTGCTGTTATGGTGTGCGTTTAGCTTCTTGTATAAATGTCTAGTAATCCATGTGAAGCATTTTATACGTTTCATAATTTTTTTTTAAGTTATTTTGAATAGGTGTAGGTCGACCGTATTACCTAAAGGTGCGTTCACGAATACACGTAATGAGTTATAAATCGTGTTAATATAACAATGTTATATAACAAAATATATAACATGACGGTATTAACATTTTCTAAAATCTGTCTGAAAGCGCATTAACTGATATTTTGAAGAATGCGTTGATAAAGCAAAAAATAATTTGCTTCTTAATTTTTATTATTGTTATAGTTGGTAACATAAGTAGTCTTATGTACCGTGCTTTTAAACATAGTAAATAGTTAATATATAGCACATTACTGGGGGCCTACCATCAACGGTCTAAGCAGAGCGTATAAAAGACTTCGGAGCTTTGACATTTCAGTTTTCTACCGTAAAATTAAACATCAAAGCTAAGAAGTTCTTAACACGCGCTGCTTAAACAATCATAGTTAGCCTCGTTTTATTCAGGGTTTTTTGGCTTTTGAAGCATTGTTGTTTTCTTCCATTCATTTGTTGCCCAACAAATTTAAAAACAGGTTTCACTACCCCAAGCATAGATTTTAAACATGTTTGAACTATAATTTCGTTATATATAAAGCGTGGCACGTAGTAATTCGCTGGCGGGTCGTGATTGAACACAGTTATATATACTTTAATAATTTAACCTCTGCGAACATGAAAATATTATTAGCAATATATATTGAGTATTTACTTTACTATCACATTTTTATTTAAGACTAGCGGACATCACGCGGTTTCACCTGCGTAGTTCCCGTTCCCGTGGGAGCACGGAAATAGATATAGTCTATGTTACTTGAGGTGAATGTAGCTTTTCGTTGGTGAAAGACTTTTTGAAATCGGCACAGTATTTTCCGAGTTTATTCATTACAAACATACAAACAAAATTACAAATCTTTCCTCTTTATAACAGTAGTGTAGATAAACACTTTTACTCAATATTCAGACAGTTAGTAAAATTTTAAAACAAGAGATATTTAGTCTGGGAATTTTGAAGCGTGTGATAACGTCCGTGCGTTAATTATATCACCGATCCCTTTTGTAACAATAAACACTTGGCAATCAAAGCGAATAAAAAAAGATTTTTGGCTTGTCGCTAAAATGGTGGCAAAAACCTAGTGTGGGTTTTAACTAAGATCGATGTTGGCATTATGTTGTTGCGATGTACAGTCGACAACCGAAATGCCTTAAATTTTATTCAAAATATAAAGTTAGTCGCTTGTTATATAAAAATATTACAAGGCAAGCAATTTTGAATGTAGGTACCAACGAGACAAGGATGACGAGTCTGCCGCCATATATATAAATATGTACGTCTTTGTATTAATCTATATGCATAGAAGGTCTTCGATGACTCTTACTCTGTCAGCATCTGTAGCAACTTAAACATATTATGGATAAATGATAAAAAGGTGCTATAATCCTCTCTTTATCACATCTAGCAACATGTAATTTTGCCTATCTTTTGAAAAAATAATGTTGAAAATTCCTGTTTGTTCAAGACATTAATTTGCACAGTAAGACTAACTATTATTTTAGGGCACTTTTGTTATTGATTATACATCACATTTTGTATTTTATTCGCTTTTTCCGAGAGATCTGTCTACTTATAAGGGGTCCCCATAGGCTGCGAGATAATTAAATTAATAATATATTGGAAACTTGTTCTAACGAAAACAGCATGTTCTAACAAAAGGAAACATCTTGAGACGGCTAATACGATACACATCACAATGTCTGCATACCTGGTAGTATTAAATATAGTTATTTGTATATTTTAAGATTACTTTAGCAATCCTAGTATGTATAAACGGGCTTTTTACAGCCTTTATAATATAATATACTGAAAGGATTATACAAAATGTGGTTTTGTAAAACGATGCCCAACTCAAAGTAACTCCAAGGAAAATATAAAAAAAAACGTAATTATTATCTACTTTATTCAACAGTTTCCTAAAACTTTCAAGACGTGTGTCTCCTACGCACAGGAGGCGGCTGGGACCTGACGAGTATATGCTGCGTAGCTACGTATTTGCCGCGCCAGGTTTAGGCAACCTTCATTTCTTAGTTTCATAAATTCAATAAAATAATAAGGTATTCATTTTTGGCAGCAGTGTCGTGTTCTCTACCACTACTGAGTTGGGCGTTGTTTTACAAAACCACAGCCTGTATAGTAAACCTTTAATGTATTATTAATTAATTAATTATAGCAATCACTACACCGTCCATACAAGACATTCCAGTAGGTATTTAGTTTAAATATAACGATTATTATAGTAAGTAATTTGTATATTTTGTTGTATAATTAATAATTTAAGGGTTATGTAACATCCATCCAAATTAAATATTGAGACATAATATTTGTTCAAAAATACTCTTAATAATTTTACAGTCTCGGTACTATATTTTCTTAAGACGTCAGTAGTGCGCGAGCTGGCCCAAACGAATTGTATAACTCTGTCAACTCTAAAAATAAAATATATGTGAATATTTTCACCATTATTATGTTATATAATTGCAATATAATAAATACTTATCTAATTATCATTATCACATCCCATGTATTTATCAATTCTACGATATATTTTGTCCTTTTAAACTATTATTAAAGTATTATTAATAACATATATGTAGTAAATGATAAAAATAATAATGATAATCATGCATCTAAATAGCAATTTTCGAAGTAAATGTGCTTCAAATACTAATTATTTTTGCTTTACGTCAATATACAGCATTATCACATAAAGATAGGGCCGTGCAAAAACATAAATTATTTCTAGTTGGTAACAAAAAAAAATTTGGACTCCCAATAAATACCATCAGTAATTAAACATGAATTAATATTAAAGGTGCTTTAAGGATTATAATTAATAATGCTTTGTGTGACTGCAATTTAAATCATTTGAACGGTTTCCATTCGTACCGTAATTAAAATTTTGGACCATAATATTAAGTTCATGCCTATCAAAGCGTGGTCCGAATGCTGTAATATTCATAAATTTAATATGTTATTTTGAAATACAAAGACGCAGTACTCTTTGCATATTATAAGTTTATGGGAGTAAAATGAGAGAAATTTAATTATAACTAACAGGACGTTCCAGCAACAGGTTTAGAGCAGTAATGAAAACATAGCTTTTGTATAAGTTGATGCAAAATGCAATTTAAATCTCACAAATAATATCAAAAGGGGAAAATGAGGAAAGTATTTAGCTGAGCTAATGTTTGTATGAAAAGACATACACTTGGAGACTTTACCTTTGTTCGTGTACACACTAACGTACTTGCTGGATCAAACATTTATTTATTCATGTAAATTTACTTGTCTACAGTTGGAAAGTTAAGTTGGACATATAAATCTGTCACTGTCGGACATCTGTACTAGCATAAGAGCTCATGGTTGGGCCCAGATATTCACAAAAATACCACGGTACCAAACACCCAATAAAAAATCTAAATTAGACTAGGTTTTACTAGGGATAGTCTGTTTCTTCGTCAATTAATAATAAAAATACTTAATATTAATGAAATCGTCCGTATGATCAGAAGAGTTTTGTTACTTGGTAAGTTAGTGTAATTTATTTTCTGCCGAATAATATTCAAATTAAGTACATGTGAATATGTCAACAAATGCAATAGCAAAAACAAATAATTTTTTTTTTTTTTTTTTTTTCACATATACATAATTTTATTTATTACACTAACAGCCTTAAAAACAAATAATTATATGTCGAGCAATACTGAGCGTCGTGTAAGTTTTCTTATTAAATTTACTAACGTTGCAAACTTAAACTTGGTAACGGAAACTTTTTGATGTAACGGGAACGAATAAGTAGTTCCAATTTGAATACAACATGTGTTGACATCTCTTTTGATTTCGATGAAATATTAAATATTACATAAATTTTATTATAACAGTATTTTAATTGTTATATTTTGATCTTTATCGATAATCAAATATACATTATATTTAATTACTAGCTGTGCCCTGCGGTTTCACCCGAGTCGATTTAGTTTCATGCTTCATGTTGCGGAACCCTAATATTTTTAATAAATAAAAGTAGCGTAAGTTTCTCCTTGAAACATCAGCTACCTACCAGTGAAACTCCCGTTAAAATCCGTCCAGCCGTTTCAGAGATTACCCGGATCAAACAGACAGACAGACAGAGAAATATTTTAAAACTTGGTTTTTAGTGTCTGTATCGTGTATACTTTCATATGCATTTAGTGAAAAGCATTAGAAAAAATTTTGGAATTACAAACAGACACTTCAATTTTATTTATCTGTATAGATTTTAATAGCAAGTAATCTTTGTGTAGATTTAATTATGTCGGAATATTACTTAATTAGTTTTAATAAATAGATTAAAATGTCTCTAGCGGCGATTGTACTTAATGAAAATTGTACGATACAGGTAGATAAGAGGAGATTATTAAATAAAAAAATATTTATATTAACTAGTTACTTATATTTAATACTTTTACAATTTGTATCAAGTAAGTGTTAGTATTATATAGTACAGTCGAATTCAAACATGCAACAGCAAAAATAAAAATATCTATATCACACTATATAGGGCCTATAATCGAATATCTTTGAAAATATGTTTGTACTCGACTGAACTTAGGTATTATTATTGGAGCCCTCTGTCAGGTATTCCGTCCATTAATTAAGGCATATATTAGTAATATTAAAGGTAATTAATAATTTAGTTAAAATATAAAAGAATCGAAGGAACGTCACATAATTTTTATTATATCTTTAGTACTTAGAATATACACTTAAAACATCTTCTAAATTTAGATATTGTTATTGGAGTTTATAATTATTAACAGGGTCATTGACATATATTTATAATACTGTCAGTGACCTTTAGACTCGTAATCGTGTTAATGTTTTGTTTGAATACAATGTCTGTATATTAGATTTTTATTCATGACATACAGGTTTAAATTCTAATTTGTTTACTATTTGTAAGTAATTACAATGTCTAGTAATTTTGGAGTTCTAATAGATTTTAAAATTAAAATACCTTTTCTGACACCTTTGAATATTTTCATCGTTGATGCAACACACCAATTTTGTGATCGATTTATTATTTTGATTAAATATAATTATAATTGAGAACCTCCTCTTTTTCTGAAGTCGGTTGCATCCGCCATGAAATTTAATTTGTTGAGACGCTTAGTGTTAGAACAGTTGCACTGGATGACAGATTTCATCAGAAAATGTGGCCATTTGACTACGATGTGTCGTATTATTATTAATCACATGAATATTAAATAAACGAAGTAATCATTTGAAAATTTGTTTAAATGTTTCCCCTGATACACTTTTCATATTTAGTAACTACTCACAAGGGGCCAACTAATCAGCGAGTATTAAGAACAAACTAAGCTTTGACGTTTAATTAGTATGGAACCAAAATAATACACCAAAACTTACTGAGTTACTTGAATGCCAGATTTTCTCCAATCCGGCTCCAAACTAGAGATGTCAAATTGTGTATTTGTTAAAAGCACTGTAATTATAATTTCCAAGTATAAGGTATACTTCAATGTCACAAATAGTGCTTAGGATTTATTCAATTTCATATCTTCTACAGTCTGCATGTGGTCTATGCTTTTTGTAAGGGAACCCATCATACTCATCGAGAACCTTCTCCAATCGCTTTCTTATCATCTTCTGTTTGTGTTTTTCAAGCAGATCAGAATATGCATCTGTAAACGGCAGGATATTTATCCCTCCCTCACGAGTAACTAGTCCAGACAATCCAGGAACCATGCCGATTGGACGCCTATAGCCTGGGTAAGGTATCCCAGGCACAGGTATCATAGGGTGGGTAGGAGCTAGTGGAACTCCATACGGCAAGGGAATCGGTGGCGGGTATATTGGCGCTGGGAACATCATTGGATGGTATATTGGCGGTATGTAAATTTGCGACGGTGCTGGTGGTGGCATAGTGGGTGGTTTCTGGGAATGTTTATAGGAGCAGTAGTCTGGGATTGTCTTTGGGTACCAGTATAGTGGATTGCAAGGGTCCTGTCCTGGTGCGAGCTCGTTAGGTACTGGGCGCACGCTCATACGGTCCATGTAGGTCAGCCCTCCGATGGTACACTCTCCTCTCTTTAGAAGTTTTACTACGATGAGTAGCTGCAATAAAACAAAGTTAGTTTTTATGTTTTAGAATCGCGCCTTTCTGCATTTACAGGCTCTTGAATCTGAACATCTAGAGCTAATACCATAAATATTTTAACGGTACGAATTTTGTCAAACTCCTCGGCTATTCTTTTCTCTTCATAGCTATATCAAGTATTTAATGAAATGTCTCTCAATCAAACGTGACAATGAATTAAGACTGTTTTTTTCTGGAGCACTTACATATTTTTATGTGTTTAATTACTTATGTCTAATTAATTTGTTTGGAATTTCATGCCGTTCTAATTTTTTAATAAATAAATAGATAGTTTATCAGAAATTTTGTACAAAATGCTGAATCTAATTTTATACTGAATAACTCTTTTAGGTCGTTTGGCAACCTATTGTACAAGACTTTTTTTTACCAAGATTAAAATATGTTGTTCGTAAAATATTATGGATTTCTTAGAAGCTTATTCCTTAGTTTATCTAATGGTCGTTGTAAAATTCATCGCCCATCAATCACCTGCCCACGGAGCAGCGCTCGCGGATATTTCGCCAAATTCTTCATTCTAATTGCTAATTTATTTATTTCAAACTTTTTTTTTCAGTTCCTTGTTCGCATTCGGTTCGTAACTTTGATTTTATTGTACCAAAAATACTGTCCAAAATTTCACTGAATATACGATTCTTTTAAGTTAACCATAAGAAACGAACCAATCTTTTAGAATCATATTTTTTTTGGCTCACGGAATAAACTATTCTATGTATACATGAAACTGTTATTCAAAAAATATTAGGAAATGTATAATAATTTTAATTGAAATTACAAATGAGAAACAATTTGTAATACGATTTGTTGATTAAAATGGAATATCGACATGATTTACTATAATATTAATTGTAAACTTACTTTTATAATCAATTTTGAAGCTGCATTCATATTAATTGATTTATTACTCATAATAAATAATGAGACGTGCACTATTTCACTTCAAACACTTACCTTGCGATCCTTAGAACAATGAAACATTTCAGACAATAGGGCTATTTCATTCTCTGTTTAATCACAAGCAAAGTTGATATGAAAATTTCCTTCGTTCGATCATAATCGGAGAATTACATAATAATGCTACAACGATCCTGCCGGTAGATATATGAGCGAACACATTATCTGGGGCCTTACCATGAGCTCTTATTGCCATGATAGTTTCACTCATTTATGAGACAGATGTATGTGACGTGCATACATCTGAATTAACATTTCAATAAGAGCTCATGGTTGGGCCCCTGTGTACTTATGTCTTTGAATTTGCATGCTAGTAAGGGTTGTATTCTCAGGAAATAATTAAACTGATTAAAATCTTTCATCCATAAGATGCTACATTATAGTTTTACAATACTTAAGGCTATTTAAATATTTAATAGAAAGTAGCTTTTCAGTGATTTTTATTAAATTATTTAACTAATTTAGAACAGGCTATGTTTTAACCTACGCAAACTTATGAATGGGACGAAGCTAGCGTATTACATATATTTATTTATTTATTGTATAAGCATTGTGTATTAATCTAGTTTTACTATCGCACGTGTATAACGTCGTTAAGAATTGGTCTCAACATATTTCTAAAAGGTCAGTAAATATAATTAATATTTTTATCAGAACTACGAAGTGCTTTATATTTATGGCACAGAAATGTAACGCCCTTTCATATCAGACGACACCCTGAGAAAAAGAATTTCATAACTATTGAATATTGCACTCAACTCTTCAAAGAGCACGATCATTCGCTTTGACATTTATTTCGATGGCATTTCTTTTGAGTTGCACTCTCACACAGGTTATACCGGGCATTCAAAAAGCTTGGTGTGCTCTATTATATGAGCGGACAAGGCAGTTCTTCATATAGAGATACTAATACACATTATTTCAGTCATGGAGTTTAGGGTACCACGGACCTCAAGTGCCTGGTTACTAAGATACCAGTAGATAGTTCATTCACTTGATTATAAATAAACCTAATTACATAATTTAATTAATAAGTATATAAATGTATCTTATTGCGGTGTGATAAATATAAGATAAACTGTATATATTATAACTAAATAGTGCCTCTCAAATTGCTGTGCCCTAACAGGGTTGTTAGTTATAAGTCATTGTAAGTTAACATTGTATACTAACTTGCAATAAATATATGAATATGAATATGAATAAGATATACAGTAACCATTACAAATTGTGAGTCTATTCAATCGAAGACTTGACTAAACCCTAGTTTAGTATCTAGTAACTAAAACTAAGTCCATCCCTTTTTAAATCCGTATCACAGAAAGAGATAGAGCTTCTTTTGAACTTAGGATTATCTTTGTCATTGTTTGATGTTTTGTAACCCCCTTATTATGATTGTATGTCTTGCCCAGTTATCTTCAGCAAAAGCGGTTGCTTTTGCTTACATCAGAAGGTTTTCCGAACCCAGTTGTAACATTTATAAAACCGTATAATGTATCTTTTTTGTGCCCTTCTGACGATTAGAAAGACCTTTGTAAGAAGTCTTATCGAATATAGTTTTTTTTTTAATTTGAAGGTTGACTGAAAGTCTGTCAGAAAAAGTCAGTCGCGTTATTCACTAAGGTTTCTCAGCGTTGCACTCGTAGTCGAGTGTCGGTTTCAAAGATACGAAATTGAACCTTATCCTCTATGTGCTATGTATAAATTTCCTATGGTTGAAATAACGCGGCTGTTTCCAACTCGAAAGCTTTCCATTTGTGTAATGGAGAGAGGAGAATGAATGAGTTTGAGTTTGAGTACAAATCTTGAGAGTGTGAAGAGATTTTACAAGGGAGGTAATACGGGCTCTTTAAACCTGAGTTTTGGTATTGCAAGGGTTGAATTCATCAAGTCAAGAAAAGTCCTTATCAATATTCCTATAATTATTAAAATATCGACGCCCCTCCGCGGGTGGAACAATTATATACACATATTCTTATAGGCTTATTTTTACACCGGTTCACATCGAAGAAGAAATTTCAATAATAAAATAGTGTTTAATTGATCAGATAAAAACTAATTTTAATTTTTCTTCATTATTTTGATAAATTTGCCATTTTTATATTTCCTGGATATAACCACGGGATCGTTGGTTCCGCGTCCATCATTATCACTCGGCATCTTATCTTGGCGTGATTCCTTTGACTCCAGTATGTCAATTTTCCCGTTTATACCTCCATAATTTGTGACCCCTGACGTTTGGTATGCCTTGGCGTATGCCTTGGCCATGGTTTTGATCATGATCTCGCTCTGCTTTGAAATAGGTTGTTGATAAACTGCCACGGGCCCTATGTTGGCCATCACTCCTATCTTTGGCGCGGTGGGTATGTTCTGAACATCCCTTTTTAGCAACTCCAACATTTGGGTGTATGGAGGCAAGTTCTCGAAGTATTCTCTATCATCTTCAAAGAGTATTTCATCGTCGTAACTAGGTATTTCTAGTGAGTGTCTCCAATCTCTACGCCTCTTTTTCTTTTTGACAACTCGTAGAGGCGTTCCTAATTTAGTGGCCAGTCTAGAGCGTATGAGTTGTTCTAACATCTCGGCGCAGTGCTCCGGGAGATGGAGAGGGTGCCAGTAGAATGGGTCGCACTCTGTAAGGTCCCTGTACCTCTCCTCGAAGTCAAAGTGATCCATGTACGTGACGCCGGTTATCGACCCCATTGACAATCGCACTAGCATTATTTCCGTTATCACCAGGATCGTTACTTTGTACTGCGAACAAAACATATAAATGATTTTACAAAAAATTTGTCATGATCGGGTTTGCTAAAAAAGGGCGTGGGTAAAGAAAAACTGTGAAAAGTGCACAAGGATGATGCTGATGATGATTATAATGAAAAAAAATTATAGGTAGTCCCCACATTGCCATACCGATCTGGCCTATCAGATTAATAAACTATTATAATTTGACTAAAACTTCTAAGAAAAATTAAGATGTGTCAAGACATGTTATTCCTCGTAGCTGAATCAGTTCTGTGGTCACTTTCCTTATAGTCTCCATAGTGTAAATATTTGCTAAATTGAATTATAATTTGATATTCAGTAAAATAATTATGAAATCCACAACGAGCTTAACGAACGCAAACATTATATTTTAAACGCAATTAATCAACGTTTTGCTAAATATAATTAACACATAATAATTTGGAGCAGCATAATGAAATGACAAATTAATGCAGTGTACGTTTTGAGCCAGAATGTGTGAGAGGGGCGATGTAATTTAGTATTAATTAAATTGCAACTAACATACGTTATGGATACACGGTCACTCGTTAACTACATACATTTTAAATCTTAATTACGGGATAGTAATCGCATTTTGAATTGTATACCAATATATTTTAACACACAGTTAGTTTTGCCTGCTAACACAATTTTTGCCAATCATTACAGGACTCTAAGGATCTCTAAGAACGTACAATAATGGGAGAGTCCATAATCTCCCATCTATACTAATATTATAAAGAAGACAGGTATGTATGTATGTTTGTAACGAATTGGCTCAAAAAGTACTTGACCGATTTTCATATTTATTCACCATTTGAATGCTACGCGGAACAACGCGGGTGAAACCGCCTGACGTCCGCTAGTTTCGTATAATTAACAAGCAAGTTACACGATCTGTAACTCAAGAACGGCTGAACCGATTTGACTGAAAATTGGTGGGGAGGTAGCTTAGAACCAGGAGGACGACATAGGAGTTCCTGTGGAATCTAACAAAAAACCTAAAATAACACAATACAGTTTACGCGGGTGAAAGAGCGGGGCACAACTAGTGATAATTTCATATACAATGTTCAACACGACGACTTACCATCATAAAGTTACTCTTTCTGTTTTTGGTGCCAACACCTTTCAATCGTTCTTTATTAGCACCCACTTATTGCATTGTTCGGTCTAGACGTTTTTATTGGTTTCTTTGTGCTAAGTAATGTCATTGTTTTATCGAATCACCTGGTTAGTTACGCAACTGTAATCCATGAATATAGCGTTTTGAATGAGAAAACAATTCAAACCTTTTAATTATAAATTAGCATATATCTAATAATGTCTGTACTAAGATTCTGACAATTTGAAAGTACTTTGTTAAAACTGTAATCGAGTAATGGTGGCTATGTACTATATATTTATAATCCTGTATAATAATGTGAATCTGACGGTTTGAAAGAACTTTATTAAGCGGCGTTTCTCCACTCGCTCGTAGATGGCGCTACTCGCTAACGAATGCGAAATTTGAGTACAAATACACGAGAACCTAAATCGCGCTATAAGAGTTTTCAAGCGCATTGCAGTATATATACAAGTTTCCAACTAAAGCAGTCGGAACCGCGGTTCCCCAGGCATGACACCCGCCTGGCTGGATGATCTTCCCTTTGCTGGGGATGAGCATGATCACTCCCTCTCCCCACAAGTACATCGAAAAAACACAATTATAAGTTCTCTTTGTTAATTGTTTTCTTTTACGAGTATGTGAGTGTATCTATAGTTATATTCCATGAATGTCCAATCTCGGATTTGTCGCGATCAAACATGAATAATTCACTTTTCGTAAAAATTATACGTCGCCGTTTTCAAGGACTTCATTAAATTTCTTCTCAGACATTTGCAGGTTTCGTCACGTTGTTTTCCTTTACCTTAAAGGTTTCACAAATCAATGCACAAGTTTAGAGAAAAACTTTATATTTTAATATAAATTCTCAGGGATTTAAATAATGTACTGCAATGACAGGTTGACGATACAAGGCACAAAGAAAGAATAATTAATTAAACCGTGAATTGAGTAACATATAATATTGAATTAAAAAGTATGTAAGAATTTTATCCTGTCATCCCATCAGGTGTAGCTCTGCGTTTCGTAGCAAATCAGATATGTTGCTCAGCGGATTTAGAAACAGTTTTATAACTACTGGTAACAAAATAATCGGTTGCTTCTTCGTACTATTCCCTGGAACAGAATATAAATCTGTACTCATATTATAAAGAGGAAGGATTTGTATGTAAATATGTTTGTAACAAATTGGCTCAAAAGGTACTAGACCGATTTTAATAATTATTTCTCCATTTGAATACTACTTTATCGCTGATTAATATGAGCTATATTTTATCCTCGTACTCCCACGGGAACGGGAACTAGTTACGACGTCCGCTAGTTACTTATAAATCCAAAAAATCTCAATTAATCTCGCCAAATCCAAGATATATACACGCAGCTAATAGAAATAAGTAACTTTCATTTATATCTGGTGCAGGGCCCGTCACGAATACATACTACGCATGTTTTTATTCACTTCGCGCCACATATATCTATTATAGACAGAGGCAGACTCATAAAAGGATTACTACGTATTGATATGTACTCGCTTTTTTGGCATTTCTTAAAATATATCGTAATCAAGATAGAAAATTATTTAATTACTTAACATACATACCTGCCTGTTCAAACGTCGTATCATTCATGTGTACTGAATGTATTGTTAAAATAGTAACCAATACGAGTATTATTTCAACACGCATATTGTGTTCTTCTCGTTCTCTTAAACCATTATATCAATATAGAGAAACCAATAAAAACGATTTGTAGTCAGGTTAGAATATTATGTAATATAGTTATATATAGTTAGAGTATTATGTATTCGTACATTTCATAATATCAAAATAAAATAAAATAAATCTGGTGACGCCACCCAGAAGGGTTCCCGAAAGGGAGAGCAGAGGTGTTGTCACAACAACACCCACGCTTACCGATGATGATTAAGTGCTAACGGGACGGAGGGCGAGTCCATCGCCGTCTGTCAGGCACTATCCATTATTATTATGTGTTTGAATTCTTCCTCAGACATATGCAGATAATATTATAATTCTTTACAGTAAGTTTAACGAGCAAAATCTTTCGCGGTTCACCAGGCACGACTTCGTCGCAAGTTGTTACATTTCTCTTCATAAAGCAAGCTGCCCACAAGATGATAACTTCGCCCTAACTTATTTTTACATCTATACAGATATATAAAATTGACGTATCTGTTTATAATTCCAAATTAACAGCTTTACACTAACATTTAGCACTAACTGCATATGAAAGTATATACGGTACGGTATGCATAAGAAAAAAAACAATTTTTCTGTCAAGTAATCTCCTAAACGGCTGGACCGAATTTAACGAGACTTTCATTGATAGATAGCTAATGTTGCCAAGAGTAACTTAGGCTTTTTTTTTATATAGTGTTGTGTGAAATGAAGTCTAAGACCGCGGGGCACAGCTAGTTGTAAAATGAAATGAAATCCACATAGAAATCCGATTACTTGTTCAACAACCTAAAAGTTAAGAGGAGAGATAGGGGTGTATAGCGATGACGAGTTCTCCTGCTCGCAGCTACGGTGCTTGAGACTGTACCGTCACCTTACAGAAGATCGCAGCCTTAATAATGCTACCATAGCGTAGCATTGTGTTTTCGAAGAGCTGTGCTATATTTATACACAGCTGTGCCCCGCGGTTTCACCCGCGTAGATTTAGCCTATGTTACTCACTGAAACATCAGCTACCTGCCAGTGAAAGTCCCATTAAAATCGGTTCAGCCGTTTCAGAGACTACCCGGAACAAACAGACAGACAGACAGAGAAAAAAAATAAAACTTGTTTTTTTAGTGTCAGTAGCGTGTATACTTTCATATCCATTTAGTGAAAAGCTGTTATTTTGGAATTACAAACAGACACTTCAATTTTATTTATCTGTATAGATGTAAAGATGTTTAGATAGATATAGATGTATTGATGTATGGATAAGAATTAAAAAGCAATCAAAGCTTTCCCAGTGCGAGGTCCCAGCAATATGTAGCTTATTACTCCATCCACGTTTCCAGTGCAGTCGATTGTAATAAGTCTAGTGCAGGATCGTTATACAAAGAAAAAAGTTCGTTACAACTCTCGTTTCTTTCTAACTTGGTAGTATATAGAGAAAAACATTTTATGTTAGCATCAGTACGTTATGGTTTGTGAATTTATTATTTTAAACAATGTATTTATATATTTTTATACTACCTGTGCCCTGCGGTTTCACCCGCCTAGAATTTGTTTCATCCTTATTGTCGCAGAACCCTTATATTTTTAACTAGCTGTGCCTCGCGGTTTCACCCGCGTAGATTTAGTTTCATCCTTTTTGTCGCGGAACCCTTATATTTTTAATAAATAAAAGTAGCCTAAGTTACTCCTTGAAACATCAGCTACCTACCAGTGAAACTCCCGTTAAAATCCGTCCAGCCGTTTCAGAGATTACCCGGAACAAACAGACAGACAGACGGACAGACAGGCAGACGGAGAAAAATATTAAAACATGGCTTTTTTGTGTCTGTAGCGTGTATACTTTCATATGCATTTAGAGTAAAGCTGTAATTTTGGAATTACAATCAGACACTTCAATTTTATTTATCTGTATAGATTTATTTTTCTTTCTTACTACCAATCCTGTCAATAACCTTGTCAAATTGCTCATTGGTAATGAACGTGGGCATCACTAGACTCTTCGGCGGGCAACAGCACGGCTGCTCCTCCTGACCAGCCTCGTTCAAACTGACCACCTTGCTTCCAGATCGTCTCACGCGCTTGTTGTCCTTAGTTGCTTCTTGTATATACTGCTTCCTGGCTATTACCTCATCATCCTTATAAACACCGCGGATTTTAAGGAAATCGATCACGTCTTCATTTATTTTATAGTTTGCGACGCAATCTGGAAGAGAATATTCATAGCACGGTTTTTCTTATAGACTAACTGAAGTAAAAAGCAGGAATCGTGGAGGTCTGTGGTTTTGAGAAGTCACTATACAAATGGCACAAGTTCAAATCCAATGATTTTTTGGTGTGGCAACAGCACAAACTTTACGGCTAAGGAAAACGTGAGGAAACCTGCGTAATGCCTGAAGATATTCAAAAAAGTATATAATATGGTATCTTGCTCCTTTTACAAAAAATACTTCCAATTTCTAAAGATAGCTCAGAAATTAACTGCAGATACTGGAATATTAAATACCAATATCTATATTATACTAATATTTAGATTGAGAAAGTGTCTGTCTGTCTTCTTTCTTTCCTCTTCGGATAAACAAAGTCGAACATAACTACTTCAAATTTCATAACGCAGACAGGCACAGGTAAAAGCTAGCTAGATTTTCATACTACTATTAATCCTCCCGTCTAGAGGAAACCATTATAGCGCGGATGCAGATTTTATCTCTACTTGTTAATACGGAAAAAAACTCTGACTAAATCTGCTGCGCCTCCAGCGAAATGTGCTACAAAAAACTAAATTTTGCATTACAAATACTTTACTTATCACTAGCTAGTATAGTTGTGCAATTCAACATCAAAATTATTTAATTGAATACTAGCGGCGCCTCAATAACAATCTATACATCTATACAGATAAATGAAATTGAAGTGTCTGTTTGTAATTTCAAAATAACAGTATTTCACTAATTGTATACACGGTACTGATGACAAAAAAACATTTTTAAATTATAATTTCAATTTTTTAATTTTTTTCTCTATCTGTCTGTCTGTTTGTTCCGGGTAATCACCGAAACGGCTGGACAGATTTTAACGGGACTTTCACTGGAAGGTAGCCAATGTTACAAGGATTACTTTGGCTACTTTTAATTATAAAAACGCATAAGGGTTCCGCGGGACACCCAGGCGGGTGAAACCGCAGGGCACAGCTAGTATAAACTATGTTACTTGTAATAACTAGCTGTGCCCCGCGGTTTAACTTTTAATTTCATGGGTCGCTTTTATTCTCCTAACCCTATTCAAAAAGTAGCCTAACACTCGTACGTTACTTCTTGGAAAATCAGCTACCTGTTTTTTAATTTTAATGTAGCATTTAGGTAGTAGTCCCACGTGTTTAGAAACGCATACTTTCAACAACTACGGCAATTGAAACGTAGTTTAGTTTAATAACTATTCGAGATAAAAAAGGCACATTCATTTCTGCGCAAAATGGATATATAACCGGGTTAAATGGAATTATTTCCAAGCAAAAAGTTCTGAGATACTTACTCTTCAGAACAGTAACCGGGGGCCTTCTATCATCGGCTTAAGCAGAGTGTATTAAAAACTTCTCAGCTTTGACAAAAAAGACAACGCTAAGAAGTTCTTAATAAGCGCTGCTTAAACGATCATAGCTGACACTCTGGTCTAAAGTAGCTTTTAAGGCGAGTCAACAGTGTTCTACAGAGAGGAGCTTGCAGCAGTCATCTGCAGCCCTAGGCATCCTTGTGTTGCCGATAGTTGCTTACCATCAGGTGGACTGAATGCCTGTCATCTTAATAGGATATCATACCTCGGTTTGGTGGACATTCGCATTTAGAGCCGGGCGATTTGACCGGCATTACGTCAGTTCTTCGAAAGAATCTCGCGATCGGCTCATGAGGGATCGACCACGACCATTTGTCCCAAGGGAAGTCGACTGGGCATGAGTTAATAGTGCCCATTATCAATGTCATCACCTATAATGAAATAAATGAGAATTTTAATCAGAAGATTGATATTTTTTTAATTATTTCATTTGTTCATTTTTCTGATGGTGTGGATGGATTCTGGTGGTGTGGGCCTAGACCCAGTGGTCATCAGGAGGAGTGTCTAAATGAGTTGTGTTTGGTTTGGTTGTGTGTGTGAGATTAATTTTGTGGTTTGATGTGTGTTAGTCCTAATATATATAATCAGTTTCTAAAAATTGCCTATACGTAGGCGTATTTAGAATCGATAGCTGCTTAGCTACTATTATAAGCCTGATGTGTCCCATTGCTGGGCAAAGGCCTACCTTCCCTCTTCCCATCTCTTGCGATCTAAGGCCTGCCAGATTTTCAGGTAGACATTCAGTTTCAGAAGAAAGATAATACATTTTTGTAGCATGTAGCGTAATTATTTGGTATATTGTAATAATATTCACCATTAAATATTATTAATTATTTCATAATTATATCCGTACGTACCAAAGGATTGCTTAATGAAAATCAACAGTAGAAACATAATCAAGCTTTTGGATACTCAAATAATTATGATTTAATTTGACATATAAATGATACGATTCACGTGAAATACAATTTATCAGTTTATTTATTCAAAACAGTAATAAATTATAAGTGTTTTAACAAAATTGAATGAATTATAACAAAAACTAATCATACAACTGTGTATCCAAAGCACTTACTGTGTGTCGAATTAAATTATTAATGCCGTTTTTGGATGGAAGATGAGCCTTAATAGCTATGAGCCATATAATAAGCCATGAGGTATTGTTGCCATCATAGTTCCACTATGCGATAGTGACAGACTTATACACGACATATACATCTGTCTCATAATAAGAGTTAAACTATCATGGCAATAAGCGGTCATAGTAGGGCTCGTGGCGGTACGGTATATTAACTGGTATTGCCAGTGATTAGACACTAAATTAATTAACAAATCCATTACTAGATTCTCCCAAAAGTTCAGGTCTATGCATTGGGTGTAACGGGGTAACTCTTCGTCTCACTCGGAAATCTTCTACGATACTCCGTCTCATAATAGTCGTAGAAATTTCTTTCGGTGTTGTAATTATAATCTTGTCTCATCCCTAATTTTCCAGAGTAATACGTACCAGCTCTAGGGATATACGGAGGATTGTCACCAATTACTGGCATGATACAAGCCCCGGGCGTTAAATATGGGCAAACGCGTATGTTTGGCTGGTCCGGTATCTTTGGAGGGGTAGTTTCGGGCAGTGTAGGACATGACTTCGTCGTAGTTTCCACTGTCTTCGTGCTTGGCGTAGTGACAATGACTGTCACTGTGACAGTGACACTGACTATTACAGTGACAGTATACGTCGGGCCAGGGGTTGTTGTCGTCGTCCATCTAGTTGTTCTTTTTTTGAACGGCCCATTTGTTCTGCCGGAGTGGCGTTGTTGGTCCCTTACGTACATGTCCAAATATACATTTTTGGCTTTTGTGCCAATATGAAGTGGAAATTCCATTACTAATTGTTTAGCATCGCTCTCGTCACAGCCATCACACAGTTTAAATGGCGCAGTGAATAACAAGAAGTCAGGCCTTTGCACCTCTAGAATAAATATATCAAACATAATTAGCTTACTCCTTACAGAAACAGTGATTCGGTACATGTCTAATTTGTTTCAGATAATTCTCCAAGATCTGTAACGATTAAAAAGTAAACCAATATAATATTATTTTTATTTTTAGTAAACTATTGTACTGAATTCTTCTACGGTAGTAAATTAACCTAAGTTAGCGTAAAAAATTACGTTCAGTGAGTGTAGAATATATTTTTTTTAAATTTTGATGGCTTATGATGCTGCTTCACAAATTTAAGAGTCTAGGCAGACTCTAGAGATAGGTAGATCCAGTAATTTAGAGAAGGTACTTATAAACACTGATCAATATTATAAACATTTCAATATGAGTTCATAATATTTTGCACACATATTGCCAGGGATTACGAAAAAACAAAGCACCTTTCACAACCACGGAACGAAAGTGAGTTAACTATATAAAAAAAAGTATAAATTATAGTAGCGTGGTTTACCCGCCTCATTGATAAAGATAACAGAAGTAGGCTCGACCTCCCATTCGATATTGCGAGCTGCCTAACTGGGCACTGTACCTCTGCCTTACAGAAGATCAGAACTCCATCGAATCGATTGACGAATTACATTGTCTGAGAGCAGTGTCGTTATTCTGCGGGGAGTAACGTCATCAGTCCTCCGCTAGAGGAGCGGAGTAGCAGTGGAGCAGAGAAGAGAGAGGTGTGCTATCAATAATATTAATTATCAATATAATTTTTTCATAGTCAATCTTTATAAGGTAGTCAACGAGAGACATTAGTGTTTCAAGTGTTTCTCGGGTGACGTCACGAGTTGTGAGCGCACAGCGAAAATAGTGGGGATAACGCATGTACATGATCCCAAAAAATTACTACTGCGCATTGACGTTCAGCGCTCATAGCTCGCTCTTATACGCTTGTTTGCACTTCTGAGGGCCTAGTGCGAGTTTTCTTAAAATCGCTGTTACAAGTCACCGCGTCGACGTAAACGCAGATTTGTATGGGCTCACAATAGTGTGATATTTAGGCTGACAGAGGCGCTGCTCCGTTCCCATACAAATCTGCGTTAACTTTGACGCGGTGACTTGTGACGGCGGCAGTGGAAAGCTCGCACTAGGCACTCTGAAGCTTAGAATAAAAATATACTTACTGTCACCTCGAACGATTTTCTCAACATATTTTTCCCCGTCGTTGATTCCGAGATCGGTTTGAGCAGCTGTTCTTATTTGTGTTACTAATATAAGCGGTAACCAACTAAAAACAGTTAATATTTTTAAAACAGGTAAAGCTTCCATTTTGTGTCGCTCTCAATTAATGTTAATTCCCCTTCGAATATCGAAAACGATTGGATATTGTCTCCCAATTTTGACAGCTATTGAAAAATACCTCGTTTAACTTCTGGTTTCGTGTTTCAAATAAATTGATTTGGTGTTATCGCTACTGATTGTAATATTTTTATTCATATCACGTAACCTATTTGGCGCACAACTTTTATTTGTTTTCAATTTGAATTGTTTAAAACATTGTACAATAACCAGTGTAAGGGTTTTTAAAATGTTTATAATATGTGTGCCTTTCGTGGGCTCGTACAGAAATAACTACGGATGTAGTACAAACGATAAAGGTTTGTATGCTGGTAACATGTAAGTCTAAAGTGGAATGGCAGGCTATTATCTCGGACTTATCTGTGAGGGACTCGGTGGCACCGTGATGATAATGTATGTATAAAATATTCACGATTTATAACCAGAATTTAAATGAGAATTATAATTGCTTATACAGCGTGGCAAAGCACTTACCACTATAAAAACACTGATGGCAAAGTGACAGGTGGTTAGTATACTACTGTCACTCAGGCAAGAGGCACAGTAAATATATAGAGCTTATAATACAAGCAGTTTGGAATCTAAGAACAAATCATTCGCAATGACACACTCACACGCGCATCTATGAGATTATATGCGGTCCTGGCGTAATGTCTGTAAGGGGTGTCATGTCCAGGGACCTTACCATGAGCTCTTATTGCCATGATAGTTTCACTCATTTATGAGACAGATGTACGCGACGTGTATACATCTTTCACTGTCGCACAACTGAATAATCATTGCAATAAGAGCTCATGGTTGGGCCCCTGGTCGATCGCGTATACGTCATTTACGTGTTTTACAGACATTCAAATCGACAATACGACATTTCTTTGACAGTAATTTAAGGAGTATCTTTTGAAACCTTTATGGTCTCTAAACTCTCATGCTAGAAGAAACAAATATTAAAAAATAATAAGACGTTTTAAAAAACAATATCTAGGTTCCATACTACTTAGTACCTTAACTTATATTAGGTATATATTGTGCTAGAGGCGTGATTGATGCACTACACCTTCTCCCTCTCATTCCTTCCAGACATTATATTATACGCAGGTTTCCTCACAATGTTTCCCTTCACGGTAACGCTTTTAGAAGACCTCATTGCTACAAAACGGTGAGATCGGATTTTGTTTCGCTGACTCAAATCACTCGGCTATTACGGCTCACTTTTCGGCACTCTTC
Source organism: Watsonalla cultraria (assembly GCA_964035505.1). Classification (NCBI taxonomy): domain Eukaryota; kingdom Metazoa; phylum Arthropoda; class Insecta; order Lepidoptera; family Drepanidae; genus Watsonalla; species Watsonalla cultraria. Next base: position 13,262,383 of record OZ037711.1, read on the forward strand.
TAAATTTTGTTTGTTTTATTGAAGCAGTAAATTAATTGCAAACATTTAATGGACGGCCTGGCAAAGTGATCAATTAGACCAATCAGTTGTGAGTGTTTAATGAACCTGTTCTACAGTACTGATGGGATGTAATTTTGTGTCATATTTCTCTCGCGTTTCAAGTGTTAATTGTAGCGTCACCAATTATGACACTACGGTAATCATTCCTTTTTATAGGCAGACACATCATTATACAGAATTTACAGATATTTGAGCTGCTAATTGCTTTTCATATTTTAGAATCGACAGCTTTTTAACCATATTCGTGTACATAGATTTATACGTAGTGAAATTTGTTGGGCAGATGACACAGATTAAAATGTATTCCTGGTTGATGCATACATTTTTGTATTATCGTATATCTATAGCCATATAGTTACACGTACTTACCTACTTATACAGCTCTACGATTTGTTGGTGCATTTTTACGTAGGTATTGAATTTCAATAAGAAAAATACCTAATCAGTAATATTAAGATTTTTTCTTAGAATCAGGAAGAATGTATGTACAGACAGTTATTAGGTACGTTCAGTATGAAAGCTTGTTAGCAACCTGTATCTCAGAGAGGATTGGATGTCCTCACACAAAATGAACAGACGTCTTAATAAATAAGATTGACTGATGAGTATTCATTGAAGGGGAAAATTACATAAGTCAAATTGCTTGCTTATCACTGCCTCGACATTGTCGTGCAAACGACGAATGTCTTCGAAAATGGGGACCTCTGCCAGTAAACGCTTATGATTAGTTCGCTTTATACTCGTTTACTGCCTTTGTGGTATATCTAAAACCTACTTTCGGGAGTGAGTACGGAATAAAATCTACTTCTATTCCGGAAAAACGGAATTCCACTTACTTACCACGGGGTTGGTCACGTATTATACAGGTGGTCATGCCTTGCCATAGTATACTTAAAAGCTTCACACGCAGTAAGGAATCTAGACCTTATTTTGAAATGAGAACTTTTACTCCATTGAACGTAAAGGCTGACAATCTTATAAATTACTCCTTAATTTTCTGTCAAAAAAATGTAGATTTGTCGTTTTAAAAAGTTGGTAAAACACGCATACGATACTGATTTATAAAAGGTATATCTATATGTAATTATAATCTGTAATACGTACATGTAGCTGTTATTTCAGTAGGTAGATTTATGAATCCTCTAATGATTGTATTTTGTTTACCTTATCCTATCCCGTATTACTTTTGGTTTATATTATCTATACTCTATACAGAAAATAATTAAGTATCCGTTTGTAATTCTAAAATAACAGCTTTTCACTAAATGCATATGAAAGTATATACGGTACTAAAATAAAACATACATTATAAAAAAATCTCTGTCTGTCTATCTGCTTGTTCCAGCTAATCTCCGACGGGAATTTCACTGGCAGATATCAAATGTTACAAGGAGTACTTAAGGCCTTAACTTAGGACATTTTACTAAAAATATTAGGGTGCGCATGAAATTAACTATACTCGGGTAAAACCGCGGGCGCAGCTAGTAGTATATAACTACCAAATGTATCAGTGAGAGAGTTAACAATTGCATCGAATATCGATGTTGCAACTCGAGTGAAGTGCGCGTGCAATTACTAGCATCACTTGTATACTCGGAGCACAAAATAGAACAGATACTTAAGGGCTACCCTCGAAAATAGTCGAGATTAGAGAATCGCACACTCACGCGCTTAACTGCGTCGATATTTGAGCCGAACTCTAATATTTTAGTAAATTAAACTAGCTTAAGTTACTCCTTAAAACATCAGCTACCTGCCAGTGAAAGTCCCGTTAAAATCGGTTCAGAAAGTTTCAGAAATTACCCGGAACAAACAGACAGACAGACAGACAGAGAATTTTTTTTAAACTTGGTTTCATATGCATTTAGTGAAGAGCTGTTATTTTGGAATTACAAACAGACACTTCAATTTTGTTTATCTGTATAGATGGGTTTCAACTAGATTGAATTCCAGTTGAAATACATGACGGAAAATTTACTGGACACTGGATTTTTTTTTTTTTTTTTTTTTTATTCTTTAATTTTTTCGGAACTTTTGTCTAACATAGACAATGTCAGCTCCATTGAGCTCGCACATCACAACTCAACAATCATTAAACAATCTAAACATTAACTGAAAGAGCCTACCAGCTGCAACAGAGGTTGGCGCACCAAGCACGCCTAAAAACCAGGCCATATCGTACTGACCGACCTTTAAAATATTGAACATTTCTTCTCTTACGGACACACTCCGAACACATGCCACCAAAATATGGTGTACATCCTCTTTTACATTGCATATGCTACAATTAGGACTATCAACCAACTTCATTAGAAATTTGAAAGCATTTAATGGCATGTGTCCAGAACGAAGTCTGTGGGCCATCACAACTAGTTTTCTATCCAACTCACAACAGTTGAACCAAGGTACACGAGTTGGTTGACTTTGGATCATTTTGTACCAGATACCTTTCTCCTCGGAAGCAATATCAAATGATAACTTCCACTTTGCGTGTATGATTTTATTGTATTTGTGTAAAATTTCGTAGTACTGGACACTGGATTGAAAGTTATTGAGACACAATATATAATTAACTAGTGGACGTCACGCAGTTTCACCCGCGTAGTTCCCATTCCCATGAGATTAGGCGGATAATATATTGTTATGTTACTAGCTGATGATGTAGCTATCCATTGCTGAAAGAATTTTAAAGATCGGTCAAGTAGTTTTGGAGCCTATTCAATGCAAACAAACAACCAAAAAAACTAAATCAAATCTTTATAATATTAGTGTAGATAATATCACTAATCCAGGTTTATCTCTGCATCGCCAAAAGGTAATATCAATAGAATTAATTATTATCTGCTTGTGCAAATTGTTTAGCAGAAAGCGTTTAAATAAATAATTAATGGGCAGATCAAGTCGTCTAATTCAAGTACATATTAGCGTTAGACCGAGATGCTCGTTACAGTGCATCATGTGTGTTTGCGCCAGGGTCTGTATCGTAACAGCCGACCTTCTATATGTTTCTATTTAGTGATCGTAGTAACATTTAATTATGTTCAATTTGGCCGATTGCCTGCTTTACCTGCTAGGTAGGTTACCAGCGTGTTGGACTCATCCCAAGCGATTACATTCACTCAACTGTCAAAGATAAGTTATTTTAAATGTCGCGACATTGAATTCTGCTACGGTTGGTGACTGGATGTGTCACACAATGTGACATTGGGAATTCGAGCTGTACTTTTTTAGTTGTAGGTGAACATATAGGTACAGCCCTTTCTTACATTCTTACTATTGTTATACATTTGTAGCGCCTCGCCGTTTCACTGTCAGGAGCCGGGACTGTAATATTTCCGGAGTGAAATTTATAAAATAAAATGAGGGCATCATCATTTTAAGCAGAGCGTATTCAAAACTTCTGTGCTTTGATTTTTCATTTTGGTGCCATAAAATGTAATGTCAAAGAAAATAATTACTTAATAGCTGCTTAAACGATCATAGTCGGCCCCAGCACATATTGAAAAAATATTTTTTAATGTCACGCGTAGGTGCCAGTATGATATATAGTTAGTCTATCCATGTTTCTCAGACACTATTATTACTTCTAGTTCTTAGATGTAGACAGATTTACTCACGATGTTTTCCAAAAATTTAATCACACACCGAGGTGTGACCAGATCTCGAACTCGCGTCGCTTGCGCAGCAGGCAACTATGCAAACCACTCGGGAACCGAGGAAAAAATATCTACCACCCACTGTTCTGTTTGGCCGCAAAAACGAAACATACACCGAGCAATGGAGAGTCTATACAAAAGTGACTTACACATTATTATTTTGACTAAGTAAGTTCTTACATTCAGCAAGCATAACCAGATTTTATACCAATACATAGAAATACCTATACTGTTTGTATCCCGGAAAAATATACAGTGTGGGATTTTCGATGTGACTGAACCCGATACTAATCCCCGAATCAATTACAATGATTTCTCTCATATTTTATTTGTGCTTCTTGACCCAATATTTGTATATTATTTCCTATTAGCGGAAATCTATACAAATTTCCTTACATTTATTAGGGAAGCGTTCTCTAGCGATTTGTTTAAGATAAGATAAGTTGTATTTATATAACCATCACTAATTATCTATCTGAGAAGAATTGTTGCGCCAATCTGAATGAATCTATGATTCCTCCAATCATGTTATTAATACGAAGAGGTATACTGTTAGTTTATCGGTTTTTGCCTAAGTAGTAATGTAATCCTTAATAGTTTCCAAATAATATATTTGATATGTAGACATGGGATTTTGTTATAAAGTTCTTATATAGCATTAGGTAGGTATCAATATAATAGGTATTATCTATCGCATTGCTTTCGGTTCAGTGAACTCGCATTGCACAGAGAAATAAATGTAGAGTTGGCTCTATAAAATGTTCGACGACATCATATTGACGAACACACTATTGCGAAACAGATGAGACGGATAGGGCCGGAGAGGATTGCTTAGAAACGCAAGCAGAAATAAAAAAAAAATATTTAACTTAAAATTTATTGTCTTACTCAAATAAGACACATCATAAGTAGGAATATTTACGACCCGAACATGCAACGGCGCACCGTAAGTTAGTTAGCCTTGTTTTCCTCTCAGCAGCGTCACGATGGCTCACGCCAATGAAATCCTGTAACATTCAAGGTAAGGTCACGCGAGGTCCAGGCCGGGGTGGCGAAGCAAGGTCAAGCGTGGTGTTAGGGCGAAGCTAGATGGACACTTGGACAAATCCAAGTTTAGAATACTTCCTCGAGATTATAGACTTGGTGTGGTATCGGTGGAAGCGCGCGCCGACGGAGATGTGACGTAACAGCGTGGTGTCTTTGTTAGTGGCCCTGTCGAGATAGGAGGTGTTCTTTGAAATGTAAGTCCTAAGGGCGCGCTCGCCCCAGGTCTGCGCGCGGGGCATCTCAGTGGGCAGACCCTTGTTCCGCCTGTCCAGGTAGTTGATCAGGTCGTTGTAGTAGTTGTGACGGTAGTCATACATGTACCCGTATTGGAAGAACTTTGGCCTGGAAGAAAGAGGTACCATTACTTCCCTAAAAATTACATCATTGGATGAAGGACTATTAGTCAGGTCATTCATTCAATTCGTTTTATTTTACTATTAAAATGTTGTTATTAAAATAACTCCAAGCCGCGATTCTCCGTAGAAAATGGGAGCGGACGAAATGTCTTACTAATTTAAATTAATCTTGCAGAGATAATTAAGTTTTAGGATATTTTTAGCTACTGACTCTTCGATTTTTTCTATTTTCTATTTAATAAAGGAGTTTGTTCTTATTTAACGCGGAGTTCTGCTTAACTAGTCTAGTATCAACGTTACAGTTAATCACAAAGTAAGAAAAGTGACGACTTCATTTATTGCCACTATCTTGGAGAGTAAAAGGTGGTTTGCGTAGGGCATACCTAATCCAATGCTTGAATACAAGTTTCTTAGGTTCGGTGCCCATAACGACGGCTTCAGGCGCTGGGGGTTCGGCCTCTTCCTTGGGGGCCTCAGCAGGCGCGGCCTCCGCAGGCGCTTCCTCCGGGGCCACCTCGGGCTGCGCAGGAGTCTCATCCTCTACATCGTCCCACATCTTGGAAACGGATACTCTAAGATCAAAAACCACTAGATTATTCTCACTTATAATGAATCACTTAAACACAATAGTGTAGGTCCAATCGTCGCGATGTATTACCGACCTAACTGGGTTAGGAGGAACGTGTGGTGTGGCTGGTCGTTCGTCGGCGACTGGTTGCTGCGCCCTTTGGTTTCACAGCCTCCCGATATATCTCCGACCCCACCTGACTGTCGCAAGCGTGGCCGTGTCTCTTGCCAATGATGTTCTGTCAATACAACGGCCGTGCATTGTATCGGCGAATTCTTTCAACTTTTTAATTGCCGTGCCAAAAACGTAACGTAAACGTCGTTCGATTGATATTTTATGATGATCAATCTTACTGATTGCGTCTTTAAATCTATTTGCTGAATTTAGCCTTAAGTCACGCTTTTATTGATGTGGTCTATTATAAACTAGTTTGCGGAAGAAACTCGGGATTGTAAACATGTTGTATGAATCCAATCATAACGACGTCGTACATTATAACTGTCAGATGAATAGACAAAACACTTTAAATACATTTTGGTTAGATTGTGTTCGTCTGGTGGAAATGCGCCAGATGTCACCGACGTAAACATGGATAAATCAGATATTAAAGCGAGATTATATTTTTGTTAAAAGAGTCGTATTGGCACGGTGGAAATGGTTGCCTTCAAGCTCTGTATATGCTGGTTCAAACTCTGGCCTGAAGAATGCGATGTTGAGCGAAGTCAAACAAGGTTCGCTGAGAAGGAAATAATGTATAAGTCTCTCAGAGACGGAGAGTGCCTACGAGGTGAAAATTGGGAGTTATTAAACATTTAAATTCTTTAGGGACCTCTCACCTACCTTGACTCTCATAATGTTGATATCTAAACGGGTACACCGATGAGTCTGATAATAATGTAGGTAATATACAAATTACCCCGGGATTTGTATATTACCTACTCTTTTTCATGGGATTTAGTTTTATTTGCGAGAAAAAAATTAATATTATTAATTTTTTTATAATGATAAATTTATCCGGGGAAGTCCTATAAAAATCGTTCCAGCCGATATGAAGAATGGCCGGAAAGGCCTGAGAGAGATAAAATAAAATAAATAGTTCTTAATACACCGTTTTATGTGTTGTGTTGACACAAAAAACAGACACTTCAAAATTATTCATTTGTATAGGTAGAGATCTATTTAAAATTATTTGAAGGTCAAGATATTTCGCTAAGAATAAGATAAGATATCTGAAGCAAAGGGAAGTAGTACCGAAAAGGGAAATATAATCAATGTTTTTATTTATAGCCTTATTGACATTCGGATGAATAATAATTATTATTATGGGTACTAATTGAAGGTGATATTGGCAGGTAAAGTGTTATTGAGTTGGATTCACTAGTTGTCATATGATCGCCACATTGTCGGCATAGCTCATAGATATTAATAGACAGATATCCAAACAATTAATAACATACGATGTAGACTGTCCCACTGAAGGCCAATTCTCGTTTTTGTTTGACACGACTGTAACTAGACTGTGGTGCTATTTCGGTTCCTGTAGGTTTTGGTTTGAAAATGATGAATGATGTGGTGACTAGAATTTAATGAAATATGATGAGGTGGTGCGGATATACGGCGATATACAGGCAACTGGGACCACTAAGAACTGGAACCGCGTCCAGTCCGCGTCCCAGTCGCCAGATGGCATTTTTGAATCGGTCAGCAAAGAGAAAAATCTAAAATAGATACAACACAGGATTTAATTTTATGACTACGAGCAAGAATACGCAATAAGAAGTTAATTCAACGATGAAATTTATAGAGCGAATGTGAGCAAGAGTGTCTTTAATGGGCGTTAAAGGAAGAACTACCAAGGCCAGATAAGTAATCTTTTTCAGAACAGTCAAAATCAGAGCACTCACAACCGAAGCAAGTGTGTGAAGAAAATTTGCGTACGAGTTCAGCTATGTATTAAATAAAATCAGGTGTACAAATAAAAATACTAGAATACTTTATGGCTCTATTATAGTAATATTAAAAGACCTAAGACCGAATAAATAACCATGGATTAAATGATCCCCATCGTCAACTGTAGAATATGTAATATTTTTGAAAATTCCGGCAATTGGGTACGCTAGTTAACTAGGACCGCGGCACAGTATAAATACTACTAAGTAGTTTTTTTAAGTACGATTGCTCCAATAATTCCTTAAAGGAAAAAATACTAAACAGTTTTAATTTTAACTTTATATTCAACTATCTGCTAAAAACCTACTCAATACGGTCTGTGAAGGGGTGGAAATCCGCGAATCTTTATTATACTGTGTATATTTCTCTATACATTTCTTATATTTATTCCTTATCTTCAGTTGTAGAAGAGAGACGTGGCTGAGCATTATAATAGAAATGGATTACATAAATGGACGAGGTGGGAGCAAATGCAATCAGAAGCCGAGTCTTCCATCGCAAGGTTCTCAGACTTCAATACTTAATCCTAAGTGGCAAAGGAACTTTGTTCCTTTGAATAAGGACATGGGCGATGGTTCAGAGCCGTCACGAGTAATGAGTGCTCAGCGAAGATAGTGGGGATAATGCTTGTATATATGTAACAAAAAAAATATTTATTAAAGATTATAGCTATCTTAAGTGACTAGCTGTGCCCCGCGGTTTCACCCGCGTAGTTTTGGTATCAATCTTACTGTCGCGGAACCCTAATATTTTTTTATAAATAAACGTAGCCTAAGTTACTCCTTGAAACATCAGCTACCTGCCAGTGAAAAACCCGTCCAGCCGTTTCAGAGATTACCCGGAACAAACAGACAGACAGACAGACAGACAGACGGACAGACAGACAGACAGAGAAAAAATTTTAAACTTGACTTTTTAGTGTCAGTAGGGTGTATACTTTAATATGCATTTAGTGAAAAGCTGTTATTTTTGAATTACAGATGCATAGACTATATCTATACAGATAAATAAAATTGAAGTGTCTGTTTGTAAATCCAAAATAACAGTTTTTCACTAAATGCATCTGAAAGTATACACGCTACTGACACTAAAAAACCAAGTTATAAAATTTTTCTCTGTCTGTCTGTATGTCCGTCTGTCTGTCTGTCTGTCTGTCTGTCTGTCTGTTTGTTCCGGGTAATCTCTGAAACGGCTGGACGGATATTAACGGGACTTTCACTGGAAGGTAGCTGATGTTTCAAGGAGTAACTTAGGCTACTTTTATTTATTAAAAATATAAAAAATATTAGGGTTCTGGGACAATAAGGATGAAACTAAATCTACGCGGGTGAAACCGCAGGGCACAGCTAGTAATAGAATAAAGTAAAATTTTAATATAGAATACTTAATGTAAGTTCTGTCTTCAAAATTTCTGTGCCCTGCAAGGTCCATATTGTTAACCTAGTATAAGTCTTACTATCATCCTGTAAGAACTAGATAAAGATTATGTTTGAGCAATAAATTGAAATTGTATTTGTTCGCTTCACCATACAAGACCCAAAAAACCCAGTCATACAGAAATTAATGTCACGGTTCATGAGACACAGTCTGGTGAGAGACGGAACGACACGGGCAGAGGGCAAGCGAGGTCTCAGTAATAGGGTACCGTTTTTTACACTTCGGGTATTTCAAAATTACTACTGCGTATTCAAGGTCAGCGCTCATTACTCGTGACGGCACCTATACAGATCCACCAGGGATCATAGGTCATACATTTGAATCAGAACGTCATAAAATCAAAGTCAAAAATATTTTTATTCTTTTAGACTTTTCACAGTGTACTTTCAAATCGTCAGAATGGCATTGTTTTACAGGATTATACATGCTACCGCCAAGTTCGGAAGGTTGCGTTTACTGAGAAAAGAGACGAAACCCAGGACCCTGTGTCCCACAGTGGTACAATTCTTAAAAATCTATTCGTGGACATAAAGCACCTTTTATTTCGAGCCGAGCTTGTTTCGTCAAAGTTGCTTTGTGCGACAGAAAGCGCTATGAACCACTGATTTCTAAAAGCATTAAAGTTTTGCTGACCACTTCTTTTTGATCACAAAAGGCTCATGTTACAGCTATAATACTGCAACTATTCAGTGCCACCGTAACAGATAGTGAGGCTTTGATGTCAGGCACTATTACGGATGATCAGAAAAATGGAGCAGATGTTCAAATATGGGATAGAATACAATACGAGAAAGCAAGAAAAAAACATTCTGTTATATGGTAATTCACTTTCAAAGTTGTTTCAATTTAAATCTTATTTTCACATTAAAGTCAGCTGTAAAGTAGAGTGTGTATTCAGGAATTAAACTAGTTTTTTTTTAAATTTAAGATTTTTAAAATACCTAGTTTGATTCATTAATACTTTCAGCTGAGATTTTTCTGCACCCAAACCCGACGGACGCAGGATTTTTGGTCAATCAGCTAAGCGGTCCATCGATATTTTGGAGTGCCCTAGGATACACTTAAAAATTGTTTGCATTTTGATTGCATCGATACTAATCGGATCAAAAATATCGTCTATTTTGAGGATTAAAAAACAATAAAATTATTTTGTCGTTATACCTCCAAAAGCGTATAAATTTTATGAGGGTTCAGGCGACTGGGATTATTTGGTGTGTGACTTTGTGACCTACCATATATCTTTAAACTTAAAACGATGTTAATTAGGGATATCTTTTCATGATTTTGCGATTATTCCCAGTGAAGCTTCTCTCCTATTGGTCGCAACGTGATAAAGCCTAAAATCTTCCGTGAATGAACTATCAACCACAAAAATAGTCTCTACAATATATCATAAAAGATCTACTTTACCATAACATTAAATTGATAAGCTTGTAGCAGAAAAGTCAGTTTATAATTTGTTACGGCAATTCTAAGGAATCTTCAGAATAATAATCAAGTGATTTATATTGGGTTATTACCCAAATCAATACGTACGCACGTGCCCGTTTTATTTACTTGAAATTAACTGGAACATTGGAATTTTCCATCCTCCGTGTTGTGTACAAGGAAAAATATTTTCCTAGTATTTTGACAACACTGAACAAACGTATACCTCCTTATTACAAAACATCATCGCCTAAAATATTACTTGTAGTTCCAAATCTTTATGAGATATCGATTTCAAAAGTGATGGATATAGTTTTAGTGAGTTCTGTCTAGTCATCGTTTGAACCTTGTTTAAAAATCTTAATAAAAGTATAATCTAATGACTAAAATATATTATTAAAAGGAGTCCCTGTAGGCAAGGTTCCGAAGATACTGGCATCATTCCCTCTTTAAATGGCTAGACTAATTCTTTGTCCGAGGTAGCTGCCAGCTCTTCGGTCTCCTGTGATGTCGACTAACCTTTATTTCTTTAAAAACCATGTTTTGTAATATTCGTAAGTTGGTCATGTCCTCTCTCGGATACCTCTTAGGGGTCGAAGGGATTGAAGTTTGGTGTAACATCACAATTTCAACAGGTGTCCACTTTTGTGTCTGATTTTTTTTTGAATTAAACCAAAGATCAAAATAATAATGTGTCCCAGAGTAAAAATTATACTTACTATATCAACTATATGCCATGATTGGGTACGGACCGGGACATCCTTTTTGCTATATCTTAGGGCTACTTATTCGTCGAACAACGTATAAGAGAGTAAATTCAACTAGCAGAAGTAGGTATGTGAACAGTATATCAAGTATATCATGTTTTAGTGCGTATATTCCTACGCAATAAAATGTCTCAGCCCTCTTGATTGAGGCATTCTGCATCAGTGACATTATCACTAATGAGCACGTAACAACAGGAAGATGAAAATTACACGTGCATGTTATTTTCATTTTCCCTAATATCTGATGTATTTTCCCAATTATTTTCCCGTTACAAGACAATTCGGTATCACATTAAGTGTAAGAGCGGAAGAGTGCTTCCTGCTTGGATGTTCGCATCCGTTAATCTATCGCCCATTGAGTACTAATTATCTATACCCTACGTGTTCCAGAATATACGAAAACTAGGATATCTTTGGTAAAATTAATAACATATCTAACAAATTCCGGGAAGTGTGGACTTATAGCACTTACTTATTTATGATTGTAATTAGCTACCAGTCAACGCGACAGATGATGAGTCTGTCACCAGCTTTTAGGCAGTACAGGGGCCTTACCATCAGCTCTTATTCCCATCATAGTTGTGTGACAGTGACAGACTTATACACGTCATAGACATCTGTCTCAACTATCATGGCAATAAGAGGTCATGGTAAGGCTCCAAGGTCTTTGAAATACTTTCAGAACTTTTCACGTTGGACTGATAATTTCCTTCGCCGAACGTAATGCTTAATGTGACATCACTGTATTTAATTTAAGGTTAAAAATACTAATAGCTATGGACACTTGGGATTTGTCGCTTATCTTGCTAACGGACTAGTGGAATCTTACCTCGGCTGTTGAAAGTAAGGTACATATCACTCCATTGTATTTTAGTATGATCAATACAAGTGATAATAAATGTATAGCTTACTTCATATATTTTAACCACATAACTCTCGAAATCTTGCATTCAAATATCTCATTTGAATATGCGCTTAAGTTATATAAGTAACAAATAAATTAAATACTTACTGCGACTAGTTCCGGATTTGCCTGGCCTACTTTAATGTTGATATTTCAAAAAAATATCAAATTTGCACATGAATTAAAACTATCATCGTAATTCTTAATACATGATCTTCATCTGGCTAAGTGATATTGCCTGTCATTAGGTGCGATTTCTCAGTAGGCTGACATGAAAATGAAAATGATTTATTCAGTTTAGGCCCTGGTAAGGCACTTATGAATATTGAAGAATTTACCACCGGTTCGGAAACTAGCCTTCTAGAGCCGGCTAGAAACTCAGCAGGCATCATGTACATAGTAAATAATGATTAATAAAAATATAATTCATATAAAATTATTCTCAACCCCTATTACATGCCCTTAAATAGAACTGGCGAAATGTGGGCGAAGCTTACACCCACATTAACCTCAGTACAGACATCTCTGTCTAACCTTTAGGGAATACAAGTGTGTACTTATGTATATAGGTCACATAGCTAAACTAGAGAATATTAAAATATTTATATTTACCTCATCAGTTTGGATTTCATCACATTATCCCATAAGCGTCTTTATCAAATTATAGTCGGGTGCATGTAGGGTGCACGACCGAAACGATGTTGTGTAACGACGTTCAGTTGGTGCCCCTAATTGCATTAATCCGTACGAAACACACAAAGATATTGAATATACAGATTTGACATCATTTGGCCGGATTACCTTTTCACTAAAATAATGAGGACTCCCATCAATAAATTCAATAGCGTTCAGTTTGTGATGTGAGGGTGAACGGTCGAACATCCAACGCGTAGTTACGAATACATACGATTTATAAATTCAATGATCAAAGATTATTTATATAAGCGATTATGTACCCACGCAAGAGGCTTTGTTTGTGTACTTCTTATACATTAAAGGTTACTCCGGATAATATATATTTTTAATAAGGATTTTTTAAATCGTTTTCTAATAATTTCTTCATTACAAACAGATTACAAATATCTTTTCTTTATAATATTAGTACATACTCGTAGGGACTTGATAGACGTCGTCTTGCACCCGATTGCACCGCCCTCTAGCGGTCACTATTCAAAGTCAAAGTCAAAGTCAAAAATATCTTTATTCGATTAGACTTTATACAAAGCACTTTCAAATCGTCAGAATGACACAATTTACAGGATTATACATGCTACCGCCAGGTTCGGAAGGTTGCTTTTACTGAGAAGAACCTGGCAAGAAACTCAGTAATTACTCTTTTCAAAAATATTATACAATATAAAAAAAAAACAAAATAAATCATTTGAGAAATGTAAGCCCATGGACACAGTTCCAATGTACAAATGTCGATAAAAATTAACATAAAGAAAAGTCTAGTAGTTCTAATTATATCTAAATGCGTAGCTTGAGATGACCAGCCCCCACAAGCAGCACCTGTTCACAAGTATGACGAGAATGCCAGTCATCGCCCTCCTCAACCATTATAGAGGGAAGTGAGCGACCCGTCATCCTGACGCCGCCGCAAGTAAAGGCATTTTAGTGAGCATGACAACTCAAGCCAGTCAAAACAAGATCAAAAGAAATATTAAAAAGAATTGTAGCATAAGTACAGTGTCCATGAGACTACTTACAATATTTGTCTGGTAATACATTATTCCAAGTTTCCTTATCACACATATAATCACTAACTGTATAATAACCCTTTTTAAGTAATACAGATTTTACAGTCTCTTTAAATTTATCAAAGGGCAAATTTACAATACATGTAGGTAATTTATTATAAAAGCGTATACTTTGCCCTAAAAATGACCCCTGGACTTTCTGTAAGCGGTGTGTAGGTACTACTAATTTATTTTTATGTCTTGTGTTGACATTATGTACATCACGCTTCTTTTGAAAAGAATTTATATTTTTATGTACAAGTAGTAAGTTTGCAAAAATATACTGCGAAGCCACTGTTAAAATTCCTATTTCTTTAAATTTTTCCTTCAAAGATGCCCTAGATCCTAAGTTATAGATTGATTTTACAGCCCTTTTCTGTAATATAAATATGGCTTCTATATCGGCAGCTTTGCCTCAAAGCAAGATAGCATACGACATAACGCTATGAAAGTAACTAAAATAAACTAAACGTGCCGTGTCTACGTCAGTGAACTGCTTTACTTTCCTGACGGCATATGCTGCCGAGCTGAGTTTCCCCGATAGACTAGATATATGTGAGCCCCATTGAAGTTTGTTATCAAGTGTTACACCTAGAAAAACTACTGACTCCACAATATCCAGTTTTTCACCATTGATCATAATTTTGGTCGGAACAGGTTTAACGTTAGGTAAAGTACATTTTAAGCATTTTGTTTTTTTCGCGTTTAAAACTAAGTTATTCACAGTGAACCATTTAAATACTTTGTCAAGGGCACTGTTTACATCGTCATAATCCGTTTAAGCTCTGCTAACTTCGAACAAGAGTGATGTATCATCAGCGAAAAGTACAATATCACAAATATTCTTATCAAAATGCGGTAAATCATTGATGTATATCAGAAATAGAAAAGGCCCTAAGATTGATCCCTGCGGCACGCCCATCAGTACCGGGGACCCGGAAGACTTAACGCCATTTACCTCTACTTTCTGTACCCTCTGGCTTAAATATGAATCAATTAAATCGAGTGCAGTACTTTTGACTCCATAGTGTTTTAATTTGAGCAATAATGTCTCATGGTGGACGCAATCAAACGCTTTAGATAGGTCACAGAATACACCTATCATATCATGTGAATTCTCCTAAGCCCTATATACATGTCGAAGAAGTGCAACACCGGCATCAGTAGTTGACCGACCTTTGGTGAAGCCATACTGCTCATTGTGTAAAATATGATTTATGTTGAAATGGATAACTAGCTGATTTAATATGATTTTCTCAAAAATTTTACTAAGAGCAGGTAAAATTGAAATAGGTCTGTAGTTATTGGGATCATTAATATCACCAGCCTTAAACAATGGTATAACTTTAATATATTTCATCAAATCAGGAAATATACCTAATTTAATACAATTGTTAAAAATTTCAGCCAGGGTTGGGGCTATTATATCTATTATATCTTGTAATACTTTTAGAGATATATCCCACAAATCACCCGTTTTTTTAAAATTTAAACTTTTAAATGTCCTAATTACTTGGGGTAACGGAACAAAAACAAAAGCCGGCGTCGCATTCTGACACACTTGACTTAAGAAGAGATTCAGCGTCTGAAGATGAAGAATGCAAAGAACAAGTTGTAGCTACCGGAATGTTAATAAAAAAAATTTTAAACGTTTCTGCAATTTGAATATTATCTATTCTAGTATAAGCTATTCGAGTATCGCGACTTTTTACCTTCCCTGTCTCCGCATTAATCATATTCCATGTAGCCTTAATCTTGTTATCAGCATTTTTTATTTTAGACGAGAGGTATAGAGCTTTAGCTTTTATACAAGCTTTCTTGAAAGTTTTTGAATAAGTCCGTACATAATTTATAAATTCTGGGTTATGATTACATTGTTTCAACCCATATAGCTCATACAACCTATTTCTACTAACACGTATACCTGGAGTTGCCCATTCATTAAATTTTGCTTTAATGTTTTTATGAACTGGTTTAAGTTTAAAGGTACTGTTAAACTCATTTTTTATAAGGTGAAATAGGCTTTTGAAACGTTTATCGGGATCAGTTTGTGAACATTGCAAATATGGAATTTTACTTTCTATGTTAGATCTAAACAAATTTAACCGTTTCTTTGTGATAGGCCTACATGTTACTTTTTGTGTATCTAAGTTACTTGTATACAAATCAGTCATCTTTTGACCACAGTGGTCAGATGTGAGATCACTAATAATAGCACTATCACTATCTTCCCTCCGCATAACATGTATATAACAGACAGACAGCTTTTATGATATTTATATAAATGTCCGTACGTTTTCCCACTGTAAACTGAGCTCATTAGGTAGCTTAAATGTTGATACATTTGCATGTGAGGCTATGAACCTTTTCATAGAAAGTGCTGCGAATTTATTCTAAATGGAATATAATTTCGATTTAATTGGAATCTTATGTCTGAGGAAGCACGAAAGCCCCTTGACTCTTCAGTATACTTCCATTACCAAGTAATAAAACAAGTCACACTGTACAGATTTTTATGAACACTTCGTCTTACTTGCGGAATTCTCAAAGTATTTATATAACTTATATATAAAAATCAATCACCATTTCCCTTGGTCACGTCATCACGCGTAAATGGTTGGATGGAATTTAACGGGACTTTCACTGGCAGATGTTTCAAGGAGTGTTTTAGGCTAATTTTATTTTTAAAAAAAACATTAGGCTGCTGGGCACCCATGAAATTAGCTCTACGCAGGTGAAACCGCGCAGCACAGCTAGTAATTCAAACAGTATGTTTCTTTATGTATGTTTCAGTATGTTTTCTTGGCACGATCCCGAGAGACAACGACTTGGGACAAGTTTTCTACCTTTAATTAGTTTTAAGTACTGTTCCTTGTATATATAATTAAGTTTTATTAAAAAAATAAAATCTAACAAAATTTTAACAGTATGTTGCCGTTTATTGCTCATGCACAGTATATGCACTTCATGGTATATTATGTGAGTATGTTTCGTAATTTCATTATTGGTAGGCGCTTGCATTGCAACCTCGGAGATAACCTAATTTCTATCGGCACAGCGTCATTCAATTTACTACCGGTGTTGACCTACGACCTACATTATATAGGAGCCTGTAACCACATTTAATATGAGATATTACATAACCCTGTGCCCCCATTACGCGTTCTATTATTATGGCCTTGCACCAACCCCACAAGCTATCCAGTTCTTCTCAGAAGGCTAGTTTCCAACCGGAGGTAAATATTCGACGTTCATAACTGCCTTACCTGGGCCCAAACTGAATAATCATTTTAAATTTAATAACCCACGAAGCCTCACTAGACCCATAGTAAAAACTACATATTTAAAGGAGCCGTGGTGGCTTAGACCAGTCGCCTGCTACGCAATCGACGCCAGGTCATTGAGTTTATTTTAAATCTTAGGAGCAGTGTTTTGAAGCCACGAACTTTACGTTGAAGGATAACATCTCGAGAAAACCTGCGTATGTCTAAAAAGTATGTAAGACGTAGGTACATACGAATTTGAACTCCTTCTATATAGGTATAGTGCCTGATACGGCGATGAACTCACCATCTATCACGTTGCCCCTTTGACCTTTCTGGGATGGAGTGAGCATATTTATTTATTTTATTTAAGTACTTGCTAAATGTAAGCTCGCTATTTCTTAGATATTCTAGAGGTACCAGAGATTACAGGATTGCAGTATTTCCTTCAAAGGACTCTACGTGAATAAATCATATCTAAGTAGGACAGCTTTTATGCTGCATCAAAGTACGAACGGACGGATAGTTGCTTTCAATTTTATAGTCGACTAAATAGTATCTGGATCAAACAGGAACATCATTCGCCATTATTATTAAAAATCAGGCACAGGAGCGGAGTGGCAATGTGACAATGAAGATATATACGATCATATACATTTTATTCACAGTAAATAAATAAAAACAGGGAAATACGTAGCATTTTATTCTATCCAAGTATAAATAAAATAGACATCAACTCGATCATTGTACATTTATAAAAATGCAGGAGGACTCATTCCGGCAAACGATAGTAGCTGGGAACGATAACAACTCTCGATACTCTGAGGTTAGTCTTAGAGTAGAGAGGTACTGAGGAGAATTATACATTTAGAAGGTAACTTGCTTCTTTTCCCTCTCAGCTCTGATGGTGATTTTAGAGGCGGAGACTGTAGTGTCAGAAGATTCTGAGTCGGCGACGAGGGCACGAAGGCGTGCAGCGCGCTTCTCTCTCGCGGCACTTTTCTCCGACATCTCTGTCATCTCGTCTTCCAGGTCAGTGAGACGAGCCCTGGACACCTTCGCCCTCTGCGCGGCGGCGCTCTCCTCGTCCGAACCCTTTAGAGCAGTCCACTTGGTGAGTGAACCGCTGTCTTCATTCAACCTGCGGGCGATACGCTTTTCTGTACGTTCCTCATTCTCCTGCAGGGCTCGCCTTGCGCTGCTCTTCTCAGAAATGCCAACGCTCTCAAGAATTTTGTCCGAGATTCTCACGCGGTTCTCCAGATTATTGACGCTGTTCTCGAAATCGATGTCCTCAGCGAAACGCGATGACTTTTTGCCGGCGCGCAGCCGCTTCAAAGATTCTGAGATCTGAAACGTAAAAAATGTATTTTCAATTTCAATGGCTCGGTAATGAGGAGCTTACGATTTCCTCGAAGAAACCAATCTAGCTTACAAGTTTTAATATTTATAATGATTTCTATATTCTCAGAATAGATTATAGGTATAACCATAATTTCCTTATATGTATATAAAAAAAAAAAGATATATGCAGGAAGTGATTTCAAGCGAGTTGTTATTACAGAAATAAATTGGCATTTAGCTGGAAATTCTTAAAGCAAGAGATCTTGATCTAGAAACAAGTTCCCTGAATTCCTGAAACATAACGCTGCTACGATTCCTAGAACCGACTGTTTATAACCTCAGGTATTATTAAAACTTTAGAAATCCATTGAATACCTACATCTGCCTTAGATTACGGCTAAAATCTATTTCCATTCGAGTGGTTCCCTGTCATACATATGGAGTGGCAGTTCTATTATCCGCAGTGGTTACCGACTTATTTCAATCGACCTCTGTCCATCCGCTATTAATAAGATTTCAAAATTTCACCGCATTTTAACTGGTTTTTGATGGTGGACTCTGATTTGTAAATTGCTTTGAATAAGCCTTGATTGATACATAAAGGTGGGTTCGATTCTCCGGTAACGTGTTCGTGGGCAACGTGTTATTGGGTTATTTATTTTTTAATTTCCGCCTAATTGGCCGTACTGGCGGAATGTATGTATACTTTAAGTAGAGTTACACGTGCACTCCCTATCCGTTCGGGGTACACAGGCGTGAGCGTATATGTATGTATGCATTGCATAAAGTACCTAATATTTTTATACTTAGCAGGTACTTTAGACTTTTAATCGCCAGCATAAAATAAGAAAAATATATACGGTCGAATTGAGTAGCCTCTACCTTTTTTGAACCCCGACCGCCCTGGGAGAGGCTGATCGGGGTATGTGGGATTATTACCGCACTAAAACCCCCCCGGTGGCCATCCTCAGTGTTTTGGGGGGACTCCGGGTACTTGTATAGCACTGCCTACCTTCAACGCAACTCACGACGAACTCTCGAAGCTCTTCTGTTAGTTGGAGGTACAGTCTCCAGTCGAACCGCACCGAATCTGTTGTGCCCGCTCGTAATGTAACGAATAAGTGACTGAATACATAACTACATAGGTCATGTTTTTCTTTGCATATTAATTTGAAGTGGAGATTCAATAAAATGGAATTATCGAATGGTGTAGATTGTAGGATCATTCCATGTTTATACGTGGAATATTTCTTCAATGTGATTACGAATGTCTACGAGGTAGTAAGTACGGAACACGTGCTTTGTAAGATTAAACTTATGGTTCGCATGTAGTTTGCAATGGGGTTTCATGTTCCTATTATTTGAGACTTATATAACACCAACTCTTGCGTGTGAATACCTCCGAACGGGTAATTACGACCTTCCCCACGTCAGTCATCGATCTGGCAATGGGCTACAAATTTTTTACCTATATAACCGCCCAGCTACACACAATGATAATAGACTTTTTTAAAGAGGTGGGCATCACCAGCGTGCCGAAGCTGAGGCGGTCACTTGACCTTATCATAGTTCTAGCCTCTATCTATACAGATAAATAAAATTGAAGTGTCTGTTTGTAAATCCAAAATAACAGCTTTTCACTAAATGCATATGAAAGTATACACGCTACTGACAATAAAAAACAAAGTTTTAAAATTTTTCTCTGTCTGTCTGTCTGTCTGTCTGTTTGTTCCGGGTAATCTCCGAAACCGCTGGACCGATTTTAACGGAACTTTCACTGGCAGGTAGCTGATGTTCCAAGGAGTAACTAAGGCTACTTTTATTTATTAAAAATATTAGGGTTCCGCGACAATAAGGATGAAACAAAATCTACGCGGGTGAAACCGCGGGGCACAGCTAGTACTTAATATTTTTCAAGGGACAAACGGTGCGTAGGAACATGTTTGCGGTTTGTTTTGTGAGTACTTAGTTACTATTTATGCTTTTAATATCATTCAAATTTCGGATTATACAAATGACAAGGATATATGGAACTAAGTAAATCACTTTGAACAAGTAGGTAGCTCCTGGCAAATACATGGTATGCAAACACTTGTAAATATATCTGGTATTGTTCTTTTTTTTTTCTCTTTGATTTTGTTTTATACTTACCTGCATGCTAATACAACTTGTCACTATTTATACCTCTTATCAAATTTGATTTTGTATGATAATTTCATATGATTTATATTGTTTCGATGATAGGTACATGAAGCCTGGCTGAGTTTCTTGCCGGTTATTCTCAGAAGGCTTGTTTCCGAACCGGTGGTAATTTCCCGACTTTTATAAGTGCCTTACCTTTCTATTGTACCTTAGTACAGTTTTTAGTATCTATAATATTATTATTGTAAAGTGATAAAAAAATTTTTTAAAGCAATTCAGTAATCTTTATTTGACAATAAAATATCACGTATTCGTAGTAAAACACGTCAGGATTTATGAAGGTCTCTCAAACTATTTATCGATACTTTCATACTATAAACGGATACTTTTATACGTGTATCGGCAAGGTGTGATTGAAAATCGATTGCTCGACAAATAGTGACACTTTGCTTCAATACATGAAAATTATGTTACTATATATACTATACTAGCTGTGCTCCGCGGCTTCACCCGCGTAAAATTAGTTTCATACAAACTTTCATCCCCTATTTTATCCCCTTGGGGTTAGAATTAATCAAAATCCTTTCTTAGCGGATGCCTATGCCTGCTTTGTGTAAAAATCAGGTGAACAGCCTCATCGGATGCAATTAAGTGCCGACCCCAACAATGAATAGTATGAGGCCAGGGAGATGATGATATATTTCCACACGATGTTTTCTTCACCGTTAAGTTCATGGCGGTACCATCAGGGGCCTTACCATGAGCTCTTATTGCCATGATAGTTTCACTCATGAGACAGATGTATGTGACGTGTATACATCTGTCACTGTCGCACAACTGAATTAACATTGCAATAAGAGCTCATGGTTGGGCCCCAGACCATTGCGGTTGGTCAACAATAACTATAATTTAAAAATTAGTTTTTGAAATTTGCATTTTAGACTCACAAACATTTTACCATGACAAATAAAAAAGTTCTCGCACCACCTTCAAGTTTTCACACCGAAATATATATCTAAATATCTGCATATTTGTTGTTCGGTATCCGAACAGGTATTGAGTTGCAATGTAGCCGGTAGTATTCAATTTTGCAGGTAGGAATTTCATAAAGCGAATACCTTATTGATATGTACTTCCAGTGGCCATGTTACTGACTTAATATTGCATGTTACACATGAGCGACAGCGAATACTCAATTTTTTTGAACTGATATGAACTTTTGAGACTATACAAAGAGTTCTAAATAGCTCCTTTTATGCCAAAAGCTTCGGCCGCAGATTTTTTAATACTTCGCAGGTGACAAGCAAACGTAGAACTTCTAGTTTTCACAGGTTCGTCCACTTAATGGTAAGTGACTACACAGCCTATGAACGTGACTAACGCCAGGAACCCATTACTCTAAGGTAACATTATTTGAGGTATAGTCCCTAGTGGAGCAGTTTCGGATTTCGAAGGGGAAATTCTGTTATGCTAGAGCAGAAGTAAGACCTCTCTCAAAACTGATTGGCTTCAGTTAGTAACCATTACAATTATTTTTTTGATCTACTTAATTAAATTCCTTGAAAAAAAAATACACGCAGTCAAATAAATAATTCCAGGAAAAAAATACCACCCTAATCTCTTTCACTCAGAAGCGTAAACACGACGTTGTATCAAAAAGCCGAGCTCTCATTATAATTAATTTCCGTATGAGGAGAGTTCATGATATACTGGATATTTGTCGTTGCCTGTACCAAGAAGGCTGGCAACATTGCCAAGCTGTTTACAAGGAATTCGCTAATGCCTTTTCCTTACACGTGTAGGCTTCAAGCAATATGTGGTCATACGCTATTTCCATTTCAATAAAGTTTACCACATGAGCATACTTAGTCTTATTATGATGAATACAGTAGCATCGGCCACGAAAGTGCTTTAACATCTCGGTACCGCTTTTGACAGCAACTCTTTATGAATAAGAAAAATCGATGCAGCTCAAACTCGGATAAAACTTCTTGAATCTGAATACGCTTGAAATTTGAATCTCCTTATTAAGCATCATAGCGACGATTGTCACATTGAATATGCAAACTAAAATAGACCTTCCTGGAGGCAAATTGTATTCAATCTTTAGTTGGATAAGTGGAAAGTACTTTGATACAGTCGACTTTATACTCTTCGACCTCATTATCAGAGACCGTTCGTATAATATGTGAAAGAACAGAAAATATTACCACCGCCTCAGATTATACTTTCATACATAAATACATGCTCATGCCTCTATTCCATGATAGTAGTTAGAGACCACCGTTTGACACATGCTACGATCCTCGTATACTCTATCGTTTCGTCCACATTCATGCGTCTATACGTTTTGGACGATGAATTTATTTAAACTCATCTATGACCAGGCTGAGGAACTTTATGCTGTGTGACTTTTGTAAATCTACTTCGAATATAAACGTGACATAGTTACGCGTCGAACATGTTAAGGGTGGCTCCATAGCCTCCGGTAACCAAACACCATTGGGATAATTGAAGCACCTATGAAAAACTATCTATACAGATAAATAAAATTGAAGTGTCTGTTTGTAATTCCAAAATAACAGGTTTTCACTAAATTCATATGAAAGTATACCCGCTACTGACACTGAAAAACCATGTTGTACCGGGTAATCTCTGAAACGGCTGCACCGATTTTAACGGGCAGGTAGCTGATGTTTCAAGGAGTAACTTAGGTTACCTTTATTAATGAAAAATATTAGGGTTCCGCGACATGAAGCATGAAACTAAATCAACGCGGGTGAAACCGCGGGGCACAGCTAGTTTTTAATATATTCGTGTGAGCCCTACAGAATGTATACATATTTATACATTATCTAGAATAATTGCTGTTAATTTTATATACTACAATGACCTGTCTGTTGTCAGATGAGGAGTTGATATCCTTACCTAACACCATCTTGTAGACAAACAGCACTGACTTTTTTCTTCTTTTTTAAATATGAATTGGAAAAATTCGCGTAAGAAAGAAGCTGCCAGTAACTAAGATAAAATTTGAACCATAGTGAGTTTAAGTGACAGGTCTTTTTCATTACACTGAACACTAGACGTATCGCAACGAGTACAAGGCAAGCTACCCGTAATCTTTAAGTATATTTTATGGCCATAACTTTCTTGAAGAAAACAAAATCGCAGCATAGTACTAAGAACCCTTAGGAACGTGAATAAAAGCCCACAAACAATATGAAAATATTATTTGATGTTTCTCCAAAATATTGACTTGTACTTAATTCCGGCGACCGTTTGAGGTTAAGGCCTTGATGTGTATTGGCAGGCTTCCACGTTGTATGGTGCCCTTGGTTAAGCGTAGGAGGTTAATTAAAAGCGTTTTGTTTTAAAACCGATGGGCTACCTTTTGTTCAGCGTCATTATGTGGTGAAGACAAGGGGCCAACTATCGCTTAAGGAGCGCGTATTAAGAACTTTAGAAAGTTTAATTTTACGGTACCAAAATGAAACGTCAAAGCTCAGAAGTTCTTAATACGATCCGCTTAAACCGATGATGGTAGACCTCTGAGGTCTTACCATAAGCTCTTACAGCCATTCGTTTTTCAGTGTGTCAGGTACAAACATGTACATATACATATTTCTCATAATAATCAATGTCAATCTATCATGGCAATAAGAAGTCACCATGACTTCATCTGCTTGTGTTGTAAACATTGATCCGTGTAACTGGTAATTTCAGATTGAATTACCTATCTTTTTAAGTTAAAATACTATACATGTCTTAATATATTTCTTGTCTTTTCAGGTCTAAATCTGAATTTCTTTTCAAAAGATTCTTGCGTCTAATATATAAATTATTATTATATTATTTATATAGCATTTAACCTAATACAAACGCCCTAATTTACGAGGATATAATATTATGCTACAATAATAACATAATATTGAATATACCTAATTAGCAATGACAACAATACGTTATTTGATCTAATTGGTTGTAATATACTCCTGTTACTTCCCCATTTAGTTGCTACCTGTTTATCTTCGTCCAAAAGGTAGGTGAGCTAATCGATACTCGCCCCAAATTATTAGGAGTATACGAAGGCTGTGTACACACGTGCCGCGGGGCAATGTCTGTTGCTGGGCGCCGTGTCGTTGCCTGTATGTACACGGCCTTACCTAATTTACGCACGTTGACGACGAACACAAGAATCTAAATATATCTTATTATTCTGATTACTATAGCAACAAGTATTGAACACCTCTTTTGTTTGTCTTATGGGGTAGGTAGAGTCACAGTATAATAAGTTATTCAGACAGAGAGGAAAAGAGGCTTATTTTTTTGAAATAATAACGCTTGCTTCGTTGTCAATCGGAATTTCATTTTCTTTTTAAATTACGTAAGTACGCGATCGGACACAACGTGACGCACCTTATTGACTTTAGATACACGCGTCTGTGAGCGTGTCATTTTCATATTCCTAGATGCTTTACTGCTTCTAATGCCTATATTTTATATTGTGGCACAGTTTTATTGGTAATCTGTTGCGGAGAATGTAAGAGAATCATTTTCAACCAAATTTTCCTAATAATAGCTAAAACATAATGCAAAAAATTTTGGCTTCGGGGATTAAATTCCGGGGATTTATACGAAGCGACTGCCATCTGACCTTCGTAACCCCTTTTTAGAGGAAAATCGGCAATCTGGGTTATACCAGTTGTCAGACTTTCTTAGGCCTCTGACTGACCTGTAACGATTGCCAAAGATGTTGAATTGGCAACCGGGACCGACAGCTTAACGTGCTCTCCGAGGCACGGAGGGAACTCGGGCGGTCACCCATCCAACTACTGGCTAGGCGTATGGTTGCTTAACTTCGTAGCTCCGCTAGTGTATACCTACATAGTTTTAATTCTGTAAGTCGTACTAAGGGCAGTTTAAGTAAATAATAAACTTAACTTGTTGATGGGTTCCGTTTTCGATCAGGTAGCTTGATGTCTATGTAAACTGATTCCGACAAAGTCCTAGATGACTAGTTGGAATAAATTGCACAGACTTGTACTGCACTTGACTTCAGAATTAAAAAATACACTGGACTCGATGGCGTTTGAAATTTAAATCTGCTGCGTTTAATTTCCTTACCTAGCTTAAAATCTTTCACCCGAGAAGGATTAACAATAAAAACTATGTACTTCATCATGAATTTAAGAGTCATAACTCGTCTGTGTAACCGATGCAACTCTTTCCATTTGTCTCTGTCCAGTGCCATCTCTTTGACCTCCTTATACGACATGACTGACACCTTTTCTTTAACTTGTCTCATGTATGTTAACCTTGGTCATCCTATCTTCCTTTCGACAGATTCTTCCATTATGTTTTAAAAATGTTACATAGTGATATTTTATCCCGTTTTTGTAACATTTTCCATTGATGCTTCGCTCTTTATGTCACAGCATGATGTTATAATCCTTCCTCGATGCATGAACTATCCAACACAAAAATATTTTTCAATTCAAACCATTAGGTCCTGAGATTAGCGTTCAACCAAACAAAAAAACTCTTCAGCTATATAATATTAGCATTGATGATGGATGTTCGTACGAAAGATTTATTAGTGTACTCGATTATACATAACTAGCGGACTTCACGCGGTTTCACCCGCGTAGTTCCCGTTCCCATTGAAGTACGGGGATAATATATGTTACTCGCTGATGATGTAGCTTTCCATTGCTGAAAGAATTTTCTAGATCGGTCAAGAAGTTTCGGAGCCTATTCAATACAAACAAACAGACAAAAAACAATCAAATCTTTCCTCTTTATAATATTAGTGTAGATAAATTTTACCTTACAATTTAATTCAAACAAAAAAAAAGATATTTGATCATATTTTGAACAAAGTACTTATGACACGATTTTACAGGATTATAATTTCGGGGGTAGATATTTTTTTAAATGAACAGGGATATTTGGTACTTTTTCGGTTTAAGCAGAGCGTATTAAGAATTTCTGAGGTTTGACATTACTGAAAAAAATTAACGTCAAAGCTCAGAAGTTCTTAATACGCTTTGCTTAAACCGATGATGGTAGGGCTGTTAATGATAATAAAAGAAATAAATTATTGAAGAACACGACCAAAATCTCGGTTTCTCTTTATTTCGTTTCTATCCTTGGAATTAATGAATATGGAGTAGGAAACTTAATCTATACAGATAAATAAAATTGAAGTGTCTGTTTATAATTCCAAAATAACAGCTTTTCACTAAATGCATAGGAAAGTATACACGCTACTGACACTAAAAAACCAAGCTTTAAAACTTTTTTCTGTCTGTCTGTCTGTCTGTTTGTTCGGGTATCTCTGTAACGGCTGGACCGATTTTAACAGGACTTTCACTGGTAGGTAGCTGATATTCCAAGGAGTAACTTAGGCTACTTTTATTTTAAAAAAACATTTAGGTTTCCACGGGAATAAAACTAAATCTAGACGGGTGAAACCGCAGGGCACAGCTAGTAGTAAATATGAAACTCGTTAGGTACGAAGTCTAAAACATTATGGTTCATCGCATATTTTAAATAGAAATTGTGAATGATTTATTTTTAAATGTTACGCATATGAGTTGCGTAACCGGTGATCGTAATGAAAACATCACATATACATTTTGCCTACGATAATACTGTAAGCTGACGAGTAACTGCCTGATTTATTTATTTACTAGCTGTGATTGATTTAGTTTCATCCTTATTGTCGCGGAACCCTAATATTTTTGATAAATAAAAGTAGCCTAAGTTACTCCTTGAAACATCAGCTACCTGCCAGTGAAAGTCCCGTTAGAATCGGTCCAGCCGTTTCAGAGATTACCCGGAACAAACAGACAGACAGACAGATAGAGAAAATTTTTAAAACTTGTTTTTTTTTGTGTCAGTAGCGTGTATACTTTCATATGCATTTAGTGAAAAGCTGTTATTTTGGAATTACAAACAGACATTCCAATTTTATTTATCTGTATAGATCGTTTTATCGGTAACCATAGTGAATAAGACAAAGTTATGACCTTGCTATTAAAGATTTATAAATTGAATATATATACTTACTTAATGAACAATACAATCTTCAATTACACAGATTTACTTAAACCTAGTTTATTTTAGACCAATATCGTATATCAACTCTCATTATTCCGATCTCACTTTGTTGGTGCAGTTCTTTTATCCGGATTTTATTATGATTTTCATTTGCGAGCTGGAAAGGTTTTTTATCTCAAAGGATAAATTGCATCAGGCTGGAATTAAAGTTCAGATACCCGCTCCCAGCGAACATACGATCTGGCTGTGTATATAATCTGTTAGAGTATACCATGAACCAGGGTATTTGTATAAAGCATGAGTTGATGGAGCCTAATTGGTCTCCATTTCTTCATGTTATATTTGGTAATTTTTTATCGAATTTTTATATTTTAATCTATACATCTATACAGATAAATAAAATTGAAGTGTCTGTTTGTAATTCCAAAATAACAGCTTTTCACTAAATGCATATGAAAGTATACACGCTACAAACACTAAAAAACCAGGTATTAAAATTTTTCTCTGTCTGTCTGTCTGTTTGTTCAGGGTAATCTCTGAAACGGCTGGACCGATTTTAACGGGACTTTCACTGGCAGGTAGCTGATGTTTCAAGGAGTAACTTAGGCTACTTTTATTTACAAAAAAATTGGGTTCCGCGAAATTACGCATGAAACTAAATCTACGCGGGTGAAACCGCGTGGCACAACTAGTCAATCAATAAGCAGTTACATGTTAGTAGACATATTGTTGATTATGTGGAAAGACGTCGACGACGAGTACAGATTCCGTAAAGAGTTTTGAGAGTACGGATACCATGCATTCTTGTTCGCGCTCGGCATCCAAAAAAACCTGCGTAAGCAATGTCAACGCGCACAGCTCATTGCACCTGTATCATCCCCGAGGACGTACCGAGCTTGATATTAGGAATATGTGGCCAAGTGCACCTTACAAAGTTATGCCTATATCTAGTCTGAATAGTCCAAGACCAGTACACTCAACATAATCAATTTGGTATGATTTAAGTAATATTCCACATTGAAGTGGTACTTTCAGATGTCTGTGCTTCAAATCCTAACAAACTTGTTTGCTGGATCATATTACTAATGGTTTAATTATATATTTTCTTGTTCTTCGTATTTATTGTTTTGTGAATTTAAACCTAACATAGGTACTAGGTAATTAATTTATACTAATATTATAAACGGGAACTATTTGTTTGTATGTTTGTAACGAATTGGCTCAAAAATTCTTTCATCATTTGAATGCTACATTATCACTAATTAATATAAGCTATATTTCATCCCCATACTCCCACGGAAACAGGAACTACACGGGTGAAACCGCGTGACTCCCGCTAGTCCTATAATTAGTGGCTTACTCAAATGGCAAACCACACAAAGAACCCCCTAACAGGATTAATTTGGTTCAGAAACCAATTCACCGTTTGTATGAAATGAACTGCCAGCTTAATGTAATGACTACCAATGGATCAAATTTTAATTCGGGTTTGATAGATTACCTAGAATGCAAACGCTAAAGTCGGCTAACTACATTTGGCTGGCGGATATTGCACGAGCTTCTATTTGCAGGGACGGACTGACACTGGTTATTGTGTTAACACTGGTGAACTGAATTCATGGGAATACCTCTGCCGATTGCAAACAGTTTCAGGGCATGTTTCGCACAGTACATCAAATTCAAACTGACCGTATCTTTGCCATTATGATACTTGCCTTTTGCGTTTTAACACTACCTCACATTGTGAGATAATTCTCACACGTATTGACATAAGATTACACATTGATCTTGTAGATTTTTGTTATTTTAATTAAGTATTGGCTCGTGTTTTATGGTAATATTTAAACAAGAAAATCTGGTGATGACTGTATTACGAAGTTGGGGAATAAATGAGATTGAATAGTCCCATTAAAATACAAAACTTAATTAACATTCGATAATCATTTCGTAGATTTACCAAATATAAATGATAACCTACTCAGTTGCAAAAATTCAAATATATTCCTCTAAAATATTATTAATTATCTAACATGGACATGTCATATGTAATGTAATTATCTTGGTAATATGATCGTTAACATTGCTGGCTTTTGCATACAGCATACCTCGCCTAAGTATTCACTTCGACTGACTGCATAGTAATGCACTTGATCCGTTCCAAAGATTTCAAAGGTATAACCTAGTTTCGAGAATGTGTCGCGCTGAGAGTCGAACATTCCCGAGAATTTTTGTCCAGATCGACAGTCCTGTAATTCCTTACAAGTCTCGATACACGACACTTGCACCGGTGTCCAATGGAAAATCCAATATCAATTCGTGAAATAAATGGTCATTTTAAAGGCCAAAGTTCGGGACTAGACTACTTTGTCACAAGCTTGCAGTTTGTTTGCTCAAAACATACAAGTTCGTTCATTTAACTTATACTTAGAAACGTCATGCATGTTGCTTTAATCTAATTACTCTGATGGTATTTCTTACATGTTCAGGTATAATATACTTAGTACTCGAATGACCGAGCTTTCCTCGTTTTTTATTTTGACGTTTTCAAAGAATTGCACAAAAATTAAAGCTAGATCTTTAATCGCTCCCGAAACACCCTGCATACTAAGCACCGTGAAAATCGTCGGAGCCGATTCCGAAATAATATATAGATAGATAGAGATTGCATAATTATTTGAATAGTCTATGATTTGCCATACCACGATCTTAACGGTAAAGAAAAGGACAGTCATAAACTGCATATTTCTGACAAGACATGACGACGTGAAGCGACATTTTATCCTATAAACTAGCTGTGCCCTGCGGTTTCACCCGCGCAGAGTTAATTTAATTCCCGCGGAACCCCAAATGTTCTTTTTAAATAAAAGTTATCTGCTATAAAGCTATCTGCCAGTGAAAGTCCCGTTAAAATCGGTCCAGCCGTTGCAGAGATTACCCGGAATAAAGAGACGTGTTGATAAAACTCTTTAGCAAATAACTCATTATTAGGTACCAATTTTTTGCGTTTTTATACTCGTGATAATTTCTCAACGAAATGTCCGATTGGAATAAAACAAACGGTATTTTACTTCTACATGAATACCCTTGATAGCATATTGCTTAATTTGCATAAGGATTAATATTAAGATACACATTGAACGTAGTTTCTTTCTTCAGACGATTTAATATTTTTTATGAACATAAAAGCGGTTATTGTGACTAAACTATGATAGTTAGATATATGCTCTCGCGGACTTTTTTGTAGATCTTAATAAGACCTACAATTCCAAAGTACATCATTTTGTTCTATTGTCAATAGTTTTTGCAGCGCACGCATAAATAGGTTTTCGATTTTACACCTTGGGTTACAAATTCTCAATTTTCTTAATGAAATTTGAAATCGGGCCAGTAGTTCCTGAGATTAGAGCGTTCAAACAAACAAACAAACAAACAAACTCTTCAGCTTTATAATATTAGTATAGATTATTGGGATCGGCATCCGATTTAGCAACATAATAGTAGTTGCTGGTCAGAGGTCATCAAAGCGTCTACTATTCGCAACCCCTTTTTACAGGGAAAGTAAGATCACTGACAGTACCTAATTGTATTCAGGCAAGTTTTATCTACCTTTACACAATATGTATGACAGCACATCGACATATTACTCGTACGTATATTGCTCATCGACTTCAAGAAATAGTTTTTTTTCTTACGGACACACCTATTTGAAATCTGTCACTCGTTTTCTTCAAGCAGTGTTGCAGCTATAGAGATTACTGTCTACAAAGCCAATGGTAGCCGTTTTTGTATTTCCCAATATTTATGTGCAATGTTATATATCACCGGGAACTGGAGGCCTACCATCATCGGTTCAAACAGAGCGTATTAAGAACTTCTGAGCTTTGACGTTTAATTTTAGTACCGTGATATAAAAAGTCAAAGATGTCCTTAATACGCGTTGTTTAAACGATAATTTCTTTATTGATTAAAATAACAGGACTTACATCTTCAGAAATGTCATCATCATCAAAAGCTGAAGCAAGAGGTCTGCCTCTGGATGCGCGGGCGCCCCTTGAGTCGAACAGCTCATCGTGTGGTGCTTCAATATCTTCCAGAGCGCGGTTGATCCTCCCCTCCACATCAGACCGGATCCGATCGCGTTCCGGCTCCTTGGCTACGGGTGTCTTGCCATCAAGCCGGTCCAAAACCGGCCGGTAGTAGCTCTCGCCCTTGTTGTAGTTGCAATCGTAGACGCGGGTGCGTCGAGGTCTGCCTATGCGACTCATTGTTCTGTCCCTGTGGAGTAGTAAAGTGCGGGATGAGTGGCGCGAACATTTTGCAGTCTACGACTAGTGGGAATGGAACGTAATCTAATCACTTTGTGTTCCTCTGTCGCATCAGATTTTCAAGAAAGTTTTTAAATTGCTTTTAATATTATTGAGTTTAAGGAGAGTGTTACATGAACAAAGGAAACGTTTATTTTGTGAGTGAAAGATCACGAATTTAGATCATATTGCTATTTTTTTTCTTAGAATGTTTATATTTATAAATATTTGTTTTATTCCCTTCAATCCTGTGAATTATCGTTTAAAATACCTTTGAATGACATATGATTAGGTAGGATGGAAGATTTATTTCACCAATATAACAATATCCTATTCCTAGATATCAATAAATATATTGAAAATTATTATAAATGTTTGTGCATTATCACGTCGCCCTGTCAAAAACGCATTAAACGCGGATGAAATCACGGCTAGAAAGCTAGTAAGTAATATATTTATAATTTCGTTTGCTAATGGCGTTCACAAGGTTCGTTTTATGTTCAGTTGGAAGTAAACAAAAGACGCTAAATCCAGACTAACCTTCACAGTTTTTACAAAATTCACGGTGTTCCACACGTTTTCAACACTTTATACTACACTGACAAAATCTCTCTAATGTCTGAACATTTATACCTTATTTAAATGCTGGAAAAGAGGGGAGAAAACGTAGGTGTTCCTGATTAATTAAGCTATTTTTGTCTAAAGACTTACACGAGTCGATGATGCAACGCCGTAATTAAACGAAGCAGACTTATTTATAAGTAACGAATTCTTTAGGCGATGTGTCACGGAAATAATCTCTCTATGGTCGTATTCATACACAGCTCGCGTAGTATTTTAGCCAAATATATTTCAGCTTTTAATCCCAAAAACATACTGGAAGGTCGGCTTCCTACATTGGTAGAGAATCGTCGCACACATACATAGACGCGCAGTCTTTCAGCTTTACGGCATCAATGTGTAATGTTAGCTTAGTGCTAAATTAGCATAAGTATTGCTAAAAGTGCTAATACGTAACTGCACCAAGCTTATATACTGTAAGTGTGGTGTAAGGGAGATGATGTATAATTTGTGGCGAAAACGGAAAGAGGAACCGAGTAGTTGATGTTCTGTAAGTTTTTATTTTGTGTTATTTTTCAGCGAATGTGTGGATCACAGGTCAATGTTTTCTGTTTGAAAGTCATACTCTGCTATAATTACTTTTCTGTTGACGCAAAATTAAAAAGGTGGTACTATGGTGGTCAATGTTTGTTCGGCCAGAGCTTAGAGCAAAAATAAGTTACCGTTTTTGTTGTAGGTTCTCATTTGTTCAATTTGAGCGTACTTCTAATGTCTTGGACTGACTTGGACTCACTCTGTCTCTCACTCAAATCAGTTTTTCATCTATAAAATGAAAATGAAAATGATTTATTCAGTTTAGGCCCACGTTAGGCACTTAAGAATGTCGAAGAATTGGCCACCGGTTCGGAAACTTGCCTTCTGAGAAGAACTCGCAAGAAACTCAGCTGGCATCATTTACATTTCATTACATAGTAAATAATGATTAATATCAATAAAATTCAGATAAAATTTGTATTTTTTTTGTGTGTTGGATTTTTTTTCTCAGCCGAGGCTGGCAATAAATTATACTTACGAATATTATTATTATTGTTGTTCATAATTAGGAATTAAGCTGTAATTCACTAAATAATTAGCCAATCAAGAATAATTCACAATGAATCTAGTTACGGGAATAAAAACCTAGTTTTAATCACAACACTTTTAACCAGTCTTTTAGGAATAAAACGGAATCACTTCGCTGCCCCATGCAAGTGGGATTTACGAATGTACAACGAACGAGTCCAGTTTAAAATTAAAAAGTGAAGCCCCGTTTCAATTTGGTCCCATTTTTTCGAACCGAGTCCAGTGGGGCAAGAGTAGCGGGTCAAGTGGGTCCCAAATTCTAATCGTTGTCCGTTCAAAGGATCCGTAATTACTGTAGCACGAAATTGCTTTTTGATATATCAGTTAGACTTTGGCGGATGTTAAATTGTTTCACTGCAGTTTCGTGCACATCTGTGTCAAAGGTATCGTACGAATCAGAAAATCCGCGTCGAGCTAATAGACTATTGGGCTGTAGACGAGCTTTTACCCTGTTACCTGTCATTAGTCGCTTAGGAATTTCATTTGTTACATGTTTCGATTCGCTTCGTAAAACTTGCTGCAGTTTAGAATCTAATTGATTTCTGTTCTGTTACATCTCTGTAGTTTGTACTGAGTGTGTCCTTTGTTTGAGATACATCGATTTGAGATCAAGCCCTGTTTCTTGATCATCAACTAAACTAGATAATATATTTATATCTATACTAATACAGGTCCCGAGTTAAGAGCAGTGATGAGCAGTTATACTACCCACTATTTTCGCAGAACGCTCATAACTTGGGGTGGCTCCTGTACCTCGGTATTAAAACAAAAAAGTTAATGTTTTTGGATGTATGTTGTTCGGTTCTATCGCAGGACGATCTAGATCTTGTAAGAGTGAGATATGAAAACTGACATATGGGAGAAAAGTTGCACGATCTGATACGACTGATGAAGTAAGGAAGTAAATTTTCTTCCATATCAATTATTAGCAGAAAATTACGTAAGTTTTCAATGTCAATTTATGTTTAAACCTATATTGTCAAAGCGTTATAATTCACTATAGACAATACAAGTGTAAAATGTGGTAGCCGCTTCGCCCATTCGCAAGCTTTGTATAGTATTTGATGTAATCCAGCGAACTACGAATATCCCACGTTTTGCGTAAAAGGGTTACTCTACCCAGCCGCCGAGGTATTACACAAAGTGCAGTCTTTAAACAACTTTACAATTTTCATACAAAATAGGCTTACTGTAAATAAAAAACCAACCTTCAGAACCTGGCGGTGACATCTATAATTCTATATAATTGTGTCGTTCTGACGATATGAAAGTGCTTTGTTAAAAGTGTAATCGAATAAAGATATTTTTGAGTTTGAGTAAGAAATTAAATAAGCTGTAATATTTTTCATATTTATTTACTATTTAGTCAGTATAATCTCCACTATATATAGTATATTTATGACATATTTGTTATGGAAAAAAAGAGGCATTTAGGTTTTGACTTTTATGCATAAAATAGATGTATATTTCGGTTTTTAAATTTTTAAGGGAAATAGTTCAAGGGCCCAACCATGAAGTCTTATTGTGATGATAGTTCAGCTGAGCAACATTGACATATGTATCCACGTCAAATACAGTCTCATAATTTATGAGTCAAACTCATGGCAATAAGATCTCATCGTAGGGCCCCCCGGTTTGCATTGAACTGTTCATATTTAAAATCAGTGCAAGTAGATCATTGTCACATGATGTGCAATATGCATATATGTTTATAATATAATATTTACATCGTTCCCAAAATGATTGATTCAGACCACTGAATGGTTAGTACGTCAACACTTTCCAAGTAAACAGCATTATAGTTCCGAGATATTTAATGGTTTGCATAAGTAAATACTCAGCCTGGACTAGACCACAACACAGTATGACTCCATGGGTATCTCAGGCACTATCCTGGTGTAAAGCCTTGACTGCCTCGTTGGTTCAGAAGTCGCCAATGCCACTGCATATGCTCACGCCACTATTCCCCAAGATGGTAGGCAGTGATGTACTTATAATACTCACGTTTCGTTAGCTGAGTTTAAG
This sequence comes from Watsonalla cultraria, assembly GCA_964035505.1. Taxonomy (NCBI): domain Eukaryota; kingdom Metazoa; phylum Arthropoda; class Insecta; order Lepidoptera; family Drepanidae; genus Watsonalla; species Watsonalla cultraria. The sequence goes on from OZ037711.1 coordinate 13,298,121, forward strand.
TCCCTTGTAATAGGGGAGGAGCCTATTGCCACTAACCGGGCACTAATCAAGACTTCGGGCTGGGAAATAACAGATAACACCCCCGACCGGTCCTGGTCAATTTCCCGGGTCGGGAAAACCTCATGTTTCTGAGTGGCATTTGTGACCAATAAGGCAATCAAAGCTTTATACCCGATACCTTTAAAGTTCTACACGGATATTTTATCAGTGGGTCATCATCATCATCATCATCAGCCGGAAGACGTCCACTGCTGAACATAGGTCTCCCCCTTGGACCGCCACGCCGAATCAGTGGGTATTTAGTTAATAACTGCCAATATAATCTAATTATATATATACTACTCCGATGTCATAATCAAACATGATTCTCACTACCGATGATACCAAAAACAATAATATTGACATCAATACTGGAGCAATCTCATTAGTTATTATAAAACGAAAACAGACTTTTGGAATTGCGTCATGGTGTCTGTATCTATTTATCTTTATCCCGTTGTTTTATTTCAGTAAGGTTGTGTACTTGTTAACTATTCGACTTCATCTATTTCACCGTAACGATGCCAATTTATCATGAACATCACGCGAACAATATGTCGGAACCATTAAAAACCAGATGTGGCCCAAACATAGAATCACGCGCAGTTTCCTGTTTCTCGAGACAAGTTTTCGTAAACTATTTTATTGCCAACAAATATTCCGAAGTTATTATTAAAATGAAAATAGAAACGTAATATTTGATTTGAAAAGAGCTGTGTGCGTATCCTGATGTATCCCAGATCGTTAGCATCAGTAAAAAAACTTGGCAGAGAATCGTTCGAAAACAGTTTTTTGCTATCACTTCCATTCGTTTTAATATTGGTTGTTTACACCTGTAACATTCAGATTTTGTTCAAGTATTTGATCTACACATTCTCCACCGCGTACTCCTTGATTGATTGTATTGCGCGTGCGTCGACCAGTGTAACAAATTCAAAATAGAATTCGCAAACATTCGATATGGGGATATTTTTAGTTACGAAAACCCGGTTTTAGTCCGACTCGACGTATTGTTATATGCACTCGTATGTTCAACGGCATAGCTAAAAATAATCACGCATTTGGAATTCGAACGCACGTTACCGGTAACTAATCTATTTACGATCAACTAAGTTTGCACAAAAATGATATAAGTCTGATGAATTTAATATAAAACAATGCACAGGATATATAAATAAGGTCGCACAGCAGTGATTGTATGTAGTAAATGTAATTTCGCTGAGGTATTTAGGTAGAATTCAGTACTAACCTGATTCGTTTGCGTGTAAAACCGTCGAGGTGGTAGATGGGACTGGGCTGGCGAGCGGCGGCGGGTCGGCGCGAGCGCAGCGTGGGCGAGACTATGTTTAACCGTGAGCCACACAGAAATATACTGACTTTTGTTCCCAATCAATTTCCTTATAGAAAAGCGAAAAGCATTCGCAGGAAGTGAAACAATGCACTAGAGGAGAAACGTAAACATAATCTTCTATAAGATCTTTTACAAAATACAAATATATTTTAAAAAATTCCGAAAGCACTTTCAGAATTATTTAGTCTTTAGTAATATTTTTTGTAGAAGTCTGATCGCTTTGCCAGAAACTGTTCATTGAGTAAAATCCTGATATTTTGTTGCAGTTGAAAAGCTGAAGATAATTATTAAGACATGATTTTATTTTAAATTTTATTATAATTGTTTTTATTTTAATTAATTGAGTAACATGACCTACCTCAATCATTATGCAAATCTCCACAATACGTATTATAATTTTATTATTCATTGAAGTTGTTATTTGATATGTACGCAACATTCAAGATATTATATTTGTTTAAAAATGTATAATATTTTCATGCATGTTTATTATTCTCTTGATTCAAGGCTTGCAAATATATAATTGAATAGAATCAGGTGTTACTTTTCGGAAGTATATTAATGTTTAAAGAAAATATAACCATGCTAGTTATTTCAAATATACACTTGGTTATAATGAAGTACAATCCTTCACATCCAATTCCGACTTCACAGTAAACCATGTCATATAATTAGAACTACTGAACTGAACTATATAATAACTATTCTATTTGTGAGTGAAGTCGGAAAAATCACAGCCTCTAGAAATTTACACGCACGTGACCGAACGGGTACAAGAGCTATAAATTAATATCACTTTAAACTTAGCGTCGCGGTGAAACCATACATGATTAGCTAACAAGAAGTCCTTAGTTTACCCAACCTTGGTATATTATCTGACCTTAAATAAAGTTACGTAGTTAAATATAACTAGTGCAAAGTAAACCCCCTTCCTCGACTTAGGTACCAGTTGAAGACCAGCCACTCCAGCCGCTGGATAATTTACTAAACTAGTTTTTTAAGAGCAGTGGATGCCGGTTTAGGTAGTCACCTGCTGCACCTGCACCTGCTGCACCACACAAGCGGCTCTATTGGAATCGCAACGGCCTGTAATGCGTTTTTCTAACAACTTATGTGCAGTCATTTCACACCACGTACTTTACGGTGAAGAAAAACATCGTAAGAAAATATCTCAGAAGTTATTCAAAGTAGTGCCTGAGACGGCGATGGACTCACCCTCTGTCACGTTGGCACTTAATCATCTTCGGTGAAAAGTGGGTATTGTTATTACAACACCTCTACCTACCCCTTCGGGGAATACAGGCGTGTGCATACGTATGTGTGTACTAGCTAGTGCACACCCAGCTTCGCCTGGCATCGTGGCAGTGGGATATCACATACATACATTCAAGCACCATTTAACTTTTTAAATATTACCAAGACTCAATCCAAATTTTACTCCTCTTAGATTAGCTGCTTAGGATGATTGTGATATTATATAAATCAGTCAATCAGTCAGGATATTGAATGTTGTATATATGGATTTCAATGATGGACACGGATGGACACATATTTGGTAAGTTTGTTCAATGAATTGTCAAATGTATATCAAGAATACTAAGGCTGTGTGACGGTGCATGACCCATCTTAGAATTAAAGCAACCCGCCACCGTAAAAATATCACGACACAAATAAACAAATTCATCGACATTGAAACACGTCCAACGTGCACTTTGAGGCACTGGTCGGCCTCATGGACAGCCTGTATATTTCGTGCAAACGTCAAAGTAACAAAGCAATGTTACTATACCTTGATTAAACCACCTCGATTGTGGAGTGACTCTGGTGTCGCTATTCACCTTTCAATAGCACAGATTTCCAATTAGGTATATGCATTTACATTGTATGCATACGACCATTGCCATCAAAGCTAGACGGACTTTGATTAAGGAACCCTTTGATCTTCATTTGTTTTGATATATATTGGATCGCTTATGTTCTGTACACCTAATCCTGGAATTGCATCTGCAGTTTCAATCCATTTGTCAATTTGTACTAAGCTACGAGGGGTCAACGAAAAACATGACATATTTCTACTTTAGCGGCTTGAGTGAATTCTGAAAAGATTGCTTAAAATTGATTTTATATTATATAGCTGTGCCCCGGGGTTTCATCCGCTATATTTAGTTTAATACTTCATTTCGCGAAATCCTAATATTTTTTAAAATAAGTTTAGCTTAAAACACTCCTTGAAACATCAGCTATCTGCCAGTGAAAGTCCTGTTAAAATCCATCCAGCCGTTTACGCGTGATGCCATGACCAAGGGTAATGGGGATTCATTTTTAAGATTATAATACATAACATTATTAGGCTGGTTCAAGCCATTGAAAAACTAATCTTCTATGATAATTCATGTATAGACAATACATGTCTATATTTCATAAATATAATTTGCACTCCTATAAAAAACTAAATTGTTCAATGAAATTTTAGCTATACATTGCTTAAAAATTGTACAATATGCTTGGGAGTTTCATGCCTTCCTCACGAGGCAGCCTTTACTGCTAGACTTCTAGGGTTCAAACTCAATGAATTGGTTTCATTTTTATTTTACGGTACCAACAGTCATTGTCTTAAAATCTGCTGTCTACTGCGTGTTTCTTGAAACAGCGACAAAATTGAAATGCAATATTGCTTCTGTTTGGTTTCTTGTTTATTTAGGTGACCCCAATATTGGTAATAGAGCAATCATGAAGCTTTACTGTGAAGTAAAGTTATTCTAAGCCCGCGATGTCATACCTAGGCATTCGTAATGACTCCGCGAACGACCTATATTAAAGAATGTTTTAAAAGTGGGTTAAGTAAATAACAATAGGTACTGCGTTCTTTTTCTATCCAAACTGTAAGTGAATTCTCTCGTAGAAGAAATACGTAACTTCTTACGTTTTATTCAGAAATAACAGGTTTAAATTAAGCATATAAGCTCATGGTGTCTCCTAATTATTATAGTCTATAAGCAACGAATTTGAATCGATCGTCGACTGATCGCGCCGTGTTCGATGAGTGACGACTACACGCGAGTCGGACTCGCTACCATCTACTGCAATGAAAACAATAGTGAGATGTTTGAACAATCGAAACAATCGGGATTAATCTCTCGCTATCCCGCATCGCTTATACCTGATAATCTATGCAGATAAATACAATTGAAGTGTCTGGTTGTAATTTCAAATTAACAACTTTGACTAAATGCACATGAAAGTATATACGGTACTGACATATAAATTTTCTCTGTCTGTCAGTTTGTTTGTTCCGAGTAATCTCTGAAATGACTGGACCGATTTTAATGGGAGAGTTACAAGGAGTACTTTAGGCTACTTTGATTTTTAAAAAACATTACAGTTCCGCGGGCCACCCATGTTATTAAGTCTACGGGTGAGAAACCACAGGGCACAGCTAGTACTTAATTATAGTTAATCCACGTAAATAAAAGTGCGGTATAGGAGATCCGTTAGTACCTTCGTTTCTCAATTTAAATATTAAAAACGTGTCGCTACTTCAGTTTACAAGAAACATATTTCAACTGTAAGAGTTTGAAACTGCATCTCGTCATGAAGTAGCACCTACCCAAACCAAGCTATTAATATCCAGTGTAAGCTGGACTCGTTTCGCATAAGCGTTCCTACCTACGAGATATCATTATAACCTGGAAATTTGTAGCCTGATGTGTAAATAGACATGGCCCTTACTGTCCACGCCCGGGCAAACTTGTGTTAATGGAATATTATATTAGTATCGTTTGACCATCGAAGAGACAGGAAAACTTACTCCCTACTTCCTCTTAAGTAGCAGAGTTTTGAGGTGGCGTGTAGTAACTAACTTAGTTAGCCAGTCTATTTGACATGCACTCTCATTAAGTATTAAGTTGGCTACCGTAGGAATATAACTAAGTATTTAATCGGCTTTGTATTTGAATCTTGATCGATGCAGATAAACAAAATTGAAGTGTATGTTTGTAATTTAAAAATAACAGCCTTTTCTAAATGCTTCTGAAAGTACGAGTATATACGATACAGATATAAAAAACCAATATTTTTTTTTTCTTTGTCCGTCTGTTCCGGGTAAATTCCGAAACAGCTGGACAGATTTTAACGGGACTTTAACTGGCAGGAAGGTAATGTTACAAGGAGTAAGTTTAAATTTAATAAAAACATAAGGGTTCCGCGGGACACCTATGAAATAAACTCTACGCGGGTGAGAATCAAACGATTTATTCAATTGATGCCCTGCCGCGTTCTTTAAGATTTTTCAGCGTCGAACTCCACGTAGAGCGTCAGTTTCCATCATAAGAAATTGATACATAATTCATAGCTCATAAAGTTCATTTTCGTATCTTCAAATCCCACACTCAACATCGAGTGCGATGTTTAGAAACCTTACAGAATAACGCCGCTGGTGAGGCACTTATGAATGTCAATAAGCGCTATATAAACGGTATCACACTTTCTCCTTATTTCCCAGCTGTTTCTTTAAAAGCAGTGCAAGTGGTGTTAATTGAACAGGTAACAAACGTACAAACAGAAACTAGTAACAATTGTTTCTGATTATTAGTCGACACGTAGATAACAAATGGAAGGAGTAAATTCAAGCTTCATTCTTATTGTTTTTACTCAAAATATCTACCTGATGAATTTTGATACACCGGCCAGGGGCCCAACCATGAGCTCTTATTGCAATGACAATTCAGTTGTGCGACAGTGACAAATGTATACACGTCACATATATCTGTCTCATAAATGAGTGAAACTATCATGGCAATAAGAGCTCATGGTAAGGCCCCTGTAGACAAAGTAACAGTATCCTCACGCTTCACTGGTAGAAACGATAGATATACGGGAATGACATATGGCACGAGACTGATTTATGTTATTTCCATAAATTTTTTAACGTTTCTATTAGCGCATGCCCGAGATATACCATCATCAGCCTCCTGCCCTTATCCCATGTTATTTGTGATTGGCGCAATGTGTTATTTTCTTCCATTTCTCTCTATCAGCCGTCATATCTGCATTCACTCCAATTCTGACCATATCATCTTTGACACAATCCGTCCATCGTTTCTTAGGTTAATTGCTGGGGATATATAACATGTCTTTACCACGACAAATGTTTTTCTCAACTTTTTGTACTTTCCGACTTTTTTTATTGCCTATAATCGTGACACCAAATATTAAATTTTAAGTTTGATCAAAACCCCTTTACTAAAAGATGTCTACAATAAATATAGACGTTAACTTTTAAAAATAAAATTTTATGTACTGTAGAAACATATTATGTCCACGGAAATATTCGGCGGAGACGCTAGCGAGTATAGATTACTAAAATGGTGACAAACCCGTAATATAGGTACAGATCTCGGAGACGAAAGCGACATCGAAAATCAAACATACGAAATTGCATTTTATCGTCGAAGTCGACGTCCAGGGCCATCTTTAACTACTTTATAATCTCTTTTTATGAGACAGATGTATATGACGTCTATGAGTCTGTCACTGTCACACAATGCAGCTATGATGGCAATAACAGGTTATGGCACGGTGTCTTGCAGACTAAGAAGGCGAGTGCAAAACATTTATTACTCTTCTTCTTCACTGTCGGCCCCTCATTGCTGAGGATCGTGACGTCCTGCAAGTACTGACTCAATAGGTTTCCTCCACCGCTACTATCTTCGGCATGGTGGAATGCGACGTTCACCGGCATTGCCAAATGTTCGGCCACTGGGTCTGACCATCTTTTTGGACTACCTCTTAAGCGCTTGCCCCCTTTTCTTCCAGTTACAAATATCCTTAAAAGATTATTACATTTCATTCTTGTAATGTAGCCAAAGTATTTTAGTACTCGCAATAGGCAGACAGAGGACAAGCGCTAAGATATATTTATGACTCAAAGAAAACAAAAGCTTATATTTCTACTCCGTGCAATCACAGACACCCTTCAATAAAATGCTCAAAGGTGCTTGTGCATTTCTAAGTATTTCGATTACAGGGAACGACATACTATATTCCTCCAGACTTTATTACAGATGCAATTAAATGACACTTTGAGAGAGAGACTGAGCACTTGAAGAGGGCTTCATGTTCAAACAAAAGGTATCAACAATACTAAAGCAGGAATTATTCAAAACTTTCCCATCTACCTACACTTTGTTATATTAAGAACTAGCTGTGCCCCGCGGTTTCACCCGCGCAGATTTAGTTTCATCTTTATTGTTGCGGAACCAAAATATTTTTGATAAATAAAAATAGGTAGCCTAAGTTACTCCTTGAAGCGTCAGCTACCTACCAGCGAAAGTCCCGTTAAAATCCATCCAGCCGTTTCAGAGATTACCCGGAACAAATAGACAGACAGACAGACAGACAGAGAAAAAATTTAAAACTTGGCTTTTTAGTGTCAGTAGTTACTTTGGTATTTAGTGAAAAGCTGTAATTTTGGAATTACAAACAGACACTTCAATTTTATTTATCTGTATAGAATACTTTTTCAAACAGTAATAGAGATGTTTCTCGGTATGAACAAATGAATGTTTCAACTACGTTCTGTTCGTCTGGTTTTTCCACTGAAATCTATCTCGTGAAATATACTGCACCGGGTTTCAAGTTTTTGAGCTTATAACGAATAAAATTGTAATATGTAATAATAAGAAATTCATTTTACGATTTTAAAGACTGACGCGGTAATCTGTATCAATAATATTGAAGTGACTGTTTGTAATTCCAAAAATAAAAGTTTTTCACTACATGCAGAATATGCAAGTAAAAAAATTTTTTTTTACAATTTTCGCTAATTTCTTTTCACAGTGTTTGTTACCATATTTTTTAAGAAAGTTTATATTCACACTTGGGTTTGAGAAATGGTTGTTATGTATTTTTCATCCCCCGAAGTAAAAAGGGTGGCCCTACAAAAAATAATATGGCAATACAACGTTTGCCGGGCACAGTTAGTGCTATATATAAATTAGATTTATGATTATATTTATTATTTATTTATTTTTTGAGATATTTTTTTGTTTTGAGATGTTCTGTTGTTAAGTTCATTATATAGTTAGCTATAAATATACGGGTTATCCATATTACCTTGTATAAGTCAAGCTCGACTTTGCATCTCGCCCTTTTGACCGTCTAAGCAGTGAAGATTCTTCCCGACTAATTGCGAGAGACCATATAAATAAAAGACTTAGCTTAAGTCTTTAAGTCTTTCATATTCACATTCAACAATTTCTTATTTTTTGTTTGCCTTTATTTAATTTGATGAGACTTTTGACAAAGTACTTTCAAACGGTCAGAACGACATGATTATACAGGATTATACATGCTACCGCCGGGTTTGTATCTAGCTTTCACCCGCGGCTTCGCTCTTGTTTTCTTATTAATTTAAAGTAACCTAACACAGGGGCCTTACAATGAGCTCTTATTGCCATGATAGTTTCACTCATTTATGAGACAGATGTATGTGACGTGTATACATCTGTCACTGTCGCACAACTGCATTAACATTGCAATAAGAGCTCATGGTAAGGCCCCTGGTTACTTTATATTAATAAGAACATCTAATACCATATCATGAAAATTCAACAAAATATCATCTAAGTTACATAATAATAAAACCAAAAGTTGTCTGTTTGATGCCCTCACCAATAAAGGCGACAGATACCTATGTTTTGAACGAAGCCCTAATGAAATGGATATCGATTTGTAAGCAGAGATACTAACTAGAGGGCTCACTGTTTGTATGTATCTTGGTAACCCTGAATTATGATAATGTTATTAATCAATTAAAACTCTTTAGAAAAGCCGTAGTGGCCTTTGGGTTCCCAATGAGTTTTCCTAAGAAACTTATGTACAGTGATATCACACCACACACGTTACGGTGAAAGAAAACATCGTGAGGTAACCTGCATATGTCTGAGAAGTAATTCAAAGACGTATGTATAGTGCTTGAGACGTCGATAGACTCACCATCTGTCACGTTGGCACTTATTCATTTTCGGTAAAAAGTGCATGTTGTTATTATTCACTTCTGCCTACCTCTTCGGGAAATACATGTAGGATGTAGTCTCACCAAGAGCTTTATGCTTTATACTTATAAGGTTTAAACTTGTATGGCAGAATAATAAGCGACATTTTCATCACAAGTTTTAATAATAAATCCGAATGCATGTCCATAAATGTTTCACTCAACAAACAAAACTTTCCAACTCCATATACATGTAAAAGAAATGTTTGAACTGTCATATTAGCTAGGATGTTCCAACAAATCCGAATGTCCATTAGTATCTGTTTGATCAGACTGCGCCTGCAGTTATAATAAAACAAATGACTACATCGACACATACAGGATGATTCATTTTCAATTTCAGATTGCGTGGACTCATTTCAGACGCTACCTTTGTGAATGCTTCATATGACATTTCTCTAATGTCAAATAATTAAAAGAAAATTGTTTTATTATTTTCAATTTAATTTTGTTATTTCTTCGCAGGTATCAAACTACCTTCTTTTATTATATAGCCAAGTATTTATAAATTACTAGCTTTTAGCCGGGAATTCGCTCGCGTTGCAAGCAATTTTTTTAACAGATGTATCCTATGTTACTTCCAATACCCCCAATAATATGTGTAAAAAATGTTATGTTGATCCGCCATTTAGTTTTCACGTGAAAGCGTAACAAACAAACAAAACATCACATTTAGTAAGATTATTATTACAATAATTTTAAGCCTGTTGCATCCCATTGCTGGGCAAAGACTTCCTTTTTCCCAACCGTTTCTGTCCTCAGCAGTTTGCTGCCAAACGCTCTTGAAAGTATCACCATATTATAAATTATTGTTGAATCAACTAAAAAAGGTGACCTAATCTATTTAACTATAACACATTTATTTTGTTATTAATAATTATTTTATTTATTGCATCTACCTATATATATATATATATACAAGAAACAGTACTTAAAACTAATTACAAGTAGAAAACTTGTCCCAAATCGGTGTCTCTCGGGATCGTGCCAAAAAGGCTGGCAGCATTGCCACATTGAATACCAATGCTGATTCTCTGAGCGAGAAAAGCCCCAGCCCGCTTGTTACGAGAGGCTTCAACCAGACGACGTGCAACCTCTTTCAAAAATTGATGAGCATCCGGACCTCAAAACCCCAGAGTTTCAACCGCAAACGCAAATAATATGTATCGTTGACCATTGAAAGCAAATTTTTTAATGTGTTTTGAAGTCGATAGAACCACCTACCAGGGAACTGTGCAAGAGATTAACTAGTGACTGAAATATTAGCATCCTGTATTGAAGGGAGTTACATGTTTCACTTTGATGTTGTCCGGCTTATGAAGCCTTTGCCCGGAGCCAAATAACTCCACTGTAATTCCTACCAAAAAAAATTATACGACCCTTTGGTACTCGACCAAAGGGTCGTATAATATTTTTTTTGTTTACAATGTGTGCTTCTAGGATTTATGATGCAGACGGCAATACCGCAGCAATATTTGTAAACGCTAAATTAAATATCCTTAGCACAGGACCTTTGCAGACAGTCATGTTTATAAACCTACTTCAAAGGAATTGTATGGTTATTTTTATTTTGTTTCGATGTATGTAAGTCCTCAGTCTTACAATCGGTCTCAAACTTTAAATCGTTGGACACTTAAGCCAATGAGGTTTTAAATTTAGTCATGAATATTAAAATGCAAAAACTTAGAAGAATCATCATCATGAATTTAAGAGTAACAACTCTTGTCAGTGTAACCGATGCAAATCTCTCCATTTGTCTGTGTCCAGTGCCATCTCTTTGACCTCCTTATACGTCATGACAGACACCTTTTCAATAACTTCCTCTCTTCCCTTCTACCTTTCTTTCTTATAATTTAAAGAAGTTGTAGAACAATACCGAAAAGAAAAAAAATATGAAACTTAAATCATATAGGAAAAAAAAGAAAAATCTCCCTCCCTTTATCCCCTCCCCCACATAATTTGCTGCTGCCAAGATCTTTGTAACCCCATTTACGAGAAAAATGGGTAATCTGGGTGAAACCAGTCGTCAGGCATTCATAGACTTCTAAATAACCTGACAGACAGAGAAAAAAAATTAAAATGGTTTTTTTAATGTCGGTAACGTACTTTCATATGTATTTAGTGAAATTACAAACAGATACTTCAATTTTATTTATCTGTATAGATATAGATAATGCCTTTCAATGGAATCTATTTGGATGGTATTTTAGTGACGCAATTCCCGTTGTCCCTGAGTGTGGAGGTGATTTAATTATCCAAGCTGCAGTGACATGGATGTTAAACTCAATGGACCGGCGGTCTCGACTACTTTATGCAGAATATCAAACGTGCCTCGACCAGCCTGTAAATTAAATTTTATGGACACCCCGGCTATGACTCACTATAAATTACTATTTGATAAGTTGTCAACGTCATGATTAAATTTAATTGCGGTGAAAACTACTGGCATATAACTATTCACGCTTATTTAATTTGCACATTCATTAATGACGAGGTTTTATAGCTGCATTCTCAAAATATGGTATAAAGCTCGTCTATACATCTATTCATATAAATAAAATTGGAGTGTGATGGAAATTCTTAATTAACAGCTTTACCGTATACGGTATTAAGATAAAAAAAAATAAAATAAATTCTCTGTTTTTTCGTCTGTCTGTCTGTCTGTTTTTTCCGGCTAATCTCCAAAACGGCTGGACCGATTTTAACGGAACATTCACTTGCAGATTTCTAATATTACAAGGAGTATTTTAGAATATTCTTACTAAAAAAAATTAATAGGGTACAGCGGGCCATCGAAAGTCGGGTTAAACCTAGTGTAGACGATAGCAAATTAAAATGAGGAGCAGTGGAAAAAAGCAGCTGACATATATCGTATTTATTTGACAACTTCACTTTATAAAAAATAATAAGAAACGAACACAATATAAACCATAAATAAGTATCAAAACAGTTTCCAACACCTAGTACACAGCTAGTATTGAATAAAATGATTAGATTTGAGTTTGACACATTTCTCGAGCGTCGCCCTGCCGTCGTCGCGCTCCGGATGGAAGTGTACGAAGCCTATAAGCTGCGGTAAAATGGGCCGATAAATGCACCTTTCCTCATAACTTTGCCGCTCACCATATTGCACCCTTCTAACAATTTCCCGGAAGCTTTTCAACGTTTCCGCAAGAAGTTATTACGGCGCTACTGTTTACCGATAACAATACATGCTATACTTATTATGTAACAAGGCTGTGTCTGTGCATTTAATATTTTAAAATGTTTGATGATAATTTATTTCATAATGAAAATAAAAATGATTTATTCAGTTTATGCCCTAGTAAGGGACTTATGAACGTCGAGGAACTAACCACCTAGACCAGAAACTAGCTTTATGAGAAGAACCGGGAAAAGGCTGGCATCAAGTACATTTCATTACGTAGTAAATAATTAATAATTACAAATAAATTCATATGGAATTAATATTTATCAATAAAGATACCTAAACACGTTATTTTGGAATTTGTCTGCCTGGTAATGCATCACGTCAAAACTGCTTTACGACTTTAGATGAAATTTTGGTATGGTGATAGTTTAGTACCTTGGCTATGTGGATTTGTGCGAGTAACTGATTAAATGATGTACCATGTATAACGAACAATTAGAACTATTAAGGATGTTGCATGCTTCTATCTACTACTTACTTATACTATGGTATTATTTAAGCTACGAATATATACTCATGGGAGCTCAACTCCTACATGCTATAAAAATATTATCAATATTCGTAGCTTAGAAGAACTATGCTTTCAAACTAAAATTTACATACCTATGCTCACGCCTATATCCCTCGGTAGCCAGAGACCGTTTGCCACATGCTACGATCCTTACATACCTACTTCTTTCACTTCATCCACTTCCTTCGGTCACGAGTGCTCCGATCAATTAGATTTATGAATGAGAATTCAATTTATACCCACTATTAAAAATATCTGATATCGCTTTCATAATTGCATGCCAAATAAACAGGAAAAGGCTTATCATTAAATTAATAGAGGTTCCATTTGAAATGCACATACATTTATTATTTATGTCGCAGCCTAGTAAAATAAAATAAAAATAAAATTTTTATCAATTAAAAATGTATTTCAATAACTTTCATAAAATACGTCAATACTCACAATGGAAAACTGTTGTAAAACATTTTCACGTTTCTATTCGAAATAATGTTCTCGATTGACTATAATGTATGAGAAGAAAATAGGCTGGGACGCCCTTGGGACTCCCGGGCCCACCTCAAAACTTAGTTGGATACAGTAAATTATTCCAAGCTAGTCGCTAGGGGCATGAAAACAAAAGAACGAACCGGTAATCGATTGGAGCGAGAGTTTGTTGATTTGTGCAAATATACTTTTCTTGCGATACACATTTTGCGGGTAAGATTAATTAGTGACGCTACACGTGCCGTCGCAGGTTATGATCGCTCAGCGAGAACAGTGGGGATAACTGCGCATGTTTTTGTTCGGTCTCATGCCATAAAAGACCCAAAAAATTACGTCACGCACTTAATTAAGTCACGGCACATGTACCATTTTACTATTTGCAAATTCGTTGATTTTGTATGATACTTAAGCTACGTAAAAATGGTAACTTTTGAGCATATGACGTCACGGTCACTATTATTTATATGCTGTCTTGCAACACTAAATACCTGTAATAAGGTTGGTTGTAAAAATTGCATCTAAGGTATTGGGTTCTAATATAACAAATATTATTTGTCTGTTACTGTGCTGGTAAACTGATTTCAATATTTATAAGCTAGATGAATTCCGGTGCTGGTCCAGTTCAGAGATCCCGTTCAGAGCTTACCATCATAAGCAAAAGTGCAGCCTCTGAACAGCAGGGGCCCAACCATGAGCTCTTATTGCAATGTTAATTCAGTTGTGCGACAGTGACAGATGTATGCACGTCTCATACATCTGTCTCATAAATGAGTGAAACCCCGTTGAATGAGTGAGTAAGTGAGTAAGGCCCCAGACTGCACGCTTTTTGTCCGCCACCTTTTGTGAATGAAATAAATATATATATCTCAACAGCTATGGCACATCCGTGCAGGTGACCAGTAAAAGGGTGATTGCGTGTCAAATAAGCGTGCAAACAAGGTAAATGTGCAGTAAACGTCACATCGTCCTTTCAAAGGGTGTCTGGTATCGGAAATTCAAAGGCCGTCGCGCTTTGAGTAAAGTTGTAGTAAAAAAGCTGCCTTTTGACGCTATTTTTGAACACACAGTGAATTTGAACCGATCAGGGAAACGGACCGTTGGCTGTTTGTTGCTTGTTCCGGGGAACTGGCAGCTCTTTGACCACAAAGGCTTTTTAAATCTGCCTGTTGCGAGCACAGGTGACAATTTTTAACTGACTCCTGGCAGCAGAACAAAAAAAAAATTTTTCCCACCTATGCCCGCCGTTGGCCCCAAACTAAGCTTAAGCGTATTAAGATTGGAGGTTTAATTTTACGGTACCAAAGAGAAACGTCAAAGCTCAAAAAAGAAAAAAAATATTCAAATCCAAAATTTAAGCGATTTCGGGGATGGACGTAATATACACAAATAACTTTACACTTACTCGTGTACAAAATAATAGTATTAGAAACTATTTTGTTAGAGAACACGGAATAGAAGAAAAACACAAATATATGTGACATTTGTCAAAGAACAATTGGAAAATATTCGTTTGATGCGTAAAAATCTCGATTGTATTTGTTAATAGCGGTGTAAAACATTAGAAATAGCTAAAATGGGTGATATGTTGAGATGTGATCCCATGACCTTCTGTGATATGTACGTACAACCGGAGGCAGCTTTCGAAATTGTATCCCATTTGGGTGAAATGGGTTGCGTGCAGTTCGTAGATGTGAGTATATGAAAAATAAAATATAAATTTGAGAGCTGTGGTATGAGTAGCAACCTGCTACGGAAGCGACGCAAGCTCATATCCCAATGTTTCAGTACCAACGAGTTTTTCAAAAACTTAAGTACAGTGTTTTCACAGGAAAACATCGTAAGGAAACCTACATATGTCTGAGAAGTAATTCAAGTATGTATCGTGCTTGAGACGGCGATGGACGCACCATGAAAAGTGGGGAATGGAAATGGTGAAATACAATTAAGATTGAGATGAGATTTATTTACATTTAAGGTTAAAATAACAAACCCAATCACAAAAAAAATCCCTTAATTTCAGAACAATCCAGAAGTGCAGGCGTTTCAGCGGAGCTACGTGACTGAAATGTGTCGGTGTGCTGAAATGGAAAGGCAGCTTCGTTACATGGCCACTGAAATGGATATTGATAACATAGAAGTTCCTGACGCCAACTTTGAACCGAAGGCCGTCCTTCCCAATGAAATGACGGCACTGGAAGTAATTGAACATTTGCCTTATAAACATACTAGCTGGTGCCCGAGGCAGGATTTCACTTATCATAATAGTTTTGGACAACATCGTTACAAATATAGCCTTAGTGTTATTTTGATGTAGAAGCTATATTATTATTTATTTATTTAAATTATAAAGTTACGTACATACATACTTACAAACTTTCGCGTTTATAATATTAGTAAGAGGTAGGATAGTAGGATACAGTACCCCTATCACAAGTTTGCCACCGTTTTCCGAATCTACACTCGCTAACGGCTCCGACAATATTTGTATGACATGTTTGATCGCGCAGAGAAAATAGTAGGGATACGCATGCTTTTATTCACCTCGCGCCGTACATATCGACAGGGACAGACCAAATGACTACTGCGCTTTCAAGGCACGCGATCATAGCTCGCCATTATGGATGAGATTTTCTCATGTGTTGCAAAGTAAGGGAGAAAAAGTTGATGTATGCCTACCTTGTGAGGGACTGCGCGATTTAATTTGTATATTATAATTCAAATTCAAAAATAGCTTTATATGATTAGACTTTTAACAAAGTACTTTCGTGTCGTCAGATTATATATTATACATGCAACAGCCGCATTCAGAAGGTGCTTTTACCGAGAAGAACGAAACTTAGTAATTACTCTTCTCAAAAATATGTTATCTTTTTTTGATTTATATTATCCGTCGGTGTTTAATAAGAAACAACAAAATCATCACTTTTTACACTAATATAACTCTGATATAAATCCGCTACTTAAAGTGATTTCACTAAAACAAAGCTACATTTCCCTGTGTGCTGTTGGGTATGTTCTGTTAATCCCATTCGGGTAAAGTCACTTGTAGCAGCTATATTGCAATAAACTAGGTGTATTTGCGTAGCACAGAGGTCGGTCGCAACACAGTGAACCAATCGCTTAGTTACACAAACGGGTCGCCGCATAAGAAAACATAAGGGGCACACAGAAGTAATTGCTAGTGTTTATAACTTGCAAAGGTACGCAACCGCAACAATGCGGGCTTTAGAATACTGACTTGACTACATGACTATCTATCAACTTTACAAATTACTTTACAACTTTTGTATACATTATATGTTCTATATTCTATACAAATAAATAAAACTGAAGAGTCTATAATTCCAAAATAATAGCTTTTCACAAAATGCATATGAAAGCATGCACGGTATCTCTTTTTCTTCCTGTCTCTCTGTCCGTCTGTCTGTCTGTCTGTTTGTTCCGGCTAATCTCCAAAACGGCTGGACCGATTTTAGCGGGACTTTCACAGGCAGATGGATGATTATACAAGGAATAACATTAGGGTTCTGAAGTAGGGGTCACCCCTGAAATAAATTCAACGCGGGTAGTAACGCGGGACACAGTTAGTAGGTTATGAAAAACGACCGTAAGTCAGTCAGTCAGCACTTTACGTACAAGAGAATTACGTAACAGGCTCTCCCTATCGAAATTCCATAAACCTACTGCCAAATAATACTAGTGTAGTATATAGGTAACAAACTATTCAGTTTTGTGTATATCGTTGGTAAGTTTAGTAATTTGTAATTTCAGTCTATGCTAGAGAAATGGGAAACCGACATAGACGAAATGTCTACCTATCTGGTTAACCTCAGGAAAAACTATTTGCAATTGGCGGAGATGTATTATGTGCTATCTCATATCGGTCCTTTGCTAGGAGATGCGGAAATACGGCGGGAATCATCTATAAGGTCAGTGTTCCAAAAAAGACCGCGTGGTATTTTTTTTATTCTTTGAGTAATCCCGTACCTATCTCGTTTCTGCACCTTAGATTATTCTGGGATATAAAGTATCCTAAAATACCTTTGCGCCAAATTTTATTTAAATCTGTTCAGTTATTTGAGATTGAGTTATTAGCATTCTAACATTCACTTTCATATAAAGAGTGAGTACGAGAGTTGGTAACGAGAGCTCACCATCATTTAGAGAACTTCTGAGCGTTCACGTGTCATTTTAGTACCTGAAAATTCAATGTCAACGTTAAGAAGTTCTTAATACGCGCTGCTTAAGCGATATAAGTTGGACCTAGGCATTAAACCAAAGGTACATACATACATACATATGCTCACTTCTGTATCCCATGGGGGTAAGCAGAGACGACCATTCGGCAAAAGCTACAATCCTTTCTTACTTCTTTCGCTCCATCTACATTCATGTATCTCCTCATACACTTCTTGCGGTTCTGAATACTATTAATTTGGTCATAGTAGTTCTTCCTTGGACGCCCTCTACTGACACTTCCGCTCACATTCGCTCTATAAATTTGTTTCGTAAATCGCTTTACACTCATCCTTTCGATATGTCCAAAACATCTCAACATATTTCCTTCAATTCTATTCACCACATAATTCTTAAACCAAACGTGATACAAAATATCGTGACTTAATCATTACAAAAACCTTAACCATGTCGTGTAAAGCCATCATTTCATGGTATGAGACTTTGATAATTTGTAAATGCGTTGCCTACTGTATTAGAAAAGAAGCCGCAGACCGCATGCTTGGAGGTCACCTCATAGTGCTGACGGGGGTGATCAGGAGGAAGAGATGCTTCGCTTTCGAAACTATGCTCTGGCGCATCTCTCGAGGCAATATCTACTATCGACAGGCAGCTGAGGATACGATACTTAAAGATCCACAAACAGTACGTAGAAAGTGATTATAATTTACTTTATCGACTAAACATTACCAAAAGGTCCTTGAGTGGTGACTGCGTGCTGGCAGGCGCAGTGTGGGTAGGCCCCCAACGAGGTGAACCGACCTGGTGAGTACGCGGGAACTCACTGGATGTGTGGGAAGCCTATGCCCAGCAGTAGGCGTCTGTCAGCTGAAATGATGATGTGGATGATGATTACCTACTTAATCACTTATTACATTGAAATTAATTACACGGTACTCAATGAATTGACATTCATTGATGTCCTGCTTGCACCATCTAGTTATTATAAACCAGCGGACGTCACGTGGTTTCACGTATCCATGGGAGTAGGTATAATATAGCCATTGTTACTCGCTGATGTCGCTCGCGTCTGTTAAAAAGGAATAAACAGGTGAACACTTTACACTTTTCAAGGAGAAAAAATGCCAAACGACATCCAATTTGTATCCAAAGTGGAAAAACTTATCGTTATTTTCTTTTCAAGCTTTGCACTTTAATATGGGTCTATCCCAATACCAGTACAGTGCAAATGTTGCTGCAACAAAACACTTTTGATTTATAACCAAAAAAACATTGGTTTAATGTTGCCTCGTATAGACATAAATTCCCCTGGATCTGGATGTCCTCATTAATGTTGTGCAATTAAAAAATATACAATATAATCTATTAATTGTGCGTTCGCTTCAGGGTCAGGATATAAGGAAAGTGGCATTCTTAGCTCTGTGTCAGGGAGATGAGCTGGCTGTTAGGATGCAGAAGGTGTTCAGTGGGTTCCGAGTGAACACATACAGCTGTCCCAAAACACATCCAGATCGGATGGAAATGTTAGAGAAATTGGAGACCAGGTTGGATGATTTAGAAGCGGTGAGACTTATATATTCATTATCCACATAATTATAGTCTCATTGAGGTAGACAGAGACACTGGTTTGCCACATGCTACGATTCTTACATAGGTGTTTGGCTTCGTCCAAATTTATAGCAATTAGCAGTACGTCGTCTGGATTAGTGTCCGGTTAATTCATCTCTATTACAAGGGTACATAACTGGTGAAATGTAGGTGTAGAATAACTACACCTCTGCCTACCCCTTCGGGGAAAACATTCGTTAGCATATAAAATAAACGACTATTTTTCTTGGTCACGCTATAACTTGAGAGAGGCTTTGCCAATCTCAATCTTCTGAAGGTACTTAATCTAAAAAAAAAATGTCGCTTCCAGAAATACATCTGTCTACACTGGTGAAGCCGTGGGGCACAGCTAGAATTTAATAGATATATATTTTTACGTCTACAATTCATAAACCGCACTGCTGAACACTTCCAGCTATCTAGATCTGTTACAAACTGGCTTGCAAGATTGTCGTCAATAAATTTTTGCACGTTTCATTAAGGTTACAATTCAACAGCGTTACTATATATTAGGATGTTATTTTATTCATCCAAATTAGTAGGAAACTGACTAATCGCTGGCACGTGGAGAAGTTGCCCCCGCATATTGATCGACATTCGTTGTTTAGCAACGCTGTTCGGGGACCATTGTTCCCCAGGCGAGTCTTTGTTTTTTTACCATAATTGGCATTGAAATAGAAATAGAGCACTTGTTTGCTCAACGGATCCCTGTAGGAATTGTAATAGCAAATAAATGTGTTTATTTTGATAATTAAAGATTGCTCGATTAACTTGAGTTAATTTACACTACAAGAGAGGTAGGGCATTAATGGGATGTCCCATCTAAAATTCAGAACTGCCCGACTGGAGACTGTGCCTCCACCTCACAGAAGATTGCAGGCAAATTATGGTACCTTAGTGTTGTTGCGTTGAGTAAAGTCATCTGTGCTCTATGCTTTTTATACTATAATGGTGGAGAACAAAGTAGTGAGGAATCCGCTAGGTGGTAAGAGGGTACTGCAACATATGGACGTAATCATAGTAGAGTCTATATGTCGTGTTATACGAAGTGGTCACACAACTGTACCGCGCCTCTAGGACCCCCCCATTTTCATAGACCACTGGGGATTTCATACCGATGAAATACAAATCCTTCGACTACGACATTCTGTAAATTTAAGGATGCTACAATCCCCAGCCATATAGCTTTGAACTTCGAGTTATTCATCTGTATTCTGACTGTATCTATTTTGTGCATACAATTCTTGAAGTGTTCAGAAAATTGTAGGCGTATCCTGATGACTAAATAAATAAATGATATAGATAACAAAATAATAATGAGTGTCAATAACTGGACACACGTGTGATCAGAGTCTATGTCCAATTGGTGAGTAACACCGAATTCGCACCGGAGATTCTGCCGCGTTATTCACTAAGGTTTCGTAGCTTTAGTTTCAATCATAAGAAATTGTCTTAGAGAATTAAAACTTACATTTGAAAAAAAAATATGACATCATATACCATTCAAAGTCCTGATTGAATGAGTTATACATCAATGCACAACCTAAGCCGCTGGCCCTGACACATGATATTAAAGTATGTGTTCTTGGTGAGGTGTACGCACTAAGAAAGCGTCATCCGAAATTCAACCCCTAAGGCGAATTATGGGGGTTGAAAATTTGTATGTAAAATGTTACAGCAACGTAAGCGAAACTGCATGCGCATACTAGTAAATTTGAAGACGGAAATCTCTTAACATTACGGAATTTAGCTCCAAAGATTTCCCCGATAAATTCGTCGTAAAATCGGCTAATTTCTGTGATTTAATAAAGCTGGAGTCAGTGACAAGAGTCCAATGCAACGAGCTCTGCAAGTGGACGTTATTAAAATTTCGCAAACGACTATTCTATACAGTTTCCCATTTTGTCCTCTGCAACTAATTGCTTCCAGTTTCCAAAGCTTTCTCGGAAACAACTGCAACACCTCTAACAAATTTCCTCATTTCGTGCAGGTACTCAAAAAGTCCCGGTATTACCGTTGTAAAGCGTTGCGCACTGTCGCCAAACAATGGATGAGTTGGACGATTCAAGTGAGGAAAGCGAAGGCTATTTATCACACTTTGAATCTATTTAATCTGGATGTAACGAAGAAGTGCCTGCTTGGTCAGTGCTGGGTTCCGGACAAGGATCTCAAGAGAGTACAAGACACCTTGGAGTATTATTCGGTATTTTTTGCGTCCGATAAGTTGTCTAAGCTTCCCCCTTTGATCTCGAGTCTGTTTGAGTGTTGAGTATTTTCTACTGAAAATGAAAATGAAAATGAAAATGATTTATTCAGTTTAGGCCCTGGTAAGGCACTTATGAATGTCGAGGAATTTACCACCGGTTCGGAAACTAGCCTTCTGAGAAGAACCGGCAAGAAACTCTACTACCTAAACTACTCTACTAACTTTTTATCAAAATAATCATGGAACTCTATAGATTTCAAATACTTTGGTTGATAAGTGGTACTTAAATCCGGTCACGAAATGATTGCTTAAAGTGGGCTTAAAACCTTTAATATAATACTTCTATGCGAAATCCATGTGAACTCACTAGTGGCACCAACAATATTTGTAAGACTTATTTGAGGTCTTCACATCACCTCTAGAAGGCGTTGTAAAATATTCGGTGGAGACGCTAGCAAGTGTAGATTAGGAAAACGGTGATAAACTTGTGATAGCAGCTCAGATGACGAAATAATAAATAATATTAATTTTGAGGTTTTCCAACTGGGCACTCGTCTCTTGTGTCGTGTTATCAAACCTGTAATCATGCGACATAACATCTAAAACAAGTTGTAAACACAATGAAATTTGACCCTTCTAGTAAGTAGCTTGCTCATATTTTTTTCTTACAGGATATAATTGGCACAAACGTGCCATCTTTTATGTCCAAAGCCGAAACAGCACCCGCAGAGGTGCCGACGTACCACCGCACAAATAAGTTCACGCACGGTTTCCAAGCGCTCATTAGTGCTTACGGGGAATCTAAATACGGGGAATTGAATCCAGGTACCTACTTGTCCTTTGTTTTTATAATTCCCATTAAGATTAGGTTCAGCATCCTTTCATCTTTGTAGGAGAAATGTTAATCATCTTAATTCTTTTATTTTATCATGATTGGATCCCACTGCTGGTCACTGTCAGGATTGCTAAGCATTTTGGTATGAATCACTTTTTGATTAGCGGCTATTATAGTTCAAAACCACTCATGTCACTCACGCTCTTCTACTTTGAATAGACATGACGCACTTAAGTTTTTTTAAGAAAGCAACATTCTGGGACTTACTAATAAGATAATCATTAGTTTCCAAAGATATTTTTGGATGTAAACATTATGCGGATGTAGGTAGCTTATATGTCTTATTTTGCACTAGATTCTTACGAACTATTTCATTTTCATTTATCTCGAGGCTTCAACCAAGTTGCATTGGCCGTAGGCACGAGCTGACTGATGGTAATCGGCTACTGCAGCCTATGAATGTTTAAAACACCAAAGATATAACTCGCGTACCTTACGCTTACCGTAAAAAATCTATGCCTACATAACCAGAGATAATTACTACTGTTACTACTCCTTTGGCAATATTTTATACCGCTAAAGTGTGACACTACTCTACAGTCCCATTACTATGCAGTGATATAAAAATAAAACAGGTGGAGGGCCTTATAAGGGTATAGTCTCCAGTTTCGAATTAGAGACGGGAAATATGCCTTCTCTTGAATCATACTCAATAAGTTTTCAACATCATCTCAGCTGACAGACGCCCACTGCTTGGCATAGGCCTCCCCCAACGATATCCACGACGACCGGTCTTGTGCCTCCCACATCCAGCGGGTTCCCGCGATCCTCACCAGGTCGTCAGTCCACCTCGTTGGGGGCCTCCCGGTATGCGGTCACCACTCAAGGACAAAAAAACTTTACAATTAGTTGTATATGATATAAATGATCGTTCATTAACTTCCAGGATTGTATGCCATCGTGACATTTCCATTTCTATTTGCCGTCATGTTCGGTGACATGGGCCATGGTGTAATTATTTTCATATTCGGCTTATGGATGGTGAAAAGTGAGAAAAAGTATATGGGTATGAGGTCTACTAACGAAATTTGGAATATATTTTTTGGAGGTAAGAATTTTACTAGTACAGGCGTCGTCAAGAGTTTTGAGCGCTCAAATATTCTTAAGGAAATTTAGAGGTTTTCATATGATTCTAGAGACATGCAGCATATATTTAGATCTAAATCAGTGGGTAGGCAGAGATGATAAAGCACCTATATTACGTACCTGATGAAAGTGCCAACTATGGTACAAAGAATTAGGTAATCCCAACCCGTGATAGAGGTCACGTGAGTGCCAACCGGTGAAGTCACCATCAGTGATTCACATTTTACTTGTATTATTCTTTCTTATATTAATGTATGTGTCGTATATTATAATTTGGAAGGTTTGTTGTAAATGCATTTGTAAGGTAAAGTCGGATAATAGCAGTGACTGAGAACTTAAAGAATAACAACAGGATATTGTTGCCAAAATAGTTTGTGGATAGCACAGGGGGAGAAGACCTAAGAAACGATGGAAGGATTGCATGAAAGATGATATGGCTGGAATGGGAGTGAATACACATATGACAGCTGATAGAGAGAAATGGAAGAGAAGAACACATTGCGCTGACCACAAATAACATGGGATAAGGGCAGGATGATGTAGATGTTTTGTTGAATGAATTATATTGGCAAAAATGTCACAACTCGAAAGACACGAAACCATTATTCAAACAACCTATCATTGGATAAGATATAATGTGTATTTTAACAGGTCGATACGTTATATTGCTGTTGGGATTGTTCAGCATTTATACTGGATTTGTATACAACGATATATTTTCGAGATCTATGAAATTAACGGATTCTTCATGGCATGCAATACATACTCGTGAAGATATAGAAGCCCAGGATATTATAGAGTTGGACCCGAAGCTTATGACGAGAAGCACTTATTACTTTGGTGTAGACCCGGCTTGGACGGTACGGGAGTTCAAATCATTACAGTACCTGGCGATATATATTGCACATCGATCTCAGGAAAGAGAAAATCGGCTGACTTCGGCTTCGTAGAGCGGTGTCTCTGACGCACACCCTCTATGTGATTGCGCGACTGATGATGATGCGAAAATTTCTAATAAATATTTGGTAGAATTATTTTCAGACAATATCTTCTCTTTTCTATACCAGTTATATCAACGCTATCGACGGTTCTGCAGTGAAAAACTAACAGACAGACAGACAATTTATTTCACTACATTGTAGGATCTACCAGAGGGTAGCATGACTCAATTAGATACGATTAGATAACGTTTTCTAAGATCTTTAGTTTTGTCTTAATCTGAAAATACATTTCTCATCTATTTTATTTGTAGAAGAATTCTCGCGGTGTTAGTTACCAAGCTCTTCCAAAATGGCTGGACCGATTTTTAAATTATGTGCTTATCGGGTAGGTCTGAGAAATAGCTGGCATCTATATTTCATACCCCTAAAGGATAAGTGTGATTCACCCTAAAAAATATATGACAATGCTACGTTGGTTGGGCACAGCTAGTATTTATATAATATGTTATAAAAAGAAAATACACTGCTGCGTTTGTGGCAAAAACTTTCCATGTGATTTCAACGTTTAATATTATATTCTTTCGTTCTTTTCAGTTCGCTAAGAACAAGATAATGCTCGAGAATTCTCTGAAAATGAAAATGTCTATAATAATTGGTGTCGTCCATATGCTGTTTGGGATTTCTCTGAGCTTATTCAATTACATGTAAGCAAATATTCTGATTGTTTTTGTTAAAGCCAATGATATTATATCACTGGATTTGTTACTTTCATAGTAATCGACTTTTAAAACGTACAGGGGCCCAACCATGAGCTCTTATTGCAATGATAATTCAGTTGTGCGACAGTGACAGATGTATGCACGTCACATACATCTGTCTCATAAATGAGTGAAACTATCATGGCAATAAGAGCTCGTGGTGAGGCCCCAGAAGATGGGATAAACAAGTGAATGCAAGAGATCATTTGAAAATGTCTTTTTGGAACTTTTTTTGATCGATATATATGCCTCTTTTGTTGTACCTTTTTAATCTTTAAATTGTATAAATTGAGTCGCCATTTTCACAAAAATTGTTTTGTCTGTTTGAATGCTTCGTTCTGATAAACTACGTTAGGTTTTTGTTATATTGTAGCAGTTGAATTCTGATAGGTGACAAAATACATAATTATTATATTTATGGATAATAGAAGATGTAATAGTAATAGTCTGTTATAATTTGCAAAATTGTATGTCAATATGAATCCCTATTTCCCTTGATCACGACATCACGCGTGAACGGGTGGACCAATTTTGACGGCACTTTCACTTGCAGATAGCATACGTTTCAAAGATGATCTAGGCTAATTTTATTTAAAAAAAAAACATAATATGTGTTCCACGGGACACCCATGAAATTAACTCTACGCGGGTGAAACCGCGGGGCGCAGCTAGTATATGATACTAATTTGTTTAGCATCTAAAAGTATATTGATGATTTCATATGATTTATATATTTCGATGATATGTACATGATGCCAGCTGAGTTTCTTGCCGGTTCTTCTCAGAAGGCTAGTTTCCGAACCGGTGGTAAATTCTCGACATTCATAAGTGCCTTACCAGGGCCTGAACTGAATAAATATTTTTCATTTACATTTTCATTTTCATTTTCAATGGTACGTATGTCTTCATCTACCGAATATCGCCTGCAATCAAAGATTAAAATGTTGAAAAAGAAAAATATAATAATTGCATCAAAATTATTTTAATTAATTTTAATTTGTATTTGTTTCCCAGTCATTTCAAAGAATACCAATCTATATACCTGCAATTTATACCAGAGTTCATGTTTATGATGTCCATTTTCGCATGGCTGGTGTTTCTAATTATCTACAAATTCCTAAATTACACTACTAAAACAGGTTTGTATTTAGTTTGAAATTATTCGCTAAAAATATTGTTTTGTTTATAGTCAATTTCGTAGATCATTTTTAGGGTTTCTTACCAAGAGGGATCCGGCACCCTTTCATACCGTTAAAAAGCATAACAATTTGCCGGTGGAATTACTATAAACAAAATAATTTTCCCCAAGAGGGGAAAACTTGTTCAACAAGTATTTCTCTTTGATGTATTGTTTTGTAAATTGCTTCATTTAAAAAACGGTATGTTCCAACTTCAAAGTTGATGTGACAATAGTTGAAACTTTTAAATTAACAAGGAACAAGTAAACAATTATGTGTTTGTTCATACGAAACCCTCCATGCGCCCTCCGGTTTCTACGGAAAAAAAAACTTTTGTTTAAACAAAATTTGTTGTGAAGACGTACAAGTATTTTAATTAAAGTTTGAATTGCAAAACTCGACGTAAAATAAATATTGCTTTTATTTTACTTGTAATATTTGTATGTTTGTCTGGGTGCGATCTTGCAACTGAGTTTGAAATCAGCTATCTTAAACTATTGAGCTGAAATATTGTATACCTACACGCCTATTTTGGATGACTATGCTTGCTTAGCTGACGTCATTCTAATTCCAATATGGCGGATCATCTAAGATGGCGGACTAGTACTTTTCTCTGCTCGACCATAGCATGCATATCAAATGGAAGTGCTTGGTGAGGAGAACACAAAAATAAAATTAAAGTGTCTGTTTGTAATTCAAAAATTACAGTATTTTACTAAATGCATATTCAGTGTCAGTAGCGTGTATACTTTATACACGCTACTGACACTGAAAAACCAAGTTTTAAAATTTTTCTCTGTCTGTCTGTTTGTTTGTTCCGGGTAATCTCCGAAACGGCTGGACGGATTTTAACGGGACTTTCACTGGTAGGTAGTTGATGTTTCAAGAAGTAGCTAAGGCTACTTTTATTTATTAAAAATAATAGTGTACCGCGACTATAAGGATGAAACTAAATCTTCCCACTTGAAACCGTAGGGCACAGCTAGTACGTTCTAGAATCCAAAGTACTTGTCTTGAAAAACTTTTTTTTTTAGATAATGACCTCCGTGGATCATACTGCGCTCCCCAGGTGTTGATCCTATTCATTGATATGATGCTGTTCAAGGAGTCTAAGCCTGTCGACGAGGGGTGTGAATCATACATGTTTGACTCGCAGAGATTAATTCAGACGGTGTTGGTTTGTATCGCTTTGGTTTGCATACCAATACTATTGTTTGGCACCCCTTTGTACACTCATCGTAGTAACCAGAAGAAGCGGAAGGAAGCTTTGGTAAGTGATTTTTAATTCATGTTTCAAAAAATATATAAACACGAGATAAAAAAAAATCAAATTTGTTTACCGCGAGTTGAATAAATTTTTACTCAAATCATTTTATATGCTCACGCCTATATTCCCTGAAGTTGTACCACTCCACACATTTTGCTAGTTATTTTTAATCTTCGTATTTGATATATCGGTATATTTAGTTAGCATCAATGTGACACATCACCATGCCAACAAGAAGTTCCAAGCGTAATTTCAGGTAGAGGTTTTATAAAAATGGTAGCAGAATATATTTTTACTAGTACTGTCATACCTGGTAAAAAAATCTTACATACGATAGCTTTATAATGTATGATAGATGTGGTGGCCTTGGGGTTGGAATAGTCGCCTGCTACGCACGCGACGCAATAAGTTTTACTAAAAAACTTATGTGCAGCGATTTCACACTAAATGCTTTACGGTGAAGGAAAATATAGTGAGGAAACCTGCATGTGTCTGAGAATATAATTCAATGTTGTATGTATAGTGCCTGAGGCAGCGATGGACCTACCCTCTGTCACGTTGGCACTTAATCATATTCGGTGAAATTTACAACACCTCTGCCCACTCCTTCGGGGACCCTTCTGGGATGGCGTGATAATATTTTTAATTTTATTATCATTAATTAAGTAATCATTAAGTAATAAAAATATAATTATTTTATAAGTAATACCATTGACAGAGTGTACTGGAAATTTCTACTTTAAAGCTCTAGAAAATTAATTAGTTTCTATAAAAATCTCGATCAGGTATCTCCGTGAGCCGTCACTTTTAATGGGATCCGTGAACTTAAAAGAAATGTCTGCTGCAGTAAAACTAATTATGCACTATATCTTTGGACTAATTAATATTTACAAAATACTCTTATAAAATGGTCGTAAAGTGTTATAAAACTAATTTTTATGAACACGTCTAATGTTGCTTCGCTTTTCATGATGCGAAAAAATCATGAAAATAAATGTACCTATGCGCGGCGCGCGGTTTACAATCATACTTATTTTAGAGTCACCATGTTAATTTTCTAGTGAATGCGTATTAAGTAGGTACTTATAACACTATAACTTTCCCCCTTAAATATGCATAGTGCCAAGCAAATCACCGGCACTGGGATAAAATTTACGTGGTCGGTGGTATTACATGTGTTAAATGTTGTTCGATTCGAAAGGTTTCTACTCTCAGTAAAAGAAATATTCAACAAAGCCGAAATTAGCCAATTGTCTCTTTCTTGTGGTCGATGTGCAATATATAACGCCGGGTTTTGTAGTAGATTTTACCCGCGATTTATTCCAAACAGCTTATATGCCTCGAATCAGTTCAGTGGCTTAGCTGTCATAAGGTCATCGACAGGCAGACACTCGCATCTATATACATACAGATAAATTAAATTGAAGTGTCTGTTTGTAATTCCAAAATAACAGCTTTTCACTAAATGCATATGAAAGTATACACGCTACTGACACTAAAAACCAAGTTTTAAAATTTTTCTCTGTCTGTCTGTCTGTCTGTCTGTCTGTCTGTCTGTCTGTTTGTTCCGGGTAATCTCCGAAACGGCTGGACGGATTTTAACTTTCACTGGTAGGTAGCTGATGTATCAAGGAGTAACTTAGGCTACTTTTATTTATCAAAAATATTTGGGATCCGCAACAATAAGGATGAAACTGAATCTACACGGGTGAAACCGCGGGGCAAAGCTAGTTTATAATATTAGCATAGATAGCATAGATTTTATTTCTATTGTGTAACGATTTTTCAGGATAAAATCAGTACCTTCCGGAGGTATCAAAGAAAGAGCTCAGACAAGCAGCTTGAAATGCAAACTTGGGCCGAGGTGGCGAAGTACAGTGTCCCGTTCAGCGACCTGATGATACACCAGGGTGTGCACACCATTGAATACGTCCTGAGCACCATATCGCATACTGCGTCCTACCTCCGTCTGTGGGCTTTGTCGTTAGCACATTCACGTTAGTTGAAATATGTGTTCCTGTCTGCTTAATTGCCTTTTGGTAAACTGCGAATAGCATAACTATTGCTATTTCATTTCCTTCGTAACTTCCAATGTATCGCAGTCCAGCCAAACTAAGCAAAGTTAGTAACTCTCTAGGTAAGTCGAGTGGCTTTTGGACAGGAACCGCGGTTCCCAACTCCTCATTAATCAATAATTGTTTTGATGGGGGATTATGAAGGAGGTGGCGAGATGAGCTTGACGCTTTCAAGGCAACAGACTGCTGAGGACAGGAGTTGTTGTAATAGTGCAAGGGAGGCCTTTGCCCTGCTGGGACACCTCAGGCTCATAATAATAATAATAATAATAATAAAATACTAAATATCTCTTTAACAGCAATGATATTGTAATATTGTAATATATCCCTCAGAACTATCAGAGATGCTATGGTCCATGGTTTTGGCGAGACTGGCGCTCCACGACCACTCAATATTAGGAGCATTGAAGTTGTACGTGGTGTTCGCTGTGTGGGCGATGTTCTCCTTGGCTATATTAGTCGTGATGGAAGGCATGTCGGCTTTCCTGCACACTTTGCGTTTGCACTGGTAAGTTCATTTAGCTGATTAATTAAGACCTTTTGTACGTCATGCCATATAAAGGCTGCACAGGTGGTGGGGTTTGAGTGATATGGATTAATAGGGTGGACATAGCCAGGAACGTGCATTCCTGATAAGCAGATAAGCACCGCTTATTTGTGATGACTGAATACACTCGTGTCGTGTGTGTGTCTATACCAAAACGTATGTACCTACGCCGCGCCACTTTGGGATGTACTTCACCTACCTTAGCCCCTGGACATAGCGTAGGCAGAGTTTGGTCTAGGTTTGGTTTAAACTATTTAATTAATAAAGGATTAGAATATTGAGTAAAATCATGTTACTAAACGTTTTTTATACTCACCTGGTTTCCGTGTGTTGCTTCTGGAACCATAAAAAACTACTTCGTAATCTAGATTCATTGGCAATGTTGTTATATCGGTAATAATATTTTGTTTGCTCACCAATTCATGATTACCATTCAGAAAAATTATAAAATTGTGCGGTTAAAGAAACAATGAAATTAATTCTGAGCCCGTGCAGTCCGTGTAAGCTTTCAAATTCCTAGAAATAAATAGCAGCAATATTGGTTCATATTAATAGATTGGTTAAGTATATAGCATTTTTCCATTAAGTAAAAATGCATTCGCTGAAATGTAAGCACTAACTGCTATCTGCTGCAGCCATCGGTAATTTGCATTCCTCTTGGAATCCAGTCCAGTAATGGATTTAAGGATTATAGAGGAATAGATTCGGCTGAAATAGCGAATGTATTTGCATGCATTTTGAGCTCTGTCATCGAATTGGTAATTAGAAACCACAACAAGTGGATTGTGTTATCACACATCGTGTGTTTGTGTGTGTAGATTAACGATTTGGGTCAAACAAGGTATCTCGATGTAAATTCAAATAGCGTTTTTGCTTACCCTGTAAAGGATGCCGTGATGAAGATCATTATCATCATCCTCCTGCCCTTATCCCCCGTTATTTGTAGTCGGCACAATGTGTTCTTCTCTTCCATTCCTCTCTATCAGCCGTGATATCGGTATTCACTCCCATTCTAACCATATCATATTTCACAAAATCCATCTATCGTTTTGTATTGCTTTCCCCTTGTAATCATCCATACTCGTAAACAAAACTATTTGCCAAAATTATCTCATCACTCCGCATGTCCATCACTTTACCATGAACACTATCCTCCGAATTCATAGACGTTGCAATGTATGTCGATTGTGGCAAACATAAGGATATGCCTGTGAGGTTGGTCAGAAGAACATAACAGCTTAACGCTCGCCCGGGACTTGACCCGCAATATAGAGCAATGACCTATAATTCTGTCCTAGTGCCTAGTGGTACTATAATAGTGAGTTCCTGAAGTGAACAAACCTGATCCCCTTATTACAAAACATCGCTTAAGGTAATCCTTGGGTAATGTCGTTCTCTTTTTGTGAAAATTTCATAAGAGATGGACGTAGTTTTTTTTACCAAATACTGAACGGTACGGGTGACAAGGTAAGCGCAACAGAAATTTAAGGGTGGTATCCTACTTTAAAAACCCGCCGAGGTCGACAGAGAGTCACCAACAAGTGGGGCCCAAACGTGTTCACATTGCATGGTCCTTTATGAATTAGCATTTAAAAGAAGAATTAATTGATGGGGAATTTATTATGTAATTAATTGTAATGTAATGAAATATTACAGGGTCGAATTTATGAGCAAATTCTATATAGGCGGTGGATATACCTTTCGCCCGTTGAGTTTCAAGAAGATTTTGGAAAATGAGGGAGAAAAACACGATGCGGTTTGTAAGAAAAGACATGCCTAGTCCCTACTTAAAGGACTTGGCCAGAGGTACGGGCATATCCATATATTAGTTAACGTTCAGTTTTTGTTTATTGTAAAGTCGGCCATGAAAGTGATTACAAGGACAACTCCTAGTAAATAAAATAAATTGGTTGGGTTATATTTGGAATACATTTTCTTGTCGCTCTTCCTAGTGACAATGATTTAGAAATCAATATGTTAACGAAAATGGTTCAAATTATATTCGATCCTACTGTTACCTGCTTTCATGGCCGACTAGTAAAAAAGATGACTCACGCTAAGCCAAGCGGTGTACAAGTGTCGGTCTTAGCACGGTTAACTATTATTACATTATATTTTGTAACGAGCGGCAACCGTGTGACGGCCGGGTAATGTCAACGGCCCGAGCTTCGACGGAAGCTCATCTCGGACACGGTACGCTCTAACGTCAGTCATCCTTTAGGTTCTAGATGTAACTCTATCACGTTTGCTCTGATTTTGTGTAATATGCAAACTTCAAACGAAAGTTACAACGCAAATATATTTAGCGTAACGTATATTTATCTATACTAATATTATAAAGTAGAAAGATTTGTTTGTATTGAATAGACTCCGAAACTACTTGACCGAGTCTGTTTGCCCCTATAATGATGGGGACTTATTGCGAGTGAATCGACTATATAATAGGAGTGTCACAAAACCATTTGAGGCACAATAAAAGTTGGGAGAACCCCAGAGCTTATTATGACTGTATATTTTTATTTATAACGAAAACCTAGATATTTCGTAGTACATAAGGGGCTATTACAAAACATGGCTTAAGCGAAGACTAGACCGAACTCGGTGTAAAGTTGTTTCCATGCCTTTAGAAATCCGTGGATATCCGTATCATTAAGACTAACTTAGTTCATGTTTTGTTATAATAAGAGGGATTGTGTATAGTTTCTATGCTGTACCTGAATTCTGTTCTACGTTAATAAACTTTACAATTATTCGCACGTTAGTTTTTTTCTAACACATTTGTGATGTCGAATCCCAGGCACGTTTCAACTTTCCCTCGTTCACTTAAGAACATAATTTGGTCTCTATTTTACAAATTTGCCGCTGTGAGGGAATATGGGTATATCTTTGAAATTTGAATACCTGTAGCCCTATCACGAGTTTGCCAACGTTTTCGTAATCTATAGTCGCTAGCGTCACCTTCGAAATTTTGTATGAGTGAGAAAGGTGACGTGAAGAACTAAAATATGCCATACAAATATTGTCGGAGACGCAAGCGAGTGTAGATTAGGAATACTCACATACTTTAAGGCGGTTGAGTTTAAAAAAATACTATTTAATACATCCACAATGGAAGATTCATATGGCGTCGATCCTTGGTATTGTTCTCTATAAACTCATATTCTGAATATTCGTATTGTTCTCTGTTTCTGATGCTGGTAGAAGGATTACTTGACTCACGTGTGTGTGTAAAATTTGTGGAAAACCGCTAATTATATGGTACAGTCTTATGGAGACGAAAATACTTCGAACAGTTTGCAAAAACAGCTTCAAGTGTTTGCCAAACATCAGCATCAAAAGGAATCTGTATAACATCTCAAACGTCTCAGGTATAATGCTCTCTTTGCATTACGTCGTCTTCCTAGTAATTCTGAGATTTCCTTCCATTTCTGAGGTTTCCTTGAGAGTCTATAATGATGTGGAAACTGACTAAGTAGCGAAACGAAGTAAACATTTCTCAGTAATTCGTTTTGATAGAACTATTCAAGGAATCGGAATACGGATCAAAAGTATTTTGTGCTACGGAACATTTTCCAATGTGTTGCTAGCAAACATTATCTATACGTCTTCTATACATACAGATAAATAAAATTGAAGTGTCTGTTTGTAATTCCTAAATAACAGCTTTTCAGTAAATGCATATGAAAGTATATACGATACTGAAATACAAAAACCAATTTTTAAATTTTTGTCTGTCTGCCTGTCTGTTTGTTCCGGGTAATCTCTGGAACGGCTGGACCAATTTTAACGGGACTTTCACTGGCTAATGTAACAAAGAGTAACTTCGACTACTTTAATTTAAAAAAAAGGATAGTAGTTCCGCGGGACACCCATGAAATTAACTCTACGCGGGTGAAACGGCGGAGCACAGCTAGTCTAAAATATATTAAAATTGCTGTTCGTTTGTCATTTCATTGGGTACTTTTCTTGATGTATTTGTGGAAGTTCAGGGAAGGTTTTAAACGTGATTTAGTAAAGGAAAATTGGATACGAAGTTCATCGGGTCATCCAGATTTAAATAAATGTGACCTAAGGCAAATCTTGATCTAGTGTTAGGAACAATACAAAATATTGTCTAAATACTTGTGCCATATAGACTAAGTAGAATAGATAGGGAATAAGTAGAACCCCTACTATATACTCGTACGTTAATAATCTAAGTAGTTCTCTAGTACTGTTCAGTGTAACTTATTTTAGTTTAGCAACAAACGTGTCCGTATAGCTAGCGTACACATGGTGGAATCCTGGGTCGGGAGTAGCCTCAAAAAATAGTGCCTTAATAGTGCTTAATTAGTGCCATATTTAAATAAATAGTGCCTCAATATTTAGGGAAATATAGGGCTTTCTTTTTGGTACGCTAGCTTGACGTCAAGCTAGCGTACACATCCTAGATCTCGATAACGGGTTGCACTAGGAATATGCTTTTACGTATTTTAAGTTAATACTTACCATTTAATTTTCCATTGTATTGGCGATTCTATTTCTGATAATGTATGCAATACGTATGTTCATAGGCTGCAGTAGCTGCTTACCAACAGGCGGACAATACAATAATAACATACATTCATATAATTCTCACGCATGTCTTCCCCGAAGATGTCCGTTTGCCCAGCACGGCCCCCGTGAATTTGAACTTTTGGTGTGCACCAAAGGAATGTACTCACCTCTAGGAGTATATGTACC
This sequence comes from Watsonalla cultraria, assembly GCA_964035505.1. Lineage (NCBI taxonomy): Eukaryota > Metazoa > Arthropoda > Insecta > Lepidoptera > Drepanidae > Watsonalla > Watsonalla cultraria. The sequence continues at coordinate 13,333,252 of OZ037711.1, forward strand.
GCTTTCTTTTTCAATGTACCTCTGTAGTTTGGAAGAAATAAGCAAACAAAAGGGGCCGTGCCAGCCAAACGCTTTCAGCACGGCCCTCGTGTAACTTGGCTAATATAAAGCGTATTTAAAAAATTCTTAAGCCCATCGAATGTACTCTATTAATACGTTAATGGTACCGCAAAAGATATTGAAAATTCATTATAACAAATAATATATAGACATGGAAAGGGGGCCGTGCTGAAAAAAATGATTTTAAGAAAATATCTAAAAAATCCAAAGCAACCTTAGCCAAATCCTATTAAAACATAACTAATTTATGGCTCGTAACATATGTACCGCCTTAGTTTCTCACATAATTCGCTAAATTTTGAACAATAAACCATTTTAGTTTTTTCAGCACGGCCCCCTAAAGATGCCTATATCTTTTTAAATATGACATATTTCTTTACAAAAATCGGCATTCTGGATTATTTTCAGGAGTACATTCGTTCCCAATTAAATCCGATTCTCCTGTGTTAGTCGTTTAAAAGATAAATTGCATCAAAAATATCATATAATACAACGGATGGGGTGACCATGATTCCAAATTTACCTATTTTTGTCTATACCCGTATTTTCTATATTATATAACGTAGTCAAATAATTTAATGAATGTCGGTAAATTTATTACATTATTTGACTGCGTTAAAATAAATTGATCTTTTTTATCCCACTGCACCTCACTAGCTAAGCTCCTCACTTTCAATATATTGGATCCAGTCATAAAAAATATTGTTCTTTATACATGCTGGACGGACAGTCCATCTTCCTCAAGAATGCGCTCCCGACAGAAATCAGGATGGCGCTGCTGTATAAAATACAACACAATAAATGTATCTTTAATATTAACTAGCAGTGCCCTGCGGTTTCACCCGCGTAGACTTAGACTTATACTGTATACACATTATGTGAAAAGCTGTTAATTTGAAATTAGAAACAGTTATCTGTACAGATTAAAGATGCGTTGTTTCCGAGGGGTTTCAGTAGTCGCCTGCTACGCCGCAAGTTCGAATCCCAGCGGACCAAGGGGTTTTTCTAAAAACTTCAGGGCAGTAATTTCACACCACAGTTTTAAGGGGAAGGTAAACATCTGCAGTCCTGCAGTCTGAAGGCCTAGTGCGAGTTTTTCACTGCCGCCTTCACAAGTCACCGCGTCGACGTAAACGCAGATTTGTATAGGATCGGAACAGCGCCTCTGTCGGCCTAAAGATGACGCTATTGTGAGCCCATACAAATCTGCGTTTACGTCGACGCGATCACTTGTGACGACGATTTTAAGAAAACTATTCGCACTAGGCACTCTGAAATTAATTCTAAAACGTACCTTTGTATACTGACTGAGCCGGCGATATGCTCACCATCTTCCACGTTGGCATTTTGATTGGTATTGTTATTGCAACACCTCTGCTTACTTCTTTGGGGACACTTCTTTGATGGTTTTGTCAGTTTTCGTTATTTATATTATGCCAAAATATAAATTATACTTAGTTTATGAAGTGTTAGAAACTGTTTAGTTGTAAATATTTTTTTTTGATACCTTTAAATGTCGGGTGATCAATCATGTTTTAAAATGTCAACTGCTTACTCTAGTATGGATAGTAATCCATCTGTCAGTTCTTATTAAAAATAATCATGGTCACCCCATCCGTTGTATTATATGATATTTTTGATGCAATTTATCTTTTAAACGACTAACACAGGAGAATCGGATTTAATTGGGAACGAATGTACTCCTGAAAATAATCCAGAATGCCGATTTTTGTAAAGAAATATGTCATATTTAAAAAGATATAGGCATCTTTAGGGGGCCGTGCTGAAAAAACTAAAATGGTTTATTGTTCAAAATTTAGCGAATTATGTGAGAAACTAAGGCGGTACATATGTTACGAGCCATAAATTAGTTATGTTTTAATAGGATTTGGCTAAGGTTGCTTTGGATTTTTTAGATATTTTCTTAAAATCATTTTTTTCAGCACGGCCCCCTTTCCATGTCTATATATTATTTGTTATAATGAATTTTCAATATCTTTTGCGGTACCATTAACGTATTAATAGAGTACATTCGATGGGCTTAAGAATTTTTTAAATACGCTTTATATTAGCCAAGTTACACGAGGGCCGTGCTGAAAGCGTTTGGCTGGCACGGCCCCTTTTGTTTGCTTATTTCTTCCAAACTACAGAGGTACATTGAAAAAGAAAGCGGTACATATACTCCTAGAGGTGAGTACATTCCTTTGGTGCACACCAAAAGTTCAAATTCACGGGGGCCGTGCTGGGCAAACGGACATCCCCGAAGGAGTAGGCAGAGGTATTACTAGTATCCCCACATTGTGCCATGTTTAAGTCCCATAATAGGGAGCGAGCCTATTGCCATTAACTGGGCAATAATCCATACTCCGATATCATGGCAAAACCGCCGTTAAAAATAACCCTAAAGAAAACAATTAGTATTTCGATATTGCTTTTTTTAATTTCAGATCTTTTGCGTGTAAGTAGATAAAGTACCTCGTCTCTTTGTTCCGTTCTCTTTATTAATTGCAGAAGATTATTCAGTGTCACTAAGAATTATGACTGCTTTTAATATTCCAATGTTGAGAAAATATTGGCTTTAATTAATTTTGCATTTTACTGGCCTTTTGTGATGTCGTTCCATGAAAGCCCTTTACTACCTTCACATTCAATATCATTTGCCCTAATGGTAAGGTTCCGTTAGACACCGTGAAATAAATAGGTAAAAAACGTGTTTGTTTAATTTATATAATGTTTGTATGGGAATTTAAAACATCCTACACTCGTGGCTAGGGGCGCTCGCTTTGAGGAATGAGGAAAATACGCAATCTTTATAATATACTTGGGATTTAGGTGTCTGTGTTCCCAGTATGGATGCAAAGGTTTTTACATGGAATTAAACCACCATAGTGTCACGACATTTGGTGTAGACACAAATTTAACAAGATTAAAGGAGAGCAGTGAATAAAGCTGACATTCCAATGATTTATTTGACAACTATTGACAAGTGAAATGTATAAAAAATATTTAAGAATAAAAAAACATAAATCTATACAGTTAAATAAAATTGAAGTGTCAGTTTGTAATTTCAAAATTATCTTTTTTCATCATCGCTACTGACAGGTGCTGCTTGTGGGGGCTGGTCATCTCAAGCTACGCATTTAGATATAAATAGAACTACTAGACTTTTCTTTATGTTAATTTTTATCGACATTTGTACATTGGAACTGTGTCCATGGGCTTACATTTCTCAAATGATTTATTTTGTTTTTTTTTTTAAATTGTATAATATTTTTGAAAAGAGTAATTATTGAGTTTCTTGCCAGGTTCTTCTCAGTAAAAGCAACCTTCCGAACCTGGCGGTAGCATGTATAATCCTGTAAATTGTGTCATTCTGACGATTTGAAAGTGCTTTGTATAAAGTCTAATCGAATAAAGATATTTTTGACTTTGACTTGACTTTGACTTTTGACACTAAAAAAACAAGTTTCAAAATTTTTCTCTGTCTGTCTGTCTGTTTGTTCCGGGTAATCTCTGAAACGGCTGGATGGATTTTAACGGGACTTTCTCTGGTAGGTAACTGACGTTTCAAGGAGTAACTTAGGCTACTTTTATTTATCAAAAATTAATATTTTTCTAATATATAATAATAACCCTAATGGGTTCTGCGACAATAATGATGAAACTAAATCTACGCGGATGATACCGCGGGGCACAGCTAGTCATTAATATTATAACAAAATAGTTTCCAACATTTGGAATAGGTCATTATTACATTAGAATCACGTTGAGTGATATAAGGAGTGCTTCGGGTGATGAAATATGATAAAGAAAATGATTGCATGATGATTATATGTTTTTTTAAAAATATTGGTTGTACGTACCTAAGCAGCAACCTAAGAGGAAGAAGCAAGAATTGACGGATGATAGAACGATAGAGGACGACGTTAAGGTTATTTCTGGGAAATGAACACCCACGTGTTTTGATAAATGTTGGTTACAAGACAGATCTTTGCTCGTCTTTTTCACGTTTTCTAAGAATTTCTAAGAATAGAGAAAATTGCCGTTTCGTAGATTCAGATTATTATAATTTTTTTGACAGATTTATTTACTGGATCATAATATATACACACAAGATTTGCTCGTTTAAAGGTATTATTAGATTATATACTCATAGTGCCTCTAATCTAGGGACGGGGTTGATAAACTGTGTCCCCAAAACATACACTCTTGGTCGTGCGATATTGTCAGATCATCTGTTGAAGAATAAACATTTGTGGTGGTATGGACATGTTATGCGGAGGGATGAGGAAAATGTTCTCAAAAAAGTTTTGTTTATGAATGTGGATGGTCACAAGGGGAAAGGAAGACCTAAGAAACGATGGATGAATTGTGTGAAAGATGATATGACTAGAATGGGAGTGAATACAGATATGACGGCTGATAGAGAGAAATGGAAGAGAAGAACACATTGCGCCGACCCCAAATAACATGGGATAAGGGCAGGAAGATGATGATGATGATGATGATCTGATCTCCCCTCCCTACGAAGAACGGGATGTGATCATTGTAAGGTCTCTAGTTCGAAAGCTCTCTGCTCCTCTTTTTGAGTTAAAACAATACTCTTAGAATATAAGTTTAATCACTGAAGCCACATCAATGGTCTAGCTCAATGTTCTCTTTATTCAACTTTAGTTTGTTGTAAAACAGACTATGAGAATTATGATATGCAATGATTTATTTATTTATTTATGTTTTACAAAATCCACAGCTCTTAAATAAAACAAAACTATCTTACATATTATAGTAACTTTTCAATAAACTCCCATTATAAATGTGTGAACTACCATTTTTAAGTTTCAAGGCAATAATCAAACAGAAACTTTGTGAAAAAGCATATTATAGTGTAACTGAGTATATTGATGATAGCCAAGCATGGCAATGAGTTGCTCACTCTTACATTAAAATGTACTTAAACAACCCTATGTTTATAGAAGGGACACATGTGAAAAAAAACCGGGGAGTTTGTTTCGCCGTTTCTTCTCCTGACAGGCTTATATTTTGGAAACAGTAGTAAATTTACCTAAGTTAGCGTAAGAGAAATGACGTTCAATAAGTGTTCCAAGTATCCCTTATGTTGAATAAAACTTTTTGATTTGATTTGATTTGATTTGATAACTCTTACAGCCAACAAGGTATTGACTCTTCGCTACGACAGTTCTGTAAGCTTGGACTAAGTAACATTCTCTCGCGCTAGCGCTAATAGAAACGATAAAAAATACATGGCAATGACATAAATCAGTCAAATGACATGTTATCCATTTGTATGACAGTCAATGTATGTATGACGGCCTAGACATGACACTCAAAGCGTTACAATAATTAATACACTACATTTGGGAAAATGCATCAATGCTTGTTGGAAACTGCGAAATAGGCGACGTCGTCCTCGTTGTAGACCCAGCTTTGCCCAGAGGAGTATGGCCTATGGGTCGGATAGCTAAGGTATACCCAGGTAGGGATGGAGTCGTGCGAGTAGCAGATGTGGCCACTAAAGCAGGAATTTTAAAGAGGCCCGTTCGGAAACTGGCTCTGCTCTCAGAAGACACAATAGTGTAGCGTCCCTACACGGTGGGGACGATGTTGGAAACTGTTTTGATACTTATTTATGGTTTATATTGTGTTCGTTTCTTATTATTTTTTATAAAGTGAAGTTGTCAAATAAATACGATATATGTCAGCTGCTTTTTTCCACTGCTCCTCATTTTAATTTGCTATCGTCTACAATGCTCTTAAAAACTGACAAAATAACTTTCCTTGTTACTTTAACATGTATAATGTATGTTAACTATATGTATAGATAAATAAAATTGAAGTGTCTGCTTGTCATTCCACACTAAAAGCTTTTTTACTATATGCTAATGAGAGAAAAAGTTTTTTTTTAATGTAACTAACGTATATACTTTCGTATGCATTTAGTGAAAAGCAGTTATTTTGGAATTTCAAACAGACACTTCAATTTAATTCATCTATATAGATGTATATACTTATACATATGGTGAACGCAAGTACCGTGTCATGTTGCAAATTTTATACAAACCGAACGAAGCCCGCCGCTGCGAGATCTTAATTCAATAGAATAGATAATAGCATTACTTTGCAAAACATTGAATTCTGTGGTCGTTTGGATGCCATCGGCGTTACTTGTTCCAATGTGAATGAAGGTTTGATTGCGCGATATTTTACATATTGAAAAAACTTGGTTACATTCGTTGCACAAACAACGAAAATTCACGACCGCTTCAACTTCACAATTGAATTTTATGACTACGTTGTTTCAAACTAATAGGTTTCTAAAATGGTTTGTGAATTCACTTCATTGCTAACAAAGGTATTGAAGTCATATTATTTGACTGAGAGAATAGGCTAACGTCATTCATATGTTTCCCTTGGTTCTTGCATAAATCAGTCACGTGACAAATGTCATTCCCGTACATTTTGTATCGTTTCTACTAGCGAAGAGGATAATGTTACTTTGTCCAGAGGCCTAGTTCTTTTGATAGAACTAGCAATAGCCTGAACTTTTATTCAATTCCTTACTGGAACTACATGGACTTTATTACAATTAGTTACATTAATGAAACATGGATATAATGAGTCTTCAATAACATTGGTAAAAAGTTGTAGATGGTAGTAAAAGTTGGTAAATGCAGAACCAAGATTGCACTTCCAGCCTTGCAATGTACAATTTAATAAGCCGGCATCCGTCCGAAGGCCGATGTAAAATGGATACTAAGGTTTCCGAAAATCTTTCAAAATATATTCATATAGCACGAAATATCATATCATAGCTACGAAAAGTCTGGATCACAATTTAAAGTAACAGATCCATTGTTACCTAACTGGGGCCTTACCACGAGCTATTTTTGCCATGATAGTTTCACTCATTTATGAGACAGATGTATATGACGTGCATACATCTGTCACTGTCACACAACTGAACTATCATTGCAATAAGAGCTCACGGTTGGGCCCCTGCTCTTGAGAAAATCCATGTTGTGATATACATGTCCCTCGTCGTACCACCAACTCGTACCACCAGTGGTCCTGGTCGCACTATTTTAATATAATTTCCCGACACTCATTGACCAATGTTCTACTTACATATCTCTTTATCTAAACTATTATTGTAAAGAGGACAGATTTGAATGTTGTTTTGTTTGTTTGTTTGCATTGAATAGGCTCCGAAACAACTATACCAATCTTAAAAATTCTTTCAGTAATGAATAGCTACATCATCAGCGAGTAACATAGGCTATATTTTATCCCCGAACTCCCGCGGGAACGGGAACTACGCGGATGAAACCGCGTGTCGTCCGCAAGTAAAATATATTTAGATTTTCCTTGGACTGATCTCAGACCATGACCATATTAGTTGTTTAATACTAGTCTAAGTTAAAGGAAAGGAAGCTAGATTATTAAGGCTAACTATCTTCCGATAGGAGGTTGTAAGATGAGCAGAAATCTTTTTAATGAAACCCGACATATTAATACACTTTTTTATATGCAAAATAATTTGTAATTTACGTTAAACTTGTACCTTCTTGCTGCCTTTGGTTGTTGATTTCTTGCTCAGGATGGATTTAACATCTGCCTTGTCATCTTCAGCCTGATTAGTTTCAGGGATGCTTTCAATCGATATTGCTGGAGTAGCCGTTGTGTTCCCAGTCCTGAACTCCGTGTCACGGGGAAGGTAAATCCCGAAGCGATCCTGTTAGGGGTTCCAATTAAAGTAAGTACCCCTCGTTAGTCCAGGAGTAGCAAGCGCTACTGCGGAACACGACCATAATCTGCCGCGGTATTCACTAAGGCTTCTCAGCGTCGCACTCGTTGACGAGAAACGAAATTGAACCTTATCCTGTACCTGCTTATTTATCAATTTCTTATGGTAACGAAAGCTCGTCGTCGAGTTCGACATGAACCTTACAGAATAACGCACCTGGTCCTGGTTTCCATCTCGGACAGCACCCCGGAGTTTGGATTAGTGCCCGGTTAGTGGCAATAGGCTTACCCTCTAATACACGTACATTAATTTAGTAATAGGTTCAATTTATTCGCAATTACGGCCCGCGAGCTAAATTATATCAATTCTCTATTTCGTGGTAAAAACTGTCACGCTTCTCAGTACAAGAATTTTTGAGACCTTTATTAAACATATTATGACAGCCTAAATACCGGCGAATTATGTCTGTAGTATAAGCGCAAAATAAATGTTAGCGCTGTGATATCTAAACAATTATACATAGAGCTTGCTGGATGTCCACAGAAAAACCTATTTCATGACACATCGTCTTTCTCCGTCACTCGTCTCATTCATTGTTTCCTTTACCTCTTTGGTCACTATTGTTTTTAATTACTAGAGACTTTGAGTTAAAATACTTTAAACCATATTATATTATACTAGCTGTGCCCCACAGTTTTACCCGCGTAGATTTAGTTTCATCTTTACTGTCGCGGTATTCTAATATTTTTGATAAATAAAAGTAGCCTAAGTTACTCCTTGAAACACGAGCTACCTGCCAGTGAAAGTCCCTTTAAAATCGGTCCAGCAGTTTCAGAGACAGATAGATAGAGATTTTTTTTAAGATTTGGTGCCTAAGTGTCAGTAGCGTGTATACTTTCATATGCATTTAGTAAAAAGCTGTTATTTTGGAATTACAAACAGACACTTCATTCTCATCTGTCGTAGACACTTCATCTGTATAGATTTATAGATTATACCTTTACATATCTATTGTAGTTGATCTGCGGATGGCAAACACATGGCTTCGGCGGTGGTTTTTTATAACTGTCGTGCGATGAGACCACACTTCTCGGCGTGGGTGGAGTTTCGTAACCTGAAAGATTGCAATCATGGCCTGTAGACAAATTAACATTATCCTCACGCTTCGCTAATAGACACGATACAAAATGTATGGGAATGACATGTCACGTGACTGATTTATGTCATTTCCATAATTTTTTTAACGTTCCTAATAGCGCCAGTGCGAGAGAATGCTACTTTGCCAAGGCCTACTGAAGTACTGTCTCATAAATTTCTGTTCAAAAAAGTGTGAAAATTCGTTGGGAACATTATATTAAACTTACGCAAAAAAAATAAGTTTATGCAAGTCGTTTATTCACAATTTTAATGTTATTTTATAAAAACAGAATTAAAAATTTGCAGATAGTATTAAGTATTTTTACCTCAAAATGTCTATATAACTATCACACAAATAAATTAGTGAGGAATCTTTTACCTTTAAAATTATTCAACCGGCGTAGGGTCCTCTTCATTTTCTTACGCATTCTCCTTTCCCAAGCAATTTCAGCAGCTATAAACATTACCTACAGCATCAGTAACATGGTAACAACTATATTAGGAGACTGCATTGATTATGGAATTTAAGGAGCAAATAAGAGTATAACATTTTCGACGTAACTTCTACTAAAGATCAAAGAAGGCACGAAAAGATCTAGATTGCCTGACAAGCTGTGGATGTTTGAGTTTAGGGGTGTGTTAAACATGTCCCGAATGATTGTAGGATACGATAAAATCCCAGCCAAAGTACTGTTGAGGGGAGATCTGGAATTCTTTCAAAAGGATATTGTACACTTACTGGAAATACAAATCGGCACAATATATAAGTGAAGTACTCCAGAATGCTAAAGTTTAAAGGTTCATTATCCTAAGTTAAGAGTTTATCCAAAGGGGTTAGTGTATAACACAAATTAGGCCAGGATCAGTCGGAGCAGACCTTGGGTGGTTGGAATGAAACTCCGTAACTTGGGCAGTCCTGGTTTATTGGTTCGACCACTATTGGTTTGGTTACTTGACGACACTGATTTGACTATATTGTTGACGTTTGTCACCGGAATATATACACAACTAAAAGAGAATCTCAACATCGAGTTATAAAATCATATAACGCCATCTTGTGAGAAGATGGGTAACTAATACTAATAAACTACGTTAAACAGTTAGACTTATCTAGGTTATTGTAGATGAAATCATCTTAAAACTCACCGATCCGCTCCTTCTCCATGATATCAATTTCGAACAGTTTGTAAGCGTTAAAGTAAAGCTCTGCTATATCATCTTTGACTTCAATAACTGGTATTTCCATTGCTTCTTCTACGGCCTTGCTGAGTTCTACATACGCCGTGTCATAGCGTAGCGCTCGATCATCGACGTGTGAGTAGATTGCCTTGTCCACAGTGAATGATACAAGGGCATAGAACGTCTCTGATATGGTTGGCTCCGGTGTCGGTATTGGCTCTGTCAATATAAAACAGATCGAATGATGATGATGATGTGATGCGATCGATTTCAGCTATAGCGCCCGCTTCAACTCCGATTGAATTGCCAGTGAGCTCGCATGCGGCGTATGTAGTCAATCTTCTTATGGAAGATTATCGTACATTGCAGACTTGTCAGCACTCCTTTATATATGTAATTATAATTGAAAGTTTACCCATTCGTTGTATGAATCCTTTCAAACCAAAAACATGTAGGTACAATTCCTGAGAATAATCAAGTAGAGAACAACTCACCTGGTGTAGGTAGCGTGGTGTCTGAAGTAACAAGAGACAAGAAAGATGATGACAAAGTATTTGGTGTTAAGATGACAGGAGTGGGAATCTTCATAGGTTCCGGTGGGTAATGCTTCTTAATTATACTTATAAGGTCTGCTTCTAAGTTCATATCTTCGTAAACGAAAGCAGATTTATCACCCTGAAAATATTGCAAGGCTGAAGAAAACCTCGACTGCCTCGTCAGTCTAGTTGTCGCAAATACTACTAGTTACTACGCTACTCGCCGACTAGGTCCTGGGTTCGATCCGGTTGGGGAAAGTGTTATTGGGTTTTTACATCCGCATTTTCCCAGCCCGGAGTCTGGATTAGTATCCGGTTAAATGGCAATAGGCTCATACCCTATTAGGTGGTACTTAAAAAAAGATTGCAATAAGTACACCCCTGCCGTATGAAGAGAACCTGTTTTTCTCAAGAGTAAGAGAGCGTCTGGGAGAAACGGTTTTCTGCATGGTGGTAAGATGGTAAATATTCGTTCTTAGTTTTTACTCTAATACTTTCAAGCTTGACAAAACTAACGTTAAACCGAATGTCCAAAAGGGTTGTGAAGCAAATAATAAATTAAATACTTTAATTTAAATTTTAAGGATCAAAGTGGAAGAGTTATTTGTATCACTACCACGTGCTAAATATATATTTTGATAGATACCTTTATGTATGGTCCAGTGGCAGGTAGTCCAAGAATATCCCTAATTTCTTTATCAATTTCCACAAATGGTCTTGAAAAATGTTTTCCAGCTTCGCTTTGAATGCCCTTCCTTTTTGCTTTCTGTGCCATTTTACATATGAATGTGTCTAGCATAACTTGAACCTGTTAGAAATAACACTTGTTACATATTCTGCATCTACACATAAAAAAAGAAGTGTAGTCAAGTTTGTAATTCTTAATTAACAGTTTTTTCAAACTCGGAATCTTTATTCAAACTCAAGAATATTCTACGAAGTATTAGAAAAACTAAAAAAAGGATAAATAAAATCGGTAGAGCCGTTCTTTAGTTATTGCGTGACTAGAATAAGGGTTAAATTTTATATATAATATAGATAATAGTTACTAAAGAGGTTTCTCTTAGAACGGGGCGATACTAAAGCACTTATTTCATTACGTACACGTCTATCAAGTAACACACGATACATTAATCCTAAATGATTCTCACTTCTACACGCTACTGGTGTTCTGAACACTTTATATTGAATTTTATTCTTTATATTGAATAACGTGATAAAGTATATTTTTTAATTTTATGGAATATTTAGCATTAAGTACTCGGTACGGCTTTAAATAAGTAACTAAAATTGTTTGAAATATCCTCAGGTCTTTTGTGAAGGAGCCATATAAGCTTACAAATATCTTACTACATTCAGCAATCACTATTCATAACATGCTCGTTTGGAATACTTTACCAAATTTATTGGTCGTATTCAAGTGAGTACTCTAGAAGACATGTTAGAAAATACTGCTGAATGTACGAGTCACGAATGAATGAATCAAGACCAATGAAAGTCAATTTTCTCTCTCTGCCTACCCCGTTAGGGATTCGGCGTGATCTGTGATTTTGAATGTGGAAAATTGGCACTAGGTTCCTCAATGTTTAAAATAGTAATGGAAAAACTCCGGCAATCGTGCAGTTACTCTGCCAATTTTATTGGGCTACTCGTTTCGAATTTTTGGCTCTATTTATTTTTGCTTCATGAAGTCCTAAATTCTAATCTCACCTACTTTACAAAAGTAAAGATAAGTATCGTTCACAAAGAGCATAAATTTTCAAAAATGCACTATATTTTATTTTATCTAAATTAGTTTCTATAATCATAAGGCAACATACAAACACTGGTGAAATCAATAGCCTTTTATTAGTTTATAGACGTTTACTTAATGAGGTAATATGCCACTAGATTTTCAAAAGTTCAAAGATAACAGAGCCCAAAGTATAAGTGTAACTTGTTTTACGTTGTATGGGAACGTTAATAAACTAATTTAACGTATTTTACCTCTCCATAAAAAGCGCAAAACGCAAGGTCAAGCGACGACATTCAAACGAGTCAAAACCTATAACTTGGGGCGCAGTCACACTTAATTGTAGAATTGATAGAAATGATATCTATACAGATAAATAAAATTGTAGTGTCTGTTTGTAATTCCAAATTAACATCTTTTCATTAAATGCATATGAACGTATAACACGCTACTGACATTAAAAAACCAAGATTTAAAATTTTTCGCTTTCTGTCTGTCTGTTTGTTCCGGGTTAATCTCTGAAACGGCTGGCCGGATTTTAACGGGACTTTCACTGGTAGGTAGCTGATGTTTCAAGGAGTAACTTAGGCTTTTATTTATTAAAAATATTAGGGTTCCGCGACAATAAGGAAGAAACTAAATCTACGCGGGTGAAACCGCAGGGCACAGCTAGTTTTCTATCTGTACAGATAAATAAAATTGTAGTGTCTGTTTGTAATTCCAAAATAACAGCTTTTCATTAAATGCATATGAACGTATGCACGCTACTGACACTAAAAACCAAGTTTTAAAATTGTTCTCTGCCTATCTGTCTGTCCGTCTGTCTGTCTGTCTGTCTGTTTGTTCCGGGTAATCTCTGAAACGGCTGGACGGATTATAACGGGACTTTCACTGGTAGGTAGCTGATGTTTCAAGGAGTAACTTACGCTACTTTTCTTTATAAAAAATATTAGGGTTCCGCGACAATAAGGATGAAACTAAATCTACGCGGGTGAAACCGCGGGGCACAGCTAGTTTTCTAATAAAACTTAAGTACAGTATTTTCACACGTGTTTTATGGTTAAGGAAAACATCGTGAGGAAACCTAAATATTTCTGAGAAGTAATTCAAAGTATGTATGCCTGAGACGGCGATAGAATCTCCATCTATCACCGTGGCAATAAACACTATACATACGTCTGTATACGTATGACTACCCCTTCGGGGAAAAGGCGTGGGCGTATGCTACCTCTGGATGTTGATTTAGATAGGATTCCTGCTCCAGCTGCACAGTCATCCCAAATCTGATGATGCATTCCCTCTGGCAAGGTGTCAGAGCGGCCAAGTCATGGTACAGTAGACCGCTTGCAGCCATCACTTGCACTGGCGTTCCCTTACACATCCGTTTTAGTGGCATTATTGTTGTATATAGATTTAAGTTAATGTTAATGAACAATATTCTATATTAATTTACTAGGTTTGGTTTGAAAAGACATGGAATAAACTTATTCGCCGTTTCTATGGTTACACTTTTGTAAGTCAAAAAATAAAACGTAAATAATGACAATCGCATTTTTGATTTTCCCTGTGCTCATTAAAACCTTTTTTTCTTGATACCATAGATATCATATTTATTGAATACCCATTTCCCTGGGTCACGGCATCACGTTTTAACGGCTAAACCGATTTAACGGGACTTACACTAGCATTAGCTGATGTTTCAAGGACACTCATGAAAATAACTATACGCGGGTGAAACCGCAGGGCACAGCTAGTTCTAATAATAATAAATAAATAACTTTTTCAATGGTGAAAAAGTTATCATCAATCATAAATTTTTTCGAATAAAATTGTCAGGCATTAAAATCATAAATTATTATATATATAAATAAATATATAGGAGTCCCCTATTGGATTATTTGTAGATCTAATCTAAGCTTAGGTATATATTATTTTAACAGAAAACATAAATAATGGTCCCCCTTTCTCTAAAGTGCAAACGGCGTGAAATGGCACGTATTTGCAGAGATTTTTAGAATCTCAATACAAGGTATGACTCCTCGTGCGATGTAAATGTGTATAAATAACCACAGTGTTTAACAGCAGGCTATGATTAATTTAAAAAACTAAGCTATCGAATTAAAGTAGGAAATAAGAATTTAATCTCTACTACATACTACATACAGATAAATAAAATTGAAGTGTCTGTTTTTAATTCCAAAATTACAGCTTTTCACTAAATGCATATGAAAGTATACACGCTACTGACACTAAAAAACCAAGTTTTAAATATTTTCTCTGTCTGTCTGTTTGTTCCGGGTAATCTCTGAAACGGCTGGACCGATTTTAACGGCACTTTCACTGTTAGGTAATTGATGTTTCAAGGAGTAACTTAGGCTTTTATTTATTAATATTAGGGTTTCGCGACAATAAGGAAGAAACTAAATCTACGCGGGTGAAACTTCGTTGCACAGCTAGTTTATACTAATATTATAAAGATAATAAGTTTTGTTTGGTTGAACGCGCTAATAATTACTGGTTTGGGTTCGCTTCTTTTAGTGTTGGACAATTCATTCATCGAAGAAGGCTATAACACATACTGTAAGCAGAGTTTAAGTAGAAGTACTCGTACCTGATAAGAAATCTTAAGAATTGTTTGTTTACAGCCGGACAAATTTAGTGTTTTTATGATGAACTGATAATGTAACTATCTAAATACATACAGATAAATAAAATCGAAATGTCTGTTTGTAATTCCAAAATCCATAATATGAAAATATACGGTATACGGTAAGGACATGAAAAAACCGTCTAATATACGAAACAGTTGGACCGATTTTAACGGGAATTTCACTGGCAGATAGCTAATTTTACATGGAGCTTAACGAATGAGATTAACTTAGGCAACTTTTATTCAAAAAAACATTAGGGATATTATTTAAACCCATAGATAACATAATAGTACTGGGATTAAACTATAAGGATGTTGTGCAATTGTGGCCAAGACACACACCCCTCACTATATCAGACCCATAGTTTTATTAAAAACAACGTTCACCCCTGTAATATGTTAGCGGTTATTTGGTCCAATAAGACAGACGGTCAGGCGTAGGGGTCGAGGTTTGTTTAAAAATACCAATTGATTCGTCCCCATAACGTTTTGATGTAACCATTGCAAATGGTGCCCTATAATATCTGGCTTACAATAATAACCAGAATGGAAAAATTTTTGGCAAATAACTCATGGGTCTACGAACAAGAAACATAAATTAATAAAACTAAGTACAAATACTTAAATCAATATTTCCCGTGATAGCCGTGGGGTTTGAGTAGTCGCCTACAACGTTACCGACGTAAACTCCAATCCAAGCTGCCTGTACAAATGCATTTAAAAAAAAAGTGCATTGTAACCTGCATATGTATGAGAAGTAATCGATTAGCTAAACTTATATTACCTGTGCTTTACCTATGTCTGTATAGGAGCCGTCACGATTTCCGAGTTGTAATTTTTGAGTCTGTCTCTGTCTGTCTGTGTAGTGCGATACGAATGAAACATATGCGCAAATATCCCCACTATATACGCGCTCATAGGTAAGTACTTGGATTATCTACACATCTATATCTATATCTATACAGATAAATAAAATTGAAGTGTCTGTTTGTAATTCCAAAATAATACCTTTTCACTAAATGCACATGAAAGTATACACGCTACTAACACAAAAAACCAAGTTTTAAAATTTTTCTCTGTCTGTCTGTCTATCCGTCTGTCTGTCTGTCTGTCTGTCTGTTTGTTCCGGATAATCTCTGAAACGGCTTGACCGATTTTAACGGGATTTTCACTGGCAGGTAGCTATTTTTACAAGGAGTAACTTAGGCTACTTTTATTTTAAAAAAACATTAGGGTTCCGTGGGACACCCATGAAATTAACTCTACGCGGATAAAACCGCGGGGCACAGCTAGTCTACACTAATATTATAAAGAGGAAACATTTGTTTGTTTGTTTGCATTGAATAGGCTCCGAAACTACTTGACCGATCTTGAAAATTATTTCAGCATTGTATAGCTACATCACCAGCGAGTAACATAGGCTATATTTTATCCCCGTACTCCCACGGGAACGGGAACTACGTGGGTGAAACCGCGTGACGTCCGCTAGTGTAATTATAATAGAACACGGAAATAAGAAAATTTTTATTTAAATGATATTCTTTAATGCACATTAAGATGAATGGGCTCATCTCACTTAACGCCTTATTACCATAAAGCTTATCTCCCTTCTTAAAACATTATGAATAATTAAAATACTAATAACGACACGACAAAATAAATAAAGCAGACCTTTAATAACTTTTTGCATAATTCACTAGCTAATTTGACTCATTGCGTTGATCCAATTATTTGAATTTTGCCCCCGTATCAACGACCCCTATTGTTATCTGCACCCCATGGATTTAGGTATCACTACTTATAATCGCAACCCTATCAGTAGTTTGTCATCGAGTAGTCATGTACACACCCCGTATGTACACCTATTTCTATCAAATGTGAAGTTTGAGAACAATTTAACAAAAATAAGCTTTAAACAATAAGGAATCTAGGAATAAATCGTTCAAAACAATACACTCACTGGGGCATACTATTTGTACGTTATTTTTTCATATCAATATTCGTGTGAGTCGTGGCCTTGAGGTTTAGCATAAATATTTTTTTAAATAAATTTTATTGTAATCATCATCATCATATATGTTGAAGAATTGACCATATTATGTGCCTTACCATGAGCTCTTATTGCCATGATAGTTTCACTCATTTATGAGACAGATGTATGTGACGTGTATACATCTGTCACTTTCACACAACTGAATTATCATTGCAATAAGAGCTCATGGTTGGGCCCCTGGGCCTAAACTGAATAAATCATGTTCATTTTCATTTTCATTTTTACTTCTATCGCTTCATACACATTTATCCATCTCTTCAAACTCTTCCTTCGGTTACATGTGCTCCGAATTTGACCTTTCAGATATTTTGTGGTAGAGGATGAAAAAATAAGAATGAGAGACGGCGACACATACATCTATGCAGATAAATAAAATTGAAGTGTATGTTTGTAATTCCAAAACAACAGCTTTTCACTAAATGCATATGAAAGTATACACGCTACTGACACTAAAAAAACAAGTTTTAAACAATTTTCTCTGTCTGTCTGTCTGTTTGTTCCGGGTAATCTCTGAAACGGCTGGACGAAATCTACTCCTGTCGGTGAAGAACCGGACCCATAGATTTCAGCATAGTTTAACGTTTGTACATCAAATACGCAATTGAATGACACCGTTGACACATGTCTAAACCCGTATAGGGCACTGAAAATATTGAAGAATTTATATTTCCCAATTCCCATTGTTTTACCATTTTGCATCGCAGCTGCTGGAGTTAAATATTTTTTGCTGAATGTAGTGTTCGTGAAAGGAAAAATCGATGAAGCATTCCTGTCTGGAGGTGAGAAATACCTGGACAACTACGAATAATAAAGCAAAAATTTTAAAAATATTTAATATTTTTGCTTTCTTATTTACAAGTCCTTATTTTAAACACTTTTATAGTCCAATATTTCAGTCAGTTTTATCGTTTAAATTTCTTTGTTGAATTAAAACTTGTTATAGGCTAGCTGTGCCCCGTGGCTTCACCCACGGACACTTATTATGCAGGACCCTGTTATTTTTAAATAAATGCACCGTACGTCACTTCCTTGAAATATCAGCCATCTGCCAGTGAATGTCCCGTTAAAATCGGTCGAGCCATTTCTGAGATTACCCTGAACACCTGAATGTCTGTTTGTTCAGTGTAATCTCAGAAACGGCTGTAAATCTAGACAGACAGGCAGACGGAGAAAAATGTAAAAACTGTTTTTTTATATAAAATTTACTTTCATATGCATTTAGTCAAAAGCTGCTAATTTAAAATAACAAATAGTTAAAAGTTATAAAAATGATCTTTTGTGGATCCAGGCTGCCAATATCTAAATCAAAATCAATTTATAGAAATGAGTTCTGAGTCAGACTGCCGTATTCCAAATTAGCATTTCCAAGAGCTTGGTAAACAAATCCAGCGCATACTTGCCCCGAAAAGCAACGCGGAGGAGTTTAATTTCGAAATTATTCGTACTGCAGTTTCAATCAAAGTTTAGAAAGTAGGAAGTAAACATGAAAACTGAACTGCGGGCTGATTAAAAAATATTATTTGGTCGTGGAGTAAGGAGAAGCTTTTAAAATTCAGTATACGTCTTTTAACTAGTTCCTCGTACCTTAGGAAGTGCTTTGATCTCTGGCAATAATTATTGAAAATTAATTTAAAAAGTTTGCTTTAAAATGAATCCGTCGCGAGCATTTACTATCGCACTTTAATTAATAAAAAGCTGGTCAGGTGCTGCAGTTCGAACACTCGCGCACCGGGTTCAGTACTCTAACGTTATTTATTAATATTTCTGACGACATCAAACAAACCGGCGTGGCGCAATAATAATTATAGCAGAAATTTTTCTCCTGCTTTTTTTGGTTTAGAGTGCAGTCCTTTCCTTATTTCTAACTAGCTGATGCCCGCCACTCCATCTGCGCTGGATTAGATTTATCATTATATTTTCAACAATCCACACAATATCGTTGTAAATTATGAGCTAGTTATTCTGACATGTATGCTATATTATCTTATTTTTATTATGCTATATATATATAAAAGAAAGTCGTGTTAGTTACATTATTTATAACTCAAGAACGGCTGAACCGAGTTGGCTGAATATTGGTGGGTGGGTAGCTTAGAACCAGGGGCCTAACCATGAGCTCTTATTTCAATGATATCGAAGGTGTGTGACAGGGACGGATGTATACGCGTCAAATACATCTGTCTCTTAGTAAGAGTAAAAATATCATGCCAATAAGAGCTCATAGTAAGGCAGGAGAAGGACATAGGATACTTTATACCGTTCTCTTGAAACCTGAAAAAAATCGTCATATAACACACAAAAATCTGCGCGGGTGAAACCGCGGGGCACAACTAGTATTGAATAAAAACTTAATTATATATACAAAGAACAGTACTTAAAATTAATTAAAGGTAAAAACCTTGTCCCAAGTCGGTGTCTCTCGGGATCGTGCCAATATTATTGAAACTTTCACCAAAATCCATTCAGTATTTTTTGCGTGGAAGACTAAAATACATACATCCAACCGTTTATAATATTAGTAGGATAGTAGGAAAAGCAAAGTGCTTTAGGATTCGTGATTCGGACCACAACGTCACACCAAGAATTCGGGCATCATGTAACACTCCCCAAAAATAAAAGCTGACGTAGGTGAATTTATAAACTCCTATTACATGTAAACTAGCTGTGCCCCGCGGTTTCACCCGCGTAAGTTAGTTTCATACAAACTTTCATCCCCTTGGGGGTAGAATTAATCAAAATTAGCGGATGCCTACGTCATAACATCTACCTGCTAGCCAAATTTCAGCCCGATCCGTCCAGTGGTTTGGGCTGTGAGTTGATAGATCACTATGTCAGTCAGTCAGTCAGTCACCTTTGAGTTATATATATTTAGATACGTGTAAGACAGGACACCGTCTGTCGGGTCGGCTAGTAATGAATATTTTAAACTATAACTGGCTTTTGTAGTTTCCGAAGTATGAATGAGGACGGACAGACAGACGGAGCGAGTTCCGTTCCGATTTTACCTTTTAAGTACGGAACCCTGAAACTGTCTGAGCGAACTAATTTACTGAATTTTCTTGGTAAGTGATTTGCTGTTAAAGTATTTTTGCATTATAGTGTTTAAATATCAACATTTTAATACATAGCTGTAACTTCCAAGTTTTTACAACAGCTTTTTACACAAATGTAAGTAATGTATTAAAATTCTGATTGCATCAAATGACGATTGTGAAGTTAGCTAATTAAGAATACCAATTAGATGTTAATTTTTTCAGAGCTTGAAAAAATATAAAAATATTATACAATGTGCAAGTATTTAATATTCAAACCAAATAACAGAAATAAAAAACATTTGCTGGCATCTTAATTAGCACCGGCTTTTATATTTTCAAATCAAAGAAATGATTTTAATGTAAATGAAATTTTTAAGCTCTATTTTAGCTTTCTAGGATTTAAAATTAAATCTTGAGATTTTTCACCCAACTGCCCGAACTGTATGGTCATGTTTGTCGAGTGAATGTATTTACTGTGTATATAATGATAGGTTCCATCGACTTAAACAGACATGTTGAAGTCGTCATCATCATGTCTCTGGCCTTATGCACATTGTTGGGGTCGACACTTGATTCAACCCAATGTGCTTCACCTGGGTCCGTAGACAAAGTAACTTCCTGACGCTTCGCTAATAGTAACGATACAAAATGTATGGGAATGAGGGAATGGGAGGAGCTCGTGGCACAGTTGCTATTGTGCATATGATACGATCAGCGAAGTTTAGCAACCATACGCCTAGCCAGTAGTTAGATGGGTGACCGCCCGAGTTCCCTCCGTGCCTCGGAGAGCACGTTAAGCCGTCGGTCTCGGTTGCCAATTTAACATCTTTGGCAATCGTTACAGGTCATTCAGAGGCCTAAAAAAAGTCTGACAACTGGTTTAACCCAGGTTGCCGAGTTTCCTCGAAAAAAGGGGTTATGAAGGTCAGATGGCAGACGCTTAGTATAAAGATCTGGTGATCAGCCACATCAGTTTGAATCTAGTGCTGACCCCAAATACATGGGATAAGGCCAGGGAGACAAAATGTATGGGAATAACATATGTCAAGTGATGATATGAGAATGTTACTTTGTCTAGGCCTGCTAATATTCATACGAAGCGATTGCCACCACACTAAACATGTTGAAGAACCGGCACAAAATTTGTTGCACCAATCTAAAATTGTCAGATTATGACATAATCTAATAATAATCTATTCAGATAAATAAAATTGAAGATTCTGTTTGTAATTCCAAAATAACAGCTTTTCAGTTAATGCAAATGAAATTAAATACGATACAGACATGAAAAGAACTATTTGTAAAATCTTCTCTGTCAGTCTGTCTGTCTGTTTGTTCCGGCTAATCTCCGAAACAGCTGGACCGATATTTACGGAACTTCATACGGGTAGCTTATGTTTCAAGGAGTAACTGAGGCTACTTTTAATTAAAAAAAAACTATATGGTTCCCCGGGCCACCCATGAAATTAACTCTACGCGGGTGAAACCGCGGGGCACTGCTAGTTATAAATATGATATAATAAATTAACTGTTAATCATAACTGCCTAAGCATCACTGTTTAAAATAGTAATAGTTAACTTTACATTGTTATTTACCCTCTGAAGATGGCAATGACAGCAAAATTGTTCAATTTTAGCTTTGGCAAGAAATTATGGTGGAATATTCCGAGAAAAATGCCTGTTAACGTAGAATTGTAAATACACCTTAGTTATAAAATGAAAATGAAAATGAAAAATATTTATTCAGAATTTACCACCGGTTCGGAAACTAGCCTTCTGAGAAGAACCAGCAAAGAAACTATAACTAACACTGATGCAGCGTTAAACTTGAAACTGATATTGGAAAATAAATATTGCACCGTGCAGTTAAAATGGAATAATTTTTGCTGTAGACTTTGTAGTTGGTTTTTGGCTTCTCTTTTGTCAATCTGACTCGGGACTCAAACATAAGTATTTTATTATATATATGGTCACAGCTTTGCTATGGGACTATACTTGATACTCGTATGCATCTGTAAGGCGGCGATACAAGTATTTTATTTATATGGAAGTAAGTATTTTCAATCTCTTAAGTTAGTGAATAACGCCTACAGTAATTTTTGATATGAAGTGTGCTTATAGAATATTAATACCTCATCATCGCTGTTATTATATTAGTATTTTATCGAAATCCCTTTAATTTGATACGTTAGACTATACTTTAATTTCAAAAAATACTTCTCATTCTAATTTCAAATACAAAGTAAAAGTTGTACGTTAAATTTCTTCTGACGCTGATTAAATTACAATATCAAAGGTTGTGTTTTAATTAAATCGAACCACCGTCCTCTGGAATATTTCGATGGTTACATAGTGGAGCAAAATTATTTAAGCATATCCTATAGTTCATTAATTTATACGAGTATCTCCCACGAGTAATAAATGTTCTCTACTCCAGATTAAGTAGTCTGGAAAAGTAGTAAAGTAGTCTTTCATTCACGTTCATACATACAACCGCCAGTGATTCTCAACTTTGATTTCACGATTCACTTCATGTTTCACTGCGCTTTCAGAAACCGATTTGATTCAGGAAATCGGTAGACACAAATTCGACACTTGACTGAAGCACTGAGGGCGCATAAAAATCGAGTCAGACGGCGGCATCCAGTGTCCACAAGTCAAACAATATCCAGGCAGGTAGGACGGCGGGATTGAGCCGGAATCATTTATAAATGGGGGGAAGCGGGTGGACCAAATAGCAGGGGAAAGGCGCTACGCTGCATTTTTCATGAGTTCAATGTTGCTCGAACTAGTTCGCTCCTCTTGCTTTCTCTAATATTAGCTGGAGTAATTTCATTTTATTTAACATATCAAAATATTATGTTGATACAATATTTGTGTGGGTAGTGACATTGACGCAAGAAGAAAGGGCCTATTATCAGCTAGCAATACCTCTCCTCTAAGGCACACTATAGACTGGGTAGCTCGATGGCATTATCTTAATACCTATATCCAGTTTCATTTTGCGACGTCTAAGTATTACATGCCATTGTAAGAAAACAATGGGATCTTATTAGCCGCTATTCATCGGCTTAATGTAAAGCCTTAGCTTGTCATGTCACACGTCTGGAAGGACGCCGGCTAGACGAGTTTGTTCTTTGTTTCCATTATAATAATTGTAGGTAAAGGGTGTCGTATTCATAGTGGACCGTGTATTATGTTACGTCTAGCGGGCGTAACATGTGTGAAATAAATGAGCAAGTAAATCGATTGACACGATTTTGTCACAGCTTATATTATATTAATACACAGGAATCTGGCGTTATTTTTTTAAATAAGGCGTTTTGTACCATTGAGTTCCATCCTAAAATTTACTCTTTTGTAAATTCAAACTCTAAATTTGTAAACGCGATCGGAGACGACGTCACACGCCTTTTTGACACTTTTGCCGACAGCAGCGTATGTGTGATTATGAACGATTTCTTCTTAGATTCCTTACTACTTATAAAGCTTATATTTATACTGTGATTTTATCTTACATGTTAGGTTTGTGGGACAAAGCGACATAGCCCACATATTGCTATCCCGTAAATATCTGTTCACCTTTTATATTTTGAATTGGTCTATGGTAACGCGATTGTCGATTACATCTATAAAAATACTTACAAGCACATTTAAGTTACGAAGGTGTACTGTCAATTTTAATCAATGTTCGGAAACACGTAAGACCTTCCTGTTTTATTAAACAACTTCAAAAAACAGAAGAGTTTCGCAATTCCGTTGTATGTTTTATGTATAACAATGATTTTAATGGCTTTTAATTTTAATCATAATATAATGTATGAGAAGCTAATTTATCTGGCAGGATGGCAACATAGATGAATGCTCGCAGGAATTATAAAGGCTGGTAATGATATTCGGTACTCAGAAAAGTTATTTTCCTATAAATTTGTTCGTTAAAAATACTCTAAGCATTTTCAAGAGCATTTTAAGTATACCTTAATATTATAATACTAATATTATTTTCATTTTCCCTACTATTCCCGGGAATCCATAAGTAGTTTTCCAATAAATTGTGATACTCGCAGTACTAGTATATTATCAAACAAATTTTGTGTAATATTAGTTTACTTGCATATTGCAACTTCGAATATTTTTGAGCGATAAAACAATGAAGTTGTTATTGGATATCTGACTACTCTTCTAGTATTCTAGAGACGTTACGCTGTAGATCATGATGAAAATGAAAATGATGGATTCTGTAAATACTCATAAACACTCAGTTTTTATAGAGAATAAAATATACTTATTTAAAATGAGCGAGATATTTTGTTATTTGATAAATATGACGTTCATCGTATAAACGAATTTGACACTGACTCTGTTGTATAATTTGACACTGACTCTGTTGTATAATTTGACACTGACTCTGTTGTATAATTTGACACTGACTCTGTTGTATAATTTGCGCGGCATTTATTTAATAGCTACTTGATATCCATTATACTAATATTGGGATTCTTTTCCATTAACGTGCTTATATTTATTAAGAAATTGCACATCTTCTAATATCCTTCTCCAATGTATTTGCCGTGGGATTACTGCCAGCTTTCTTGGCACTCTCCCGAGGATTAATGATTTGGATTAGGTTTTTTTTGTAATTAGATTTATTAGGAACCGTTTTCTTGTATATAGGAAGAGGTCAAGCATTAATTCCCACATTGGTTATTAGTTGAATAGAACATAAATCAATTACCATATGTATTTTGTTAAAGTTTGTTACGAAGAAAATCAGCTCGTGTTTAACGATCATTGTTTAAATAACCCCGGGTGTAGGAGTACCACGGCGACGTTGCCGGCTCCAAAATTAATAAATCTTAAAAAGTCAAAAAATACGACCATTTTCATCGTTGCCATCATTACTTGACGCATATGACATCAATGTTGAACAATATCTTGCATAAGTTTTTGTCAATAAATTATACCATTAATTGATATATAATTCATAGGTACGTTAGTCAAATCAAATATAATGTGATTTATCTGCTGTCTCATATGTTTATATGTATTATCTGAAATGTAGTTACAACAGAAGGCTTGTATATAATTTCTATTATGTCTAGTGTTACACAATTATTTGTAAACATTAATTATCCGTAATGAACACGTAAAAACAAAGGATTGAGAAAGTATCAAAAGAAATGAGATTCGGACTCATTAAAGAAATAGATACGAATACTTTTAACAAAGCAAAGTCATTGTTTTTCATCGTCTCAATTTCACTAAAAATACTCTTTCCATTTGATGTATATTTTAGCGAATAATGTCATGGAAAAAAAAGAAAGAATTTAGTTCTTACACGTAAATGAAAATGTCACGCAGTGGGTAGAAATCACGGGCGACAGAGCAATAATAACCTAAGTTGATTCCTTTAATAGAAACAGCCATTCAGAAATGTTATTACACCCACATTTTAATCCAAGCAATTAAAATAATTTTATAATTAGGAACATAATATCAGCTCACTGAATCTGTCTATTCTGGGTAGAGTTATTCTTGTATCCATATTTACGTAATACATCGGCTTAGTAATCTACACTATATTATAAAGAGGAAGGATTTGATGATTTTTTTTTATTAGTTTGCATTGAATAGGCTCCGAGACTTTGACCTTTTATGTTACTAATACTTTTATTAATTACTAGATAGATTTAGCACCCCCGAAACTCATACAAAATTTCACGAAAATTGTTGGAGCTGTTTCCGAGATTCAGATTAGATATATAATGTATACAAGAATTGCTCGTTTAAAGGTATTAGATAGATAAATACGTAGTTTTACGACACGTTAAGGTAATACGGGGAGGGCGAGGAGTACTCCTCAACGGTTGGGTCCTGGGTGAATTTTTTATAAGGATCAAGGTGGGTGGGGCGGGGTAGGGGCGACTCGTTGGCATCGTCTGCATATTGCATTACATTTAAATTGTTTACGTCGTTAAGGAACAAAGTTCTACAGAACTCTGGGAGACCAGAAACTTACCCCACGCAGTTGGTGTGCTCGATTCTTACACATAATCGTGTGAAAATACTGTGACCCGATTTCAGATGACTATTCTTACAATCGCTGTAATGACATAGCATAAATATGCTTAGCTTACAAAGCAGTATCTAAAGCAACTTTTTGAATTAAGAAAGAATGTTTGGAGGTGTTATAATAACATCACCCACTTTTTAGATTAAAAGCCAACGTGGCATATGGTGAGTTTATCGCAGTCTCAGGCACTTTACTACTTTTTGGATTGTTTCTCAGATATATGCAGGTTTCCTCACGATGCTTTCCACGCACGTGTGTGAAATCACTGTACATAAGTGTTTAGAAATACTCATTGGTACAGACTCCGCTGAGAATTGAACTTGCCAGTATATGTCATAATATTGTCGCAGATGCATTAAAGTCAAAGAAGCTCGATCATCATCAATGTAGTAGATGTGTATTTGAGTAAAGAAAGACCATTAATTAATATGTTGATAAGAACTGACGTATTAGGACGTATAGAGGAGCTCGTGGCACAGTTGCTATTGCGCATATCATTCGATCAGCGAAGTTAAGCAACCCTAGCCCTAGCCAGTAATTGGATTGTTGAACGCCCGAGTTCCCTCCGTGCCTCGGAGAGCACGTTAAGCCGTCGGTCCGGGTTGCCAATTTATCATCGTTACAGGTCAGTCGGAACCCTAAAATCGTCTGATAACTGGTTTAACCCAGATCATAGATTTTCCTCGTTAAAGGGGTTGCGAAGGTCAGATGGCAGTCGCTTCGTATAAAAATCAGGTGATCAGCCACATCGGGTTGAATCAAATGCCGACCCCAACAATGTATGGGATAAGGCCAAGGAGATGATGATGATGATTAGAACTGCCGTATATTCTCGGATCTAACTGGTAACATCCACACGATGTGGTAGGCTGGGTTCACACCGAAGACTTCAAGCTACTCCGACGAGGCCTACAGCCATCGTACATTGTTTTGAAGTTAGGGTTTTAAAACAATACTTACTGCTATTGTATTGTGGCATTTTAGAGATCCTTTTACGAAGTTGTAATTTAACATGTACTGCTTCTGCACCTCATTAACTTTAACTCCGGAAAGATGTATCTAATTATTATCTAGAAGGTCATAAGCTATTAGTGTTCTGAATTAAACGAGTAAAATAGTTTAATCGACTTCAAAATAAGGAATAGGTTCTCAATTTGACTATATGTTGTTTTAGTTCCTGTTTATTTTAACTAACTTTTTAGCATTTACATAATAACAACTTATTAGAACATATTTTTTGTCAAAGAACTGCTAACTTTTCATATTGATTATGAATTTAGAAGTTAAGAAGCTCTAAAGCTCTAAAAGCTCTCAAAGGCACGTTTAGTTTGATATAAATCATAAATCGCCGCAAAATATGAGCGACCGTTTTTGTATTTGCACGCTTCTTTTGTTGTGCAATCGTGCTACGATGATTTGAATATCTCCTCCGATACCCTCGATCAAATTTATAATTATAAGATGAGTCATATAATTATAAATTTTATCGTAGATCAAATTTCGAACTTAGCCTATATCTCTACAAACTATTACGTTATTTGTATAATGTGACCAAACTATAATACTATGACTGTATTGTATATGCAATCGTCTTGTGTGATGGAGAATGAATCGAATCATTACAAATTATGACCAGTGTCCATTGTTCTTCTTGTAAATAAAGAAACTTATTTGTAATCTAATCGTACTCCTAATTATTATGTAACAGCGCCACTAGTCGAGCGCCTGCTGTGGCCAAGACCGGTCCCAACATGAAGCTCCTTACAATTCTGATTTTTACAATTGCATATCAAAGTCAATCCGCGAACAGTTCCGCATTTTTAGACATGATGTCCTTTAAATTAAACCAAATCGCTAACTCCTTCACATCAACTTTCAATGGCTTCAAAAGCAGAGTGAAACACTTTTTGTACTCCCAAATCGCTGAGACGGGCAATGAAAAATTTACTGAGGTTTTTGATCAGTCAGTGATTGAGGAAAAAATTAAGAAAGCATTTAATGACTTCGTCGAAAGGACGGCAGCTGAAAGTGAAACAGAGAGTCCAGAGTACGTGAACCTTAGATCAGAGCCAACAGCGCTGATGTCCACGCCACAACTGGCCACTCTGCACGGGCGGCGCGTCGAATCCCATGTTATACGTACAAAAGATGGCTATCTACTCACATTGCATCGGATTTCAACACCGGCCAAACAGAATTCAAGCCAAACAAACCAAACCGTTATCCTACATCACGGCTTACTCGGCAGTTCAGCGGATTGGATTCTCCTGGGTGCGGAGTCGTCACTACCGTATCTACTCTCCAACCTCGGGTACGATGTGTGGATGGCAAACGCTAGGGGAAACTACTACTCCCGAGGACACTTATCGATGAAAGTCGACTCCCACGATTACTGGAAATTTTCTTGGCATGAAATTGGGGAGTTCGATCTGCCGGCAACTATTGATTACATTCGAAAAACAAAAAATATGACAGATCCAATTAATTACATCGGACACTCAATGGGCGCAACTGCACTATTAGTGTTGTTGTCAGAGTTACCGGAGTACAATAATTATTTGAGGATGGCAGTTCTCATGGCGCCGTTGGCATTTATGACCAACATTGAAGGACCTATGAAAGTGTTCACGTCAATGGCTTCTAGTCCGCCGGAGCAACTCTTGAAAATAATTGGGAGCGATGAGTTTTTACCTTCAAGAAAAGTACCGAATGTGCTGGCCTACAAGTACTGTAAGGGTCTTGAAATTTATTGCAAGAATCCCTTATTTTTCCTTACTGGTGGGATACCTCCGGAGAATGTGACCCGCAGCGTCAGTTTTGTAGCACGATTATTGTACCATGTCCCGGCCGGTGGTTCTACAAATACTATTTTGCACTACGGTCAATTGGTACATGACGGGAAGTTCCATAAATTTGATACTGAGACTAGGGAATATAGCTTGAGCAGGATCACATTACCAACAGTATTGTTCAGTTCTAGTGACGATTGGTTGGCCACCACACCAGATGTGTTGAGGCTCTATTTCAGTATAGCGAACCCGATCGACCATCACGTGATCAGGGGAAGAGGCGTCAGCCACACCGACTTCATTTGGGGAGATCTGGCACCAGAGCTTGTGTTTGGTAAGGTTATCGAATACATGCAGGACGGTCTCAATTGGAATCATATAAAAACCAACGAAGTATGGTACCAGTAAATATAATGTAAGTAGGGTATTTTTTTTATGTCCAATGCCATATCAATAGTAAGTAGTACTTGTAAAATAAATATGTATAAGGTTTATTTTGACGTTATATTAATTCGTCAAATAAAACATATTATTTTGTGTGAAAGTATTTTTATTATTAATCCTTTGATTAAACATCATCCTTTGAATGAATGCAAGGTTTAAAAGACCGAGGTTAGTCAAAGTTATTATTTATTATTTATTTATTATTATTATTTATTATTAAATACGTGGTTAAGATTCAGCTTGCCTTTTTCTTTATAATTATGTTTACGTAACAAAAGTGTAATGTGTACTACTTTTTATTGCATTTAATAAATGAAAACAAACCAACTAAGTCGATGAAAAGAGAAATAAAATACGGGATCAATTTGCAAAGCAGATTAGCATTTATATTCCAGCAGGGGACATTAGTCGGGCCAGATTGTACTGACACCCTTTAATAAAACTCCAAAGAAGTTAGTATTCTGCTAATTAAAATACAGTAATAGTTTGTTTTAAGCTAGTCTTAGCTTTTCTACAATAGATTAAAGGCATGGTAATAGGTCTTAGATTCGTTCAGATACTTCTATGCCACATCTATTATCTAATCTATTGTAGAAAATCGAATATAATTTAACTATAATTATATATCTCTGTCTATTTTAAATCATATATTAATTAGGATGTTCATCTTAATTATTATTATACTTATAAAAACGGTACACAATATAATTAACAAGCTTTTGCCCGCTACTCTGTCCGTCCTAGGGGTATTCGAAAATAATGCAGTAATTCTTCCGTCAAAACTTAGCAAAAGACAGGCCACTTTATAACCCAAAACATTGCGCCACACATCTGTTAGATCACTCAAAAATTTACGTTTTCATAATTTCTGTAAATGCTCTCCTTAATAGAAAACTGATAGATGATTTTCCGATTGATAATAAAAAAAACTAGGCCTAAACCAACTTGTGCCTAGTATAAGTCAGGGGAAAGCAATATCCCTTCCAGAGGCCCAACCATGAGCTCTTATTACAATGATAGTTCAGCTGTACGACAGTGACAGATGTATACACGTCATACACAATGTCTCATAATATGAGTGAAACTATCAAGGCCTAAGAGGTCATGGTAGGGCCCCAGGCCACTTGTCGGGTTAATGTGACTATAATAATCTATAGCTAGTTGTCTAGTTAGGTGTGGCCTGTTAGACGTCCGTAATTTGAGAACCAGTCGCGTTATTCACTAAGGTTTCTCAGTGTTGCACTCGTCGAGTGTCGGTTTTATCGATACGACCTCATCCTTTATGTATTATGCATCAATTTCCAATGATACCAACGCTCGACGTCGAATTCGACGCTGAGAAAAATAAGTGAATAACGCGGCTGACCTTATCAATTGCAAAGCAATTGATTTACGCTATGCTGTAACCAACAAGCCTGAGGAAACACCGCAACTACAGTCTGCAGCATATCTTGCAGTGATTATTCGACTGGGATATTGGTAGGTATAGGCACATACCTTACGCTGAGTCGAAGTATCCCCATGCATATTAATGCTAATATTAAGACAAATGTGATGATAACAGTTGCTGTGACTATAGCATTGACTAAGGAATTTTTTTAGTGTATAAAAGTTGTTATGAAGGCATAATATGTCAATTTTCAAACATTATAACAATTTGTGCTAATCAACAGGTAATTAAACAATTTATTATATCTATAACACGAGCTAATGTTCGTTGATTCATGTCACATCACAGGCCACATCGAAACTTGAAAACTTGAAATCCTTTGAAATGGCACAGTGTGAAACTGAGACTACTAACTTCGTTAAGTTTTAATTTAATCACAAATGCCAGTACTCTCAGCAATCTCATCGCAAAGCATACCTGCATAATTAGGCAGGTAGTATATTGCATTTATAAGACGTAATAATAGAACGTCGAGCTATACAGCGTACTTTAAAAAAGGGTTTGTAATCCAATTATATTTTTTTCAAGTACTATGTAATGATCTTTTTTATCAAATATTTTCTCAACCAAACTCTATTTGTAGTATTTTAGTACAGACTTGATACACAATCGATCGGAATTATTGACTAATCATGTTTGTACCAAAGGGTTTCTACTAATGTGTTTGGTTTGGTAAAACTCCATTACATCCCAAACCTGAATATCGAAGAAGTGTAGATCTCGAGACATTGCCCATTAACCATCCTTCTATCCTTCGGGGACTGTTCTTATCCCTACGGGAGTCTTCTGGGAAGGCGTGTCTCAGACATTCGTAGTCCCTGCATTAAACTTTGGAAATATTTCGCATGAAATATCTATAGAATTGATGACGAATATACAAGCAGTATCCAAGCCAAATTCAAAAGCAGAAACCGCAATGACATTCCTTCCTATCGAGATACATACGAAGTTCAATTTCGAGAATTCAACAGAGAATCGTATGATGCAAAAGTGCCGGGACTTTGAATTAAATCACTAGCTACGGGAAGCCCTCTAATACTAGGAAGGAGTCTTCGCAGATAGCGGTGGCACATTTGTGAATTTAAACCTATTCTTAAACATGCAAGGTATTTTCTAAGTCATTAACAGGTCTACGATTGATTATGTAAATTTAGGTGATAATCATAACAATACCTCCTTCTTAATAAAACAAACATAAGGTGGCTCTCATGTATCTATTGTTATCAATAAAATAATATAAATCAATATTGAAATTAATCTATGAACAATGGATCCAATTAAAAATATTATTAGGCCAAGACTTTGGTAACCTATTTGAGTGCGAACGAATAACAGTGACGGCTGTGTAGCGTAGTGAAATGTTTGATAAACTTTTCTTAATTATTTTAATAATCACTATATCTTGCTGTGAAGATACTGAAGATAGTATAAAAGAGCATATTGCACGTAATATAAGGAAATTTAGGCAACATGCGCATAATGTATTCGATCACATAAGAGATAAGTTTACCAACATTTTAACGGGTACACTTGGCCGCATCGAAGGCAGACGAAAGAAAATACAGGATGGAATATATAGATTTATCGATGAATCAATTTATGATAAAAGAACACAAAGCAACAAATCTAAACTGGAATACATTGAAGAAAACCATGAGTTTAAATCCGATGCACCACATATGATAACAATCCACGGATATAGGGTACAGACACACACAGCTATAACTCAAGATGAATATATCATCAACTTACAAAGGATTTTACCAGAAACCAGCACAATTGGAAACAAAGCCGTCCTCTTCCTTCATGGTTTATTAGGTTCTAGTGAAGACTGGTTGATTCTAGGACCAAAGAAAGCATTGCCATACTTATTGGTAGAAGCTGGCTACGACGTATGGTTGACGAACGCGCGAGGAACTCAATACTCTAACAGTCACACCAGGTGGGTGATTGATTCACCTCAGTACTGGAATTTCACTATGCATGAAATAGGAATATATGACTTGCCAACGGCAATTAATTATATACGGGATACGACTGAGGGCAAGGTGAAGATAAATTTTGTGGGTCACTCTATGGGCACAACGGCTTTATTGATTCTTCTGTCAGTGTTCCCTGCTTACAACAGCATATTGACTTCTGCTACTCTACTGGCACCACTAGCATTCATGTACCATGCGAAAGGTCCATTAAGACTTCTAACAAAAAACAAAGATCTTAGCAGTTACAGCGCTTTGGGAGAGAAGGAATTTCTTAGGCGGGGTGCATTCCCACAGGAGGTTATTGAACTTTTTTGCACCGGAGATGAGAGTTTGTGTTTGAATCCATTGTTATTAATGGCGAATGGAGGCAAGAAGATAGAGAATGATGAATTAAAAAGAGGTATTTTGAGCCACGTGCCGGCTATTGGTTCGACAAAAACTATCATACATTATGGCCAGCTATTGATCAAGGGTCAATTCGTCATGTTCGACTATGGCCCTGTTATAAACACGCAGAAGTACGCCGAACCGTTACCACCGAAATATAATTTGAGTCGCGTTAAATTACCTCTGATTATATTTTCTGCTAAAAATGATTGGCTTTCGACTGTTCCGGATGTTTCCACACTGCTACAAAATTTACCTAGTCCGAATCCAGTAGTCCATCACATAGTGCCTACGGAAGATTTTACTCACACCGATTTTGTCTGGGGACAAGATGCTCCACAGTATGTTTATGAATTGATAATGGGTATTTTGTTCAAATACAATATGATAGAAAATTATAAAGACATAGTAAGCTCTTTTTAAAGTGGGCCTACGGCTTTATCATGTCTAGATGGAGTGCTTTAATTTTATCCATGCCTTAAATGCCGAATGGAAACATACTTTATTTTGTGTTATGTATATTATTATCACGTGAAAACTTAAACGAATTTGCGAATGTTCCTCCTTTTTGAAGATATTACAATTTGTTCGGATTTTAATCATTCCGATTCTATAGGAATAGCTTTAGAACTCCTAAATTATTTGCTACGTTGTGAATTCAAGCGAATTCAATGAATATTCATATTTAATGTGTGATATTTACTAATAATAAGAAATGTCTAGTTAGAACCGAAAATAGTGAAGGCCAGGCAGTGAAGGGAAGCGTAATATCGTACGTCTACCAAGATTATATCGAGATTAAAAATACATTTTATTAAAAGGCGTGTAACTATTTCAACTAGATATTAAAACTTCACCTATTTTTATTTGCAGTTATTTTTACAAATGACATATTTCACTCCTCAGACCACTTGTGACCACAAGTCCACGTATTTCCAAAAGGGTCCCCTTAGGGGAAAGATAGTTTCACTACACCCATTTTCCATCAAATATCATTTTCACCAGCGTGAGTCACGACTTATGACATATAAAGATTTTCCCAGCATATATTCCATTTCTCATGACTTGAGGTTTGAGGTCACTGCACTGAAGTAAGGAACACTATAAGTTAAGGTATACTAAACACTAGAGTGGATTGAGTAGCATGTGTTTGGATCCAGTGCGGTGGAGCCGATGGGAATGGAACCTGTCGGTCGGCCGCACGGCTGATTTCCCAAGCGAGCGATTCATGGCAAGAATCGTTAGCGGGACATATTACAGAGCAAATGCCCGAAACACAACGGTCCGAATTCAGCCCTTTTACCAACCATTACAAATATGACATTTATTTGAAAGACGAACAATTACTGTGTATTTGTGACATTGTTTATTTTGTCATCCAAACTATAAATTGCGAGCCGCGTATTCCCAAGATATTAATTATTGTTCTTCACAATTAAATTTGGTTTTTTCTCTTCAATTGTATTTATAACTAGCTGTGCCCTGCGTTTTACCCGCGTAGATTTAGTTTCTTCCTTATTGTCGCGGAACCCTAATATGTTTAATAAATAAAAGTAGCCTAAGTTACTCTTTGAAACATTAGCTGCCAGTGAAAGTCCCGTTAAAATCGGTCCAGCCGTTTCAGAGATTACCCGGAACAAACAGACAGACAGACAGGCAGACAGACAGACGCACAGACAGAGAAAAAATTTTAAACTTGGTTTTTTAGTGTCAGTAGCGTGTATACTTTTACATGCATTTTGTGAAAAGCTGTTATTTTGGAATTACAAACAGACACTTCAATTTTATTTATCTGTATAGATAATTGTTCTGTTTAATAATAATAAATACTCCGTGCCTCCATTGATGCTATGTAGATTGTTAGCTTCATCCACTTTGTTACAATCATTTTGTTGAGTGCAAAGTTGGACATCGGGTGTTGTAACATAACTTTTGATGTATGTATTTGAATCAAAACCTTAGTTTTGATACTGATGGTAAACGCACTATAAAAAGAGTAAACATCACAGACTTACTTTGGAATATATACTTTGCGCAATAATTACACTGTTTCTTTACATTTAAACCTTTGGCGAATATAATGATTTTTTTTATGAACGTGGGAAAAAGGAAAAAAATATATTTTTCTTTCTCCTTTGATTCAATTCTATTGTGTTCATTTCAATAACATAATTTGAACTGTAAATCGACAGCGTAACGTTCAATGTTAACTGAGTACGTATTTTTTTACCAGGTCAATCTAAAGGAATAGTTACCCTCTAAAGAGGGCCATAACTTAGACAGCGGCGTAGATCAGGTGTTGCCTCCGTGTTCAAGTTCCCTCTGCATCAGTGACGGTGAGGTCACAGTGATGGGAACAGCGGATTTTTTTCTTTAGGACATTTTAGCGCTGGGGGCCATCCGTGCATCGTATATATCGTTTAAGCAGAGCTTATCCAGAACATCTGAGCTTTGACGTAACATTTTAGTACCGTAATATTAATGGTCAAAGCTGAGAAGTTGTTAATACGCTCTGCTTAAGCGTTCAAAGTTGGCCCCCTGATGACAGACTTCTTCTTCTTAGTCGTTCGCTCTTGGCAGAGCGGTCGTGGTCATGGATGCACTGGTACAAGCTTTGTTAGCGATGCTCCTCCATTAGTCTCTATTATGTGCGTTTCTGGAGCACTCCGTTATGGAACTGTTCGTAGAAGATTTCATAAGATCAATCCATCTAGTTGGAGATCGACCTCGAGACCGTTTGCCCTCTATACGTCCTTGGATCACTAGACGTTCCATCGCATTCTCCTTCCTAGTAATATGGCCAAAAAACTTTAAAATTCGTAGCTGTACAATTGACGAAAGTCTTTGGTTGATGTTGAGCTCTTCTAATATGGATACATTAGTACGATGCGCAGTCCAGCTGATTCTCAGAAGTCGTCTCCAGCACCACATTTGATGACAGACAACTGTGTTAAATCAAGTGTCAGTCAGGTTAGGTCGAGTGCCGACAAACAATAAGCGACTAGTGACGACATACGAAAGTAAAAAGCATCTCATCGCATAAGACCATGAAATTGTTAAAGAAAATACCGCTCCCCACCGTCAACATCACCTCATTACCACCCTACTCCCGTTCCACGAAGGGTCCGAACAAAGCTCTACATTACCGCATCAAATAATAACACTTAGTGAAAAAGAGCCCGTCTTACCAACCGGGGTCCGATCGATACGGACTTATTGATAAATATAATGTAGGGTAAACGTGCTAGTGCTGCTCCACTTTTGTGTAATGACGCACTTTTGTGAGGTACCATTCGGAAAATTATTGAAACACGATACATAAATATCATCACTCAAAGGGTAGGTATGTAGACTTATTCGAATATTGATTTTGCCACGAGCGCCACACTTTAAATGGGACACATTTATTACCATTTTGGTGCAGTTCGTAAAACACATTTGTTGACGGTTCTAAAGATTTCTGCACGAAAAATTATGTTCGTCTCTTTACAATTGTAAACATCCCTTTATAAAAACAAATATAATTTGGACAATTAAATGAGATATATTGTGAAAAAATTAAGCTAAAAACAAATAGAATAAAAATTTGCATAACTAATGCAGCTCAGCTGCATTCGCGAGTCGTATTGCAAAATAATACATTATACGAATTTCACAGTATAGGCACAAAATTTAAACATACTGAAAGTCGGCTTCCACCCATTTGTGGCAAAAGTTGCTTTCACACAGGGCCTCGTGGCACAGTTGCTATTACACATATCATTTAGTCAGCGAAATAAATCAACCCTAACCTATGCCAGTAGTTGTATTGGTGACCACCCGAGTTCACTCCGTGCCAAAGACCACGTTAAGCGGGCGGCCCCGGTTGTCAATTTGACATCTTTAGCAATCATTACATTGGTCAGTCGGAAGCCTAAGAAAGTCTGACAACTGGTTTATCATCACCGATTTTCCTCGTAATAGGGGTTGCGAAGGTCTGATGGTATAAAAATGGTGCATTCACACATAGAAACATACTTACTATTGGTATTAGCGCGAGCGCGAATGCTCGCGTCTGTAGTATAATGTTGGAGGCTGATCTTCTGTATTGTATTATTTTATGGAAACAAGACTAGCTCACACTTCTGTCGCATGCATCAAGATTAGCCTTGAATAATGGCCTTCGCGATTTCACTATATGTTTTTTAAATCAGTAGATAATAAAATACAACAGTAACGGATCGAATACTGTAGAAAGAACATTTTTAAACTTCGATTGGATTAGTTAGATATACAGCTAGTTGGATATACATTTGTACGAACTATTTAATGTCAAGAAATACTTAAATCAAACGGTGGTGTAGAATTCAGGTAGTTTTCCTTATTATCATGTAGGTAAAAGTCACAATTCTCGCCGACCTGTTGATTTGCGGTTCATTGGATGGACTGTAGGTACTTATGTACGCCACAACGTATTTATTCAGTTGAACCTTGACTATACAAGTTCACTGAACTACCTATGGCTGCTGTCGACTTATTATGCTGTGTTGGTTATTTTTTCATATCTCCACAATGTACCACTATCATAAAATACAAGTTAATAATGAAAATGATTTATTCAGCTTAGGCCCTGGTAAGGCACTTTTGAAGAATTTACCACAAGTTCGGAAACAAGCCTCCTGAGAAGAATCAGTAAGTAACTCAGCTGGCTTCATGTACATTTCATTACATGGTAAATAATGATTAAATACAATATTCTTTAACTTTAAATGCGAAGTAGTCATATTATGAAGCTGTCTCTGTCTATAGGTATGGCGCGAGGGGGAAAAACGCGCAGTAATTTCGCGTACTATTTTCCGCTTCGCGTTCCTGTACCTACGGGTCCTGTACACATGCTCAGCTCACATCTGTATCTCATGGGGGTAGGCAGAGACTACTGTGCGCCATATACTAAGATTTTTGTATACATATTTGTTTCGTCTGCACTCATATATATCTTCATACATTTCCTTCGCTCGTGAGTGCTCCGGATGAAAATGAAAATGAAAATGATTTATTCAGTTTAGGCCCTGGTAAGGCACTTATGAATGTCGAGGAATTTAAGATGATTAAGTTCCAACGTGACAGTTGCTGAGTCTTTACGTGTTAGAATCGCTTCACAAATATATGCATGATTCCTCCCGATATTTTCCTCCACCGTAAAGCACTTGATATGATTCACTGTAACATTTGGTAGGCCCCACTGGGTTTTGAGTGCGTAGCAGGCAAAGCAAGTTCAAACTCCACGACCAGCACGGCTCTTGTAAACGTAAACGTGTTAGTCGAAAAACACAACATCCAGAGCAATCAAGTCAAAATACAGATTGATATTGCACCACAAAATCACAAGTTCGCAAAACGCTTTGACCAGAATCGATTACATATTGAAAAATATACCTTTGGTGGTTAATTCTTGGATGGGGAGATTTTTAACTGATGTAATGCTTATAAATAAAAATTGTAAGTCTGACATTTCTTGTGACGTGAGAAAAAAAATGCATTTTGTGAAAATCTGTAAATATGGAATTACCGATTGACAACCTAAATTTGAATTATGTATAGAATAATAGCGCTCTACCGAGCGGTAACCATGCGATGACCGAAGTTCTTCCCGGCACGGCCTACCGTGGCGACATCTTTAAAAACCATCCAGTCTGTGGAGTAAATGAATAATTTAAATCTCAAATAAACCGCAAACATGAATATAATTGCTTCCCTTCTGGGGGTAAATTAGCTCTCCAGAACTAAAATAACTTTTCTGAATTCTGTTTTTAAATTTGAAAAATACTGTGAATTCGCAATGAGTTTTTGCATTCAGCAAATTCAATGTCTCTATTTATGATAAAATACTGTAAACTCAGAACGGAACTAAATTAAAATCCAAGGTTCTAAATCCTTTGATAAAAAGTAAGTAACAAGTCAGACGCGGATTGCTACGTCTTAAGTAGGTAAGGCTAGTACTAGAGAAATATCAAGTGTAAGATATTTCCATTGAAGCTTACTGATTCACAGCAATAGCGTAAAAATGCAACTCAATTGCCTTTGTCTTGCGTACTTTTATGTAAATCAACTAACTGGGAGCTTAGCATAAGAGGCACGCAGATTTCACAAAACATTTCTTTTTAATACTTAAGGTTTTTAAACTCCACCAATTTGAAACGTAAATCTCACCAAGATCAAACATTCCTAATTTCATGTCATTCGGACCAGGGGCCTTACCATGAGCTCTTATTGCCATGATAGTTTCACTCATTTATGAGACAGATGTATGTGACGTGTATACATCTGTCACTGTCGCACAACTGAATTATCATTGCAATAAGAGATCATGGTTGGGCCCCAGGCCCTATAGACAAAGTAACATTATTCTCACGCTTCGCTAGTAGAAACGGTACAAAATGTACGGGAATGACATATGTCACGTGACTCACTTATGTCATTTCTATACAATTTTTATCGTTAGCTTTAGCGCTAGCGTGAGAGAATGTTACTTTGTCTAGGCCTTCAGGTGGCTTAGGCATTGAGTGTCTGAAGGTTGAACTTAGAATTTTATAATGCATTGATGATGTGGTATCGGAGTAAGATGGAGCACATCAAAAGGACAGAAAGAGTAAGAAATGAAAGCTGAAAATAGTTAAGGAAAAAAGAGTATTATGGAGAATAATCCAAAATCTATGGGAAAAGATTAGCCAACTTATGCGACATGATAGCTTCTTTGTAAACATAAGAGAAGGAAAAGTAGAAGGGAAGAGAGGAAGAGGAAGATCAAGGTTAACATACATGAGACAAGTTAAAGAAGAATCGGACAGAGAATCAGTTTAGCTATTCAGAGGGGGAATGCTGCCAGTATCTTCGGAACCTTGCCAACAGGGACTCCTTTTAATAATATATTTTAGGTATCAGATTATATTTTTTTATTAAGGTTTTAAGGTATTATATTTATAATTTTAGTTATAGTTAGTGGTTAATTGTATAGCATGAATTATAATTTCCCTTTAATTGTTAACATAAGTTAAAGAAAAGGTGTCAGTTATGTCGTATAAGGAGGTCAAAGAGATGGCACTGGACAGAGACAAATGGAAAGAGTTGCATCGGTTACACCGACAAG
Organism: Watsonalla cultraria; assembly: GCA_964035505.1. NCBI lineage: Eukaryota > Metazoa > Arthropoda > Insecta > Lepidoptera > Drepanidae > Watsonalla > Watsonalla cultraria. The sequence goes on from OZ037711.1 coordinate 13,373,647, forward strand.
AGTTATGACTCTTAAATTCATGATAATTGCTGTAGACGGGTCAAATCTCTTCTATTTGTCTTAGCGCAGTAGGATAATGCGTTGTTTATTTTAAAATTTTATTGCACACAGCTGCAAGCAATATGTTTCGAGATGCGAGATTACACAGGGATTACGAAGGTCAAGCGTACATCAGTTGCATTAAGCCCGTGACGTACTTCCACATTAGTTTTCATTGTTGACAACCCTCGCTAAAGGGGGAGATTTTTTTTTCAATTCACTATTGTTACAAGTGTTGCGTGCACAGGTTGATTACCATAAATGTGTCGTTTATTTTATCTTTAAAATTATTTGTTTGATAAGATTCAATCTGGAAGTAAATCATTTTTAATTAATAATTATATCCACGCCTTTTGGAGGACACATTTTTGACCAAGTTTATTAAGAACTTAAACATTTTTTTTTTAATTAATCTACAAAAACTAGTTGTGCCCTGAGACTTTATCCGCGTAGAGCTAATTTCATAAATGACCCGCGGAACCCTAATAATTTATTAATAAAAATAGCCTAAGTTACTCCTTGTAAAAATAGCTTTCTACCAGTGAAAGTCCCGCTAAAATCGCTGTAGCCGTTTTAGGGATTAGCCGGAACAAACAGACAGGCAGACAGACAGACCGACAGACAACCAAAGAATTAAAAAAAAAAAATTTTTTTTTTCATTTCAGTACCGTATATGCTTTTAGTGAATACATACAGAGATAGACTCTTAAAATAAGGTTGAAGATAATGACCTATCACCTGTACCTACACCTGTATCTAAGTCCAGTGCTGGACATAGCCCCCCCCCTTTAAACACAATGGCCAATAGTATTCCCTTACCGAGACGTATCTCCTAGTTATTTTATGGCAATTATAGTTCCATTAAATGTATGAAACAGATGTATATACAGTGTATAGCGCTATCACCGTCTCTCAGCCGTACTATGATAGCAACGAGCTCACCCTTGCTCGTAGCAACGCCCTCGGTGTTCAAGTTCCATTATGAAGCACCCTGAGTGTGCTTATTATCAATTTGTACTTATTTTTTACCTTGGCAATACACGGAACATGCACTCGTATGAAAGTCAGATAATTTCCTTTTTCCGTCGTAGGTATTAACTAGCACTGTACTGTATATTTAATACATGCATAAAATAAATAAATATTTATTGGACACTAGCTCTGCCCCGCGGTTTCACCCTCGCAAATTTCATGTGTAGTACCACATTTTATGTCACGTTCCATGGGAACAGGTTAAAAATCCTATGTCCTTCTCCTGGTTCTAAACTACCTCCCCACCAATTTTCATTCAAATCGGTTCAGCCGTTCTTGAGTTATAAGTAGTGTAACTGACACGACTTTCTTTTATATATCTATACAGATAAATAAAATTGTAGTGTCTGTTTGTAAATCCAAACCGCTTTTCACTAAGTGCATATGAAAGTATACACGCTACTTAATCTAAAAAACTAAGTTTTAAAATTTTTCTCTGTCTGACTGTCTGTCCGTCTGTCTGTCTGTCTGTCTGTCTATCTGTCTGTTTGTTCCGGGTAATCTCCGAAACGGCAGGACCGATTTTAACGGGACTTTCACTGGCAGGTAGGTGATGTTTCAAGGAGTAGCTTAGGATACTTTTATTTCATAAAAATATTAGGTTTCCGCGACAATAAGGATGTAACTAAATCTACGCGGGTGAAACCGCAGGGCACAGCTATTTATAGATTATATATATAGATTATCATACAGCGTAATCTAGCCCCAATCTAAGGCTATGGATATGGGTACCAGACAAGATATATAATACTTATTCATTGTTTTTTTTGTCAAATAATATTTATAGTAATACATGTATACATGTAATACTCTCGAGTAGACCAAATAATTTATATCACGATACTGTTGTATTTCGTACGAAAATGCACACTCATAAAAAAACCTAATGATTTCAAACTCACATTTTATATCACGGAAAGATTATTTATTTAAAAAAATCTGTCTAGTTTCCATACAGCTTGGTAAACTTGATTCAGTCTACGTGCCACAGGCTGTTTGCATTTTAATGTAAAGTTACAGATTGATTTTCCGGCGAAAATATAACTGAGAGACATTTGACCATCGTGGGTAATTTGGGGCCGGTAATGTGACAACTTTCGGCGCGTTTACCCTAAATTGCTTGACTGGTACACCAGGGTACGCAAATTTCGATACTGTCGGATCCCTTTTTAAATGGATCACATAGTAAACAAGTCACCTTAATTATCTTTCTATACCCCACAGAAGATTAGAAGAGATTCTTTTTTCTTCTCTTTTTTAATAGAAGAAGAATAACATCATGTTACAAATATAGCTGGCTATAAATAAGTAGCCAGCCCATTAGTAGGCCTTGACGAAATTTTAAATCACTGGTAAGCTTTGCATATCTGCCTAATAGGCTAGTTGCCTAAATTTGATTTATTGCTAATTCATATACCTTAGTATCCATTATGCAAGGAAAAAAATTAAATTTTTGAAAATATATCGATTTTCAATTTGTATTTCGCATTTAAAGAAATTAAATTAAATTTCCCTCGAAAACGCTCGGTAATGTCATGGCGTCGTGTGTGACGTCAAGGCGTGGGCAAAACAGCTGATCGCGTATGGCGATTGTTGATATTTCGTGATAAAAAATGAAACCGTCGTATTATAAGTACTGTATGGTGCCCCAGTGTAAAAGCACAAGCATTAAAACGCCAAACAAATTATTTATATTTGTCCCAAAAGATAAAACCATGAAACAATTATTGACGCAGTTATCTACGAAAATTTCAACACAACAGCATAGGGATGGCGATATGAGATCTATTAATCGAAGAATCGATTTTTTAAATCGATATGAAAAACTGAATCAATTCAGTGAATCAATATTTCACCCTTGAGAATCGACACTCGATTTTCTCTATTCACGACACGATTTTCATCTATTCAGTAGTTTTAGAATTAAAATTTGAAATCAGTATTATATAAGTACAAATACATGTAGAAAGTAAAATTATGTCTTCTTTTTTACCTGATACTTTCATATTGTTATAAAAATGATTGTGATCATCGAATTTCTTGAACTAAAATAAATCCCAGATTTTAATACTAAGTGACCGCTTATGGTATCTTGTTTTATATCAAATGGATTTATATTTACATTGTAAATGCAGACTCGTCAAAATTTGTTTTTTTTGAAATCGATCTTTTTGACCTCGATTTTTTTATGAATCGAATCATCAAGTTACGATTCGAATCAATTTAAAAATCGATCTTTTTTGAAAAGAATCGCCATCCCTACAACAGCTGTTAGGCACTATGCCTTACACAGGTTGACGTAACGCTTCCTGATTGGTGTTCAATGTCACGTGACTTAATCCTTAAATTTCCATAACTTGTTTCGTGAAAATATCAACAATCTTTTAATATTTCAATGAATTAATTTATTTTTCTTTATCTAAATACAGAAATACAATTTTAGACCATTTAATCCATTCTATTTGTTCTTAGTGGAATCATGCCTATTCATTTTGTACATTAACTGCAAACATCGCTAAATACTGGATAAATCAAACTATTGCATGGGATAGCGTACGATTTCGTTCTGGGCAGAACTCAATTTTTTGTTTGAATATTATCGAGCAGCGATTGAAATTCAATGAATGTTTTGGAAAAATCGGCTCGGTCATATCGGAGATCTACCTAGTATTTTTTTTACAATATAGGTAATATTATATATAAGACTAGCTGTGCCCCGCGGTTTCACCCACGTAGAGTTAATTTCTTGGGTGTCCTGAGGAACCCTGTTTTTTTTAAATAAAAGTAGCCTTAGTTACTCCTTGTAAAATTAACTACTTGCCAGTGAAAGTCCCGTTAAAATCGGTCCAGCCGTTTCGGAAATTACCGGGAACAAACAGACAGACAGAGAAAAAGTTTTAAAATAGTTTTTTTATTATCAGTACCGTGTATACATCCATATGCATTTAGTTAAAAACTGATATTTTGTAATTACAAACAGACACTCCAATTTATTTAACTGTATAAATAGATTTTTGCTATTCTTGGGTGTGAGTCATAATATTGTAGAATTGAGCAAATTAAGTAAAAAAGCAAGCAGTTACTCAATTTGCAGGACGCTTTACAAGTACCACCCCAAATTGTACCAAGACCATTTTATTGATGCTGGTGTTCAAACGATTTTCAACTTTACTCGAACACAGTATCATTATATTATTCCAAGAATGTTTCCATTTAAATGTGTAGATAACATTTCACATATTCAAAAGAAACTAATTGATTCACAGATTGATAATGTAATTTCTGGTGCTGAGTTTTGAGCGCTCTGCAAAAATCCTGTACGTATTTGAAAACATAATTACTTCTGTGACATAATTTGAGCCGTGCTGGCCTTCGACTCAATCTCCAGTCGCCTGCTAGGCAAGCGACGCAAGTTCAAATTCCAACAGGGCCTGTACCAATGAGTTTTACTAAAAAAAAACTTATGTACTGTGATTTCACACCTTGTTGAAGGACAACATCGTGAGTGAACCTGAATATATCTGAGAAGTAATTCAAAGACGTATGTATAGTCCATTAGTCAGCGATATACTCGCCATCTGTTACGTTGGCCCTTAATCATCTTCGGCGAAAAGTGGGTTGTAATTGCCTACCCCTTCGGGGAATACAGACGTGAGCATATATATGTGTGTGTACATTATTTGTCTCTAAGTACAGTACCTAAATTATGAATGTTAAAAAAAAAGTAATAACTTACTGAGTAAGTAACCGAAATTAAAATCAAATACTTAAATATCGCATTAAATTTGCAGGTAGATGATGAATAAATAACTCTGCCCAGTGGAATGTTCGAGTATATTATTCTTATTTTTCCTGAGTTTCGTTTCATTTCAATCCCATACGGATGTTTGCTGAAGAGAAAAAAACCAAGGTTCACCAAATAGGCCAGAACATCGCGTATGCGAACTCTGTGGAATTACTTTTCTGTACCTATGCAGCGCCATGTTTTCCAACGAAATGAAAAATTCTGATTAAATCAGCTTTGCGCTCAGCTCACCTTATGATCACAATAACATTCAAAGGCTCATATAATAATAATAATAAAATAATAGTAGAAACTAGCCCAGCGCTAAACAAGAATAATTCAACTCAAAAATAATAATAATTTTACATGATTATTTTGTAATTATCATTGTTTACTATTTAATGAAATATGCGTGATACCAGCTGACTTTATTTCCGGTTGTTCTCAGTAGGCTAGTTTCCGAACCGGTGGTAAATTCTTCAACATTCATAAGTGCCTTACCAGGGCCTAAACACAATAAATCATTTTCATTCTGACAGTTTGGTTGTTACCTGACTGCTAAGCTATTCCTCGTGTCGTGAGTTCGATCCCCGCGCTAGGTCAATTACATTGTCGACATTATGTTTGTAATGAGTGTTCGTTCTGGAAATTTTCTTTAAAAAAAGACGTGAACGAAGTCATGGGTAAAAGTTTGTCTGTGAGTTTACGTGCCAGACATTTGTTGAAATGGATTTTTTGAACTTAGAGTGAAAAAATATATATTTGGCTTTCTACCCGTATAGAGACATTTTTATGGTAACTCGCTATGGTTCTCTCAACGCTTTTAAAAAAGTCTCATATTATATTCCAATGATGCGATGTTGAGGAACGATAATAAATATCCAAAGAAAACTTGGGACACTTTCGCATAGACATTGAAAACCATTTATATTTATAAACGATCGCCATTAGAGCGTAAATTAAAGGGTTTGCTGGAAATTGTAGCGCACACAGGACGAATTCTTGCCAAATTCCGAACGGGACGAGGTTCACGGGCTCGGCTCGCACGATTTGTTACTGATTACCTAACTAAATGAATTCCGGAGGGTGAAAAACCCAAGTGGCAAGCTGGGTTGACCTTAACATTCTTGTAGAACGCGATTCTTTTAAAAAATATTTACTTAATCTCATGCTTAAGTTGGTGAAAGTTATTGACTCAAATGCAGAAGTCGCTCGTGAAATTAAGTCAATGCAAGTGAAACCGAGGGCCACAGCCAATGATATCTATACAGATAAATAAAATTGAACTGTCTGTTTGTAATTCCAAAATAACAGCTTTTCACTAAATGCATATTAAAGTATACACGATACTGACACTAAAAAACCAAGTTTTAAAATTTTTCTCTGTCTGTCTGTTTGTTCCGGGTAATCTCTGAAACGGCTGGACGGATTTTAACGCGACTTTCACTGGTAGGTAGCTAATGTTTCAAGGAGTGACTTAGGCTACTTTTACTTTTTTTTTTATTAGGGTTCCGCGACTATTAGGAAGAACTAAATCTACGTGAAACCGCGGGGCACAGCTAAAAGTATAAATACTTATGACCCAATGAAATTTACGACATAAATGTTCCTTATGCTGTTTCTCACATCTAGAATAAGTAGCATAAAGCAGTAAGTCGAGAGCAACTACCGACAACTTTAACGCCTCAATTTCTGCACGCGAAAGTCTAATATCATTGGGCACACTTAGTTTATAAATATTGCATATATGTCCAAGTATTGAGAATATCAAACACTATTTCAAACAAAATACTTATAGATAAAAGTTACCTGATACAGAAAACTCAATTTAAGTTGCAACGAACTCACTAGAATAGAAAACGATGTGCTGGAGTTGGTATTCTAGAGGCGTATTGTATAATATATGCATCCGTCATTCGGTTTCTCGTTCTAAAGCGTATCCTGGTTGGATTTGTCGATAATAGTCACTTTATTTCTATTACTTTGGCCGGTAACATTTATTCAAAACGTTATTATTTATACTAACACGACGTACGTAGGTAATAAAAAAAAATACAAAGATAATTTTTTTTTTTTCAGAATGGTAAATTTTGGCACACGTAAGCACAGGAAGTGTATGAAGCGATGCATGAATGTGGATGAAGCGAAAGAAGTGCGTTAGGATCGTAGCTTGTGGCGAACGGTGGTCTCTGCCTACTCCCATGGGATACAGGCGTGAGCATATGTATGTATGTATGTACATTGTACAAATATAAATGTTTACCCAAATCTGTCTCTTGGGATTGTGCTGAGAAAGCAGAAATATATATATTGTGAGAAAAGCCCGTCTGTTTGTCACCAGAGGCTTCTACCAAATGACGAGTGACGTTAATGATCATATTATGCATTACTAGTTTTTGCCCGCAGAATGATTATTTGTGAAAAATCGGTTCAGTGGTTCTATAGAAATGGTCACACAGTCAACAGCGCGGCGAGCGGTATACGAACGATGTACTAGATTGACGAATAAGGGTCCATTATTGAATGGATCATTACAAAGATATTTGTAAATTTCGGATAAATCGAGACCTTTAAGCAGAGCTTTGACGTTTCATTTTGGTACCGTATAGTTAAACGTCAAAGCTAAGAAGTTCTTAATACGCGCTGCTTAAACGATCATAGTTAACCCCCTGGTCACTGACTTCGTGGCCGCAACTTTATATTAAATTGTCGATCCACTTGCGTCCATTATAATTTTAGCCCTGATCTTCTAGCCTTTATCCAAGAGCAACTCACCTCACTATTTACTGATAGAAAAACACTGTTATTTGGCGAACAAAACATTGTTACAGAATGAGTGACAGCGGCTAGACGTAGGAGGAGAGCGTATCTTGTATCGTCATGGCATTTACACGTCATATTATGAACCTATCGTGCATCGCGATAAAAAAGCTTCACAGGCCTACAGGTGCCGCTAAAAGTAAAACTGATTTCAAGTAAGTTCGGTACCCTAATAAAAAATTGATACTTACTTTTTAAATGCTACGCGTAGTTTACGAGATTTCGCAAGAGTAAATAATTTAAAAAGAATTAATATACTATAGCTATACGCACCAAGATTTTCAGGAAACTTGTGTAAATGATTATATAGATAGTGTACTTTTATGCTCATACTACATCCAAGATTATTAAAGCTAATTAAGAGCTTTTTAACGAATTCTTTGTAATTTTCGGACTTCTGATTTCCTAGATTTTTTTTACAACAGCAATGAAAGATTTCCAAGCCTCTGCTTCTAAAGTATTCATTGAATTAATGAAATCATTGTATTTCATTAAAAGTCTAATCTGTGGGCCATCAAAAATACCAGTTTTTCATTCCAGCCTTTCATTATTACTTTCTTGAAAGATACATAAAACACGAACCAGTTTTATCTAACGCCTTTGGATCGGTACAAACCTGAACGTAGTTTCGCGAATTTGACAGCTTCCTACAACGTCTTGCGGACTAATTAACCAAATTATAACATACAATTAGCGGCACCAAACAAAATTATTTTTTTTGTTGGCCTGTGAATTATATGTGTAGTTTGTGATTTAAAAACAGCACCTCTTTACTTAATGCATCATTGAAATTACCTGGGTATAGGTTTTTCATGAGAAGACATATTACGTTCCCACTTAAGGACCTAGTGCGAGTTTTTCACTGCCGCCGTCACAAGTCACCGCGTCGGCGTAAACGCAGATTTGTATATGATCGGAACAGCGCCTCTGTTGCCTTAAATATGACACCATTGTGAGCCCATACAAATCTGCGTTTACGTCGTTTTAACGCTTTTCTGCGTGAAAGGTGAGAGTATATAACGGAGTATATAACTCAATATAATATTATTTTATTTTTATTTATACACACAATTATACAATTGAAGCAAAACGTATTATATTGAAACATAGCGAAGTATTCGAATATAATATAAACTGAACGGTGTCTTATCTAGAAAGGGAAATACATTTTCGATCATTTCATTTTGATAATAATGGTATCAAGATTTGTCAGGAAATCGAATTTCGCTACACGGATATTATGCAGGCTGCGCTAAGCTTACTTGGCAACTCTATTCATGCAATATTTTAATATTAAACAATGTTTATTTTGTGAAGATCGTAGCATGTGGCAAACACTAGGCTCAATATATTCACATGGAATGCAAACTCATACTTAAAAATATTTTTATTCGATTAGACTTTTATCAAAACACTTTCAAATCGTCAGAACGACACAATTATAAAGGTCTTACTGTGTCCCGTAGTTTTACCCGCTAAGTTAATTGCATGGGTGAGCCGTGGAGCCCTTAAGATTTTTGTACATAAAAGTAGCCTAAGTTCTTTTAAAATTAGCTATCTTAGTGAAAGTCCTGTTAAAATCGGCCCAGTAGTTTTGGAGATTAGCCGGAACAAAGAAACAGACAGAGAAAAAAATTAATTAGATTTTTCTTTGTCAGTACCGTGTATACTTTCATATGCATTACAAACAGACACTTATATTTTATCTATATAGATATAGATAGATATAGATTTGTATCGATATTTAGAGTTATTACGCACTTGTAACTCCACTTGCCGCTGTTAATAATAGTCGCGGTGGAAGTCATGCTAAATTAATTAAACTTGAAGGATATGATCATTCTTACTTACGTAATGCCCCCACCTGTATTCCCCGAAGGGGTAGGCAGAGTACACACACATTTCGCTTACCTTTCGCACAGTTACCTTAGTCCAATGTATTTTAGGATACCAATCTAGACTCGAGACTGTTGCTGAGAAATTACAGATCGTAAAACCCAACTTTGCCCGACCTGGGGATCAAACCCAGGACCTCTAGATCCCCAGCAGCGACCACTAGACCATCGAGGCACTCAAAGAGGACATGATCGTGGCACTCAATAATAATAATATATCCTTGCAGAGCCAGGCGCGGACAAGTCTATACAGATAAATAAAATTGAAGTGTCTGTTTGTAATACCAAATTTAGAGCTTTTCACTAAATGCATATGAAAGTGTGCACGGTATTGTCATAGAAAAACCAAATTTGTTAAATTTTTCTCTGTGTGTCTATCTGTTTGCTCCAAGTAATCTCTGAAACGGCTGGACCGATTTTAACGGGACTTTCACTGGCGGGTAGCTTATATTTCAGGAGTAGGCAACTTTTATTTATTAAAAATATTAGGTTACCGCGGCATGAAGCATGAAACTAAATCTACGCGGGTGAAACCGTGGGGTGCAGCTAGTCATTAATAAAGAAAGCGCCATATTGTTATAAGCTGTCGTCGGTGACTCAATAAATTTCCTCGATTATAAATGTGTATTCAAGGAACTTCTAGGAGCCTTCCGACTTTAATGTAGCATGTTTGTGCAGAAATTTTTAATATATTAGAAAAGTTCGGCGGTAGGACGAGGCACGGCCGAGCTCGACGCACCAACTTTACAATTTGTTCCTCTATGCCTTGTTTTATTTTTACTTTAATAGGATTAGGAGAGCTTTTAATACAGGAAAATAAACATGCGGCTTCAAAAGTTGGCTAAGAACAATCATTAGGATAATGTTGCCAGTTCATTATGCGTCTTATGGTCTAATACAAAAACGTCACTCATGCAAATGCCTTCTGAACTATATAACGTTATGAAACTACAATTTTACTTTCATATCCAAACGAAAAGTCTAGAATCTATACACAGGATTATAAATGTTACTGTTTGGTTCTGAAGGTTGCTTTTACTATGGCCCAAAATCACCACGCAGATATATACGCGGAGATATATACGATACACATTTTTTGTCCATTATTGTACGTGAATTCTTCTCCATCAGTTGAATCAAACACTAAAAATGTTGATTAAATTGAAAGGCGACAATTTTTCTATGCGGCTGACATTTTTTCAGTCGAAACGTGCACTAAATCATACAAAAAATGTATGAAATACTTACTTCACGGAATGTTATCTACGAATGAAAATTTGTTGTACAATTCATTGGATTTAGATATTTTGGGTATAGACATGAATGTCGGGATTGCAATCCAGTAACGGCTCGTGCTATCAAACATTCATCGAAATAGACATTTTACATATAACACTAGATGTGCCCGAGAAACGTTTGCCATGGGGTGCACCAACCTTATCACTTAGGGGTATGGAAAATAGTTTACGAGCCATTCTTAGATGTGTATTCTAGACTCTCCCCCGGTTTCTCGAATGCTTGTCAAAATCAAAATCAACTAACATTACTGTCAGTTGCCATTGTAATCAAATCAAACTAGATGACCATCCTTCTAGCAACCCAATTCGCACTTAACATGCCGTTTGACCGATGATTAGTAAATTTTTTATTTGACAAGTGTTTCGGAAACCGGCCGTAAATGTGTATCCTGAGATGACCATTATTTGCTAAATATCGTTGAAAAACTTTACAATTACAATATTGTTAAGAGTTACGTTCCTCATCAAAAACAGAATCCTTATAGTTGCCACTTGCGTTGAATCATAACGGAAAAGTTTTGGCCGCTTTTAGGGTTCTTCACCCTATGGCACGAAAAGCTTTACAGCTACCTACGGTTTGTTTTGTGATATGAAACCCTGAGTGCGAGAGTACTCCCTTACTTGGTTGGTTTCGTAACATAATTACATATACCTGGAGACTCATTGTACGAACTTCTACCAGAATTAATTTTATAATGGCATCTAAATTTTAGCAAAGTCCTAGAGGTGAAAATTCGAAAATTCTTAATTTTTTTTACTTAGGGGCATATATTTTAGGTATCAGATTATATTTTTTAAGGTTTTAGTTAGTGTTTAGAGGTATATCTGTTTCTTATGAAATAAATTATATTTTTATAAGAGCTGAAAGCTAAACATAGATGTTATGGTCTAATTAGAACAGTATAAATTATTTATAATGCCTTTATTCATCCGTTATTATGCTCTGTACATGTTTTGTAATAATTTTATGCTGCTCTTGCATAGCTATTGTAGTATAGATTACTTGCCCCATTATTATAAAGCATGGTTTAAACCAAACTCGGACTAAACTATGTCCATCCCTTTTGAAATTCGTATCACCAAAAGAGATGGATCTACTATTGAATCAAGGATTATCTTAGTCTATCTTTTGTAGGAATTACCTTCAACATACATCAGTAAATTTTTTCTTAGAAGCATGTGGCTCACCAAAGGAAAACATTCCTTTTGAACTCGATACAGATTTTCTTAAGGTTTATTATATTTGGATATAAAAAGAGTATGTAAGGGAGCAAATCGGGTAAACATCTGATAAAACATTTTAATTAACCTCAATTGAAACCCGGATTTTTCTTAAAGTAATCAAGTATTACGGAGAGCGGTGAATTTAATTGGTTTTCTTTGTTCATTATTTCTTGTCGTGGTTTCTTATATCATTCAGAGAGCCTAGTGCATCACCGCGTCGACGTAAACGCAGATTTGTATGGGATCGGAACAGCACCTCTGTCGGACTAAAGATGACACTATTGTGAGCCCATACAAATCTGCGTTTACGTCGAATAAATTTGGTGGGTGTGTTCTTAGTGAGGTGTAAGTACGCAACAAGAAGCGGTGTACCAAATTCCACCTCCGTGGAAGTTAAATGCCACGCAGGCAAAACTGCGGGTGCGAGTTTATATAATTATAATGGATATCAAATACCCAAGACAAATGCTATAGAATTGAGTCGTGGTCGCTAAATATTGAAAGACGAAAGGATCCTATAGGTAGTAGAACATCTCCACTCCACTTCTCAAAACATGCAATTCAGCCATTTTATACCTTAGAAACATAACCCCATTGTAAGCTGGACGTACAATCCTCAGTCAAGCAGCGGTATTCTTTGAAATTTTTCAGCGTCGAGCTTGACGACATAGAAGATAAGGTTCCATTTCTTATCTTTAAAACCGATACTCGACGACGAGTGCGACGCTGAGGAACCATAGTGAATAACGTGGCGGCTCTGAATTTCGAACGAGAGATCCCGTCATGCCGTACCCACAAGCCGGCTTATTCACGTCGGTAGCGTCGGAATCGCGACTATATTTTCCTGTTAACAGCACACCCAGATACCTTACACTGTAATAAAATAACGGATCTGTCTCCGGAGATTCCAGCCACTCTGTTATTACTTATTTGAGCATAACAACGAAACAAAACTTTGACGAACCGCCTGAAGTTTTGGAAATACCATTCTGTGAGTTGGGTTATAATTTCTTGTTTATAAATCTTCTTGAGTCAGACTTGCCCAGATTGGTCTCCGAAAAGCAGAGGTGCTAATTAAGGTACCGGGAACGATACAAGTAGAACTACTAGAGTTTTCTTTATGTTATTTTTTATCGACAATTGTACATAGCAACTTATGGGCTTACATTTATCAAGTAATTTATTTTGTTTTTTAAATTGTATAATATTTTTGAAAAGATTAATTACTGAGTTTCTTGCCAGGTTCTTCTCAGTAAAAACAACCTTTCGAACCTGGCGGCAGCATGTTTAACCCTGTAAATTATATCATCCTGACGATTTGAAAATGCTTTGTAAAAAGTCTAATCGAATAAAGATATTTTTCATTTCATAATCATAATAATCATAGTAATCTTTATTTCATAAAATATTGTTACAGATAATAGATAAACTATAACAACTGCGGATAGTTTTACAACTGTGTTGCAGTCATTATGCCCACAAAATATAAACATTTTTAGGAATATTAAATATATAAGGTTCGAAACTTTAAACAATTTAAAAAGACATGGTTAGATTAGATTAGAATTTAGTTTTTTTTTTATTACATTATACATTATTAAGACAAACTATTAATGCAAACGACATACATATTTTACTTTATATTGTATATGTTTTACATGAAAATGCGTCGAATTTACACAAACAATAGTCTATAAACAGTTAGAGAGCGTATACGAGTTAGTGAGTGTGGTGTGATGTGGTGTGGTGTGGTGTGTTGTAGTGTGGTGTAATGTGGAGTCGTGTCAAGTGCATAGAGAGGGTAGTGAAGTGCATTGAGACCAGTAGTGATCTATCACTTTATAACATTCAAGAGGCTTTCTGTTTCTTCATATGACACTTTGACTTTGATATTACCAAAACAGAACCGCACTTAAATTGCTCTCCTGTGTTGACGCTAATTCTGAAGCATTGCCTTTTCAATGTCGCATTACAGCTAATTAGGAGTATTTATTTAAGCTTAGAGGTAGTATTTGAGCAGCTTTAAGATCTTGAGTCTCTTTCCGTCTGTGTGCATAAGTACATAAGTATATTGATGTTGGGAAGAAGCGCAATATGTATGAACTTCAGTGACAAGCTGTTTATTTGGAATTACAAACATACACTTCTATTTGATTTATCTGTATCCCTACTAATATTATAAATACGAAAGTAACTTTGTCTGTCTGTTACGCTTTCCCGCTTAAACCTCTCAACCGATTTTGATGAAATTTGGCACAGACAATCTTTAGACCCTGAGAAAGGACAAAGGCTACCTTTTATTTATTAAAAATATTAGATTTCCGCGACCGGGGCACAGCTAGTAGATTATAAATGTTTTGAAAATGCAAGATGCTCCCGGAGCATACTAAGCGCATTTCCCAGAACGGTGCACGGCTCTAATTGGACTAATATGACTAACGAACTAGCAGCGTTCCTTTATCGTCAATAGACCGACTTGACTTCCTCGATTGAGATATTCGTGTAACAGATATTCTATCCAAATAACTTAGCTCAAATAATTTCCCTCATCAATCTCTACAATTATGTTCCAATCTTGAATGGCAATTGAGTATTATTTCGTAGCTTGATGTTATTATTGTACTCTAGCGAGCCACAACTTCGAATCTTTTCTGCTTTAATTAAATGTAATATGGATGTATTAGTTACAAAATATAAATATAATTTATTTATCTAACTACTAGCGGACGTCACGCGGTTTCACCCGCGTAGTTCCTGTTCCCGTGGGAGTACGGGCATATAATATAGCCTATGTTACGCGCTGATGATGTAGCTATCCACAGCTGAAAGAATTTTCAAGATCGGTCAAGTAGCTTCGGAGCCTATTCAATGCAAACAAACAACCAAAAAAGCAATTAAATATATCCTCTTTATAATATGAGTAGACGAGCCCGTTGGAGTTCATCTCTAACAAATTAGTAAAAACCGGAACTTCTTTGACTTCATTAATAAAGAAGTTCATAATACGCGCTGCTTGAATGATCATGGTAAGCCCTCTGTATGTATGTATGTTGGAAGTAAATTCCCTGTATTGAATAGTGGTCTGACACAATCTTTGCACAAGGTAACGGTACTTCCATTACATGATTGCACGTACACGTTTGTAGATAGGTACACATGCACTTCGAAACGTTCGCTCATGTTTATTTTAATAGTGATCTTTATCTCAACATTTCTCTTTGATCAAAAGTATCCGAGTAACTTAAAGAAAATATTATTGTTTAAATATGTAACCACTATTCATCTCCCTGACTATCCCATTCATTGTTGGATCGGCATTTGATTCAACCTGATGTGGCTGATAACCAGATTTATATACGAAGTGACTGCATTCGGACCTTCTTAAGCCTTTCACGAGGAAAATTGGGTTCAACCAGTTTTCGAACTCTCTTAGGCCTCTGACGGACTTGTAACGATTGCTAAAGATGTTAAATTGGCAACCGGTACCGACGGTGACGTGCTCTCCGAGGTACGGAGGGAACTTGGGCGGTCACCCATCTAACTACTGGATTGGATTAAGGTTGCTTAGCGTCGCTGATCGAATTATATATGCAATAGCAACTGTACCACAAGCTCCTCCTATGTATATAATATTTGACTACTTTTATATTATACACTAGCTGTGCGATTACATCCGCGAAGACTTAATTTCATATGTGGCCCGCGGAAACCTAATGGTTTTTTTTAAATCAAGTAGTCTATGCTACTCCTTGTATGCTCAGCTTTCTGTCAGTGAAAGTCCCGTTAAAACCGGTCCAGCCGTTTCAAACATTACCCGGAACAAACAGACAGACAGAACATTTTTACGAATTTTTTTTTCTAGCTGTGCCCCGCGGTTTAACTCGCGTAAAGTTAATTTAATGGGTGTCCCGCGGAACCCTAATGTTTTTTTTTAAATAAAAGTAGCCTAAGTTAAGTGAAGGTGCCGTTAAAATCGGTCCAGCCGTTTCGGAGATTACCCGTAACAAACAAGCAGACAGACTGAGATTTTTTTTACAATTTGTTTTTTTCATGTCAGTACCGTAGATACTTTCATGTGCATTTAGTGAAAAGCTGTTAATTTGGAATTACAAACAGACACTTATTTTATTTATCTATACCGATATAGAAAACAGATGTATAGTTATGCGAACCGTAACTACGTTTATAAGTTGACTAATTGGTATACGCATATTTCCCAGGCTGAGTTCACTTGGATAAACTGAGAGTTATACTAGTGACCCTTGTACCAATATAACGTAAGAAATCGAGTAGTTTTTTTTTATTACATGAAATCAACCGACCAATCAAAAAACGTAATGAGCTTCACGTGACAGACTGTTGGGACAAAATTACCAAGTTTATTTAGTCTAGACGCAATAATACGGTACAAGACGACATAAATCATGAACCGTAGGCAGTAAATAATTGGGCAGGACAAATCTCCTTTGAATTTAGTTCTGAGTTATTTCATTATTGCTACCGTCGTTAATATAGTTTGTTATCGTCACAGTCATCAATCAAAATGTCTGAAGGATATTGAATAGCTTCCAAGAAATCATATATGACCGACCACGTGACTTAGTGGCAGCAAGAGTACCTAGTGCGAGTTTTGTTAAAATCGCCGCCACAAGTCATCGCGCCGACGGAAACGCAGATTTGTATGTGCTCACAATAGTGTCATCTATAGGCGACAGAGGCGCTGTTCCGATACTATACAAATCTGCGTTTACATCGACGCGGTGACTTGTGACGGCAGCTGTGAAAAACTCGCACAAGGCCCTCTGATTATTTATGCTAGCTGTGCCTGACATAGGTTGTATTGTCATATATTTTTTTGGTGTGGATTACCCTTATCATTTAGGGGTATGATAAAATTATGTTGACCGATTCTCAGACCTACTCACATGCATATGCACACAACATTTCATACAAAACGTTCTGCCGTTTCAGGAGTATGGTAACTAATATTGTAACACGACAATTTTATATATGAGAAGTTGATTTAGATTCGTACTTGATTTCGCGGAACTCTAATCATTAGCTACCCTTCAGTGAACGTACCGCTAAAATCGGTTCAGCCGTTTCATAGAATAGACGGACATTTCTTAAAAAATAATAGTGTAAAACATAGTGAGGACAGCGTTGTACGCCCTAGGTGGGGATGGACCATCAGTCACGTTGGTATGTAATCATCTACGGTAAAAAGTGGATTCCCCATTCAGCGATATTTATTGAAACGCAGTTGAGATTTTTCATAGGCTAATCTTTTATTTTATAATTTTGTTACCATAAACAATAATATTTTGGGGAAATCAAAACTTAAATGCTTAAGCTTGTAGCCTTATAAAATCATGACCATAAAGGCGACGAGGGCATTATACCAAGTCGATATGGAATTTGCAACTGTATTGATTTATAAAGAAATTAATAGAGTTAATTAATTAATACTCTTAGCAAATCATTTTATAGTTATATTCTAACGAGATTATTAACTATCCAACTCGATGGGCCGATGAATAGGAGACTTAACAGCCACGTTTAAAACTACCATAAACTTTAATTAATGCACGCACACACTGACGACGAAGCCTTGTCGAAATACCTTTGACATGTCCACAGTAACATTGCATCGTATCGTCGTTGAATGGTCTTTTACTTATTTAATTAAATGATATCCTACAAAATAGCGGAGGCTTGCCCTTGTCAATCAAACTATCAAGCATAAATCTATTAGGATAAATAAAATTGAAGTGTCTGTTTGTAATTTAAAAATAAAAAATAGCTTATCACTGCATATGCATATCGTCACCGGAAAGGCTATAATACTAAAGCGCCAAATGGCCATTTTACAGTAGAGCGATTTAAAGTTTTTTTTTTAACAAAAAAAATCATAACTCTTTTCCTATAATTCCAATCGAAAAACAGTAAAGGAAAACAAATATCGTGAATTGATTATCTATGTACTGAAATAAAGATTTTCAGCATATTTCCTGTAATTCAGGAGATAGCTGTCGCTTTAGTACTTATGCTCTGTATAGTTCGTAAGCAGAAATTACTTATCTCCGTAATAATGTTTAAGTGCAGTGAACGAAAAGTACTGACAAACCACATTTCTCGAAATGTTTGTTAAGAAAAAGTACTAACACGCATTTTGAATAGATTATACACTCAGTAAATATCACTTAAACACCATAAAATGTGTCAAGACCGATTGGAAAAATGATGTAAAGCACAATTAGATGGTATCATTGTTATGCCAAAACGCCATAAGTAACAGATAAAGGATCAAAAATTAATCTTTTTTTTCTTAACCGCCATACTTAAGTGTAAAAACTAACAATGTGTACTAGCTGCATACTAAATTCATAGGAATAAAAAGTATTTTTGAGTAACGTTTTTAATTCGAACTTCAATTTATGCTTTGCTTGTTATTACTTACCCCGTTTTTATATTTTTCAATAAAATAGTTAAATAATTATTTTGCAATATTTTTTTCCAATGGATAGCTGACGCTAGGGAGAAGACCAGTCGTAAATGATGATGTGTATAAGTTAGACCATATAGGCCATGACTAGAAGAAGACTAGAGTTAGCTGATGTACTGAAAGTAAGACTTACAAATGTGGTATATCTTTAGAAGATGAAATTCAAGGGTTCAAAAGCTAGAGCTATTGATAAAGGCTACAAGCCCTATCACATTGGATGTCAATGCAAACCAAATGGCATGTATGTGTTTGATAGTAAATTGAATAATGAATGATTTATGGGAAAATAATGAGTGATAGGATAATTTTTGCTACAATAATATTTGACAGTTGACATGAATGTAATGAAAGTATGAAGGCATGTTTCCTCTTAAAGCTGGAATTGATGACAGGAGAAGAAATTTAATGGTGAAGTTGAAAGAATAAATTAGAATTGTGAAGAGAGTAAATACTTGACGATTGTGGTACATCTGGACACGAACATTGGGGAAACTCATAGTCACTATCATCTGCTGTAAAAGTTACCATGATTTCCAACAAATTGACAACTTCTTCGCCAGAAGAAACAAATATTTTATTATGAATAAAGGATCCATAATCTAGCATATGGACCATGTCCATGATGGATCTGGAGCGAAAATAGACTATGCCGTTTTAAAAAACTCAGTGAGGTAGATGCAAAATATCTTAAGCATGTAATATGTATGAAAGATGCAGCCATCTTCTGTTATAGTATACTATAAAACGTCTTTGAATGATGCTAGTGAGTGGAACGGTATATCGAATGGTAAACTAGTGAATACAGGTATGATTTGCCGAAATGTAGAATAAAGGATGGAAAATAGAGGAGGTGAAAGTTGTTAAAAAAAGTATGAATGCTCACCCTATTTCTTAATAAGCTGCGCTAGCTATGTATGAAGAGGTGATCTCCAATGAATGGTGCATGCCAAAGCTCGTACCCATCTTTCACAACAAAGCTGATGTGCTAGACGCTAATTATTATGGAATAATAAAGCTCGTGTCCTATTAGTATGAACATTTGGGTAGTATGCGTGGTGGTAGTTACCATAGTAGATCGAATTAAAAATACTGTAATAAGAGACAGTTACAAGTTGAAGTATGATGTGGTGACCAGAATTGAAAGAAGTATTTTGAGATGGTATGGATGAGTGAAAGGCGATTGTCGAAATAAATTTATAGAGCGAATGTGAGTGGAAGTGTTCGTAGAGGGTGTCTAAGGAAGAGCTAGCATGATTAGTTTAACAATCTTTTACACAAAGGTCAAATTCGGAGTACGTGGGCTTATGTATGTATTTGGGGAAAAGTGATAGGTGAAGTTGGTGGTATGTCCAGTCCTGCGAAGATAAATTCGGGCAATGTACGATAACCAGTCTGCTTAAACTGGCTTTGCGGCTGATGATGGACGAAACAGCAGCAGTTCACGGGGACAATATTGGACTACCTCTTCCTCCATAAACTGTAGGAGATAAATGCAAGTCAATTATAATCCCTGCTGGTATATGTATGGACCTGAATATAGAGCTACGTAGGAAGGGGTGAAAGGAACTAACAATCAATTGAGATAATGGATGTGTGGCACAACTAGAATGACAATTAGGATTAATTTAAAAGGGAATGTTTTTATGTAGCACCAGTAATTAAGTTGAAGAATAAACTTTTGCTATGGACACGCCATGGTATACGAACCGATGAGGACAATGATGTGAAAACAGTTTCGTGTATGAATTTGTATAGTCATAATGGTAGAGGAAGACCTACTGATGAACTGATGGATTGTGAGATATACGATATGCGTAGATAGTGAGTCAATACAGAGATGATTACCTATAGAGAAATGTAAGAGAAGAAATATTTCACCGTCCATACATGATATCGAGGAAGGGTACGAGATAATTATGAATAAATTTTAGTCTTATCTCGGTAGCTTAGATGATAAAAGAATATTCTTCATTTAAGAAATCATGGTATAATAGCTAGGTTTTTAATAGGTTTTTTCAAAAAGTTAATGATAACCTCATTTAATTATATTACCAGCCCGTGGATTATGTTATTCATTATGATATATTTTATTAGTTATTATGAAATTCATTATTTTCAGTAGAAATTGATTGAAACTAGATTGACACCCAAAATTAATAGGCAATTTGAAGAAATATTTTGTAGATCTTTTTACTAACCTAGTGTGCCAGTGATAACTCTCGCACAAAATACTAAATACTTATCTACTAGTAATCATAACAAAATTAATTCCAAAAAACTAAACGTAATATTTTTTGACTTTTTTTAATACTAAACGAACCATAGGCCCATTTTCGAGTTAAATTTACCATGCTTACCATACTTATTCGTCGATTTCATGAATGCAACACTTCTTAAAAGACACTCAAATACATAGATCCGTAAAGTAAAAATACTAATCACGTCTCCCCTCAGAAAAGTGCGTAGACAGAATGAACTAAAGCGCCATGTTCATCAATACCTGCATAAAGCAAATTTACTTATCAACCCAATCCAGGTATGTTTGCAACCAGCAAAAAATACTGAAGTGACTATAATGATACAAACTACAGTATTTTGATTTGCTGAATGAGGAAAAAGTGGATATTGACAGTGAAAAAAATTACTTAACTGACAAATTAAACAAAAAGGTTAAGATTTGTATTACGTAAGGATTTTTCGTTGAATGGAAAATATGAAAAATCACATATTTTTCAGGTGCTGAAGCGCCAAAAATTGGCTTCAATCTTTATGAAACCTACACCAATCGACGCAGAAAAAAAAATCCAGTTCAACGATATATATAACTCATATTGGCCAAAATGGCGCTTTAGTAGTTTTGCTTTTCCGGTGACGATATGAACATAGACGCTACAGGCACTAAAATAACAAGTTTTAAAATTTTTCTCTGTCTGTCTGTCCGTCTGTCTGTCTATCTGTTTGTTCCGGGTAATCTCTGAAACGGTTGGACCGATTTTAATGGGACTTTCACTGACAGGTAGCTGATGTTCCAAGGAGTAACTTAGGCTTTTATTTATTAAAAATAGGGTTCCGCGACAATAAGGAAGAAACTAAATCTACGCGGGTGAAACCGTGGGGCACAGCTAGTTATATAATACAGTCTGTACTATCGTCAGCGTGATTATCAAATAATGTATAAAACTGTGTTTTTCTAAAATTACTTAAAAATATCTATAATTAAGTACAGATTTACTTTGTAATTTATGTGTATGAAAGTTAAATTTGTTATCTACATACAAATACACATAAATAATATACAAATAAATAAAATTGAAGTGTCCGTTTCTAATTCCAAAATAACAGCTTTTCATCAAATGCATATGAAAGTAATTATACCTATAAGGTACTGACATAGAAAAACCATTTTAAAAATTTTCTCCGTCTGTCTGTCTGTTCCTGCTAATCTCCGAAATGGCTGGACCGAATTTTACGGGGCTTTCACTGACGTATAGCTAATGTTACAAGGAATAACTTAGGCTACTTAGGCCACCCATGAAATTAAGTATACGTGGGTGAAACCGCTATATCGATAACGATCTAATCATAACACATTTGAAATTTGTGGAAAGTTTCAAACTAGTAGTAGCTTTCCTTGAAACTAAAATACTACAAGTAGCTACGCATAAGCGAGCGTGTGTTATGAAAGCGTATTAAAGTTATACAGTATCACGTTGTTATGAAACTCACGTGTCACATGGATTAAGAGCCAAGGACTTGATTTATGAACGTAGCGCAATCCCATTGGCCGTCAAATGATGACGGCATCGCAACTACCTGCTATTGGCTAAAAAGCTGCGAATATTGCCAGTCCATAATATTAATACTTCCTAAATGATTTCCTGCTTACTCGTGCCTGAAAATGGAACACACGCCAATGTCAATATATTATCTCTTTGTGTTATTATAATTCTCCTCCTGGATTTTGAAGGTTTATGTCAGTATTTTCTCAGGGCTTATCATGATTAAACCTAGTCCTCCTTATACTAAGATAATCCTTGTTTTAAAGGTAGCATCTCTCTCTGTGGTACGGATTTCAAAAAGGATGGACATAGTTTAAGTCCGAGTTTGGTCTAGTCTTGGTTTAAACCATGTTTAGTTATAAGGGTATAAATATACCAAGACGTTTTCGTAAGGTAGCGAACTATAGTATATATTCTTATGTATATATTGTATATACTCTTAATAGTTACATGTCCCGAAATACTACAATTATGAGTTTGAATCGGATAAGTTTCAAAAGCATTATTAGAACAAATTAAAGAGTGGTATTATATTTTAAATTCTGTAACGATCAATAATATAACGATGTAACAGACCAACTAAATTTAAATTTGACTAGAAAGGTAACCATCATGGGTTTACGCAGAGCGTGTTGAGGACTTCTAAGCTTTGACGATTTTCTTAATACGCGCTGCTTAACGATGAAAGTTGCCCCCCTGCAGTCATGAATTAGAGAAATCATAACAAAAAAAATACCACGGTCATATTTAAAAAGATTTTGTTGATATTTAAATAAGTAAGGATTCCGACGAAACACTATTCCGAACCTCAACAAATTCACTGATTTCCAACTCTCCAGACTGAAAGAACTTTCAAGACATCTAAAAAGAAACGATGATGTTAGAGAAACGTTGACGAACGAATCCTATCAAAGAGCGGGCAATTAAAGTTATAAGTTCGAGACAAAAGCATGGCGCTTTACGTACACAAACAAAAAATGTACATCCAAATTTTGTAGATTATTTAATTTAAATTATATTATTATTTTATTTCACATGCATGCTGATACAATTTTCACTATCGTAATACTTTTATATGAATTTTATTGTAATTAATAATTATTTACTATGATATGATATTCTCTATATATGATATTGATTTCTTGTCGGTTCTTCTTAAAATACTAGTTTCCGTAATGATGGTCAATTCTTCGACGATAATAAGTGTACGTGGATAAGCTGAACTAAATCATTTTCGTTCTCATACGGACAAGTAATTAATGACGAAATGTAGGTGTCCTACCCCTTCGGAGAATACAGGCGTAAGTATATAAAATGTACCGGTGCATAATACTAAGTGTAAAAATACGTTGCCTTAAGTTTATAAGGTGTTTGTAGAAAATGCAATCTATCGAATTCGTGTGCCGTCGGTAAATGCAAGCTCACAACTATGAAATAACATTTAAATTTATCGACTTTGATCACCATTTGACGACAAAACCAACGGACATGATTATTATAGCGAATTTGTTCACAAATTATTTTAACGCGAAAATATGGCACTTTAGCACATCAATACATAATATGAATGTAAAAAATAATAGGTTTATTTATTCACTCCACGACTAAAACCAAAAATAATAATGTGAATTAGATAGTACATAGTTTTAGCAGAAATATTCTCGACTACTTCAAGGCTCTCCGACGGCAAATATTCGCGCAATTACTAGGAGCAAAAAATAAATCTCAAAAAAATAAGGTAGACAGCGAACAAAGGGTTTATTCCGATTTCACAGCATTTGACGACTAAAACCAATAGAAATGGAATCCCTGTTTGCATTTGAATAAGATAAACTTTTCTCTTCTCGACTCATCCTTTTGAAAAAAAATGGATGCAGGAAAATAAAGCGGAGATATAAACAAAAGGTGTGAGTTTCGCAGGATGCGCCGAGGGAATAAAATCACTAAGCGGAAAATCTATGTTTAACTTATAATTTCTAGAAAATCAGTGTCTTCAAAACTTATGTGCAGTGATTTCACACCACGTACTTTACGGTGAAAGAAAACAACGTGAGGAAACCTGCATATGGCTGAGAATTAATTCAAAGACCGTACAGTGCCTGAGACGGCGATAGACTCACCATCTGTCACGTTGGCACTTAATCATCTTCGGTGAAAAGTGGGTGCTGTTATTACAACACGTTTGCCCACCACTTCCGGAATTCAGGCGTGAAAAAATGTATGTATTTAATAGTAGTATGTATGTATGTAAAATCAATATTTGATATCCTAAAAATATTTATCATAGTTTTTCGTGTAATAATTGCTTTTCAGTAACCGCAAGAGGGTTCCCGCCCTCTAGTGATCATGGTAAAACTTGTAACGGCTTCTAACTTAAACATAAGTTTTTTGATAAGTCAGTGTTTAAGCGATAGGGAGGTGGGGGTGCACAGGTGGCTGGGTGTGAGGGGAGGTCACGTAAGGATGCGAAGCATCTTTACTCGATATCGATAAACAAGACATTTTAATAATTTATTTAATTATGACAGTTTCTTATGCTAGTCTTGTTTCATTGTAGATACGTTGGAAAAACTGATGTTTTATGCTGCAAGCGTTCGTTTATCAATTTATACATATAAATGTATTTTATTAAAATTCGATTTGTGAACACATACATATTTGCATTGTAATGTACTGTGATAGTTATTATAATGATTTTGAATAGTAATTTATATTTTCTTTAGCACCGTAAATGGCAGAATTCTATCAAATTTCAAATATAAAATGCATACGATTCTCCGAACAATATACCACTGGTGTACATTATAAACGTTTAATGTATTCGATATCCCTTTAACTCAGTAACGTCTTAAAACATAAACACGTTACTGTTGTTACGACAGAATAGGGCTCAAATCCATAAGTTTCAAATGCAGTGCTTTCTTGCACAGCTATATCAGCCACAATACAGCAGAAATAAAAAAAAATAGGTTTACTCTCCAATGAACTGTAAAAGCTCTCCCACAGTTTGACAACGAGAAAAAGAGTTTCAAAATAAAACTAAACATCAACAAGGGCAATTTTAATGAAGATGCAAAAAATGTCGATTAAAAATACTATCGACAAATACAACTACCATCACTAAGAAGCAACAGGGTGTTTGGACGCCTGCGCATTTTCTACCCCCCAGGGTATAAATAGGGCGGCGGTTCTGTTTGGGGCTCAAATCCACGCCTGCTCCCGGCAGACGTGGCCAACAGTCCGGAACTCCTCCTGCCCCGCTCTCTAGCGACGAGGCAATGTCTCCCCCCAACAAGTACTGAGTTAAGTTGTATCAGTGATTAGTGGTAATTATGGGGACTTTAATTGAATCTGGCTACAGCGTGAGTGTCCAGTGGTCGATCTAAAAGGTGAGTCTTCTCTATTTTCGACGGCTCTTTTCAGCAACAGGCGGACTTGGTGCGGGACTCCAGATTTTCATCTGAAAGGTAAGTCTTTGCAGAAGCTTGCAAGCAGTCGCTGACTCGTTGGTGCTCGGTGGTCATCTAAAGGTAAGTGTCTTACTTCAAAAAAATTTAACTTGTCCTCACGGTGTCAAAAGAATTATTCTGGCTCAAAAATTACTGAACTTGATTAAATTGGTTCTCCATAAAATAATAAATTTGTTAGCGAAAATCTTAAAGATAATTTTTGTTTTAAATAAAAATATATATTTTGTTTCACAAGCGAAAATTGTAATAAATTTGTACTATAAATTAAATTATGTTAATCTTAGCACTTGCACTTTGATATCTATGGCGATTAATTCTTACGCGTAAAAAAATACAAGTCGAAGATTGTACATTGCGAAATTATTTTCTTTGCTGTAATAGTATCAGTTCAATAAAATATTCATTTCCCTTATTAAAAATATCGTAACAACTCTGAGCGGTCGGCAATGAATATTTCAATAATTTTAAAAAACTTATACTTTTATGACTTGTAAAATTGCTATTTTTAAGTTAATCAGTTCTGCAAAAAGAATGTAGTATTTCCCTGATTAAGAAAGCATCATAAACTCCGAGCGGTTGGCAAAGCATATTTTAATTATCAAAAAAATTAACATTATTTTTCTACTTGGACAATTTTAAATGTAAAATCTATAAAATTCTTGCTGGAAAGAGCTCATTTGCTCCGATTTAAAAATAGTTTAAACGAACATTAAATATAATTTTAATAAAAACTTCCAAATTTGAAAATTCTAATTAATTCTATAAAACGCATTACCGCAAAAATATTACCATTGCGAAGAGTAATTTTACTTTCTAAGACATTATAGTAAAGTTTTGCTCGCATACGAATATATTGATTAGTGAGCGAAATTGAATGAAAGTCAAGAAATGTCGAATGCGAGACATTCAACTCTTTCCTGATTTTTGATGAAAAACCTAATACTAAAAAAAACATACTAGACTAAATTCGGACTAATTCTAAGTCCCCTATCACCTTAGAAACCAGTATCTCAAAAAGAGTAACTTTTGAACCAAGGATAAGATTATTTTAGGCGATGTTCTGTAATAAGGGGTTAAGTTAAAAATCCTAAATGCAA
This sequence comes from Watsonalla cultraria, assembly GCA_964035505.1. Taxonomy (NCBI): domain Eukaryota; kingdom Metazoa; phylum Arthropoda; class Insecta; order Lepidoptera; family Drepanidae; genus Watsonalla; species Watsonalla cultraria. The sequence goes on from OZ037711.1 coordinate 13,400,590, forward strand.
GTACTCAAAAAAAAGGAACTTATTTTAATATTTACATCTACCTTGAGGACATGTTATGTTGTGTATTTTCTTTGCAGCTCTTTTTGCATCGACATTTACATACTGCTAGAATTTTCTTAGAAAGTATAACTTCACAAAAAAATACCTACACACATATGAAAGCTAAAGACCACAAAATAAATACCAAAAAATTGTCTTACGATGAATTATAATTCTGGAATTAGTATTACTTACAATTTTAATATAATTACTATATTTTATTATGATTTATTATTTGGTTTCCAAATTTGCGGCTAGTCACTACTAAGCTAAAATTCTTCAGACAGACGGATAACCATTTTGAAAATTGTTTGTTTTTTGTATATGTACCGCAAAAGAATACTGAAACAAACAAATGAGTCTGAACATTGATTCTTTGAAGCCTTTATTATATTTAAATTTGAGCAATCAAAACGAGGATGCGCAAGCGATTACAGCTAAATTTGTCCCAAACACGTCGCAACGTTACAGTGGCGCTGAGGTGCTAATTAACTAGCACCGCGGCTTACACTTTGGTCCATTTACCATAGATGGCGCTAAGCGATGCTTGATGTTGAAATTTGCCGCAGCGTGGCAGTGGCGCTGGGGTGCCAGCTCACCAGCGCCCAAGCTTACACTTTGAGCATTTTACGGTCGATAGAGCTAGGTGGCGCTACTAGTGAATCGCATGATTTTCATGATCCCTCCTAAGATTTTTTAAACGATTATCAAAATAAATGATTTGAACTGCAAATTCCGATTTTGAAATAGATTAAAAAGAAATTTATTTCTGACTAACAATGATATTTTTTTTTGTATATTAATTATTGTTTAAAAATATCTATAATAGACAATTAAATTGACAACTTTGAAATTTTTAATAAAATATTTTTTATTATTTAAATTTATTTTTTATTTTTTTAGGCTGTAAATAATTAAAAATATTTTTTAATTTTTTTTTTTTTTTTTGTACATAGAATATTTTTTTAATTATAAACATTTAATGAATGCCATAACTTACTTCTTATACGTAAGTAATCTCTAGTAGCAAATGAGTTTAAACTGTGTTCTTTTGAAGTCTATATTTTAAATAAGTATGAGCAATCAAAACGAGGATACACAGGCGATTACAGCTAATATACTAGTCCCAAACACGTTGCAACGTTACAGTGGCGCTAAAGTGCTAATTAACTAGCAACTGGGGCTAACACTTTGGTCCATTTACCATAGATGGCGCTAAGCGATGCTTGATGTTGAATTTTGCCGCACGGTGGCAGTGGCGCTGGGGTTCTACCTCACCAGCGCCCACGCTTACACCTTGAGCATCTTACGGTCGATAGAGCTAGGCGGCGCTACTAGTGAATCGCAAGATGTTCATGATCCCTCCAAGGATTTATTAAATGAATATCAAATTAAAAAATATTTGAACTGCAAATTGTGATTTTGAAGTACGTTAAAAAAATCTTTAAATTTCTGATCAACAATGATTTTTTTTTACAATTTAATTATTATTGAAATATATATATAATAGACAATTAAAGTGACAATATAGAATAAAACTTTTTTCCCAAATTTTTTTTTTTGACTAATTGTTAATAAAATTTTTTTTAACAAAATTTTATTTTTATTTTTGTATTGTTTTTGTACTAAATATGAGCAATCAAAACGAGGATACACAGGCGATTACAGCTAATATACTAGTCCCAAACATGTCGCAACGTTACACTGGCGCTAAGGTGCTAATTAACTAGCACCGGGGCTTACACTTTGGTCCATTTACCATAGATGGCGCTAAGCGACGCTTGATGTTGAATTTTGTCGCAGCGTGGCAGTGGCGCTGGTGTTCTACCTCACCAGCGCCCACACTTACACTTTGAGCATCTTACGGTCGATAAAGCTAGGATTTTTTAAATGATTATCAAAAGAAATTATTTGAACTGGAAATTCAGATTTTCATCATCAAAAAATCTTTGAATTTCTGATTAACAATAATTTTTTTTTTATAATTTAATTATTATTTAAAAATATCTATAACGGTCCTTTAAATTGGTAACATTGAATAAACTTTTTTTTTAATATTGAAATTTAAAAAAATTGTCATTTTTTTTGGACACAAAATATTTTTGACTTTTTTTTATAATAATTTTTTTTATAGTTTTTTGTTGAATTTTTTTTTATAAGAATATTTTTTTTTTTACATATTTTATGAATCTTATAACTTACTTCATATACGTAAGTAATCTCAAGTAGCAAATAAGTTTGAAAATAGTTCTTTTGTAGCCTTTATTTTAGCTTAATTTGAGCAATCAAAACGAGGATGCGCACGCGATTGCAGCCAATATATTAGTCCCAAACACGTCGGAACGTTACAGTGGCGCTAAGGTGCTAACTAACCAGCACTAACTACACTTTGAACTCTTTGCGATAGATGGCGCTAAGCAGAGATACTAAAATATTTTTACGCCTGTATTTAATGGAGGAGTAGGTAGAGGTGCACTTATATAGCGCACCTACATTTTGCCAGTACAAGAACCCAATCGCACTTTTCCCATCGAACCGTGGGCCAGACCAGTAGCGTTTGCGACCACTAGACCGTCGAGGCAGTTTTAAAATCTCATCTTTTATTTTATTCATGTCCTGATTTAGACGTTGACTTGGAAATAAAAAGGATTTTCTTTGTTCGACGCGATTGTTTTTTCGTAACTCAAACCCTTTATGATCACAACGCTTACAACGCAAAACGACTTTGAAGTATAACGTCTACACCGCTATAAAGCTAAATGCTACTTGGTTTTCACTTTGAACATTGAATACTAGTACAAACTTTCATCATTGAACTTCGTAATGTCTCACTGTTCACAATGCTCATGCAAACCGCACAGTGCCTCGAAATTTAGCTGACCGTGTCCCTCATTTCTGCGTCTTGACGCATCTATTAGTGGATCCTTATATCCAACCTGAATGTATTCTAAATTTAGGTGAACATTTCCTGAAATCTGATAAGTCGTAGATAACGCTTACCATTGGGGAGGCTTGTTTGCAACGGCCATATCTCGCGAAGAACCGATAACCGCCGGGGTAAACGAGGTCTTGAGTGGAGACCGCGACTCGGCAAACGTAGTGTAGGACGCCCTCCGGCTTGGTGGGATGACGATCTGCGACAGGGCGCTATGGCGCTCATTAGGGGAGGCCTATGTGCAGCAGTGGACTAAGATAGGTTAATTATGACGATGTTTGCAACGTTATTGGTTTGAAAAACTATTGTTTAGTTTTATAGCAGCAATGTTCCGAGGCTTCATAGAAACTTACAAATGCACAAACGTAGTATATATGTATGGATAGATCACAATAAGAGGCGGCTACATCGCAATTTACATCAAAATAAAATTTTGATGTAAATTGCGTCATTTTTAATCTCGATAAATTATTGTCAAGTGGTCGAGCAGGCGGCCGACCTGCCCAGAGAAAGGTAAGGAATTAATATAATGTCGAACCGGTCCCAAATATAATTGGGCGACATAAACTTTTTTCATTTACGCTGCAAGCGTAAAGCTTAGGCTAATTACACATGATTGAATAGGTATAGAATCTGTCATATTATATATCGAATAATATCGTCAATATATTATAATGTATACAAGATATGACATCTTCGGGCAGGATATATTTTATTTATAGATCCAGTAAAGTACCTAATAGTTATTTTTTATTTATCTTAATTCATTATATTCCGTAACTTGCCTGAATAGTATATGAATAATTAACTAAAGTACCTTCTATTATTATAAATTCATGGTAAAATCGTGCTCTTTCACTGCTAACAAAAACGCTAAACACGTAAGTATCCAATATTACTTCAACAACAATGAAAAGCAGTATTAATTATGTCCGCTAGCTGATAATTTTCTGCTTAATTAAATCAGGGAACTGGGAAAGTTTTCAATTTTTGTCCTGCTCCCGTTCCCCACTCCAGCGCGCCCGGTGCGGCCAAATGCGAAATTTCAATTCCACAGCAAGATTTTTATTAAAGTATCGAAGCTTGGGAACCGTTCGAATATAGTTTGGAAACAAATAAACGACTTTCCTGGGTCTTTTTTCCCTTTTTATATATAAAACCGTCGAGTTGATTTATTGTCGGTGCTGCGAGCGACCGCCGCGTCCTGTCGGGAATCTTGATCGACGGAGCATTTCAATTTATTTTATGAGTCGACACCTTCTATAGCTTGTTCTCGGTAATACAGCCCAATTCGGTCAAACTGTCAGTTATTCAATGGAAACAATTTAGCGCTGGCTTTGATGGCTTGCGTACACGTGGCTGGCTCCCACGGGTCTCCATTGTTTCATCTCAAAAGCAAATTAACTTTGCAATTAATTCTACGCCGGAATAATTTAAACACCAGGATGGTAAGCCGATCCCGTGACAATATCCCTGTCACTTCACGCTACAATAATAACTATTATTGTGTTCATATCAAACAGAATAATTGTTTAATATTAATTGGAACTCTCCCTTTCGTTTGATGATTAGCAGAAGACATATACCTATAGACATTGTAAAATTGAAATGCAATTTGCAATGGTGCGTATGTTACAGTGAATAAAAAGTTAAGTGAACGCGTGACGTGTGCAAAAATGTCGACTTTCGCGTTGACTCGTCAAATCTGTATGCGTCCCAATATTTTTTGGAATCTAGGCAATCTCGTTTCGATCACAAAGCAATTTTATACCTTAGTACCGTAAAAATACTCTTCTTCGAATTAAGAATCAGTCAAATTAGACATGTGCCGGATTTAAAAAGAGTCCAATTAGGGAAAGTAGCCGGATACACCAAAGTAGGAGATTCAGTAAACATAACAAACCTAATGAGAAACAAACCAAATTAAATTATAAATGCTTATTTCTGTTTGTTTACTAAGCATTCTTACTTTGTTAACATATTTTTTGCATTATGCAGTTAATTAGTTGTTTTTACAAATACAAGTCACGTTCAATGAGACTCATTGTGAAGAAACGGATAGTCAACTCATATATGCCTAGATACTTCAAGACTTTGATCTTTAAGTATCTACCGGTCTTTACTTATCAGTATAAGTAAAGACCGGTTATTGCATAAAGTTAGGTCGTCTAAGTAAATCAGTATTCTTTAGCGGCAGATTGGAAGTGGTGTTCCCTTTGGAATAGTTCGAGAGCCGTCAAGAGCGCGAAGAGTGATGGAGCTCGGCATCTTTTGCTCTCTTTGTGCACGTTTCTGACGGCTGCACGGCTCCGTGATAGATTTCCTACTTACTACAGTTACATACTAAACATATTAAAATGTTTAAACAAATGATTTTCTCGTTGGTTCTTTTCTTTATGGTCAGAAGTTTTACATTTCTCTGCACTTTTATCTTGCAATGCGATAGCCAGGGTTTCACCCACGTGGTGGAAAATTGTGTATTGGTGATAGCCGGTATTTTATTTCTTTGACAATTTTCATTTTTTTTTTTATTATTCTGCAACCTCCGTTACGGTCAGCTAGCAGATTTTTTTTCCTATACACTCGACATTTAATGTTTGGATAATTCACACTATACCTTTTATGAATAATGGCCTATGTAATGTAACTGTAAATGTAATGTAACATTATTGTGAAGTTTTATCAAAATCCATTATTGAAGAATTTGGATGGAGTTTTTTAAGGGCTGTCAAAAGTCTTTACGTGGTAGTGATGCGTGCTTGCGGCGGAGGCACACACACTAAATATACAGTAGCCCTGCGTGTTTTGTTGCGTGCAGCGCCGGCGGCGCCATGAGCAATGTATGTAGCGCAAACCCTTCTAGAAAGGGCTATAAAAAAACAAATTAACTCAAGCAAACTATAGGTCACTGTTCATTTCAAATTAATAGGTTTTGAGAGTAGTTCAGAAAAGGCCAAAGAGCACATCGTTACAATATCCATTGATTTAAAAAACATAATGTAATATGCTCACGCCATCCCAAACGGGTCTCCGATGGGGTAGGCAGGGGTATAATAATAACACCCACATTTCACCAAATATGATTATCCATCGCCGTCTCAGGCACTATACATACGTATACGTCTTTGAATTACTTCTAAGGCATATTATGCAGGTTTCCTCACGATGTTTTCCTTCACAGTAAAGCACGTAGGGTGATTGATTTACACTACAATCAAATTTAAATAAATACGCACTTACGTTACACATCAGTGAATGTAAAAGGAAAATGGTACAGTCACACTAGGTGTAAACAAGAATGCTATTGAATAGCAGCGTGAATTTTAACCGGCTTTAAGCGGAATTCCGTCGGAAAGTCGACCGCGCCGCCTGAAAGGTGAATGGTTCATAAGCGCGTATCAATATTGACCGCAAATGCCGCGCAACGTACGTCAAGCCCGTTATTTTGGCCATATCTCATGTTACGTGGAGGAAATACTTTTTTTCCACGTGAATTTATGTTCACGTTACTTTTTTATTTTTAAAACATCCCTTTATAACCTGCACTCGATGCGGGGAGTTTGAGTTTAAATGTAAATATACTTTTTATGTGGGCCTTTACACAACAGTAGTTACTAATATATTTAGTATAGCGAACGTCACGCGGTTTCACCCGCGTAGTTCCCGTTTCCGTGGGAGTACGGGGATAAAATATAGCCTAAGTTACTCGCTGATGATGTAGCTATTAATTGCTGAAAGAATTTTCAAGATCGGTCAAGTAGTTTAGTTTTACCACAAAGGTGGCAAAGAAGCTCGCAGAAAGCCTGGTAATCAGAGGCTACTGCAGTCTATAAACGTGACTAACACCATAATATTATGAATAATTGAATCACTGAATGAATGTACTGTGACTTATTAGTTAATCTGTCGGTACTGGGTTCTATCTATTCATCTGTACAGATTAATAAAATTTAAGTGTCTGTTTGTAATTCAAAAATAACAGCATTTCACTGAATGCATGAAAGTATTGATATAAAAATACAAATAAAAAACAAATTGCCATTTTCTTTGTTCCGGCTAATCTCCGAAATGGCAGGACTGATTTTAACGTGACTTCCACTGGCAGATAGCTAATATTACATGGAGAAAACTTAGACAAAATTAATTTAAAAAAAAAACATTATGCTTCCGCGCGTCACCCATGACATTAACTACGTGGGTAAACCCGCGGGGCAACGCTAGTTAATAATACAAATAAACTACTTAAAAAATGATTAAATTAAATTAAATAGCAGTGGCTTCTTATACATATTTAAACATAGTCTGAGTAAGAGATGTATATTGAGTAAAGTAAACCTCACCAAACGTCTGGAACTTAAATAACTACCAACGTATTTCCTCCAACAAGAAGCATTAACACAAAAAGAGGCTTAAGTCCAGACTAAACGATAGCATTTGTTGCAGAAAGTCGAAGAGTTAACTACGATGAAACTATACCATAAGTCTAAGAATTAGTGCAAATAAGTAGGCACCAGGGACGAAGAACTTTATAAGAGGTTTAATACGAACTTAGTTTTACTTAAGATCATTTTAAAGGCAGGAAGCTGTCAAGGATTTCGAGTTTCACATTTCGAAGAGATATAAAGTTTTGGATATTATTCATTATTTTTAATAAATATACCTTTTGTGAAATCTTTTTCAAATAAGGTGTATTTGTCTGCTAGATCGGTTAATGTGTTAAGGAGTTGTAATTGTGGTTTAGGTTTTATGATTGACATCGTATATTTGTAAAACTGGGATTGAGCATAACATTTCAAATACATCTCATTTCAATCAGATTACTAAAGTAGGTATTATCTTTTACATCCGTCTATCTATGTAAAAAACTCACTATCTGTCACGTCGACACTGGTAAAAGAACTTCATATTCAGTGAAAGGTGGGTTTACTATACAAAGATTGACTTCACTTATCTACCTAAGACATAAGAACTCCAGTGAAAGTCGAGCCGTTGCAGAGACTACCCGGAACAAACAGACAGACAAACAGACGGATTGATAGAGAAAAAAAAATTAACTTGGGTTGTCAGTGTCAATAGCGTGTATACTATTATATGCATTTATTGAAAAGCTGTTAATTTGGAATTACAAACAGATACTTCAATTTAATTTATAGATAAAATCGTAATTAATTTTATTATTTTTGATTATGTGTGAAGCAAAATGCACAAAGTACACAAGAACAAGTATGTACATACAAAGTCAGCTAAAAGTGTTCGCTACTAACATATTCTTGCTCACGTCCGGTGTTATCTGTCCGTCGCAGGCCGCGGTCCCGACAATGCCGACCACAATTGTTTGTACCCACGGATAATCTTTACAAATGCTCCCCACCGCAAACAAACAACATTCCTACTCGGATCATTATGTGAAATCAAACGGATCTTCCTCCCATTAACGGATTAAGAGATGTAAAAGATAAAATAAATTGTTTTGCCGCTTCACGAATTAATTTGAATGAATATAGTCGCGCGGAATCGGTCACAGTAGGGTAGCATTACATTCTAGATTAATAAAACTACATGGGAGCAGGCAGAAACTACTGTTTGCTACGTGCTACGATCCTTACATGCAGGGACACCTCACAAGCAGGAACTCGACGTCGAGTGCGATGCTGCCACCTTATTCTGTAAGGTTTATCAGCGTCCACAGTTAATATCAATATTAATTTAAATTTTAAAAATACCTAATGGAAAACCACCAGTATGCAGGTAGCCCGACATTGTAGTAGAGAATAATTAAAATTGTGCCCATTTTGTGAAGACTTTCCCATGGGATCCGAAACCAGACACTATCCGTCCATTTACTGAAACATGATGAATGAGCGCCACTGAATCCCTGTATGTTACATTTTATATTAAACCTTCGCTAAAAATGTACACGAAACACTTTAGCGTTTATACGGACTTTTACAACCACCGAGAGAAATAACCCTTATTACTTGCTAAAATATATTAATTGAATTTTATATTTAAGATCACATATTAATAACAAGCTGTGACTCGCGGTTCACCCGCGTAGGCAAAACTATGTTACTAAGTGATAGTTTACCCTTTTTTTGTAACATTTTCCATTGATGCTTCGCTCCTTTTGGTCGCAATGTAATTTTATAGTCTTATAAGTCTTCCTCGAAGAATAAACTATGTAAATAAAATATTTTTCCGTTTCGAATTAGTGATTTCTAACATTAGCGCATTTAACAAGGCAAATAATCAAACACTTCGACTTTATAGTATAATTATATATTAAATTAATCTCTTCAGGTACCGACAGGTATAGAAAATTCTAAAGGTATTATCTTTCTGCTCAACCGACTGTGATCTGTTAAAAAGAAGTACGAATAGAGTACACAATAGAACATAGGGCGGTGGTTAGTGGTCCGGAACAGCGGCTAGTAGTGGCCGACGGATTGGGTGGATTTTACGTTTCACTCAGAATTAAATTGCAATGTACTGGTGCAGATAGAGAGGAATATTTAAAGGACGATTCATCGCACGCTTTGACTGGATTCACTTGAATAACTATACAAGCTAAGCTTGCAACAATTTAATACCACTAAGCAACATAATGAATGTCATCTATACATCTATACAGATAAATAAAATTTAAGTGTCTGCTTGTAATTCCAAAATAACAGCTTTTCACTAAATGCATATCAAAGTACACACACTACCATGTACAGGACACAAAAATACCATGTTTTAAAATTTTTCTCTTTCTGTCTGTCTGTTTGTTCCGGGTAATCTCTGAAACGGCTGTACCGATTTTAACGGGACTTTCACTAGCAGGTAGCTGATGTATCAAGGAGTAACTTAGGCTACTTTTATTTATTAGGGTATAATATTAGGGTTCCGCGACAATAAGGAAGAAACTAAATCTACGCGGGTGAAACCGCACAAACATCAGCCATCTACCAGTGAAAGTCCCGTTAAAATCCGTCCAGCCGTTTCTGAGATTACCCGGAACAAACAGACAGACAGACAGACAGAGAAGATTTTTAAAAGCTGTAATTTTTTAATTACATACAGACACTTCAATTTTATTTATCAGTATAGATGTGTAGATGTATAGATATAGATGTATAGATTGAGCTAAGTAAGTACTATGTTCCAGCCTTTCATTTCACAAACATTACAAATGAAAAAAATATGCTCTTTTTTACGCAACCGCGGTTTAATTAAGTAGAGATTTTCTTTTTACATTCATTTTATTTTACACCAGGTTTTTTCCTTTTTGGTCCCGGTTGAAATAGGAATTCAATCGGTAAAATATATACAAGTAGTCATTAGCAAAATGTGCATCTGCCAATACTTATGCATACGTATTGGCGAAGCTGTGTGGGTGTGTGGAATTCAATTTAGTAGATCTAAGTGGATGTGTGTGTGCTCCAACGATTTTGGAACCGTATGAATAATGTATTGCATGAGAGTGAGAAACTGTAATAAACAAGAGTTTTGTAAATAACCATTAGGTGCTAGGAAATTAACTGTACATTTAGCTGGATATAGAAGTGACTCAGCTGCAGTACCTACATACTCACACAAGCTCATGCCTGTATTCCCTGAAGGGATGTACTAAACTTACACTCACATTACGCCAGTTATGGTTAACTCCCATGTTATAAGAGGCGAACCTATTGACATTATCTGCTCTCTATTCTAGACTCCGGTCTATTACTGGGAAATTACTGATGGATAAGCCCAATAACACTTTGCCCGACCCGGGGATCAAACCCTCGACAATGTATTCCGCAGAGTGTGCAACAAAAGGACAGCGCCTCATATATATGTAAAGCTAGATATAACACATGAACCTACTGTAAAATAGCTTATGACCCGCATTAAAATTCAGCTTTATTAACAAGTAAAAAACCTTACAAAATGACCAATAATTTGTAGTTATAAATAAGGACAGTATAGGACGCGTACTGAAATGTTATTAATTAAATATTGGTTTGTGAATATGCTGAAATACCACGGGATATTTTCACGTAGCAGCCTGTGTAATGGACCGCGGTCATCATCAAGTAATGGAAGTTTAATAATAGTACATATTTCGCTGTAGGTAATCATTATGTTCTCGTGTGGACATAGACATAATATATAATGTGTTCTGTGTAATGAGCTGTCAGCTCATACCAGGGATAAAAATAGGTAGAAAAAATTCAACACGTAAGATTTACCTCACCCGATTGCGTTTTGCAGAACTAAGGGCCCAGTGCGAGTTTTCTCTTTGCCACCGCCGCAAATAGGATTCCGCGGTGACGTTTACGCGCTTTGGGATCGAAACAGCGTCATCTGTGGGCCGATAGATAAGTTTTATAACTGTATACATTATTCATTTTCACCTATTTGTATCTTAAAAAAGTATAAAATGAAGTCTCAATTTTACATACAATATTAGTTTGTCTGTATGAGCGCATCGTTCTTTTAAGCAACGTTACGGATCTTGATACGGCTTTTACTTTTAAGCAGAAGTTGAACTATGTTCCATTTAAAGTTAAAAAGCCACTTCAACAATCATAGTCAAGGGGACTATATCATCATAGGTTTAAGCAGAGCGTATTAAAGACCTTTGACGTATTTTATGGTGGTGCCAAAATTAAACGTCAATGCTAAGAAGTTGGTAAGACGTCACTGCTATAATGATAGTAGTAGGCCCTCAGAAATACGCGAGGGCGGGTTCAAAAAATAACATAGTTTCAAAACAAAATTTTAACAAGAGTCTTAGGGAATGATAATGCTGTTAAAATTACTTATAAGTTAAAATTACGTCATCATCATCATCATCATCATCATCAGCCGGAAGACGTCCACTTCTGAACATAGGCCTCCCCCTTGGACCGCCACGCAAAATTACGTATATAAAAAATATCCTTGTAACAAGACACTGTATATAATTCGTATGGGATGTCACAACTGGGAGTAACAATACTAACCTGCAGCTTTAATTGCCAATTAGCTAAGCCACTCCCATAATTAGTGAATAATTAACCGAGCGGCTTACGTTGTGCAAAGACCCACCATTCCACAGTATACGTATAAACTTACCAAGCAGTATGGAATCTAGGAACAAATCGTTCATACACACACGCGCATCTATAATAATAAGGGGCACCGGCGTGCTATCAGTTAGAGGAGTTACGTCGGCTTTTTATGACAGAGACATTTTTCAAAACTTTAAACTGACAAACTGACTTAGACAGTTAATTTTAATAACTTTAAAATTGACAACGCTCACGTTCAAAGGAGCAAATGTTCTATTGAAAAAAATTGTGTATCTTCCATACTGTGTCGTAAGCTTATACATATACTGTGCCCATACACCGCGTGGTTACACCTTTCAAACAAACATTTCCGAATTCCGAACGTCCATTAAAGGATTTGGAGGATTAAACAAGTTCCCTTGTGCGTTTCGTTTTCGCACTCCAGCTTAATACGACTTCCGCCGTGTATACACTTAGGGAACTTTTTTTATAAAACTTACTAAGGTGTTAAATTATAGTATGGTAGATAACTATGATGATTATAAATAGCGCTTATCTAAGCTTTGACGTTTCACACTGGACCTCTATCACGAGTCGGTCACCGTTTTATAATCTTTACACGCTAGCGTCTCCGCCGAATATTTCTATGAGAAATTGTTCAGCGCCTCCAAGCGGTGACGTGAAGAACTTAAATATGTCATACCAATATTGCTGGTGACGCTAGCGAGTATAGATTACGAAAACGGTGGCAAACTCGTGATAGAGGTACAGATACTTATGACTTTTTCGCGGCGAAATGCGTTGCACGGAATTACACTTGGTATGTGAAAATTTTAAGTTTCGCAATAACTTTAACCAGAAAAAATAGGTTAAGCTAATAGTAGACAAAGTAAGTTGGTGTAAATCACCATTAGTATGAGATAGTTGAGTCCGCTGCTTCTGTAAGCAACAGATATTTCAGTGCTACAGTTTAGGAAGAGAGTATAATAGAAATAAAAAATAACTAAATAAATAAATAAACTTCACCACCAGACCAAGGAACCATGAGCCATCAGACTGTGGCTAAACTTATAGGGTAATAAACATAAAAAACAGACCACCCCATTCGCAACGCAGAAGGTAAATTTGTAACACAACAAACAAACGCTTCTACCTATGAAAAATAATTATTATAAAAAAATATCACATCAAAAAATGGTGAAATTGTTTGATAGCAAACCCCGCATCAAGATTAAGCCGATTGAATTGAAAACGTAAGGGAAAATATTCAAACGCACGCGCCGCGCCGCCTTATCATAACCTCATTGTCGATATTATACCAGGGATGCGAAAGTACTCGCAATATTATTTCGCGTTATTTTACTTGAGATTCCTTTAAGAAGTTACAGCGAAGGATTTGCAACAGGAAAACTTACACAATAGGTACGCATAAACGCGGAATACTTTTATTTCTACTTGTTACACTTAAATACACACCCCTCTACAATGAATACGAATTCAGACAAAATGTATTGTTCAACTGAAAATATAATGCGTATGCTCACGCGTATATTCCCCGAAGGGGTAAGCAGTATAAAGTACATCCACATTTCACCAGTTATGTAATGTAATTCGCTATGTAATAGGAGGTCCAGAGTTTCGGATGAATGCGAAGTTAACTTTTTTTAAATGTTCCCGTTGTCTTAAACAGGGATCGAACCCTCAAGTTCTGTAATAGTGCTTTGCGACCACTACACCAACGACAAAGCGAAGTTGCATTTTGCGTTTACGTATGAACAGTTTTTGCAATAACATTTGATGCAAGTGCATTTGATGCAACACATGGATTGCACCAGTATTGCCATAGTATAATTTAATTTTACATATTGATAGTAATTTAAATTAGAATGATCTTTTGTTTGAAATTTGTTCTTAAATGCTACGTATCTTAATTTTTATACGAATCGATATAAAAGTCCGGTTACATTTTGCGGATAAATTGAGAACAAATTTGTGCACCGAATTCAATTGGATCTTTCTAAATAAGCTGCCACTGGCCATGCAGGCGCATTTTGTATTCCAATGGTAGGTACACGACGAATCGATTGGAGCATGCAGGTCGAACAAAGGATGGTGAACGTTGCATTATGATAATGGCTCGCAAAATATCGAGAGCGAACCGAAAACGAGCGATTATTCGAATAATATTCGTTGGAAAATTACGTCAACGATTATGGCATGTTGTCATAGTGATGCAGTACCGAGGTACTATCACAGTATTATTATTCAAATAAGATCATTTGCTCTATTCGAACATGAGAGTTGACTTTTCTAGTTTTCAAAATTGTATCCTTAATTTATTTGGAAACTTTTTTAATTTAGATTTGTTGCTTTGAAGTTTTGAAAATTACTGCTAAAAATCACATCGGTTTAATTTGTAATTCCCAGAATCTTCTTGCCATAGACGTCATAACTACAGATGACACATTTTAATGTGCAAATGAAAATAGACTTTGTCCTGATGTAAATTATAGAGAACGATACCATCCCTACCTCAGGCTTGGCCCTTATTACATGGGACTTAAAATATAAATGGTCTTTAGGCACACGTCTGCGAACCCCTTCTGGTAATATAGGCGTGAGAATATGCATTGAACTACTCATTACAAAAAGAGATAGGGATAGCAGAAGGAAAATCTAGGTAAATCGGTTGAGGGCGCATTCGTGTTCCGACGCGCCCTCCCATTGAGTAAAATCTAGGTTCAGGCCGGTATCGTAAAGAGAGGCGCGCCAGGACAGTCGCTAAGAGGGTCATCGTGAAGTATGAAGATAGCATATACATATCACGTGCACCCCCCACTTAGCGACCAGGATGAACACCGTGGAGTTTAGTCGGCGCGAGTCTGACATAACCCTTCCGCTGCCCCCGCGGCGGTTGGTATATCCATAATGGATACTCAACATAAAAAATAAATAAAATGGTCCCGTTAGTATTAACAAACCTTCCGAACTTGGGCTCAATACATTATATATATGTTATAATGAGTACTCACCTATAAACAGTGGTAAATGCTTCAACATTCATAAGTGCCTTACCAGAGCCTAAACTGAAAAAATATTTTCATTTTCATTAGAATTCAAATTTAAAAGTGCTGTTATTAAGCTTTCCTTCTACTATATAAAATTACCTCGACTACATACCTACTTAATATTATTATATACTAGCTGATCCGACAGACGTTGCTCTGTCTGAATTATGAGAATGCAGCACGTATTCTGTCAATTCTATGTCAAACGTCATAAGGTTACATCAAAAAGTTTTTATTGTCAAAAGCACTAAGGTTAGATTTAAGAAGAAAGAAATAATTTAATAAAGTGGTTAACCATTCTTAAATTTTCTAATTTTCCGCCCAATTTTCTTAATTTATTCATTCATAAGAACCATCTCCTGGCAATAACGAACACAACAAAAAAATAATTATCGAAATCGGTCCAGCTTTTCACACGTGATGCCGTGACCAAGGGAAATGGGGATTCATTTTTATATATATAGATTATGTTACTGGGACCTCGTAAGATAGTGCTCTCAACCCCAAAATTTCTCTTCTATTTCGGACGAATAAATGAATGTGAAAGATGGTGATAAAACCTCAGAAGCCCCATTTTCCTTTTATTTGGCTTATCATGGCCGTGAGATCATGCGAGCTCATAGTGAATGCGGTGTATCCAGTCCTTTTAAATTATACATGCGATTTTAAGTAGCAAACGGGAATCGGGGGTCCGTGCGATCCCTTGATTCCGCTTATCTGCGTGATTTCAACTCGATACCCTTTCAGGGTAAATTGATTGTATAATGTTTTGAATCGCGCTGGTTTTGTTTTCAAAATGTACAAGCTTTTAACGGTGAGTTCGTCCTCATTTGATTAGTGTTAGGCTTGAATATCTAGATCTATATCAATCATTCATTACCTATATGAATAAAGCAAAGATGTTTAACACCATTCCTGGCATAAAACCAGCCTGGCTGAACTGGATTTTAATTATATCTTATTTGGTGGTGTCCACCCCGAATAATAGAAAAACTATTTCTTAGTTACCAACAATAAAATTTGTATTACAATACGCTTAGAAATCCGCTATCATTCACGATTGATAGCTGACGTCACACAAGCTTGCAGCTTATATCTAGTACTCTTAGAACTCGATAGATACGTCATAAAACGCAGATGAAAAAATACTAAAGGATTACAGATCCCTATCTCATAAAACGTAATGTAATAAAATTACTGAAATAAACAGAACACAAATTGAAAAAGTACGACTGCGAGGCAGAATCACATAAAGAAGTCTAATCAATGATATACAGACAGATACACGTAACAAGGTAACACAGGGTACAACGTAACTGCGGAAACATTCCCGAATCAGATTGGAAAGCCAATATGTCGTAACCGAATCTAGAGGTGGCAGAAAGCACGATATTTTATTTCAATACACGGGAACGGCGTCATGTTGTGTTCTTGTAGTGTCATTGTATCAAGTCAAACCTACGCTTAAAGGAGTGCAGGGGCCCAACCATGAGCTCTTATTGCAATGTTAATTCAGTTGTGCGACAGTGACAGATGTATACACATGCAAAACATGGATTTAAGGGCAGAGGTTAAAAATAAAAAATATATATAAATAAATAAATATATACCCAAATTAACATTATTAGATAATAATAAAAAAAAAATAGATACACAAATAAGCCAATAATCGGTTCCATACATTATAAGTAATGAATAAGAGCTGGGGTCCTACCATCATCGGTTTGGGAAGAGCGTATTAAGAACTTCTGAGCTTTGACGTTTCATTTTGGTACTGCAAAATTAAACGTCTACACTAAGAAGTTGTTAATACGCGCTGCTTAGTCGTCATGGTTGGCTCCCCGCAGGACTAGACAAAGTAACAGTCTCTCGCGCTTGCGTTAACGCTAACGATAAAACATGTATGGGAATGATATAAATCAGTCACGTGACATATGTTATTCCCGTACATTTTGTATCGTTTCTACTAGTGAAGGATAATGTTACTTTGTCTACAGGCTCTAGTGTATATAAAAAACATATGATCAACTAGCTGTGCCCCGCGGTTTCACCCGCGTAGATTTAGTTACCCGGAACAAATAGACAGACAGACAGACAGAGACAAATTTTAAAACTTGGTTTTTAGTGTCAGTAGTGTGTATACTTTCATATGCATTTAGTGAAAAGCTGTTATTTTGGAATTACAAACAGACACTTCAATTTTATTTATCTGTATAGATGTAATAAACAGCTGTTAATTTGGAATTACACCCAGACACTTCAATTTAATTTGTATTTGTGGGTGTAGTATGATTAAAAATTCCTTTAATATAATATATGTCTCGTCTATGCCAAATGTATAATTCGTAAATAAATAAAAGATTCATCTTATTAGGGTTGCTCCAGTACTCTGCTTCTGCCTTGAATGCCATCGGTATCGTAAACTTTCCGTATCTAAGCGATGCTTAAGCACGTACCTATAGAGCACGAGGCCTAATGAGTGATCTTAAAAAATGTTGCCGAGAGAGGAAACACACCGCAATAAGGGCCCGACCCTGCACTCTGCGAACGCAACAATACATTCTAATGACACCGTTGCGATTACACCAAAATGCTGTATTGCAAAATAGTCCCAATAGCTTCATTGTTAGAGTCCATGCAAATTCCTCTTCTTTCACCGACTCCAGTGTACGTTCACTCGTAAATAAAGTAAGTAAAGGTTCTGGCCATACAGGAACATGTCACCGGCCGAAATATAAGCCTCTTTCTTTAATGTACATTCATAAATCCGAATTAAAACCGAAAGAGGGACCGCGAATAAATAATGTACGCTCGTTTTTCAGAGGTCTTAAGTCCGGCGTCCCACTTTATACGGTCGTGTTTTTATTTTTCGTATTTAAAAACTCTGGTAATTATGAGTAAGCAAATTCTGTGCGAGAAAATTTTGCGACCCAGTTGTTTACTTTCCTTTTATTTCGTTCTCTTGTTTTCTTTTTTTGCACGCAACGGATGTAGTTCGGCGGCAGGATAATCCTAAAAGTAGCCTAATTTATTGTTATCCTGATAAATCTTCAAACAGATTACCTACACTCATTTTCCGTGTGAACTCTCAATGGATTACTAGCAGTAATGGGAATTTGATTTTTTGATTTACTACCTATAATTTTTTGGTTCTTTTTCGTACATAAATTATTTAAAAATGTACTCAATCAAATGACTTTTGAGGCAACTTGTTCACACAATTTCATAGGTCAGTTTATATATAGGGCCCACGGCGATATGATTTATTTTATTATTAGCATAAATTTATTTAAAAGCACTCATTTAAAAAAACATCAAATGTCCATTCAGTCTTCTTTCATGGACGAGAGAAAAACATTAATATTTATAGTACATTCCGGAATCCGAAACAATACTTCGTTAAGGGTTTCTGAAATTGTGTCGTATTAATTAATTTACGCCGCGAGCTACTGCTATCGACACTTATTTATTTTTACTATGCGATATTTTTTAACGATGGCATCTCACAAGAGTGGATTTTCCCTGTTACGTTTTTGAGTAAAATTTTGGGACAAATCAATATTTATACGGATAAAATTCTGTCCTGTCAGAGTCCTGACAGACTGAAATCAATGCACAGCCTAAGCGTAGAGACATGACTTTGTAGGAGATGTTCTTAGTGAGGTCTACACTACGAGTGGGATTTTTCTATCTACGCGGTAGAATTGAGGGTTGAAAGTTTGTATGTAAAATTTTAGTACCACGCAGCCTGTTACACTTATTTATATTTTTAAGATAAGCTGTTTAAATGCCTTGGCTCCTAGAAGTAATTATTTAGAGGGATAATTAATTCGAGAATTAATCTGTGAATTTTAAATATCAAAAACAGCAAATGAGCAAAAAAATAACAGCTATTTATTTTTTTGATTTGAATCAATGTACGTAGTTGTCTGTCAAATGTTGCATACAACAGACATTAAACGGATTGAGAAAACCGCAACTACAGTTAGCGTGATTAAATCAACGTGTTTCGATTACCATTGCCTGATTGTTTGTGAGTAATTAAACGGGCTTGTAACGGATTATATTGGATTGGGTTTGACATTAAAAATATTATGACGAGCTCTGTATAGGTTGCCTATAATATATCTATACAGATAAATAAAATTGAAGTGTCAGTTTGTAATTTTAAATTATCAGCTTTTTACTAAGTGCATAATGTTTTATGTTTGTCATTTTGAAGCCATGCCATCGTTGTAAGAGATAATCAGATCCTACGACTACGTGGCTTCTAAAAAGTCAGTGTGTGTAATATGGTTCTGTTATATATAAATGCCTTATTCAAGACATCGGGATAACTCTAGTACTATATGGCTTTCGAGGAGGTACTTGGGATTGAAATGAAATAACGATGTACCAGAGAAGAAAAAGTTTTTTATTCCATGTATAATTCCCGATTAGACTCTCGATAGCGCGGTTAAATACTAATGTCAACAGTGTGACAACCATCTATCGACATGACGTACAACTAAAATATCACGGAATATTCATAGTGAAACTAGAATAACGATCAGGTGGACTGTAAGCTTGCTCATCGCCGCTTCAACGCAGCGATGGTGCGGAAAACGCGCGTGGTGCGACCAAAAGTCTTTATTCTCTATGACACACGACATTGCCTGTAAATACCATATGCTTTTATATGAACTTATATGAACTAGCTTAGGTCTTTAAATTAAGTACTAGACTGCATAACGCAAAAACGAAGTATTAAGTAGGACAAAATTTGTATACAAACCCGAATAATAGCGCTGTAACTTTATGCACCTGCTAAGCGTTTCCGATAGCGTGGAGATACGGTGCTATGTGATGACTGCCCATGTTGTGTAGCTGCGTGCACAACAGCAATTAAATTTAAACGCTTGAAATCCGATCTGAAATCAATGCCAACTTGTCACTCAGGCAGAATGCTTTTACACCACGGCCCCACTCGGTGAGTGAAGGGCCTGTCGATTATCACTCGCTCGTTCAATAATAGTGCTAGCCTGGTATTTTGTACAATTGGATAATTGGAACGTCAACGCGTTTGAATAAACGTCATGGCTGAGTGGAATTAAATTCATTGGTGACACCTATAATTTCACACCCCTTAACAAGTTATGCGAACGCGGGTTTTCTTGAGTAGTCGCCGTTCTGGGAGGAGTACGGTGATAAAATATAGCTTATGCTACTTGCTGATAATGTAACTATCCATTGCTGAAATATTTTTTTAAATCAGTTCAGCACTTTTTTAGTATATTCGTTCCAACAAGAATTCGAATCTTTCTTCTTTATATTAGTTACTAGCGGACGTCACGCGGCTACAAACAAATTTACATACAAATCTTACCTCTTTATACAATTTGTATAGATCTCCAAACTACTACACTTCCGTGGCTTAATTATATGGGCCCTTTACTGGGTAAGCAGAAAAATGTTGGCTCTATTGCATCTTCGATAATGTTAGGCGTTTATCAGTCAGAAATAGCCTAATCAAAGGTTCCTTTTAAAGATCCCACAGGTGATCTGACAACCCTCTCGCTATTCCATTTGACAATTTCCCGAATAATTACCGGATGTTTTCGTAAAGCGGAAATGACGTACCGAATTGACAATAATCCGACAGAGACAATGTCGCGTTTGCGAGGCAATTTCCGGTAGCACTCGGATCAAGAGCTCAGCCACTTCAGAATGGAATACTAAAAATGTTGTATAGGTATTTAAACTAATTTTTTTACGGGTCTGATTCCTTTTTGGCTGAATGCTATATTTTATTGTCCACGATTAATTTTCACCTTCGCACCTCTTTCAAAAATAGTAAGTAGTGAGTAAAACTTAAAAGCTATTATATATATTCTCACATTGTTTTGAGCGTAGCGCTATACAACGCTATACGCGACATACCAATACCTTTTGTAGAGTAAGCGCAATTCGTTTTTAATTATCGTAACATTAGTAAGTTGAATTACTTCTCATACATTTGCAGGTTTCTTCACGATGTCTACCTTCACCGTAAAGCACGTGGTGTGAAATTAGTGGACCTATTTTTTTTTTTAGAAAAACTCATTGCTTCGGACTTTGCTGTGATTCAAATGTTCAAACGTCTATCTCTAACGCTTTTTCAATACAACTTTTCACAACTTGCATAAACTAGAGTTTGCAGGGAAAACAAAAATATAAAATTCACTAGTCAGAATACATGAATAATTAAACTACACTAAAAAGCTATGCAATGCTAAACAAAAGAACTACGGGGTTATTTTAGTTCAAATTAAATTAAAACAGTGCGTTCATTGTTTAGTATCCAATTACGTGGTACAATCTAGCGTTTATAAACTGCGTTGTTAGGCTATTTCAACCAAGTGGTAGCATTGTAGCTAAATGCCAGAGTATATTTAAGCTCCCACATTCTTTAAGTAGTTTTGGTTTTAAAGTGTATGTGTTTAACAATTTGCATAAAATAAAAATCGTTTTAAACTTGCTATTTAAGGCCGAAATAGGCAAGTTTTCTTTGAGGACTACAATTAACTAACAGGTCGGGTACCTGTTTGGCAAGATTTTTACCGCTGAAAATCTCCCCAGCATCCCCCCACACATTGCCAGGGTACATCCCCGGGGCATCTGTTTCGCCGCCCCTGGCAACCTCGCTGTAAGGCAGCTCAGGTCTCCACCTTACCGGGTCCGCGGCTCGGTAGGCAAAGCTCCCACCCCGACCACCGCCAGCAGGCCCTCCGGCCCCCTTTTTAGTCACCTCTTACGACTGACAGCGACCATAACCAAATTCTTAGTCCCTGGCTATTGGTTGAGGTCACCAACCCACCACTTGTAATGTCAGGGGACAGATTCTCAACCAAAAATCTCTACACACACTTCCAATAAGAACCCCATGCTGTTTTTGCTGGGGGAAAAACGGTGGGGATCTCATTTAACAATCTGAGCTTAGGAAGCAAGCCACTATGGAATCGCAAAGTATTACTGATGTTTAGAATGTTTACTATAAAGTGGATTTGCATTGCAAAAAATACAAAACGACTACATCATCAAGATACAGAGAACTGTGGAAGACTAGCTGTATCCTGCGGTTTTACCCGCGGAATCCCAATGTTTCTAAAAAATAAAAGCCTATATTACTTCTTGTAACATTACCTATCTGCCAGTAAAATGCCTGTTAAAATCGGTCCAGTCGTTTCGTTTCAGCCGGATCAAACAGACAGACCAACAGAGAGGGAGACAGAAAAAAATTGTTTATCTTTTTATTTGACTCATCATCTCCCTGGCCTTATCCCATACATTGTTGGGGTCGGCACTTGATTCAACCCGATGTGGCTGATCACCTGATTTTTATACGAAGCGACTGCTATCTGACCTTCGCAACCCCATTTTCGAGGAAAATCTGTGATCTGGGTTAAACCAGTTGTCAGATTATTTTTAGGCCTCCGACTGACCTGTAACGATTGCCAAAGATGTTAAATTGGCAACCGGTACCGACGGCTTAACGTGCTCTCCGAGGCACGGAGGGAACTCGGGCGGTCACCCATCCAACAACAACGGCTTGGCGTGTGGTTGCTTAACTTCGCTGATCGAATGATATGCACAATAGCAACTGTGCCACGAGCTCCTCTCTTTTTATTTGAGTACCGTAAATAATTACCAAAAGAATTACAAACAGACATTTTAATTATATATATCTGTATAGATAACCCATAGTCTCTATAGAGTAATCACAGCGTGCTCACCCCCTGGCTCGGAGCACTAGCGACTAGCAATACAGTTTAAATACCAATACACAGCCATTATATCGTTTTCGTTCGATAATCGATGTGGCATGTTCGTTTGCATTAATCACCGACGGATGGCATTGGACATGGACGGTTGTGTGAAAACCTGTCATTGATTCAAACACAACGGCACAAATATCTGACGCGACGAGCTTCTATCAACATTGCTAGCACAGAAAAATATAAAGTTTACAAGCAGAAATTTATTGAAAGTTAGCGGACATTACGCGGTTTCACCCTCATAGTTCCCGTTCCCGTGGGAGTACGGAGATAAAATACAGCCAATGCTACTCGCTGATCCATTGCTGAAAGAATTTTCAAGATCGGTCTAGTAGTTTCGGCATATTCCATACAAACTAACGAATCTTTTCTCTTTATAATATTACTAGCTGACCCAACAGACGTTGCCCTGTCTTAATTATGAGAATGCAGCACGTATTCTGTCAATTCTATGTCAAACGTCATAAGGTTACATTAAAAGAGTTTTTATTGTCCAAAGCGCTAAGGTTAGATTTAAGAAGAAAGAACTAATTTTATATGGTGGTTAAGTATTTTTAAATTTTCAAATTTTACACGGAATTTCTGTAGTTTTTTCTTTCATAAGAACCATCTCTTGACTATAACAAACACAAAAAAAAAATACTACCTAAATTGGTCCAGCCGTTCACCCGTGATGTCTTGACCAAGGGAAATGGGCATTAATTTATATATATACAGGATGTCGGGGAAACCGGGACAGCTCTTAAAATATGTGATAGGGTATAATTTTAGGAAGAAATTAAAATTATCATGACCAAAATATTTTCTTCCGTTTTCGAGCAATTGATGTTCAAAGTTGACCATATCAATACCTTATTTTCGCATAAAAATCAGCTGTAACGTAGAGTTATTCACGTGAAATCTCACTACGTTTTTATTTTTTTTCTCCCACTAATAAATCCTGAAATAATCCTAACTACGTTACTGATAACTACGTTATCGTTGGAGCTAGATATTTTACGATTTCAATATAGTGATATATTCATAAAACCCTACAACTTCTAGAAGACAACAGTTCCTTTTTTTCCGACATCCTGTATAGATTAGTATAGATAAGAACGTTTGCGCCATTAAGCTAAGGGTTCTCAATCTTAAAGATTTGAGAATTTACACATTTATTACCTTAAAAATAAAACCTATAAAGTAATTTTTCTATTGCACCGTTTGACTTTCCCTGAATTTTCATAAATCAAAACAAGATTTATTTTAATCAAATCATCGTCAATTTTCATGTTTAAGCTAGACAAAAAAATTAACTACAATTCATTTATACAGATATATATAAGAAGATATTAAAACCACTATGGAACCCGACTGTCGAAAATTCATGAAAAAAACCTTTACTTTTTGGGCAGTCTTGTAAAAATACTCATAGTTCCTAGCAGGGGCGTAGCTACCGCCGTATTTGCCGTATCAATTATACGGGGCCCCCGGGCCACGGGGGCCCCCAAAGTGTGTAAGGAAAAAGAATAAAAACTTTCTAATTTATTTTATTTTACAAATGACAAAATTCAAATTCGATTTGAAGAAATTTTATACGGGGCCCCGACAAGGCACGCTACGCCACTGGTTCCTAGCTCACTTTTGACTCGGAACATGAGAAAGTACTCACAAATTTTGAAAGCTTATTTAACACACTAATAGACATTACAACACAATGCACTCTAAACTTATATGGATTATATTTAATTAAGATCGCCTAGTATGCACACAGATGAGCATTACTTATTTATATGAAACTAGCGGACGTCACGCGGTTTCACCCGCGTAGTTCCCGTTTCCGTGGGAGTACGGGGACAAAATATAGCTTATGTTACTCGCTGATAATGTATCTATCTATTACTGAAAGAATTTCAAGATCGGTCAAGTAGTTTCGGAGCCTATTCAATACAAACAAACAAATCTTTCCTCTTTATAATACTAGTCTAGATTAACTTTACGCTTCATAAAACGGAACCATTTATTTTACTTTGCCTCGAACAGTTTTAGAAACAGAGATAAATCCACTTTAAATTAAAACTATTGCACATAATTATTCAGTTTAGCTTTAGGGCAAAGGCTTTCATCCTCAAAGGAAACCTAAGCACGGTTTAATTAAATTGAATCATTTTGAATTTATACAAATACTTGCTACATACTTCGTGTTCCCATTCGAGCTAAATCAATAAAGTACATAAAAGTACTCGTCTGTTCAAATTGTATTTATTCCTGCTACTTGCGTTATTAATAAAATTATTCTTGCACATGACATTAAGTATGTTTTGAACTTTGACAATCTTTCACAAAGGTTTGTATGCATGTTTCTTTCACCATTTTCATGCTAAATTATCACTGATTAATATAGGCAATATTTTTATCGGCATACTCCCACGGGCACGGGTGAAACCGCGTGATGTGAGCACAAAGCAGATGGTACCATATGTAATCTTCATAAAGTGATGAATGGATCCACAAAATATAAAAATATGGAAAATCGGCTCTCATACATTGGCTGGCACACATAACGCGTATAAGTACCGTCAAAAGTTATGAGCTCGGATACGGAACTCGGGATAACGGTTTTTTTTAAATTGGTCACACTTATGGTCCATAAAAAAATACTACAGCGTATTCATCGCCAGTTCTCATGGCTCGTGGAACTTTTACTTACCCTAAAGTTCTCAGCAAAACCTACTTCTCAGCAAAAACAACCATCTGAACCCGGCGATAGCATTTATAATCCTGTGTAATCATGTCGTTCTGACGTTTTGAAAGTACTTTGTTAAAAGTCTAATCAAGTAAAGATGCTTTTGAATTTGAATTTGAATTGATCTAAACTTCTTACTTCGTAGTAACGAATGATTATCGACTATGTACGAAGTGGTCCTTTTGATACCTCACTATTTTGTGATGGAGCGTAGCAATTGCGGGAAAATTTGTGTCAGTATCGCATAACCGCGTCTGACACGGCGTGTTTGACGTGACAGTATGATTTGACGTGACGTTTCCAGAATAGAGGGTAAATGGGAGTCAATGTCTGAATTACACGCGATCCGATTTGGTTGGCAGTTTCTGCGTAAATTTTATTCTTTCCTTATGTAGGTACGAGAAAATTGTCAACATTTTGTGTTCATCAGCGTCATGTCATATTACGTGCGTAATCTTTATATATAAAAATGAATTCCCATTTCCCTTGGTCACGACATAGCGGGTGAACGGCTGGAACGATATCGATAGTATTTTTTTGGTTGTGTTCGTTATTGTTAGGAGTAGGTTCTAATGAAAGAAAAAACTAAAAAAATTGCGTGGAAAAATTTAAAATTTAAGATATAAGAGACCCGCGGAATCCCTATGTTTAAAATATATAAATATAAAAAATCTTTCTTCATATATCTAACCTTAGCGCTTTGGACAATATGACGTTTGACATAGAATTGACAGAATACGTGCTGCATTTTCATAATTAAGACAAGGCAACGTCTGTCGGGTCAGCTAGTAGTGAATAAATATAACGTCCAAGGTTAGTAACGCTCGTGTTCATCACCGTACGCCGGCTGATGGCCTGTCAATATGATGTTTCCACTAATCGGGTTCTTGAAACAAGCGAAAGGGAAATATGTGTTTATTATGTTGTTTATGCTCTCCAAGTAATCATTAGGATTCCTTTCGTAAAATACTTACGTCATAATTATAATTAAATGTTCAAGAAAACCCTCAAAACTGGTTACCAAATTAATATCAGAGTAGAATCGGAATTCAAATTAAATTTTATTATAACAGGCCCGTCTTCCGGGAATTATATTTTGATACGATAAGTAAAATTTTGTTTTATGCTTGACGTTCCGTTGTGAAGTAGAATTTCAATTTGATTCTCTACCTAATAAAGTAACAAGTATTCTTAGATTCTATTGTGGGTTCGCTAATTACGAATGCTTGAGCCAATCACAACGCCTCGGTGTCACGTGACCAAACATTAGCAATCCCACAACGTTAACCCCTCACGTTGGAAGTGCTCAAACGAAATCAATTACCAATTAATAATTCTGCCAGTTACCATACTATCTACTTTTAGAATATAATAGCCGTGCTCATTAGTTTCACCCTCGTAGAGTTAATTTCTAGGGAGACCCGCGGAATCTATGTTTAAAAAATAAATAAAAGTAGCCTAAGTTACTCCTTGTAACATTAGCTAACTCCGAGTGAAAGTCCCGTTAAAATCTGTCCAACTAGTTTGGAGATTACCTGGATCAAATAGACAGACAGACAGACAGACAGAAAAATTTATACTTTCTATATGCATTTAGTGAAAAGCTGTTATTTCGAAATTACAAACAGACACTTCAATTTTATTTTTCTGTATGGATGTATAGATTCATTGACTGGTCTGACTTGAAAAGGCCTCTGGCAGATTTAGAAATCAACCTTTGTCAGTAAAAACCATTGAAACAAATATATTTAAGCCTAGAATTATGCCTTTTTGAGTAATTTAATGAGAACTTGAAAATCTTTCTTACAAAGAACGGAAAAGGTATTATAGCAATTAAGCGCACATTATATTATTCTCTAGCTTCTTTGAGATCACTAAGTATGTTAGTTATATTTTGGGAGCGAGTCCTGATTTGCATAGGGTGCTCGATTACGTATTAGGGGGCTCGCCAGGAGGTGGGGCCGATGGCATGGCATTTCGAATGAATAATTGCGGAGGAGATTTGACGTGAGGTATTTTTATTGCCTCGCTGTATGAGCAATATTAGAATTCTGTACTCGCTGTCAAAACTTTTAGGGGACCAGCCGTTAATATTAATTCTGGAATGATATTGTGATAAGGGAATACGTCACGTTCCAATATTTTTTTGAACCACAATATGACAATGAAGCATTATATACAGCAGGATAAGGTTCAATTTCGTATCTTTAAAACCGACTCTCGACGACGAGTGCGACGCTGAGAAACCTTTGTGAATAACGCGGCTGATCTTTTGATGAATCTTAGTTTTACCAAGGTTTTCACTTCACAAACAGGTGACTTCTTTCCCCTTGAGACGTCAAAGGTCTACACATAATGTCTTTGCATTTAATCTCTCAGACTGTGACTTTTTCCATCATTATTTTCATTCACTGTAAGGCTCGTGGTGTGACATCATTATACATATTTTTCAAAAGAACCCCCACCCCCAAAAGCGATCAGCAGGAAGAACCGTGGAGTTTAGTCGGTGCGAGTCCAAAATCATTCAAAATTGTAAATATCTAAGCTGATTAGGTTACTTACAAAGTACTTTAAAATCGTCACGAAAACTACATTATACAGTATTATGTTATCGCCAGGTTCAGAAGATTGCTTTTGCTCAGAAGAACCTGACACGAAACTCAACAGTTACTCTTCATAACCCTTCCGCTGCCTTCACAAATTCTACAAGTAGAAGAAAGGCAAGCAAAGGACAATGGCTATCTTATAGTCAACTCGGTAATATAATCTTCTAGAACCAGGTAAAAAGCCTGCGCCGAGAAGATGTTAGCTTCATGAACATCGTTAATTTCTGAGGGTATTACATCGATCACCGTTAACAATGTTTGCCCTCGGTCGCGTGGCAACAGTGCCTACGGAAAGGTTTTATGAAACCACTCTATAGGAAAAGTAAAACGAATTACAGCTTGATATTGTTTTATAATAAGGTGATTTTTTTGGCCTGAAGCCCTGGAGTGGAAGGGATGGCAAGAAGGGAGACCTTTGCCCAGCTATGGGACATATCGCGCTCATAAAAAAATTAAGCTAGCGAAATTCGGGTGTACTATAAGTACACCTCTGCCCACCTCTTGAGGAAATACAGACGAGAGCTTATGTATGTATGTAAGAGTTGGCATCGCACTTATACGTCCGTATTCATTTATAAAAATATGCTAGGTACTTTGACATTTCAAGCATTCCATTTTATTTATTTGTACAAAAATAAGAAGAAATATATGAATGTGATTAAGAAGCGCTCAACGTATGAATATTATAATAAACACACATTTAAATTACACGTGTTTACGCATGAAAGCATTTCTGAGGCACATAATATAGAATATTAACACGAGCTATATTGGTTTAACGGCAACACGCACAAATTACGAAGTCCTACAGAATGTAGGAAATTGAACATATTTCAATAACATTATTTTGAGAGATCGGAAGTATGATTAAAATGACAAAGGTTCGACAGGAGTTCGTGAACGAATCGAGGCGGTTAAACGATTTTAGACCCTGTTACCTGCGCCTTAGACTCAATGTCGTTAGTTAGTCGTGTTAACGTATTTACAGGTTTATTAATGCGTCTGTTTCTCTTGCCCGGAAATATATTCCTTTATCATGAAGTCAAGTTTTGCCATTTAAAATAGCCCTCTCGGGAAAGATCTTACACAGTAAAACAATTTATAATAACACCATATTATAATATATCTAGTTATCTATACAGATAAATAAAATTGAAGTGTCTGTTTGTAATTCCAAAATAACAGCTTTTCACTAAATGCATATGAAAGTATACACGCTACTGACACTAAAAAACCAAGTTTTAAAATATTTCTCTGTCTGTCTGTTCGTTCCGGGTAATCTCTGAAACGGCTGTACCGATTTTAACGGCACTTTCACTGGCAGGTAGCTAATTTTACAAGGAGTAACTTAGGTTACTTAGATTGTTAAAAAACATTAGGGATCCGCGGGCAACCATGATATTAAAACCTACGCGGGTGAAACCGCACAGCTAGTGTTATAATACTTTTTTACTTACAAGTCGCAAGTAACCCCCGTATTGTTGTATGACAAAAGGGCAAGGGAGTAAACTGTATTTTTCCATCAATTTGACACTTCAGGGTTAAGTTGAACGACTCTTGGGTCATCGGGCTATCCTTCACCGTTAACGATCTTGCGTATCTGATCCCCTGTATCGGTTGACGAATCATTTCCTTGGGGAAGAACTATCTGACTGAATGTAAATGCATATTAATACCAGTAAATGACATAATGTTTATTTTAATAAATAAATACGGTAAAGATAATATAAATAACAGAATGTGATACACAAGGAACAAAATTACATATTTCCTCGGGATTTAGAGTCTAAGCAGCTAGCAACCTATGTATTTGAA
Organism: Watsonalla cultraria; assembly: GCA_964035505.1. Classification (NCBI taxonomy): domain Eukaryota; kingdom Metazoa; phylum Arthropoda; class Insecta; order Lepidoptera; family Drepanidae; genus Watsonalla; species Watsonalla cultraria. The sequence goes on from OZ037711.1 coordinate 13,430,594, forward strand.
CTAGCAAGCTAGCCCGCAGTTTTGCCTGCGAGGCAGTAAACTTTCACATACAAAACTTATACCCCCCCATTTAACCACCTTAAGGGAGGAATTTTGGAAAGCTTTTTCCTAGTATACGTAAACTTCAAAAAGAGCACAAGCTCTAAATTTAATGTCTCTAGAATCAGCAGTTTAGGCTGTATGCGTTGATATAAACCTTAATCAGTCAGTCAGGACTTTAAATTTTCATTTGATTCATATAATTTATATAATATCATACTTTCTCTAAAGGAGAGGAGTGTCAGTCCTTATTTCCAAAGTCAGGACGCTAAGCAAATAATAAAGAAAAAAAGTATTATTATGCCATCTAAAATCACGTTAAGCCTCCTTTAAGCATCTATTGTTAGTGACAGGTCTGTTATACCTGAATACGTAATTTCCTTTCAGGCAATACAACCTTTGAGCGTTGATATTCATTGATACCTCTCGCTAACGACGAACAGAAAGCGTTACAAGAGAATTTCGAAACGTGATCTCAATTTTACCTACATTTATCATCACAGAAGTTTAGGGGGAGTTGGGCCAATTTGAACCACTTGACGCGAATTTGACGCAAAGTGCTTTCACGCTGCCGGTTTAGCTGGTAGCTTACTCAATCATCCGTCATTTGCCTTTGATGAGTCCAAATCCGCGTCATTGATAATATTTGGATGTTTGATTGTTCGCTTGTCGCATTCAAGTCGCGGGTTCCATTCAACATTCTTGGCAAAACGCTTTTACATTATTTTCACACCGCTGTCGAAATTGGATGGCTTTTGTTGATTTTAAATTTTGAATGTTTATATGGGATATTTTTTTAAGTTACTCATAAACAAACTAGTTGATTGCCCGCGATTATATTTGCATGGATTTTTTTATGTTTATTTCTTCCGCAGTCTTATTTTCGTTGATTTATATAACAAAATGATTTAAAGCTAGCTGGGAGGGTAAAGCCTGATTCCAGTTCAAATAATGTCTGCAATATCTCATATATCTACTCTCATATGACTACACTTATACAAAAGTTCGATTCGGACTAGCGCATGGAGGTTTCCGTACCATCTGAAAAAGGTCCTGGATCAATTCTAAAAGATATACGGACAAAATCGTATTTAACGCAAAAGTACGTGTCTAAAGTAATGTTCCACTCAGTGATGGAGTAAGAACTTAACTCTAGCGTAGCAAATTTAATTAAAACTATCGCTTCGCACGGAGCTGAGAATAAAATGTTTACTGAGCTGGTGTTAAAATAAGGCTTTATGATCGAACTTCCTGCGTGAGAGAACAATAAAGGCGCAATGTATAACTTTTGCAATTGCCGCGCGGGACTGAGCGTGCGGCTAATGCATGCCACTTTATTGGCTTGTATCCATTCTACTTACTCGATCGTTACTTCACTTTTAATCTTTAATATATCTAAACAGATAAATACAATTGAGGTCTGTTCGTAATTCCAAATTAGCAGCTTTTCAGTAAAATGCACTCGGAAATAATGGTTCATAAATAAAAAATAATATTACATAGCTGGTGCTACAAGGAGTAACTTAAGCATAGACTTTTCACTCTGTAACATAGTTTTTATTGATAGGATTAACACAAGTTTTAACGAACAATTAAGTAAAACCGCAGGGTACAGCTATTCCTTGTTACATTACCTATCTGCCAGTGAAAATGCCGTTATAATCGGTCCAGTTGTTTTGGAAATTAGCCGGAAAAACTTTTTTATGACCAAACAGTATTATTATTACAAACAGACACTTCATTTTTATTTATCTTTATTAAATTGAATTGATTGTTTTTAAGTCTCCAAAATCTGATCTCATTTGACTAGAGTCACGATAGTTTCCCACAAAAATATCGATACGAATAAGTAATATTTTTATAAGTAAAGAAGGGTAAGTTTATTAAATCAATACCTTTCACCCTTCTAAACACAAAGCGTGCTCTTTCATGATCCTTCTAAGATCACTTTGTGCTGCGATTGTTTGATACACCTACGCATATGATATTCAAATAAGGCGTGCGTGAGCCCTTCGATAAAGGCCTTATTTGGCTATATTTATTTATTTATAGTAGCTGAGCCCTGCGTTTCACCCGCGTAGACTAATTTTTATTTCATGCGTGTCTTTATTCGGACCCCTGATTTTTTTGAGTAAATATAGCCTAGGTTACTTCTTGTAGCACCAGCTATCTGCCAGTGAAAGTCCAGTCCCGTTTAAATCAGTTCAGCCGTTTCAGAGATTACCTGGAACAAACAGACTGACAGAGAAAAAAAAACAATAACTGTTTTATATGTGAGTAAAATGTATACATCAAATACCAATGTATTTAGTAAAAACCTATGATTTAGGAATTACAAACAGCCACTTCAATTGTATTTATCTGTATAGATTACGAGAGTCACAATGCTAACTTGTGTGATTTATGATAAAGTCCGCGTATTTCGCCGGCTCGTTTGTATTGCAATATTGTCCGCGAACTTTGCCAGAGCGTCAGTTTTGTACCATGCCCCTGTGGAACAATGGCGACGGCTCTTGTTTTTATTTCGTTTCGCTGTGACAATGGTCGGCTTAGTCCACTGGCTGTGCCGTGTTAATTACCGATTGATACTGTTTTTGTTGTGTTTGGAAAAACCTATGAATCATAACTGAGTAGGTACGTAAGCTCACGCCTTCCCTTGGGTCGACAAACGGGTAGATGGAGCTGCTAGTTCATTTTTTATTTTATTTTTACTTGATAGATGATACAATTTTCACTATTGTAATAATTTATGTGAATTTTATTATTTATTCTCAAATTTATTTATTTGAATCCATATGAGAACGGCTGTAAGTCGGTTACATAGGTAATTTTATGTACATAATGCCAGTTGAGTTTCTTGATGGTTCTTCTCAGAAGGCTAGTTTGCGAAACGGAGTTACGAAGCTTTTCTCAGGGCCTTAACTGAATAAATAATTTTCATTAAATTCAAAGTAAAAAATATTTTATCCGATTAGAATTTTAACAAAGCACTTTAAATCGTCATAACGACACTATTGTACAGGATTATACATGCTACCGCCAGGTTCGGTAGGTTGCTTTTACTGAGAAGAGCCTAGCTATGGCTCGGAACCATTACTCTTTTCAAAAATACATAACAAATCACTTAAGTCCAATGTACAAATGTCGATAAAAATTATGATTAGATACTAACATTAATGGTAGTGAGTCTTTCACCATATTTTTATATTCTCTTTATACTCACATCTTAGCAGACGTATGGAGATTTCCCTAAGAGGTTTTCTTTAGCCGGTAAGCTCCTGATTCAAACCGGTGAGGCGGTGACATTGGAGCTTGCATAGCACGCGATTTCTTGAGCCATTTTGCCAACACAGCTTATTTCCACGGATCATTCAGGTGTTTGAAATGTTAAATAATTTTAGTTATAAAATCTATACATCTATACAGATAAATAAAATTGAAGTGTCTGTTTGTAACTGTAAAATAACAGTTTTTCACTAAATGCATATTGTATACACGATACTGACATAGAAAAATATTTTTTTTAATTTTTTCTCTGTCTGTCTGTTTGTTCCGGGTAATTTCCGAAATGACTGGACGGATTTTAACGGGACTTTCACTGACGGATAGCTAATGTTACAAGGAGTAACTTAGGTTACTTAGATTTTTTTTAAACTCTAGGGATCCGCGGGCAACCATGAAATAAAATCTACGCGGGTGAAACCGCGGGGCACAGCTAGTAAAAGAAATAAAAGTCATTAATTTAGATTTTACTTCCACGTCACATCGCCGTCGTCATCATCATAATTTCCCTGGCCTTACCCTATACATTGTTACCCTGATTTTTATATAAAGCGTCTGCTATCTGACCATCGCGACTACTTTTATTAGAAAACTCGCTAATCTAGGTTAAACCAGTTGTCAGCCTCTCTTAGGCTTCCGACTGACCTAAGGTCACGTCGCCGTAGTCATCAAATACCAAAAAGTCTCCCACTTTTCGTTGTAGTTTCCCATATATCTGCCTATCCATGCGATAATTCGGAAAAAGGCATGAATAAACTCAAACTCAAACTCAAACTCAAATATATCTTTATTCGATTAGACTTCATACAAAGTACTTTCAAATCGTCAGAATGACACAATTACGCAGGATTATACATGCTACCGCCAGGTTCGGAAGGTTGATTTTACTGAGAAGAACCTGGCAAGAAACTCAGTAATTACTCTTTTAAAGAATATTATACAGTTTTAAAAATACAAAATAAATACAAAATATTCAGACTATGATCACTAAACACTTGAAATTACCACATTTATCGACATACATACACACTTGGTAGTCATATATTACAGGAACAGCGCAATAAAGCAACTAAATGATCCCAATAGAACTAACACACTGGAAAATAACAGTAAGATATCGCGTTAATATTTGATTATCGATGTTTAGATAACACGCACTCACGTAATTTCGATATCACTTTCCGCCATTACCTGCCATTTGCAGAATGAACAATTAACTAAGTGTTTACTCACTTACTTTCTTTGGCATCTTCACTTTTATAGCAATCAAGTAAAATTGCTACTGATGAAACATTACTTTGGGCCGATTAAAATTAATATTGGAATAAGTTCATTCATTTCTTATTATTGTGTTTGATGTTGTCAACGTAACAATAATAATATGAATTGTTAAGGCTCCTGAACTGATTTTGCATTGTTAATAATTGGTAATTAATTATCAATTCTAAAGTAATTACAATTAAATAATACTTATTACACAGACTTTGATAGTCTTGGTTTAGAAGTAGCTCCGTCTCATTCTGTGATACGGATTTAAAAAGGAATGGATGTAGTTTCAGTTCAAGTGCAAATTTAAAGTATCTGATAGATAACAAATTTTAATATGTATTAGATTATTGTAAGAAGATTAAATTATGTTTCTGTTTGTTGAAGACTATCGAGACAAAATTTATAGCATACTAGCGGCTGTCACGCGGTTTCACCCGCGTAGTTCCCGTGGGAGTACGCCTATGTTACTCTCTGCTGATGTGGCCATTGCTAAAGAATTTTCAAGATCGGTGAAGTAGTTCCCGAGTCTATTCAATGCAAACAAAAAGTTGACAAAACATTCAAATCTTTCCTCTTTATAATGTTAGTGTACTCTAGCTGTACCCGGTAATCGTTGTTGTGCCATATATTTTTTTACTCGATATGCACTCGAAATTTCATACAAATCGGAGGAGTTTTTTCAGAACCACGTGAGAATTTTATATACTAGATAAAATCGTGCTTCTGTATTTTGGGGATTATAGAAATGAAATTCATATTTATTTTTAATTTACCTTGGCTTATTTTATAACATAATAACAGGAACAAAACCGCGGACTGCAGTTAGTATCGAATAATAGAAGTTCATAAAGTTGATTTATGAGGCTCGGGCCGGCAAGTAAACAAGTTTGTTATTAAAATCTGTTAAATATTCTAGGAGACTCTCAGCTTGCGGCGAGTGGGGTCATTCACGTAGGTGGGGATATTAGGGTGGAGGGCGGGGGTCAGACACCTTTACGAGTATTGCACGTGCACAAGACCGGCAGTAATTTTTGATAAAATTGTATTACACTACTCTCAACATGGGAAGCAGGTATTTATTACAAAGCCAACTCAGCTGCGATTACAATGATCTACGGAATTTTATTTACGGTCACTCTATTGGCTAACATTTTCCGTTCAGACTAGCGTAGTTTAGATACATGAAAGAGAAGAAAACTTATGTATTCTGTAGAAAAAAAATCACTGTACTATAAATCATATCTATTCTTTATTCTTTCCAATAGTCTTTCTATTTGAATTTGGAAAGATTGGGTTCACTCATTAGGCTACTACATGGTGAATCACGTATGCTAAAAAAACGAAAATGATTTTTTTTGTACACAGTCTCACAGTGTCATCTTATCCAAACTATGCATGGTTACCAGACATCGGATATAATACTTGACTACATTTTCTCCGTAAATAAACATCAAAATAATTTACATCGAAACGCAAACTCAGTTACGTTTTAAAACTTAATATTGATGGTCGCTAGCAATGCTTACCTCGAAAATATAACTTTCAAAAGTCATTTTAAAACTAGCGCTGGCTCAAGGCAACGCTCCGCGTATTTCTGACTAGTTATCCCAATTGTGAAAACTTCAGTATAACTACCATTTCTCATCGCTCTGGAAATGAGGGTTGGACAACCCCCTCGCATTCCAACTTCGCGATTATTACTTAATCAAGCAGGTAAGCGTATACTATGCCACTAATGGAGCTCATAGCACAATTGCTATTGCGCATATCATTCGATCAGCGTAACCCAAGCCAGTAGTTGGATAGACGACCACCCGAGTTCTTCAAGCCTTCGGTACCAATTGTCAATTTAACATATTTGGCAATCGTTACAGGTAAGTCAACTTGAGAGATTCTGACAACTGGTTTAACACAGATTTACGATTTTCTTCGTTAAAGGGACCAGGATCAACCAAAGGTCAGATCGCAGTCACTGCGTATAAAAATGTAGCATCAGCCACATGTGGTTGAATTAACTGTCGACCTCAACAATGAGATGTAATAAGGCCAGGAATGATGACGTATATACTTCTTTTAGAAGCAATATATATATATTTAGATGCAATAATAAAGGTATGATGGCTTTTTTAAGAGATTCAGCACTTATTCTGATAGCTATTGAAGTTGTTTCCTAACAAAACATTTTTAAAAAATAACGTTCATTGGCGAATAATTTTCTAATGAAATAATAGACAAAACCATAGCGAACATAAAAAGGATGCATGCCGCGAGCCGTCGCTAACATTCATTACTAAAGATTTCGCAGCTAAATGAATTTTAAAAGCCGTCACGCCCAACGGAGAATGATAAAAATTTTAATCGTATTTTTGCACCTTGCTGTCGGCTATTCCGACGCCAAGTTTCGTTAATTATGTTATTTAAATATATTTTTTTAAGTATTGTCGTTGTCTCGGGGAAATTTAATAACTCTGTTTTAAAATCTAAGTAAGTCGCTAATTTATGATAGAAAAATGAATCGCTGAATGTGTTCCTAAGCGCGAATCTCGAGAGCACCTGAACTAATTTTCCTAATTATTTTTTTAGAATATTCCTTGACGTGAGAGGAGCTCGTGGCACAGTTGCTATTGCGCATATGATGCGGATGGCAGTCGCTTCGTATAAAAATCAGGTGATCAGCCACATCGAGTTGAATCAAGTGCCGACCCCAAATACATACCTTCTTATTAACTACTTAACTAAGGCATGACATATTGCGTCAATATATCGAGCTAATTGTTCTACATACATAGAACGTACCCACGCACACCTATATAGGCACAGACTACCAGATTATGTCGATGTTCGAAACCATACTTACAACAGTTTCAGTAACTGTATCTAGGGTGTAAACACAGCGGCAACTACAAGCCTCCTCTTATTAAAAAAATAACCCCTGAAAACGTGTGCTAATGGAACTCGTCCATAAACGGAAACACAGCATGCCGTTATGTTATCTTTTGTCTTTTTCTGGCGCCCAGCTCGTTACATTGGCGGTGCTATTCACTCGTGAATACCTCTGGTTCAAATAAGAAAAGTAACACAAAGGCGGTCCTCCATTGGTTGAGATCGTCGCACCCACACAAAGACGCGCGCTTGCGAGGATCTGAAAGCAATATATTTCCAGAAAAATATTTTAAGTGAAAGGCCTAGGTGGCCGTGAGGTTTAAGCAATCGCCTGCTTCGTAAGCAACGCAAGTTCGAACCCCAGCGGCTTACACCGATGAGTTTTTCTAAAAAGTTTTGTGCAGTAATTTCACCCCACGTGCTTTACGGTGAAGGAAATCAACGTAAGAAATCTGTCTGCGGATAAATTCCAATACTTGATTGCAGTGATGTCACACCACGAACTTCTAGGTGACGGAAAGTTGTAGATGTCAGTGAAGAATTTAGTTACGCCTGAGACGTAGATGGACTCATCCTCTGTCACGTTAGTTCATCATATTCGGTGAAATGTGGGTGTTGTTGTTACAATATCTCTGCTTACTCCATCTGGAATGGCGTTTTTTATCATATAACTCGCGGTTTCACCAGCGTAGATTTAGTTTCGTCCTTTTTGTCGCGGAATCCTAGTATTTATAATAATAAATAAAAGTAGCCTAAGTTACTCCTTGGAACATCGACAACCTACCAGTTAAAGTCTAAAACTTGGATTTTTGGTGTCAGTAGCGTGTATACTTTCATATACATTTAGTGTAAAGCTGTTATTTTGGAATTACAAACAGACTTCAATTTTATTTATCTATATACGTATGAGGTACTCGTACGTAAGTGTGCGTCTATGTGTGGGTGCGCATGTGTCCATTAATGTACGGAAGCTAGTGTTCTGTAAGTTTTTATTTCGTGCCTTTGGATAGACGCGGGCCCTTGCAAATTGAAATCGTAAAGGGTTCACGGCGCGGCCCGTCGATAAACATTGAGCGAAGCGAGACGTATCATTGTTCTCTGTATATTTTAATTATTAGGCATGGCTGGAGGGCCGACCCTTTGGCGTGAAACATCCTTGATGGGGATCTTTCGTTCAGTAAGGAAACACCGCTGTTTTACGTTTGTACTTTTGTTTTGTTTATACGTATTACCTACACTTGTAAGAATGTAAGACTTGTATCTAAAATAAATACGCCGCTAAAGAACACAAGTACCTACAGATTAAACTTACACGATATTGCATTTTCCATTGCTTTTTAATTAATTATTTCATTGAAAATATTCAGGTAAATTGTTTTTCAGCATTTTTAGTGCAAAACTTAATAAACAGTTGCCAAAAATAGTAAAAGTATTAAGAATTGAAGAATCCCTTAACCTTCCTCCTATATTTTTTTATTGTAGATTTTATTATTGTGATTCTACAGACTGAACATGTTGTGCAGTATCAGCTATAGTGCACAATACTTTAATTATCTCTTATACCGCTGACACAAAAAAAATTCACTAGATCAGCAGAATCACTCAGCTTCATACTTTCATTTGACAAGCAACAGGAGGCCTACCATCATCGATCTAAGCAGCGCGTATTAAGAACTTCTGAGTTTTGACATTTAATTTTGGAACGCTTTAACATCAAAGCTAAGAAGTTCTAAATACGCGCTGCTTCATCATAATTATCCCCGAGTCCAGCTTACAATGTGACCCTGTGACCTTTCTAGAATAAAAATATATTTAATTGGTACAATCGCTGTGCACTAATTGATGAAAACAAAGGCAATGAAAAGTAGCCAAGCACATGTTCGATGTAAACGGATTAGTCTTTAACTGGTGTGAGCAGCGCAACGCAGGCAATTTGCAAACGATGCCCTTTGTCACAGCAACAATGTTTGCGAAGCCATTATCCAAACTATTCCACTCTAGCGACACAATACCTTCATTTGTTCGCCTATTACATTCACGTACAAACAGAAATCAACGTTTAGTATTTGACAATCTGCAAATATGTATACATGTTTGTCTTCACGCCTTTCCGTAGGGGTCCCTCGAAGAGTAAGCATAGGTGACGATATGAAGTAATCACCGACGATGATTAGGCGTCAACTGATATATAGTGAGTCCATCAATATCTCCGGCACAACTAAATTCACCTTAAAAATAGTGTTGTGTCATCACTGCGCCTAATTATTAAACTGTCTTCAAAAAAAGCGACTTCAATAACTATGGTTTTTTAAGGACTACTTATTGGTAGAGGTAAGGTTGGAAATCGACTACTCTTTCACCAATTTTTTTTTAAATGTGTTCTCGACCTCTCGGTGATACCATAGCATATTTTTCCAAAAATTGTTTACATTCATCATCTCCCCTTTTTTTTGATACGAAGCGACTGCCATCTGACCTTCGCAACCCCATTTAGGAGGAAAATCTGTGATCTGGGTTAAACCAGTAGTCAGATTATTTTTAGGCCTCCGACTGACCTGTAACGATTGCCAAAGATGTTAAATTGGCAACCGGGACCGACGGCTTAACGTGCTCTCCGAGGCACGGGGGGAACTCGGGCGGTCACCCATCCAACTACTGGCTAAGCGTATGGTTGCTTTTTTACATTATGGTGTGGAAATTGGAACGTGGTAAAATGTCCACTCCGTAACGCTCTGCAATCGATTTGTGCACCGTTATATAAAATGTAAACTGTAAACATCATTCTGTGACGTAAACCACGCAAACTGTAAGCTTATCCCCTTTTGCCGCAAATGTAAATTAAATGGTTTCATCCCCCTCGGGAGCAATGCTTTGCAGTTTAAATTAAAACCGTTGTAAATTAATCTGGTGGGCGAACATTAGTTAAATTTTTCTTCTACCAAATTGTTTTTATTTCATTGTATTAATGCTCATTTTGTTAATTAATCATTTATTATTAAGCTTCAGTTCGCGTCTTCATCCGTGTGGAATAGTTACTTTGGGCTATCGCTTACTTTAACCTGCGATTGGTCTTAGCGTGATGTTATAGCCTTTCTTGATAAATGGACTAACTAGCACTGAAATAATTATTCACATCGGACCAGTAGAACTACTGTTCCGATTAGAACGCGCTAATCACATGAACATTCGACGAAACAAAAAAAAAACAAACTTTGGCTTTATATAGGTACTAGTATAGCTTTTAACGTAGTTAATGGTGGAATGCAGAACGTTCATTAATTAAGATTATATTCCGTTAGTTAGTGGATGTATTTGCATACTGGAATATTATAATGGTCGAACAATGTTGTTGCAAAATTTCCTTGCAAGACAATAATCGTTACGTTAGTTTACAACTGGCCCCTAGTTTCATCTCGATAACGCAATCTGTGTCAGAGACAAACATCGCGTAGGCGTGCTGACTCGATTACCGAGGGAAATTGTAAGACAGAGACGACTAACACGAATCTACTAGTACGTTAACTGCGATTAAATATTTGTCTGTTTATTTGGGAATTATTGGAAGAGCCGCGACTACGTTCGGTAAGCTTTCACCGAGAGTATGGCAAAACAATAAACTTACCATAACCACCAAGATCCTCGTTTACCAAACTTGCGTTCTCAGTATACTTATTTACGCATCGGAAACGTGGACAACATACTCTAAACAAGAACGTCGACTCAATGCTTTCCACATGCGATGCCTGCGAACGATACTGGGAGTTACTTGGAAGGATCGGATGACCAACGAAACTGTTCTTTCCAAAACAAATTGCAACAGCATTACGGCAATATTAAAACAGAGACGACTCCGCTGGCTTGGTCATGTTCATCGAATGGACTCCGACAGACTGCCGCGTGAAGTTATGCTCGGGCAAATCGCCGATTCTAAAAGACCTGTCGAGCGTCCCATGCTCCGATACAAGGATTCCTGCAAGCGTGATATGAAGAGCTTTGATGTGGATACAAGGAACTGGGAGACACACGCCAATGTAAGAACCCAATGGCGCCATGAGATATCATCTGGGATTTCAAAGCATGACGAAGCTTGGCTCGATAGAATTAAGCAGAAAAGGCTTCGAACAACCGGCACTGCTCCGTCCTCAGATTCTCGGTTCACTTGCGACAGATGTGGCAAGAGATGCCGTGCTGCCATTGGACTGCTGAGCCACAGGAGAAGATGTATGAGATAGGACACAGCACTGCAACAATCATCTGACAAGATGAAGTGGCCTATGATGATGATACAGACTGTATGCGAAATTCTATACAGATAAATAAAATTTAAGTATCTGTTTGTAATTCAAAAATTACAGCTTTTCACTAAATGCATACGAAAGTATACACTAATGAGACAAGAAAACCAAGTTTTAAAATTTTTCTCCGTCTGTCTGTCTGTTTGTTCCGGGTGATCTCTGAAACGGCTTGACGGATTTTAACGGGACTTTCACTGGTAAGTAGCTGATGTTTCAAGGAGTAACTTAAGCTACTTTTATTTTTTTTAAACATTCGGGTTCCGCGACAATAAGGATGAAACTAAATCTAAGCGGGTGAAACCGCGGGGCACAGTATTATATAATTTTGTATTTTAGTCAAGCAGAGAGGAACAAATTACAGTACATTAAAATTTTAGGACTGACAGTGACATAATGGAATAAGAGAATATAATACTTGAACATTTTTTTTACTTAACAGCTTGCATGACCGTGGTTTGATCCGCTTTCCGATTAAGTTCGATCCCCTGCGAAGCCTGTACCAATGAGTTCAATAAATTTTTACGTGCAGTGATTTCACACCACGTGATTTACGGTGAAGGAAAACGTCTAAAGGAAACCTGCATATTATGTCTGAAAAGCAATTCAAAGACGTATGTATACTCTGAGGCTGATAGGCTCGCCATCTGTCACGTTAACACTTAATCATTTTCGGTGAAAAGTGGGTGTTGTTATTATAACAGCTCTGCCTACCCCTTCGGTGAATAATCGCGATATAAAAGTTTTAAAGATGTTCAACCAAAGTGCAAATAACATGCTTAAACACTAAAAAAACAAGCTTGTTACTAAAATATAATAAAGATCTTCGCCAAAGCTGTCTTTGTGACTACACTCAGGCTACAATTCAAGCATTGTGTCGTAACAGGACTTGAAAACACAAAATTAAATGACAACACAGTGATTGGATGTTTGCATGGATATAGAATACGGCATCTCCTTCAATTGTTGTCATGAAGATCACGTAAGGTCCCTATCGAGTAGTGTTTACAGAGCCATCTGTGTACACAGTCGACGTGTGACGCGTTCCTAAACTAAATGTTGTCTTAACAAATCAATTGGCTACACTCTTCGTGTAGCTTATATCATTGCATTGTTTGTTTGAATAATAATACATATTTATATACTAGGTGTTTAGCAAGATTAAGCTGATCAACTAATTGGTGAATTTCTAGTACTTGGCTGAAAAATAATTACTAAGTATTAAATTAAAAGCCATGACATAGATAAGCTATAGTGGGTCAGTATTTGTGTATATATTATATATAGGAATTATAAATAGGAAAGATTTGATTGCCTTTTTTTTTGTTTGCATTGAATAGGCTCCGAAACCACTTGACCGATCTTGAAAATTCGTTCAGAAATTGATAGTTACATCATTAGCGAGTAAAATAAGCTATATTTTATTCCGTACTTCTCGCGGAACGGGAATTACGCGGGTGAAACCGCGTGACGTCCGCTAGTTTCCTATAAATATGGTTTTTACTGCCCAATTCAAGGAAAACCTACAGTTCGTAAAAATTATATTTATATTGTGCTTCTGAAATGAAAATGAAAACGATTTATTCAGCTTAGGCCTTGATGAACTGACCACCGGTTTGGAAACTATTCTTCTGAGATGAACCGGCAAGAAACTTAGCTGGCATCATATACGTCTCATTACCTAGTAAATAAGGATATAATTATTAATTATAAAACAAACATATAAATTTATCTACAATAGTGAAGGCGTGAAGAAAAACATAATACCAACACTTATATCAGATTTAAAGTCCAAACATTAAAGAACCCTACGACAATAACGACGCGCGGAGATGTTTGCTTCTGAATAAAATTCATAGTCACGTATTATTCATCAGTACGGCTTGTTACGCCCTCGTTACGATCGTACCAACATTTACCTTTTTTAAAATAACTGCCTCCATTAAATGTACCTACATACGTATTTTAGGTACTTTATGTATGACGGAACAGGAGGCTGAGTGGGATCCGTCATCTTGTGAGACGTGAATCAATAACACATTTATCGCCAACAAAACAACTTTACTTCTACCTTGTAAAATAAAAAAATCATGATGACAGTCTTATAATAGGAACACGAGGAGAGATGATACGACATCTGTTTCGATCGCTGGTCAATCTTATAAAAATATGAGGTAACCAGCCAAGCATCGTGGCTATCAAGAAGACTTTTATTCGTTGTCTTTTTCTTCAAATACCACGATCGCTTGCGTTCCAAAAAGATCTGAATTCATGGCTCTCCGACGAGTATATTTTAACCACATGTTTTTATGAGAAGTCAAAATATACCGCCTACCTGATAATAAGCAGTGGCTGTTATTTACGGACCTCTTGCAACCTTACTCACCGCAGGAATACGACACTACATCTAAGGTAGCGTAATTTGGATGCGATCCTGTGTAATATACATTGTACACAGTCGAGCAGCCTAAAAATTTGAACCCAAGGTCATGGGGGTAACTATGAATGTTTAAGCAGAGCGTATTAAGCACTGCTGAGCTTCGATGTTTAATTTTTGTACTATGAAGTTGAACGTCAAAGCTAAGAAGTTCTCAATGCATTCGGCCTAAACCGATGATGGTAGGCCCTATCTCTCTTGCTGCAGTCTAAAAATATAAAAGAAGGTGTAATTATAATTTTTATTTATTGGCCGTGTTTATAATATTAAATTCTTATTTTATAACTTACGAGATTTCGTGAAGATAACATTTTCAAAAAAAATTTAGGTAAAGTTTCACTCCAGCAGACCGCGTGGGTATTCCTCTTGAAGATTTAGTTACTAGATAATGCCGCATAATATGAAAACATTAAGCTTCTTTCCCTTGATTTGCTAATTGTTAACATATTACTAATTTACATTGACAAGTTATTCTCGCGTACAGACAAGCAGCTATTCTATCTACTAATTGTAAAGGGAAGTAGAATAAAGATTCTATGTTTGAAAAATAGGTGCAGAAGATATAAATAATATTTGGAACAACTAATCTAATTTAAAGTTTAGGAGCAAGTTTTTTTTTCACCAGTATTTAGACAAAAAGTTCAAGGGTCATTGAGACTAAAATTCAATAAACATTCAGGAAAGTAGTTTTTAATGAACATGAACAACACATTTATTAAATTAGTTATGTGTGTACACTTTGTGGTATCTAAGAGATATATATAACGGCACTAGTTACACTTCCATTAATTTTATTTGATATATAGTCCCGCGTTTTAACCCGCTTATAATCTAAGTACAACAAAAAGTCGGGTTAAATATAGCATATTATACTCACAAATAACGTGGCATACTAATGGTAAAATAATTTGCCAAATCGTTTCTGTAGTACCTGATATTTTCCCCACCAAAATGGGAAACTCACATACTTTACCTCTCTATAAAATAAGCATAGATATAAATTATCTTCCCTGCAAGTCATAAAAAACATAGATTAAATAATGCACGCACACATGCAAGTACAAACCAACGAACAAAACGTCAAGTCCAGAAGGAACATTTGGTGTAAACAAAAGTTTACAACCCTAATTATATTAAAAGCCCAATGCTGGGATGACGTGATATTTCAAGACAAGGGCGCGCATTAATCATACCCGGCTAACGTTATCTCTTGTACAGAATCCCACTGAGCATAGGGTGTACCTTCTATCTTATGTACATACATTGTAACCTTTATTTTGACACCATTAGAGCTTAAATTCGAATGGTTACGTGTTACACGAATGAATGATCAAAGAGCTTAAGGTATGTTCATTGAAATATTGGTAACTAGCTGTGCCCCGCGGTTTCACCCACGTAGATTTAGTTTCATCCTTATTGTCGCGGAACCCTAATATTTTTGATAAATAAAAGTAGCCGTTTCATAGATTACCCGGAACAAACAGACAGACAGACAGAGAAAAATTTTAAAACTTGGTTTTTTTGTGTCAGTAGCGTGTATACTTTCATATGAATTTAGTGAAAAACCGTTATTTTGGAATTACAAACAGACACTTCAATTTTATTTATCTGTATAGATGTATTAAGCAGTTTAACAGACAACATGTACCACCGACAATATATTACATTAAAATACTATTTATTCGTCTGACGTTAAATATGCTTATCTAAGCTTTATAATCACCTAAGCCTAATATAACGGCTGGGCGGATTTTAACGGGACTTTCACTGGTTGGTAGCTGATGTTTCAAGGAGTAACTTTTATTTATTAAAAATATTAGGGTTCCGCGACAATAAGGATGAAACTAAATCTACGCGGGTGAAACCGCGGGGCACAGCTAGTAATTACTATATGAATATTAATTATTTATTATGTAATGAAATGTATTACGTGATGCTAGCTGTGTTTCTTGCCGGTTCTTTTCAGAAGGCTAGTTTCCAAACCAATGGTAAATTCTTCAACGCTCATTAATGCCTTACCAGGGAATAAAATGAATCATTATCATTTCCATTTACACCATATATAATGAAAATACTAATTATTCATCTCACTTAAATGTGTTTTGTAGAAAACATACGTACGTAAATATTTTAAACTGAAATAAAAATGTGTCTGTTGCACACACCCTTGTCTCCGCAAGGCTTAATGGACTAATGATTTTAACACCAGACAAATGCACTCTTTATGAAAGGACTTTTACAAGTAATAATTCATAGAAGGACTCATGTTGCCAACAACGTCTCTGGCGCTCAACTCACCACATGTTAACATCTTCGGTGAAATTTGGGTGTTTGATCACCCTCCCAGGGACCTTTCTGAGTAGGCACAAACGTATGTAGATACAAATTCACGCGTCTCTTAAAACATCGTACACGGCATCATAATATATTTTATTTCGAGTACTTCGCATAAAAAATAATGTCACGACAAAATAAAAAATGTGATGTGACACTTTTTGCCTGGTTCGATCATTCCGAGGTTGACGCTGAACCAAGGGTATTTCGCGCCATGAATATGCAAATATAACATTCGCTTTGGCGATTAATGCCGATTTGCAGTCACGGATAAAAGGCTCGATGGCACTTTTTGTAACCTGTAGATTTATATGCGCGTGCTTCCGAAAATATTGCTTTAAAATTAGTCCGCTGTAATCGGTCGCATGCTGGCCCGGCCCCTGTTATCTATTGCCCAATCAGCCATTGATTTATAGGGCATAGACGCGCGTTGTATCTAATATCTTAACAGCGGAATTGTACCAATATATTCAAAGGTATATCGTTGTGAATTATCATTCATGAACATACATATTTATTATAACGTTAACGTAAGGGGGTACTATTTTCTCTCGTATCGTACTTAAAACCGATTTGAGTGTCCACACCAATGCCCTGATTTAAGTAAAAGAATCGATCGAAATATCGTTGAATCATTCATATTTATTGCAAGTTAGTTTCATATTATACACAATATAAACATAATTATTTACAGTAGTAATAACTTATAGATAACAACCCTGTTAGGGCACATATGATTATAGTCATTCGAATCAAATCTCTCTCCCAAAATGGTGTTCACGTGATCCGAAATCGTAGTTCGATATACTTCAACTCAATAAGAATTTTTCCTGAGCTATTCTGTTTCTTATTTATGACTTAATTTCATGGGTGGCCCGCGGAACCCTAATTATTATTTTTAATTAAAAGTAGCCTAAGTTACTCCTTGCAAAGTACTAGTACCAGTGGAAGTTCCGTTGAAGACAGAGAAATAAAAAAAAAAATAGGGTTTCTATGTGAGTATACTTTTATATGCATATAGTGAAAAGCTGTTATTTTGTAATTACAAACAGACACTTCAATTTTATTTATTCGGACTACAGTGTTGCCTGAATATATCAGACAATCAGAATACCTCGTACATCCTTGAATTTCTTCTCAGATAGAAGCCTTCCATACCGTGCAGGGGACTACTTAACCACGCCATTACCTGACTATAGTAGTTGTTGCGTATTTATTATTTATAAACTGCGCATGTAATTCGGCCATTAAGCCTAATAATGCCATTAACTCTATATGCCATAGACTACAAACAGAGCGGATCCAAAACAACAATAATAATTTACTACTGACGCCATCTTGAATTCTATAGTTATAGCACGTTATAGTCGTATAAACGATAATGACTCTCGGGGTACATTACACGAAATATATCGAAGCCGTGTTATTATTCCAGTACCTAAAGAGGAGAGCACACAAATAATGCTTTTGTTTTATTGTGTTGGTACATTTTATCATCATAAAATTACAGCACTAGTAAAATGGTGAATGAATGAAGGACCAATACTTTTTTTATTGACATATAAGATCTATTAGCCTTCCTTACACTTCTGTACCTACTTTAAAGGAAAAATTAATTCGTTGTTAAACACTTTGACTACTCGCTACGTACATTTTCGTAGCTCTGCGTAGCAATCGTAGCGTAACCATCTACAGCGTAGCATAAGCGTAGACTGAGTTTCTCCTTACATTTGAGTTAAAACTAATTTTAGTTCTAACTAGCTGTGCCCTCCGGTGTTACTCGCGTAGAGTTAATTTCATAAATGACTAATATTTTGACTAATGTTTTATTTAAATAATAGTATCCTAAGTTACTCCTTGTAAAACTAGCTATCTACCAGTGAAAGTCCCGTTAAATCGGCCCTGACGTTTTCGGAGATTAGCCGGAACAAACAGACAGACATATGTCAGCACCGATATACTTTCATTTGCATATAGTCAAAAGGTGTAAAATTGAAATTACGAACGGACACTTTAATTTTATTTATCTGTATAAATGTATGGATATAGATAACTCGCTGCAGATGATAATGTATTTGCAAACAAAGGTCATACACCCGTGTGGCCACAGCACTACAATGGAGCGCCAGTGCGGGTAAATGTTACAAGCATCTGGGTACCTTTCTCATGTACATTGCCGACTCATTATCACCTACTTATTTCTTTTCTGAGCAGAATAACCAGATTTTATTGTTATGAAACGCAATAGCACGGTCGAGCAATCTTTTAATGTCCCAACAAAAGTCTTTGCATATTATTTTGCGGCACTTTTACTTATTTAAAATAATAAAAATAACTAAAAGGTTTTATGATTGAATGGAGAGGGACTATTAATGCTAATGAACGCGGTCGTGGTGTTAATGTGTATTTGTATATGTATGTGAAATCATAATATGACACAGTATACTTGAACTTGCTACAAGCACTACAGAATCTAGAAATAAATAGTTCGTGACACTCACACAGACGCGCAAGCGTGTCGTAGCTGATCGCGGAAATGTCATTTACATGCTGAAATGTAAATGACATGCTGTCTTTAAACTTCATAACGACAACTTTACTTAAGTGTAAATTAAAGATATTTTTTACGTGATTATTTTTATTAAAAAATAATGACTATTTGGACGTGAAAAAATATCTTTATTTAACATCATTATTTTGAAGTGTCAGCCTTACTGTTTAATTGAGTAAACGTTCTCATTTTAAAAATCAGGTCTAATTTCTACACTGCTTAACAAGCTTATATTTTATACTATGTAAATCATCGTGTACTATGGCTATCTATATACAAGGGCTTTAAAGTAAAACACATTATCTAGCTTGACAGTTTTGAATATTGATAGAACGATTGATATATAACGCAACACGATGCAAATTGGATGCAAACGTGACATTGAAAAATGCGTATGTTGCCATTTTCACCATGAAATGCAATATTCATACGTGCATGCTGGCAACCTGAGCACGCTCACAATGACTCGAAATAAAAACATACGCAAGGTCAGCTCCAATACTCAAAAAAGCGTGCGCATATTCTAAACTTGAGTAAAAAAATTAGGTTTTTAGATTATTTATTTTATAATGGATCTGTAAAGTTAATCAAGAGGGACCATAATAAAGTCCCAAATACTTCTAACTAAGTGATATGTGTACCAGCCTAAGATACCACTGGTGGTAGTAATTAAACAATAATACATAATTACTTGAATAACCCTGATTTGAACAAAGATCAGACGCATGCGTTTTTGTATGCGTGCGATGATGTCCCAACAATGTAAGAAGCCGTCCTTCTTCTAACTTTTTCACTATGCGTCTCCTGTAATATGTTAACCTCATATTTCTGAGTCGGAACTTTGTCTGCTAGATTAATTGCTCTAACAAACCATTTTGTTCAAGGTTCTAATTAACTACATGATCGTAATGCTGAATTGTTATGTTTGTATGAGAAACTTAAGCTTGAGATTCAAATAAATTATTAAATAGGTTTAGTGCATCTATTTAAATTGAGTCGAACGAAACATCCAAACATTGACACCTTGACATATAAATAGTACACATTTATATTGTTTAAAAAAGCGGCAAGAAATACGAAAAGATTCGAATCTTGTCGTCGATTTGTATGCAAGTATGTTTGTAACGAATTGGCTCAAAATAAATGGACTGATTTAAAAAAATAATTCGCCATTTGAATGCTACATTATCGCTGATTAGTATAGGCTATATTTTATCCCCTTACGTCCACGTAAACGGTATAGTTCTCGTCCCCGTGGACGCGTCCATAACGTCCGCTATGTACTTACAGTAAGCATATATTTAGTCCCTTATATTATTTTAATTAATGCTGCGTCACACTTTATGTGTTATGAAAAAATAATTTTCTTTCTTTCTTTCTTCCTATGTTATATAATTATAGAATGCTAATACCTTGCCTAAGCGTTACTGTTTGCGCACGAAAGCAGTAACAAACAAGGATTTAATAGAATACTTGCAAGAATTAAACAGAAATCCCGCTACATTAGAGATGCAACAGTTACGTGCCGTCCAACTAATTTGTCGTCTTTACCGTAAAATTATGTATTGGAGATGAGCGCCATAAAAATTCATTGCAAACCACCTGACTTGGCGATCATCGAACCGCCTAACAGTTGATTATTTCATTTTACAAATAATGATTCTATAATTAAGAACAATATCAATTAAAATCCAGCTGTAGAGTCGGATCGTGTTATAGACTTTTTCATTCTTGTACAAGCTTAGCCATGCGGTTTCACCCGCCTAGATTTTAATTTCATGGTTTCCCGCTACCTATTTTTTTTTTTAAATCAATTAGCCTAAGTTACTCCTTGTAATATTAGGTATCCGTCAGTGAAAGTCCCGTAAAATCTGTCCAGCCTAAGATTTCTAATATTAGCCGGAACAAACAGACAGACAGACAGAGAAAAACAAAATATTGGTTTTTCTATTTCAGTACCGTATACTTTATATACATTTAGTGAAAAACAGCTTCAATTTTATTTATCTGTATTGATATATAGATGGTTAAACATGAGCGGGTTTGTAGACAAACACAAAGGTCCTAGGCTCACCACAAATAACCTCCACCAAAGTTGAATAATTTGGTAGTAAATAATAAATCTTTATTCTTTCTTGCTTTCTTTATACCTGTCATTTAAAGGGTGCTTTTTGTTCATCTCCGTTACTCAAATATCTATTTCTAGTTTAACACAAACAAAGTTTCACGAGAGTAAGAGTCTTATGTCCTAATGGTTACAACTTATGAATATCGACAAAACTTCCATCGGTTCGGTAACTAGACTCCTGAGAATTACCGGTGAGTAATAGTTCGCAAGCATGCACACAACTAATGATGACTATGAGCATAAATAGAGCCGTACCTATAGGATCATTTTTTGCAACTAGTTCACAATAACAAAACTGGCAGTACCAGTCGGTACCTTGGAACCTTTTTGTGACATCCGCGTCAAATAGACGATAGACATTATGGTTGCGAATCACGGAAGGCGCCCTGTAAATATCCCGCGGTGGATTTCTTTTACAACAAAAGCTATATAAATATTTCATGATGGCTGAGCATTTTGCTACTTCATAATGGACAGCGTGACAGCCCTGTTACAATATTTACTCAACATCACAATACCATTGTAGGTATTCTGTTTCTATTAAAGTGTGTGCTAGCTTCTAAAAGCTGTTTGTTGAGTCTTATGAAGTACATTTAAGATTCTAGCTCTCTGCTTTGCCTGCATGGTAAGATTTCACATACAAATCTGAACCCCAATTGCTCTCCTAAGGGGGTGCCCTTAGGAGAACTAACGTAAAGCTTAAATCCGCGTGTCACATAAATTACGCCATTTTTTAAATATGGTGTATAACTAGAACTAGCCACTTTACTGTTAAAATGTTTAATTTGATAGAATTATGAGAGACATATATACCGGGCCAAATCCTAACCCTCCTTTTTGCTTCACCGTAGTCGGGTAAAAAGAGGTTAGAGAAAACAGTGAACACGAATGTGAAATGCGACTAGGATAAGAGCCGAAGGTAAGGTAAGGTTGCATTGCATTCCGCCCACGCTTAGGTTGGAACATATTTGTTATTGAGTTTCATTCGCCTTGGGGATATTTTGTGGAACACATTCGCTGCTTCTCGCGAAAATATTTTTATATTATATTATCCTTAGGCCCTTATTTTCAATGTCCATTATAGCATGAGCGTGATGCGTTAGTTTTTATACACTTGGATATTGTGATACGAACTGTAAAATAGGTCCTACGATCATATTTTTGAGTGTAATAATTTCAAAATCACTCGTTATATGCTATGACTATTCTGTTATAGAGATGTAGTTGTAAATAGTTTTGATAGAAGCTGCTGTTTGATCAGCATGAGATTTTTTTGCACGACAAATATAATACTAATGGAACATCATAATAACATTTAGAAAGCTATAAATCACTTATTCAATAAAAACTTAATTATATATACAAGGAACAGTACATAAAACTAATTAAAGGTAGAAAACTTGTCCCAAGTCGGTGTCTCTCGGGATCGTGCCAAGAAGGCTGGCAGCATTGCCACGTTGAATAGCAATGCTGACAAAAGCCCCAGCTCTCTACAGCTATAAATTAAACATCAAAAATGTTAATTTGTTCAAATAATAAATAAACATTTAATTAGTCATTTACACCATAAAATCATAGAGTTCAAATGACTTTATATTTTAACTACTAAACTTCATAATCACTTAATAAGTGAACCAACAAAGTAATTTTTGAAAAACCCATCATATTTTATAATGAGCATTTCTTTTGTGACTTTAGAAAACCCAACCAAATACAGAAAAAAGTATCTCTCTTATTTAGAAAGTTAGAATATATTTTCCAACATGTTATTTCGGCCCAACCGAACGGCAGTCATTGAAAATTTTACTTTTATTTGAAACAGTCTTAGCGCGTTGTCGGAGTTTTCTTTGTGCGCCAAGCATTCGAAGTATAACAAATAAAATGGTTGCCGAAAATATATACATAATTATAATGGTATGTTTTATTTAACATTCCGGTGTCATTTAATAAATATTTAGGGTCAATAATAGGAGTTTTTCTTCCCAATAATCCGACTGAATAAAAAAATCTGGTTTTCAAGTGTAGGTTTTTGAAAATATCCTCATTTGATTACACTTTTAGCATTGTAGTTTGAAAATTGTGAACTACAGGATGAAAAGAAACTCTGTAATTAGCATTTTGAGTAATCCAAAATAAATGACAAAAATCTAAGTTTATGGACATAGTTACAATGCACATATTACGTCGATAAATATAATTTCTTTGGTACGCTCTACGCTAAATTTTATGGATTTGCCGTTCCAAAAACGTTATTAATCGCGAAAGTGACATAGTCTATAATTAATATTATACCTAAACATTTTGCGCACCTAAGAAAACTAATCTAAGATTCCTAAACATCCGTAATACGAAAAAGCTCTCAGTCTACTTTCTCTACGAAACAATCAAACACAAAGTTTCCAACGACACGTGAATGTGCGTTTTAAAGACTGTTCTACGAGCCTCCGAATTTTCCAGAACAGATAACCATTTCGATTAAGGAGCTCCAAGGAAAGACAAAATAAACTATTACATTGGTTCACATTAAATGTACGGTGAAAAAGGCAAACGGTGCGGGAAGAATTGCTTTTTACGGATCGACTACCACGCCGCGGTGGCTCGACGCTGCCAGGAGTCAAGGCAACGGCTTCACAAATGAATTGTTATTGGCTTACCCTACTACGGTACAGTCTCCGATTTTACCACAACATGCAAAGTTTAAGTCACGACTTGACTCACTAACCTTGTTTACAAACTAAACAAAGTCTGTATATTATTGAAACTAGACGAAATACTTATTTATATCTACAGGGCGTGGTTTTGCATGAGTGCCATATTTACGGAAGTTGATATATTCATTGAATAGTTATCAAATTCATCATGCAAATAATATTATATTCTACTTGATTACCAGCACTTAAGCAAAATCGTTACTTAACCATATATCACTTATCCGGTAATTAGTACGCATAATATAAAGGTAAGTCTGTTAAAACATGGCACAAAGCCTTGAACCATACCTTTTTAGAACTTGTCGCAGAAAATTAAAATTGTAACGTCATAATAAATTTTATTAGAAAGTTAATAATATGAAGCGGTTCCGAAAATTAATTTCGTCCCCGCTCCGGATCTGTGAACGCAGCACCAACCTCTCCGGCAAAGTAATAGCTTTACGAGTTCCCTCCACTTTTTCGAATAATTCCGAGTACGTAACGAGTCAAATTAAATTATTGTGTCCGTCGCAGTATTTGCCGCAGGTGAGCAGGAATGCTTGCTCGGCGGTTTTTTAATTTCACAAAACGAATTTACTAAGGCGAGACAACGCCTAGTCAGATTATGTATGTTCGTATTCATTTTTCTGACAGGGTGGAGCAAATAATAACGTGGCATGAGGATACAGAGACGAAATTAAATGTCGTCAACAGAAACTACCTTTGAGGAATTTAAAACGGGCCCACTGATGGATCATATCTGGAGCATAAATATGTATCATATTTGTGCGGTTAGTGCAGTGACTTAACTTTACTATCAGTTTACAAGCACACATGCTAAGATTGAACATGCGATTTATATACGTTCGATACAAATACAAATAGTACTTTGAGGAGTTTTGAAGCAGAAAAGACTACTAAAGAGTGGACTTGAATAAAATAATAAGCGAGTATATACACTTCCTCAGAAGCTCAGAGGAACTATTGTTTTAAAATGTCAAAAACCAGAAGAAGAAGCTACATACTTTCTTATACTAACTGACCCGACATTGTCCCGTCCATAAAAAAATGCAAATAGCATAATAAGGTTACATTATAGAAGTTAATATTTTCCAAGCACTAAGGTTAGATTAGATGTTATTTTATATGGTGGTTAAGAATACATAAAATTTCTTATTTTCCGCGCGATTATCTTAGCTTCTTCCTGACATAACAAACACATCAAAAAACGAATTAGCAAATTCGATCCAGCGGTTTATACCTGATGGTGTGACCAAGAGAAATAGGGATCACTTTTATACATATATATACTAGCTGTGCCCCGCGGTTTCACCCGCGTAGATTTAATTTCAACCTTATTGTCGCGGAAACCTAATATTTTTAACAAATAAAAGTAGCCTAAGTTACTCCTTGATACATCAGCTACCTGCCAGTGAAAGTCCGGTTAAAATCGGTCCAGCCGTTTCAGAGATTACCCGGAACAAACAGACAGACAGAGAAAATTTTTAAAACTTGTTTTTTTAGTGTCAGTAGCGTGTATACTTTCATATGCATTTAGTGAAAAGCTGTTATTTTGGAATTACAAACAGACACTTCAATTTTATTTATCTGTATGTATAGATGTATAGATAGTAGATGACGTCGAGTATTATATTTTGC
The DNA here is from genome assembly GCA_964035505.1 of Watsonalla cultraria. NCBI lineage: Eukaryota > Metazoa > Arthropoda > Insecta > Lepidoptera > Drepanidae > Watsonalla > Watsonalla cultraria. The sequence continues at coordinate 13,456,158 of OZ037711.1, forward strand.
AATAAACATAGTTTATACTGAAACTTTCAGTACTGAAGCTTTGAGTCAGTTTTCTGTCGGCATGCAACAGGTAGCGTTTTTAAAACGACATTTTATGAACAGATGTGTGTCGGCCAACTTCAGGGTGTTGGATATTCTTTTATATAAAGCTGACAACATTAGCATTGTCTACTAAAAAGTTTGTTTGCCTCGAAATCTATATGATTTCAATTTAAAGGGTTTTTGATTAAAAGATATTCACGTATTTATATATCCATCTGTCTAGAACTTGACTTCTAGTTATTTCTTAATATAAGAATAGTATTGAAAATTTAATTTTATCGTACCTGCGTAAAATAATAACAATAAACCATTAATTTAAGCAAATGTAGGACAATAAAAGAAAAAGAATAAAAATATAAATAAAACACCGAATTCAAATTGGTGGAGCCCAGCTGATGAAATATAAATGAAATATAGGCTTAATTTAATATTATACGTTTTTATTTATAAGTACACAGTCGTTCGGTTACAAGAAAGATCCGCCATTACACTTACATTTTAAAAGAAAGAGAGAGAGCGATAACAAGCAACAAGATACTATCTATCCTATTCTTACTATTACATTGCACATTCTTTATTTTTAACACCAGCACTCTAGACCTTTGAACGAGCAATTCTTGTATATATAGAATCTGAATCTAGAAAATGGCTACAACGATTTTAATTAAATTTAGCTAGATGTCAATATTAGAAAATGTCAAGAATATAATTAAATAAGTAAGTAATCACAATTTATAAAGCTCATCCATGTCCACCAAAAAACAGCCTATCCAAAAAGGATTTTTTTATTTGGTATTTAGTTTCGTAAATAGCCTCCTACGTACAATCTTACAACCTTCACCTCTTTAGTATAAAACGAGCAAAGATAACGAGCATAAATAAATATTATTAAATCTTTTGTATATCGCTGGAAAATGTAGGGTATTTCAGTGCTCTTTTCCAAGTATCTCTTTAGTGTCTGGCATCTTCAAGGCGAACACGCAATTTTGATAGATAAGTATATTACGTTACAGTTGTTATTAGATAAACCACTTATTGTATAAAGCTTGTCGTGTTTGCGTACACGTTCAGTCAACTGAATAATACCCCTTGAGAATTGCAGGGATATTTATAATATGATTTTATAAAATCGCAACATGATTTTATAGACGCTATCACTGGTATTTTTCCCAATGAAAGAGGCAAGTGGGTCATGTTGCATAGAGGAAAATTTGCTATTTTCAGAGGTGTATATAAATTTCCTGTGAAGTATGTACAGAGGGTTTAGTGCGAGTTTTTCACTGCCGCCATCACAAGTTGCCGAGTCGACGTTAACGCAGATTTGTATAGGATCGGACAGCGCCTCTGTTGGCCTAAAGATGACACTATTGTGAGCCCATAAAAATCTGCGTTTACGTCGACGCGATGACTTGTGCCGGCGATTTTAAGAAAACTCGCACTAGGCACTCGGATAGATATTACCATATTCTCAATTTTTATACATTTAATAATAGCTTCAATGAAAGGATTAGATGAAGGGATAGTTTTCCATCGAGTATTGTTAGTAATCCTTCCCTTGTTACTGGAATAATAAGACGCGTTACAGATAATACGGTCGTGTAAGCCCCGGGCTGGTCGGTGCAACTTTGATTCTCAACCCTAATTACGGAGTTCAACTGGAATTTGGTGCTGATAAAATGTTACCCTAAAAGGTGTTCGTAGTTAGTAGGAAATTATGCGGTGACTTCCTTTCACTAGGGGGCACTTTTTTAACCTTGTTGCTTTGTACACAGAAGTTATCAATTAGCTTAGCTTTAAGTTAAGACGTCATATATGTAAAAATATCTTTACGCGATCATCGATAAAAACCGTCGGCTGAAATTAATATTAAAACGTACTATAACAGAAATATAGGCAGCATGTGCTTTTTAGGTAAGCTCAAAGGTAGGTTCATATTATATAGAACTATTCTGATATACTAATTGCAACGGTAACATGTAGGCATATCAACCTATTGTATATACATATACAATTCAACATCTTGACTTACTGACTGACTGGTATATGAACGCCAACCTAAATCGCTGCCTGGTTGTAAGATTTGAAATTTAGATAAATTTACAAAGAACAGAACAAGCCCTGTGTTTTCAAAAATGCCACATCGTAAGGGATTTAATCACATCACAGTTATTGACGCTAGCATAATATTTTATAAGCTAGCCTTAGACTACGACTACCTGGCAAGCATTATTAATTATTCCCTTGTAATGAATAATTATGTACTCAATACCAATTGAGCTACAGATTATTGAGGTTAATAAATTATAATCTTTTTTCTTCACCATACTTCCAAAGCCTCGCATTATCCACACTATAAGTTAATTCCGAGTATTACCCAAAACAAATGTATTTACAAAGTAACTAACATCGTTTTAAAGTTTTTAGTTCCACGTTCATTGATCTAATAATGAACTGCAATACGAGTATGTAGGTAAATAAAGTGTGAAGTGGCGTTTTGGATTTTAACCTAGAATTTCTGAAATACTTACAAACTTAATATCTTTGTAATATTAGTAAAGACATACAAAGCATTACCAGAACAAATATTTTTCATATCATCTTACTTCAAATCGACAAAAGATAAACTAACTTACGTATCTAAATCCAATAAGTATGTCAGAATGCGTGATATACTCCGTCCATTTCCTAATCCCGTACCTTTTTCTAAATTGAATGTAATGAACAGTTCCAAAGCTTTTCAGTGAAAATATTAGCTTTTTCACGCGTGACTTAGATGTTTTACAGCCCAATGTATAAAATGAGTTCTTGGGAATTTCTCCCCAACTTGGGGGAGTTTGCCTCCAACCTTTATTATTAGACGAGTCACATGCAAGGTAGGACGAGGGTGTTTAAAAAATGAACCGGTGAGAGAATGAATTAATCTTGTTTCGGAGTACCCGAGTGGAAAAATAATGTAATTACAAAAACAAACTAGAAAATTATGCTCCTTAAAAACAAACGAGTGTATCTCAAAAGTATAGCTCATTTATTTGTACGTAAACAAACAAATTAAAATAATTTTTATTAAATTCACACATTAAATGCTCACGCCTGTATTCCCAGAATAAGCAGGCAGAGGTGGTGTAATAAGAACACCTACATTTTACCGTAGATAATTAAGAGCCAACGTGACAGACGGTGAGTCTATCGCCGTCTCAGGGACTATACACACCCTACTATAAACACTTTTCAGACATATGCAGGTTTCCTCAATATGTTTTCTTTCGCCGTGATGAAAAATCACTGCACATAAATTTTTAGAAAAACTCATGGTAGTCACTTTTAGGTACAGGCCCCTCTGGGGTTTGAACTTGAGTCGCTTGCGTAGCGGCGACTGCTGAAACCTCAAATCCACCACGGATTTTTATATGTATTCTAACAAAGTAATTTTAAATCACCAAAATACCATGATTAATGATTATAGACATACATGATTTCATATATACATGAGAAACCCGAATTGAAACTCAGTAATTACTCTTTGAAAAAAGACTTTTAAAATCTTGAATCTACTCTCAAAAAATGTATTTCTGATTTAAGGTCACATAAGCAAATCACATATTGATTCGCGCTTGGCGTGAGAGCACGGAAATCCATCTTTAAATTCAAACGTAAGTACCTTCGTTTCTATACAAACACGCGCGGTACACACACATGCATACCTCTACGCGCGTTGAAGCAGAATCCGCATCTTGCGGTGGTGTGCGACAACCGTCTAATGTATGGCGGAAATAGTAATTACTGACAGCTTCAATTGTCAGTATTCCACTGTTTATGTGTGCTTGATAATACATGATGGCTTCTGCGGTTTTGCCCGTGCTGACAAGTTATATAGTGTAGGAAACTATTCAATATGTTTTAAGATATAGCATCGTCTACTATCATTTTATTAGGTACACAACTTTTTAAATACATAATGTCAAATAATTAACATAGCAATAAGGTACTATGTCGATGTCGTTTAAAACAGGACTTAAGCAAGTGGTCGAGATAGTGGCTATACCCTTTTATTTAGCTTGCAATGTATACATACTATTTTATTTGCCCGGGAATGACAATGCTAAAAGCTATGTGATTTCATTCTAAATCCAATATGGTGGATCATTCAAGATGGCGGACTGGTTACTTTTATGCACTACTTGCTGAGAAAACTAGTACAACGGCATACATATATCGTCACCGGAAAGGCTATAATACTAAAGCGCCAAATGGCCATTTTACAGTAGAGCGATTTAAAGTTTTTTTTTTAACAAAAAAAATCATAACTCTTTTCCTATAATTCCAATCGAAAAACAGTAAAGGAAAACAAATATCGTGAATTGATTATCTATGTACTGAAATAAAGATTTTCAGCATATTTCCTGTAATTCAGGAGATAGCTGTCGCTTTAGTACTTATGCTCTGTATAGTTCGTAAGCAGAAATTACTTATCTCCGTAATAATGTTTAAGTGCAGTGAACGAAAAGTACTGACAAACCACATTTCTCGAAATGTTTGTTAAGAAAAAGTACTAACACGCATTTTGAATAGATTATACACTCAGTAAATATCACTTAAACACCATAAAATGTGTCAAGACCGATTGGAAAAATGATGTAAAGCACAATTAGATGGTATCATTGTTATGCCAAAACGCCATAAGTAACAGATAAAGGATCAAAAATTAATCTTTTTTTTCTTAACCGCCATACTTAAGTGTAAAAACTAACAATGTGTACTAGCTGCATACTAAATTCATAGGAATAAAAAGTATTTTTGAGTAACGTTTTTAATTCGAACTTCAATTTATGCTTTGCTTGTTATTACTTACCCCGTTTTTATATTTTTCAATAAAATAGTTAAATAATTATTTTGCAATATTTTTTTCCAATGGATAGCTGACGCTAGGGAGAAGACCAGTCGTAAATGATGATGTGTATAAGTTAGACCATATAGGCCATGACTAGAAGAAGACTAGAGTTAGCTGATGTACTGAAAGTAAGACTTACAAATGTGGTATATCTTTAGAAGATGAAATTCAAGGGTTCAAAAGCTAGAGCTATTGATAAAGGCTACAAGCCCTATCACATTGGATGTCAATGCAAACCAAATGGCATGTATGTGTTTGATAGTAAATTGAATAATGAATGATTTATGGGAAAATAATGAGTGATAGGATAATTTTTGCTACAATAATATTTGACAGTTGACATGAATGTAATGAAAGTATGAAGGCATGTTTCCTCTTAAAGCTGGAATTGATGACAGGAGAAGAAATTTAATGGTGAAGTTGAAAGAATAAATTAGAATTGTGAAGAGAGTAAATACTTGACGATTGTGGTACATCTGGACACGAACATTGGGGAAACTCATAGTCACTATCATCTGCTGTAAAAGTTACCATGATTTCCAACAAATTGACAACTTCTTCGCCAGAAGAAACAAATATTTTATTATGAATAAAGGATCCATAATCTAGCATATGGACCATGTCCATGATGGATCTGGAGCGAAAATAGACTATGCCGTTTTAAAAAACTCAGTGAGGTAGATGCAAAATATCTTAAGCATGTAATATGTATGAAAGATGCAGCCATCTTCTGTTATAGTATACTATAAAACGTCTTTGAATGATGCTAGTGAGTGGAACGGTATATCGAATGGTAAACTAGTGAATACAGGTATGATTTGCCGAAATGTAGAATAAAGGATGGAAAATAGAGGAGGTGAAAGTTGTTAAAAAAAGTATGAATGCTCACCCTATTTCTTAATAAGCTGCGCTAGCTATGTATGAAGAGGTGATCTCCAATGAATGGTGCATGCCAAAGCTCGTACCCATCTTTCACAACAAAGCTGATGTGCTAGACGCTAATTATTATGGAATAATAAAGCTCGTGTCCTATTAGTATGAACATTTGGGTAGTATGCGTGGTGGTAGTTACCATAGTAGATCGAATTAAAAATACTGTAATAAGAGACAGTTACAAGTTGAAGTATGATGTGGTGACCAGAATTGAAAGAAGTATTTTGAGATGGTATGGATGAGTGAAAGGCGATTGTCGAAATAAATTTATAGAGCGAATGTGAGTGGAAGTGTTCGTAGAGGGTGTCTAAGGAAGAGCTAGCATGATTAGTTTAACAATCTTTTACACAAAGGTCAAATTCGGAGTACGTGGGCTTATGTATGTATTTGGGGAAAAGTGATAGGTGAAGTTGGTGGTATGTCCAGTCCTGCGAAGATAAATTCGGGCAATGTACGATAACCAGTCTGCTTAAACTGGCTTTGCGGCTGATGATGGACGAAACAGCAGCAGTTCACGGGGACAATATTGGACTACCTCTTCCTCCATAAACTGTAGGAGATAAATGCAAGTCAATTATAATCCCTGCTGGTATATGTATGGACCTGAATATAGAGCTACGTAGGAAGGGGTGAAAGGAACTAACAATCAATTGAGATAATGGATGTGTGGCACAACTAGAATGACAATTAGGATTAATTTAAAAGGGAATGTTTTTATGTAGCACCAGTAATTAAGTTGAAGAATAAACTTTTGCTATGGACACGCCATGGTATACGAACCGATGAGGACAATGATGTGAAAACAGTTTCGTGTATGAATTTGTATAGTCATAATGGTAGAGGAAGACCTACTGATGAACTGATGGATTGTGAGATATACGATATGCGTAGATAGTGAGTCAATACAGAGATGATTACCTATAGAGAAATGTAAGAGAAGAAATATTTCACCGTCCATACATGATATCGAGGAAGGGTACGAGATAATTATGAATAAATTTTAGTCTTATCTCGGTAGCTTAGATGATAAAAGAATATTCTTCATTTAAGAAATCATGGTATAATAGCTAGGTTTTTAATAGGTTTTTTCAAAAAGTTAATGATAACCTCATTTAATTATATTACCAGCCCGTGGATTATGTTATTCATTATGATATATTTTATTAGTTATTATGAAATTCATTATTTTCAGTAGAAATTGATTGAAACTAGATTGACACCCAAAATTAATAGGCAATTTGAAGAAATATTTTGTAGATCTTTTTACTAACCTAGTGTGCCAGTGATAACTCTCGCACAAAATACTAAATACTTATCTACTAGTAATCATAACAAAATTAATTCCAAAAAACTAAACGTAATATTTTTTGACTTTTTTTAATACTAAACGAACCATAGGCCCATTTTCGAGTTAAATTTACCATGCTTACCATACTTATTCGTCGATTTCATGAATGCAACACTTCTTAAAAGACACTCAAATACATAGATCCGTAAAGTAAAAATACTAATCACGTCTCCCCTCAGAAAAGTGCGTAGACAGAATGAACTAAAGCGCCATGTTCATCAATACCTGCATAAAGCAAATTTACTTATCAACCCAATCCAGGTATGTTTGCAACCAGCAAAAAATACTGAAGTGACTATAATGATACAAACTACAGTATTTTGATTTGCTGAATGAGGAAAAAGTGGATATTGACAGTGAAAAAAATTACTTAACTGACAAATTAAACAAAAAGGTTAAGATTTGTATTACGTAAGGATTTTTCGTTGAATGGAAAATATGAAAAATCACATATTTTTCAGGTGCTGAAGCGCCAAAAATTGGCTTCAATCTTTATGAAACCTACACCAATCGACGCAGAAAAAAAAATCCAGTTCAACGATATATATAACTCATATTGGCCAAAATGGCGCTTTAGTAGTTTTGCTTTTCCGGTGACGATATAATCCACAAATGATGCTATTGAAAATTTTTTCACGATTCATTTATGTAATTATTTTTTATCAATAATTCAGTGATGTACTTATTAACCTTTCTGAACCACTATAATGTTCTGGAGCTGTGCATGAAGGCAGGTTCCGGCGGACACCGCTGTAACAGACTAAGTAAGCCAGAATCTGGTGTTAGCGTATCAAAAAATCTTGTCTCCTGTTTCTGCATAATACGTCACAGCAATATAGGTGCTGTGTACATATATGTATGCCATAATACTTGTACACCCGACGCAGTAAAAGTGAAGTAGTAAAAATACAATAAACCACGGCGTGCTGTCAGCAAAGACATTTCCCAAATTCAACCTTAGATACGTCGCACAATTTTACCAGCATTTTGAACCGTGAACCTAACAGCATAAGAGTGGCTTTCAATTCACCAGGTAACCACTCTTCAAGCGCTAAAACAGAAACAATATACATAGCATAGTTAATACAGGATTTGTTTTACTTTGGTGTCAGCACGACTTTTTATAATTTGCCTGGAGCCCTACCATGACCTCTTATTGCCATGATATTTTAACTCTTATTATGAGACAGATGTATATGTCGTGTATAAGTCTGTCACTGTCACACTAGAACTATGATGACAATAAGAGCCCTGGAGGCAGTTATAAATATAAGCCTAATTAGAAAATCGGAATCTAGACAATTTTTTTGGAATACAATCGTTCTCCATCGAGTGTGAGTGTTGTCTCGAATCTTAGAGATTTTTAAATTTACGTATTATAACTGTCAAGGTGTGTCAACTTATACATTTGAAGAATTACAAAAATGTCTTATGCAAAACTCATGAATGACGTATACGCGATCGGCAACGTTGTGACACCCCTTCGCTGACAATATGCCAGGGCCCAAACCATGAGCTCTTATTGCAATGATACTTCAGCTGTGCGAAAGTGACAGATGTATACACGTCGCGTACATCTGTCTCATAAATGAGTGAAACTATCATGACAATAAGAGTTCATGGTTAGGCCCCAGGTCCACTCATTAGAAGCGCGCGTCTGTGTGTCATTGTGTGTGCGTCATCCTACGATTTTTTTTCTAGATTCTTAACTGCTTATTATATCTTAACAGTGTCTGTGTGACGGTGGCTACTTTAAAGTTATCTACTAATATTATAAATGTGAATTTATATTCACAGTGAAGCAAACAAACTTATGTTTGTTTGTTTCACTTTTCGGGAAAACTACTAAATCGATCATCATGAAGCTTTGAACAGACATTCGTAGATATATAACTGAAATAATAAAGATAGGATACTTATTATTTAAAAAAAAGGCTTCAAAGCTGTGGTTAAGAGCTAGTAAATAAATAATATAATATATAATTATTGTCTCAAAAGAATGTCAAACATAATATCTTTATATTAAGACCCCTATTAACCCCAAACCGTGTGAAGCTTGCAAAGTAACATATTACCAAGGATCTTTTAATATATGCCCTGATGGAAAAGGCATGACAAGGCGGAAAGCTCCATATAAGCCTATTGTCATTCATCAATTTTTGACTGTGTGACCCTAATCCATTACGCGTCACAACGGTTTGCCAGACGACAATTATCTCTTCTCTATAATGCCTCTATTCAGTGATCACTCTACGCCAAAAATCATTAGAGAAAAAAAAATTAAGCGTCAGTTGTAATTCTAAAATTAACAGCCTTTCACAAAAATACTATTATAAAAAATATATTGTGCTTTTTTCCGGCGAATCTTTGAAACTATTAAACTAATATAGGGGTCCGCTGCTAAAGCCCCAATGAAACAAACATAAAATCAACACGAGTAAATTACTACTACTACATTATATAGGTTGAAATATTGTAATTATTCTGTGTAAATTAATTCAGTAGCAAAAACAATCTTGTAGTCTTTTGAATGCCTGCTCCAATTATTTGTGCAATGCAAACGTGCCCGCATATAATTTCTTCCATTCTTCCTTTGACTTGTTCTTCATAAAGGAAGCAAAGTTATATAAAATTAATGTTGCTAAACTATACTAATATTATTAAGACGAAAGATTTGTATATTAGTATGTTTGTAACGAATTGGGTCAAAAAGTGCTAGACCGATTTAAAAAATTCTATCACCATTTGAATGCTACATTATCACAGATGAATATAAGCTATATATTTTCCCAGTACTCAAAAGGGACCGAGAACTACGCGGGTGAAACCGCGTGACGTTCGCTAGTAATTAGTAAAATGATGCCTGTGATCATAGCCACTTACAACTTAAAATTTAATCAAAGTAAAGCTCCCTCCCCACGAAATTACGGACACCTTAAGTCGCCTGTTGAACAATAGGTTTGGCCTCCAAGTACTTAACTCTGTCCCTAAGTAACTTAAAGTAATGACTAACTTCGATAGATACGACCAGAGACGCGGCTAACTTTAATTAATTTGAAACTGGTCATTTATCTAGACACATGATTGTGAACCGATACTGTAGCGGTATCAAAACTATTCAAATTGGTTGCAGTTTCTTCAAAAAAATACAAGACTACAATGATTAGTTAGCTTGTATAAATAAAAATAATCTGATATGTGAAGCTTATATGAGGAGCTCGTGGCATAGTTGCTATAGCATATCATTTGATCAGTGAAGTTAAGCACCTCACCCAAGTCAGTAGTTTTATTGGTGACCGCCCGAGTTCATTCACGTTAAGCCGCCGGTCCCAGTTGCCAATTTAACATCTTTGGCAATCGTTACAGGTCACTCGTCCTAAGAAAATCTGACAACTGGTATAACCCAGATTACTGATAGTCCTCGTAAAAGGGGTTATGAAATTCAGATGGCAGTCGCTTCGTATAAAATTCAGGCGATCAGCCACATCGGGTTAAATCAAGAGCCGACCCCAACAGTATACACTGTTGGGATAAGGCCAGGGAGGTGTTGATGGTGTGATCCTTACATGAGTCACCTTAGATGAGGGTACAAGAAAAACTCAGCAAAAAACACTTCAGCGAAATTTTAGGGACCGTTACTGTGTCGGCTAATACATGCCCTTATAAAATTCAAAAAGAGATCAAATAATGGGGTTTCGGGCACCCTAAAACTCACCCTTTGCACAGTGAGCATCTGTTTGCTTTATTATATTCCCTTGGGTCATCTCGTTAGGCAGAATAACCTCTCTCGTAGCGAAGCGTCGCAGTTGAGTAAATGCATTTATTGCAGGTTAAGCAACGTAACACAATGGACATTTACAACATAACTTTACCTCCCGTGTAAAGCAAGAGTTATTAGTTTTCTGTTTACTGTCACGTGATAGAGCCGTAATATTCTAATAGTTTTAATACTCGCTTACAAAGTGTAGGTGTATTAAATAGAGTTTCAATTCTGATTTTCTAAAGAATTTTGTTTTAGTCCATCACACGGCCGGTTATATTATGTTTCGTGGAAACTAGTTGTTTGCACTTATGATTGTGGTTTTTATACTGACTGTGGCCATATGCTTATAGGTACCTATATCTTCATTCATGTAAAGTTCACAATTGTAAATATAATTGTTATGTAAAGAGATTAATAAAATTTAAGTGTCTGTTTGTAATTTCAAAGAAACAGCTTTTCAATAAATGCATGTGAAATATACGATATACATGCCTAAATAAACACTTTTATTTTTATTTTTGTCAGTCTGTCTGTCTGTGTTTTCTCTGAAACGGCTGGATAGATATTAATGCGACTCACTGGTTGATAGTCGATGTTATAAGGAAAGAAAAAGGGGCCTATTGTTTTAAAAAAAAGGTTGGGTTCACAGCTAGTTGTATGTAAAATCGTCAGTAAATATACAGCTAAGTATTAATTAAAAAGTTATTTGATTCTATTAGCGGTAAATCGGGCAATAATTTAATGTAGGGAAGTGCCTTAATTGCATCTTAACCCTCGTGCTGCCGACAGGTATCCAGATTATATGCATCTTTAATGCATGAACTATCGATTTGCATCTAAATCTCAGAGATAAACTAGTCAAATTTATACAACCGAGCTGACTTTGGAGTAAATATGGAAACGCCATAAGCTGGGAGAATGGAACACCTGACACACGGGTAATGAAATACGTATTTATTAATTGTATTAGCCGTACCCCGCGGTGTCACCCGCGTAGACTTTCTTGAATGGCTTTATTTCACGGAAGCTTAATTTGTTTTTAAAATAAAAGAAGTCTAAGTTACTCTTTGTACAGACAGACAGATGGAGAGATACGTGGAAGTACTTTGTAAGAAGTCTAATGAAATAAATATATTAAGAATTTTAAGTTTTGACAGACAGAATTTGATTTGAAATGGAGTTTACTGTGTATTTATCGTACACACTTTCATATTATATGCATCTAGTGAAAAGTTGTTATTTTGGAATTACATACCGACACTTACAATTTATTTATCTGTATAACTTTAAATATAAATCACTGGAAGAATAAAATATAAAAATATAATTATAAATATAAATTAATAAGTTACAACACGTGGTTAGAAAGTAAATTTAAAACCTGAGTGATAGCCCTAACGCACGATGGAGCAAATATTCTTATTTCAAAATTTTGTCAACTTTCCATTCTGCTTAGTAAGCTTATGTATATACTAACTGTGCCCCGCGGTTTCACCCGCGTAACTTTAGTTTCATACAAACTTTCTTCCCTTATTTTATCCCCTTGGGGCTAGAATTAATCAAAATCCTTTCTTAGCGGATGCCTACGTCATAACATCTACCTGCATGCCAAATTTTAGCCCGATCCGTCAAGTGGTTTGGGATGTGCGTTGATACTATGTCAGTCAGTCAGTCAGTCAGTCACCTTTGAGTTATATATATTTAAAGATACTGTTTGCAAAGTTCTTGCAAACAACACAATACTTAATTACGTTGCTGTCAGGAATATGTTTTAAAGGCCTTAATATAATTAAAGACAAACTAATGACATTTTGAATATCAAGCGTAATTCACGCCTTTACGAAGGGAGTCGTTAGTAATGTTTTAGAAGAGCGCTGTTATCTTAATCTCAGTAATTATATTTAATTACACGCCTTTGAATAAACTGACACGTTAGCAAAGTTCTTTGTCAGAATCGTTGGGATTAATTCAATTATGCTGGTGTATTCAAATTCAAATAAAATTTATACAACATAAGGAACTTGGAACATTCATTGAACGTCATTTTTCTTACGGTAACTTAGGTTAATCTACCGAAGAACATCGAAACAAACTCCCCGGTTTTATTTATATGTATGGTATTCACAGCAAATAAATATAGGAGGCTTATATATAGGAATACAAAAATATGTTTAAGAAAATCCTTGATTTTTTTAATGCAATTATAATAATTACGTATTGTACTCAAATATAAATAGTAAACAACAATGTATATAAGAAAAATGTTCGCCACGAAAGTCTAGATCTTATATACAAATAAATAGAATTTATGTGTCAGTTTGTATTGTCCAAATTAGCCTTAGGACTACATTTTTTTTTGTGTTATTGCCATATAAACTAGTTAGATTTAAACTGGATTTTCAGGTAGTTAATATTACAAGAAAACACGTTGTAGACATGTTAAAAATAATTATAATAATTATGAATTTAAGAGTAAATAACTCTTTCCATCATCTCGTTGACCTCCTTATACGTCATGACAGACACCTTTTTAAATTAAAAGTAGCCGTAGTTACTCTTTGTAACTTTAGCTACCTTCCAGTGCAAGTCCCGTTTAAATTTGTCCAGCTGTTTCGGAGATTACCCGGAACAAACAGACAGACAGAGAAAAAAATTAAAAATAGGTTTTTATTATCAGTACAGTGTATACTTCCATATGCATTTAGTAAAAAAAACTGTTATTTTGAAATTACAAACAGACATTTCATTTTTATTTATCTGTATATAAATAAATAAAACTCATTAGTAAATACATACTAAAATGTGTTGAACCTACCAATGAGCAGAACAACCACGTCAATATGGTACTAATGATGTGGTTGTTCTAATTAACACAATATGTAAGCAAAAACCATTTCTCTTATGCCTTTTGCCGACTGTATTAATGAGCTCAAAAGCTTTCCACGTATTGAATTCATCACTGAAAAATATTCATCATGTTAGAACGTTCGTCATTGTACCTTCAAGTTACGTAACAAGCTCTGCTACTAAATAAGAAGCTACAAAGGGTCGGCTTTCACGAATTTATGACACCCACATGTATAAACAATTTATGACGGACACTTGTAAAACGCATGAGTACTTGCAAGGGCCCTCTAAAGTTACACTGAAATTAAAATATACACATACTTTATTAGGTGTGACTACACTGTCACACCACGAACTCTATTGTGAAGGAAAATAAAGTGAGGGAGAACGGGATTGTTTGTAAGATTTCTTAAAATGTATAAGTAAACATCAGCATAGCATGGCAGATAGGAAATCAGTTTTCGCAATATTAATAAAAAATAATGATCTCCTACCGAATTTCGGTCAGCGCGGAAGATATTATAGTGTACAAGTGTGTGCGCAAACACAGGTGCACTCTTTATTCCCTCACTCTCATTGTCCGATGGGATGGCAATTCGATACGATTGGGGAGAAATCAGGCGTAGGACGTGCTTTCCGAGGCACTGGGGTGGAATCACCGCCACCTTGCATACTCTGGGCATTTATTTTGAAGTTCTTGACAGATAAAACCAATGTCTATTTTTGACCAGACCCAGGGATCAAGCCCGGGACCTCGTGATCGGCAGGCGAACTTATTAAACACTATACCAACGAGGCTAGAGACGTTATATTAGTGCCTGAGTGGACACTCACATCTACATCTTAAATATCGCTCGCGTATGTGCGTCCGCTGACTATCGGTCAAAATAGGAAGCCGTCTTTGTGCTACGTTCCTATTTTGTACCACCTTGCATGTTTTATAATACCACAGAGTAATCTTCTTACGAATCGCTACGATGTGTATCTGGATTTTGTACATACAAATAAAATGGATACGAAATTCGCTCGGTTTTCGTCGTTCTCTTGAAGGTTTATTGTTGTGTATAAAAGTATACCGTAATACTAAAGGGATACGTCCTGAATTTCGCTTGACGTTTATATTATGTAACAGTTGCACGTGCTACATTCAACCAATATGTTTGGGTATTGAATTACCTCTAGCCGTTATATTAAAGCATTCATATTGAAAAGCTTAGATGGATCATGTGGTGTACAGTGTACTGCGCTGTAGTGAACGTGTTTTAAACAGCTGCAATTAAAATCCATAGGCGTATAGAACCAATAGGCCATCCTAGACGGGTCCCATAAGCATAGAT
This sequence comes from Watsonalla cultraria, assembly GCA_964035505.1. Taxonomy (NCBI): domain Eukaryota; kingdom Metazoa; phylum Arthropoda; class Insecta; order Lepidoptera; family Drepanidae; genus Watsonalla; species Watsonalla cultraria. The sequence goes on from OZ037711.1 coordinate 13,471,316, forward strand.
GTTGTAACAACACTTTTCATTGATGATATTTAAATGCCAACGTGACAGAGGATGAGTCCATCGCCTGTCGCCATGTCTGCCTATGCAAGTTTCCTCCCAATTTTTTCTTCCAAAGCTTTTAAGGATAGAAATTTCTTGCCACTCAATTTAATGGTTTCACCATCAGCTTGGACGATACAACACGGTGCCCTCGCATATCGCTGCTGACGTTGAACCAGGCCATAGTTGGCAGCTCGTCATGTTGACCGAAGCGCAAAACCGCCGTTCAAAAAATAAAAATAAAATAGTACCAATTCTAAGACTCACGCGATATTCTGTGGTTATTCACAAGCCATTAGTACTCCATTGTTGGGTGCAGCGTAACAAACAAGCCTTAACAAACATAATAATACACTTTATGTTCTGCTTTGTTACCGCATACTCAAGTACAAAGACTTATTTCTTGCTCGATCTGATTATAATCGTTACATGCAAAAAATACCGGCTTGATGTATGACTTGGAGCAAAACGGATGTATATACCGCCGCATATAGCGAGTAGACACGCAAAATGCAATGCTATAAAAGTTCAGAATAAAATACAGTAATTTAATTAACTCATTTAAAATGGAGTCGTTGGACTAATAATATTGTATATAAAGGAATTGACTAATTTAAATAATAAACTTTAAATGTCGTTTCTTTGTTTTCAGGTAAGATAGTATGATTTAAGTTATATGTTATTATTATTGATATATGTGTAAATACTTAAATAAATCTTTGTTTTCAGAGCAACGCAATTGTTTATTTGAATTTTACAATTCCTGCCATATTGTCTTATATATGTATAATTGAAAAAAGAAAAATATTCACTGCCTCATTGGTCTAGTGGTCGCAAACGCTTCTGTAGAACACGAGGTCCTATTCTCGATTCCTGGCAAGGTGACATTGAGTTTTTCTGTAATTTCCTAGTAGTAGCAGTGGCTTGCCCCCTTTACATGGAACTTCATAGTCATAACTGACAAAATGTGGGGAACTATAAGTGGGTGCCTACTACCCCTAAATAAATATGTACATTATACCTACTATCAAAATTATTTAACAAAATATTATTCCATATTTCGTGTTCACTTTATAAAGTCGAAAAGGTAAGCCTAAACTAGTCGCGAGGCTTTTTAATATTACCCGCGTATACTGTAAGCCAAGGCTTCTAAGAAGTGAATAGGCCTTTCCCGATAATCCCGTAATCCTTATTTACTATCGGAGACTTCAGAGGCAAAGGCTTTGTTCGCCGCACTTACGGCACAACGCCCACTATTTTTATTTAAAACAGCCAAGGCGCATGATACTCGAGGCACCTTCGTCGTCGTGTAAACTAAGGCGTAAGGTTTCCAACCACAATGTAGGTTTACAATGAACTAAAACCTGCATATTATACTGATTACTAGCCGTGCACCTTGTATAGCCATATTTTTTTTTTGACTGGATGACCCTTGTCCTTTAGGGGTATGAAACATAGATGTACCCGATGTGCACACAAAATATGATACAAATCGGTCCAGCCCTTTCATAGGAGTTTGGTAATAAACACCGCAACACGAGAATTTTATGGATTAGATGACGTCGGTAAAGCAATCAAAAGACCTACTAGCTTAAGACAGCAATGAGGTTACCATCTGTCACTAAATTATTTGCAATTAAAAGTGGTTGCTTTGACCCTTTTGGGATGACGTGCAGGGCGCCTACCATCATCGGTTTAAGGAGCGCGTATTAAGAACTTTTGAGCTTTGACGTTTCACTTTCAAAGCCAAGAATCATCATTGTTGGCCCCCACATAATAATGATTCATACTAGGTACTATGATTACACTAAAATGCATGTGTACTAGATACAGGTTATAATTCTCTCGTTAATAAAAAAGGTTACTGATTGTTTGCCGCATTTTCACCGCCTTAGTCGTAAAAGGTTTAAAATGGAAAAATTTATGCTGTTTATATTGTGACGTTATCTAGATGCATATTCCATGAGTACGTGCCTACCGAGGTTTCTGCATCAAGCCGATGCAGTAGCATGAAATATATATTCCTTAATGTGTTTTGTAGTACTGCACATATTACAGAGCCGTGGTGGCATTGGGGCTAGAGCAGTTACCTGCTACGCAAGCGATGCTGGTTCGAATCCCATCAGGGCTTGTACTTATGAGTTTTCTAAGAAACTATGTGCAGTGATTTCACATCGCGTGCTTTACGGTGAAAAAAAACATCGTGAGGAAACATGTATATGTCTGAGAAGTAATTCAAAGACATATGTGTAGTGCCTAGGCCTGCGGTAGATCCACCGCTAAATAATCTCCAGTGAAAAGTGAGTGTTTTTATAACAACACCTCTGCCTACCCCTTCAGGGAATACAGGCGTGAGCATATGTATGTATGGACGCAAATTAAATTGCTATGAGTAACGAAATATGAAAGTGAAGATTTAAATAAATTAATGAGAAACGTAAAGGGCAGTATAAATCACTCGAACTAACATAAGTACTTACTGACTCAGGCGAAAATTTATAATTTGTTACTTTCTAACTTATTCCCAGAACACAACTAACCTCATTACAAAGTAATGCTTAGGTTTTATGTTGACACGCGAAACTGGAAGACTTTGAATCTTCAGAGGGCTTTAACTTCCCCTCAATGTCCCAAATAAGTCTACAATAATGAATGATAGCGCAAACATGAATTTTTAAGTAAGTCCAAGGATAATTTTATTATTTAGGTACTGGAAGTAACTCCTTGGGAGATATAAATTCCTTAAATTTATTCTTGAAAAGGTCGAGTTTCAGGAATAAATTGAGAATCGCCTCGTTAGGGGTCACTTTGACAAAATACGGCGTAACTGGTTACTAATGGCGTAGATATATGACGCTCACGACGTTAGATAGTGGGCTGTTGACGGTATTATTGCTTGTATGCTATGTCACAATTTACAAAGACACATCTGTGCTACTACTGACCTTCGAGTACTTGGGATCCAATATAATACCAAAGAGAATAGAGTTTTTTATTTAACCGCGAGTCTTATTATACATATTTTTATCGACATTTGTGGAACTTTGTCCATGGGCTTACATTCCTATTATTTAGTTGGAATTTTTAAAATTTTATCATATTTTCAAAAAGAGTAATTATGTAATAGGTACTGAGTTTCTTGCAAGGTTCTTCTCAGTAAAAGCAACCTTCCAAACCTGGCGGTAGCATGTATAATCCATTATAATTGTGTCGTCCTGACGATTTAAAAGTGCGTTGTTAAAAGTCGAATCGAATAGAGATATTTTTGAGTTTGAGTTGGTTTGTACCTACACAGATCAGTGAACTCTATGCTTTAAAATAATGTCTTGGCCGTCTTTGTCTATGCGCACAGGGATGGTATGTTACCTTAGGGAATGGTTCAGCAAACTTGTACTCTAAAGTTGTATCATCGACATAGTAGGACGTCGGGTATCCTTGGGGGACGAGAATACACATGAAGTATCTGTTTTAAGATACTGAACCAGTGTTTCGGGACTTGCAACAAGTCGAACTGATTAACAGATTACTTTGAAGCAAACAACAATATACGGGCACATTGCAAAGTTACTTATAAGCTTTTCCATTAATCAATGACAAGTAAAGCCCGAATTTCAACACATTTAGTAAACAATGATACGTGTTTGGGGGTTTAAACTATTCTTTCCTTCCGATTGCAGGAACTGAATAAAATCAGAGTTAAACAAATGAATGATGAGCATATTTATATAATGCAATACAACTTTCAATAGCGCGATCTATTTTATAACTTACGCCATCTACTTGCAATTAGTGAAACTAAAACATACTCATACCAGGAACGATTTGTACAGTACAAGATAAAGGATATTAAGCGCAAGGAAAGAATCCTGCTTTCAAACAATTATACACAAAATCCGATTCCAAGAACTATGATGTTTTTCGAATAGTGAAACTAAGCCTTATTTAAATTGATTTATTACCTCATGAATAAAATAATTATAACGTTTATCACTAAGAACAAAAGACGTTTATTTTCCAAGCTAAGTGATTAAAATGGTCCTATTTATAAACAGAAAATTCGCTTAACGTCGTTCAGTTCGTTTTAGAAGGAATATAACTTTGTTACTTTAAGTGCTGGATCTTGGTACGATCATACATTTTATTAACATCATAATAGCAGTTCTAGAGTATTATAATACTTAAGTAAGCCCTCTGTTTTGCTAAATATTTTGTTGCTCTGCGATCATCCTGGATCACTCTGATCTTGAAGTCCTGTGTCTGTTGTGTGTGTTTCATTCATTGCATCTAGACTCTTCAAGGAATAAAGCATATTTTTCTTCCGGTGAATAATAAAAAGATAATGTAAATAATATATTTGCCAGAATAAAGTTTAGTATAACGACAACTAACCCAACGTCCCAACTGCGAAATGTATCTAACCAGGAATCCGGGTACCTGATTTCCCGTGAATATTTCATCTGAAACATTAAGTTTATCTACCTCTCAACATCAATGACAAAAGTCATAGCCATCATTTATCAAATATTAAAAAAGGATCGCACAAAATGATAAAGGCAGAAAACGGATCTTCCGATAGTCGTAGCCTCCGGTGTCTAAGGCAGGTACCGCCATGTCATTTGTTTATATTGCGAAATTAATCCCCCGAGTGCACGTGACTGATGACTCGAGTCAAGCGATGCTTGCCAAACAAAGAAACATCGAGGTGTGTACTATAATCGATGCTCACTTAAACGACAGATGCTACAAACGGGAACCATCAATCTATCCCCCCGCCCACCTTCCGATTCGCACCCCGCACCCCTGCGAGCCCCCAATTGTTATTCACGTTCCATTACCTCAATTTTTTTGAAGCGAAGTGTTTGAAAGAAACCCTTTCACTTATTGTGTCTCATTGAATAGGTGGAGGGCCATCGTGAAAATTAATTTTCTTTACATTATTATTTTTGCCTCCCTCGTTGAATACCGGGAATATTTTACGAGCCCGCCTACAGATGTTGGAATATAGTAGTGGGTTTTATCTCTAAGGGCTTAGGGTGCAACGTCTTGTTTACTGCGATACTTAGCGGTACCATGTTTGGATTCAGAGTGATAGGGCACGTGCGACCGCGGGTTGGGACTAACGCCGCGCGACGGGATCATTCAAGAATCGATTAAAGTCTACACACGCTGCACGTACGGGAATCGAGCAAACACGAGAGTCGATGGGCCAGTTGACTCGGTCACGTCCACGTCCTACCAACCTATAATTCAATAAGATGCGATCCGAGCGCTCCGTTTAGCTCTCGGCTCTCCAACACGATGCAACAAAATTAAATAAACTTTTATTTTTACAATGTAACAATTGGATTTGGTTTCATAAACATAATGACTTGTTCATTTAGCGGGAGAGACCCTCATTGGGCATTATTAGATTTGTAAGGAAATGTAGAATGATTTGGAAATCCAGAAAGCCATATAAAGACCGGGGCTCAGTCAAGTGGGGCGTGCAATTTCCGTCACAATACAATGGTGTCCCGCAGCCGAGCTGAAACAAAGCTTCATTATACGTTGAGCTCATTAAATAAATTAATGAATTCGTACAAAAGGGTTATGGCACACGTTTCTTGCGCATCATATTATTGATGCCAGGAGCGGTATGACGCTCCTTTGTCTTCCCCCTCGGAGGCAAGTGCCGCGGATAATATTACTCCCCGGGGTCATTTGTCTCCAGCACGTCACATCGTAACATACCTTAATTGACTTTATGTGACTTAATGAGCCACGCGATGTACCAGAAAACTCCTCATTTATTTGCATTTTTCTTATTGATTTATACATTTTCTCCACATAACTATTAGTAAGAGTTCACCGTGAAAACAAAGGGATGAAATCCGCATATGGCTGAAAACTAATTCACAGACGCTTGTGTAGTGCCTGAGACGGCGACGAACTCACCATCTGTCACGTTGGCACTTAATCACCTAAGGTAAAAGTCGAAGTTGTTATTATCCCACCTCTGCCTACCCTTTCAGGGAATTCAGCGTGAGTATATGTATGCCAATTGAAATAAAAGGAAAACTACAAAATGCATGGTAATATGCCCAATATATCGTTGTAACCTTTCACAAAGGTATTCTAATTATGGAATGAGCCGACTACACACTATGCACACTAAAGCTGGTATGAAATGATTTAAAGCATTCACGATTGAGTGTGGTAGCTTAGTGGAGCCGGCGAGGATGAATGCATATCATTCATGAATGCAGCGCGGTGGTATTATGTGGGCGGTGATGTCGCGAGCCGCACAGTTTATGCCACAGTACAAATACAGCTTTACAAGCAGTTAGGAAACCAGGAGCATATTGTTCGAAATGACACACTGACACACAGACATGCGTTTCTACGAGAAAATAAGCGGAATAGTCGTAATGACAGTGAGATGCGTCAGGTGGCTGATCGCGTATACGTCATTCTCGTGTTTTACCGATATTTTTTAAAACTTCAAAACGACAAATCTGCATCAAACTAAATAAAAGATAAATTTTAAAATATTAAAGATTATCAACCTTTACGCACAATGAAGTAAAAGATAATTTACGAGTACATATATATAAATGAATCCCCATTTCCCTTGGTCACCACATCACGGGTGAACGGCTGGACCGATTTCGATAGTATTTTTTTTGTTGTGTTCGTTATTGTCAGGAGATGGTTCTTATGAAAGAAAAAACTAAGAAAATTAAGTGGAAAATTTGTAAATTTAAGAATACTTACCCACCGTACAAAATAATTTCTTTCTTCTTAAATCTAACCTTAGCGCTTTGGACAATAAAAACTTTTTGATGTAACCTTTTGACGTTTGACATAGAATTGACAGAATACGTGCTGCATTCTCATGATTAAGACAGGGCAACGTCTGTTGGATCAGCTTGTATTTCATAAAATACGCCTAGTTTCTTTACTGGTGGTAAAACTTACATTTATATTGTGGTTATGCTGTTTCGTGTCGACCACAATCAACCGCTCGTCCCGGGCACGTCAAGCAAAATGTGTATAAACATGCAGCCTCCTCTTAGTACAGTCAGTGTTATAAGTAGCTAAATTAACGTGTTTAAATTTACTCAACTATTTGTGCTTATAGCAGGAAATCAATAAAATTTTTTATTATAAAGCAGAAGAGATTTTTTGCTTAAAAAAATTGTAAAAAAATGTTTTGGTGTCGGATAATTTACTTAAGGAAGGTTAACTTTAGGCTTTATAACATCACGCTGCGACCTATAAGAGCGAAGCATCAATTGAAAATTATGCAAAAGCGGGAAGAAATATTTTCACTTGGACGAAGTCGCGGGTAACTAGTCGTTAATATGATTCAGATGCTTAATCTATTGAAATATGACTCCACTACCACACCTAATTTATTTTCTTATTTGTAAAGGATAATCATAAGTGTACCAGCAGAATTTGACAGAATAAAACGGGTCGTTACTTCAATATGTCGTTGGCTAAAAATATGGACATGAAAACTCAACACGAAATGTGCACGTAACTTTTTATTTGTGGAGCGTGACGCAATTAGCGATGTTAAGAGCTTTCACATTTATATGTAAAACCAGATTTATATTTATTTGCATCTAGCTGTGCTCCGCGGTTTTACTCGCGTAGAGTTCATTACATGGGTAGCCCTCGGAACCCTAATGTTTTCTTGAACAAAAAACCTAGCCTAAGGGACTCATTTTAGCATTAGCTATCAGCCAGTGAAAATCCCGATAAAAAGAGAGAACATTTTTAGAAATTGGCTTTTTTGGTTCACTACCGTATATACTTTCATAATATGCATTTAGTGAAAAGATGTTATTTCGGAATTATAAACAGACAATTTTATTTATCTGTGGATATTTGCATATGAGATATAACACGCTGCATAAATGTAAACAAACAGAAGTTCTTTATAACTTTTCACTGTAACTCCTAATGTTCACATTGAACATGCAAATATAAACCTTGTTATAATAAGAACACTGACGACTCTACCTAAACATGAAACATGACTCAATATCATCGACAAGGCACGACATGATTCAATAGCAATTCAATAGCTGTAGTTTAAAATTGGTTCATCGAATTAATGAGGCGAACGCCGCTGCGAGCGCCAGGACGCTTAAATTGATTGCAGTGCAAACTAAGTTACACTTGGGCATACTATCATTTTGCAATGAATATTTATGCAAGTATTTTCATTATTTTACGTAATTTAATAAATCTTATTAAAATACATTTGAATGTTACATAAACATTGCGTATATTTCACATACAAACGTTTATCCTCTATGACACCTCCTTGGGGCTAGATTTTGAAGAATCCTTCCTTAATGACTTCCTTCGTCTTATGATAAATACGCGTGAAAAACTAAAATTTTCTAGATTTCTTAGCCTGTGCCTTGATACATCAGTCAATTACATCTGCATTTAATGTTATAATAGAGATTTATTTAAAATAGCAACAGTTTTGGCGGATTAATTATTTTCCTACATAGTCGAGTATAACCTCAATCTATTTACCGTGAGAAATCCACCTTTACCCATTTGGTCTTAATGAAAATTATTTATTTTAGCCACACTCCACATGACTAAGCTTTATCTTACCAAGAGTAATGTGTTCGAGAGCTTGGCAGAACATTCCCAGGTTTTAAATGTATGAGACTAATAATTCCGTGCTTCGTTGCCCTTTGAGAAACGAATAGTATGGAAACATATGCAAGTATCGGAAGAACGCATAACGTCTACGTATTTTCGGTTCAATCCTTACGGACCAATAGCTCTTCTATGCACTTCCTAGCGTCTTGGGACTTCAACGACTTGACTTTGAAGTAATAAGTCTGGCTTTAAAGTAAATAAAATGGTATATACTCTTAGATACATTCTCTCACATTTTTGAGTAATGCATTTAGGAATTAGTTTTTTTCTCGGTCTCAGACATACACAGCACATAGATTTTGAAAAATAAACTTTCATACAATAATTTCCGCAACCTCCACGACAATTCAATTTCTTGGATGTCGTGAGAATTCATAATTTTTTTATCTCAAAATAAAAGTCGTGGAGGTGGTGGATATAAAATCATGGATGTCTGGGAATAAGCGCTGAAATTTAATGAATTCTACTGTCCTGTTGTTAAAGTGGTGTTGCCGAAAACTCGAACAGTGCATTAGAATGCCGAATCACCTGTACGGCGGCAACGCTAAGTTAAAAATCGTGTACCGACGTCCCATGTGGACGCCCGGGAAAAATGGGGAGACGCAAGGAAAATAAGGAAAACGTTCCGCTTTTGTGTAACATAAGTACGTCCGCTATGTACCTACCCTCTGAATGTACCTCGATCACACCTGCAAAGCTTACAATTTGGAGCTCAAAAACCTGTGTCGAATGCTTTCGAAACCTGTGCGCTATTGCGTTTGAAAGCGATACAATAAAACATCGCGATCTCAAAGTTCAGAATGCATTTGTCTATCTTTCAAGTTCACTTAGACATGGATTATGCTACTGGTATGGAGTCCAGTCACCAAAATTAATTTACTTTACATCACTATTCATGAGCTATAAAGTTTGTTTACGAATAAACTACACCAGAATGCAAAACGTGTCAGCTTACCCTAAAAATATAACATTCAAAACACACTTCGAACGTATTTCTTGGATGATCGCCTCGGTTAGATTGTTGGTTAACGTAACACCAAATTTTCTATTTCACCGGATCTAATCGTGTCACGGAGCGTCACGACACGTTGGATGCGCCAACCACCGGCGAAATACCAAATCAGAGTGCCTAGTGCGAGTTTTTCACTGCCGCCGTCACAAGTCACCGCGTCAAAGTTAACGCAGATTTGTATGGGATCGGAACGGCGCCTCTGTCGGCCTAAAGATGACACTATTGTGAGCCCATACAAATCTGCGTTTACATCGACGCGGTGACTTGTGACGGCGATTTTAAGAAAACTCGCACAAGGCACTCAGGTTACCGTTCCTAACTCACTGACACTCGAACGTTAGGAATTTCGATAGAAATCACATTCCAATTTTAAGAATAATTTTCGGTTTGAGAATCTCGGAGATTGGAGGGGCTTGGATTTTGTTATAGAAAAATGTTCTTGATTTCAATACTTTACTTCAGCCAAATTATATTTACACACCTCCGAAAGGGTTATTACAGCACCGACTTTACACCGATGTATCAACGTCTCAGGCACTAAAGTTGACTCTTGGGTGAGACTGAACAATGCCACTGAAATACTAAAAATGATTTAGTCAGTTTAGGCCCTGGTAAGGCACTTATGAATGTCGAAGAATTTACCACCGGTTCGGAAACTAGCCTTCTTAGAAGAACCGGCAAGAAACTCAACTGGCGTCATGTACATTTACTGTTGGTATAATATGCAAATTTCCTCACGATGTTTTCCTCCACCTGAAAGCTGATGTTGTGACATCACTGGACATGAGATTGTAGAAAACTTATTGAAACAGACATGATACAACACGTCAGAACTCTTAAGATTGTAAAAAAGTACAATACTCTTTTAAAACCAAGTGAACCTTCACGGATGGTCCGTCATCATCATCTCCCTGGCCTTATCCCATACATTGTTGGGGTCGGCACTTGATTCAACCCGATGTGGCTGATCACCTGATTTTTATACGAAGCGACTGCCATCTGACCTTCGCAACCCCATTCAGGAGAAAAATCTGTGATCTGGGTTAAACCAGTTGTCAGATTATTTTTAGGCCCCCGACTGACCTGTAACGATTGCCAAAGATGTTAAATTGGCAACCGGGACCGACAGCTTCAAATTCAAATTCAAATTCAAATATATCTTTATTCGATTAGACTTTATACAAAGTACTTTCAAATCGTCAGAATGACACAATAACACAGGATTATACATGCTACCGCCAGGTTCGGAAGGTTGCTTTTACTGAGAAGAACCTGGCAAGAAACTCAGTAATTACTCTTTTAAAGAATATTATACAGTTTTAAAAATACAAAATAAATCGTTCAAGCAACTATAAGCCCCATGGACACAGTTCCAATGCTCAATTGTCAAAAATAAAAACTAAAAATATAGTACAAATATATGTGAGCATGGCAAATTCCAGCCAGTCAAAGCAAAATTAAGATTAATTAATTGTAGCAAGAGTACAGTGCCAATGGGATTATTTACAAAAATTATCAGGTAAAGGTACATCCCAGGCTCCCTTATCACAAATATAATCACTTACAGTATAATATCCTTTTTCAAGCAAAACTGTTTTAATTGTTTCTTTAAATTTGTTGAAGGGCAAGTTTACAATTTTTGTTGGTAATTTATTATAGAAGCGTGTGCTCTGTCCTAAAAATGAGCCATGCACTTTTTGTAGGCGATGCGCAGGCACTACAATTTTATGTTTGTGTCTTGTGTTTACGTTATGCACATCACATTTCCTTTGAAACGATCCAATGTTTTGATGCACAAATAATAAGTTAGCTAAAATATACTGTGAGGCCACTGTCAAAATTCCAATTGATTTAAATTTTTCCCTTAACGATTCTCGCGGTCCCAAATTATATATAGATCGTATAGCCCTTTTCTGTAGTGTAAATATAGAGTCTATATCAGCAGCTTTGCCCCAAATTAAAATAGCATAGGACATAACGCTATGAAAATATACAAGTCGAGCTGTTTCTATGTCGGTGAACTGTCTAATTTTTCTAATTGCATAAGCTGCGGAGCTGAGTTTTCCCGATAACTTGGATATATGTGGGCCCCACTGAAGTTTATTATCAAGGGTTACACCTAGAAATACTACAGAATCTACTATTTCCAAAGTTTCACCATTTACCATGACCTTTGTATCAACAGGTTTGACGTTTGGTAAAGTGAATTTAATACATTTAGTTTTTTTGGCATTTAAAAAGTTATTTACATTAAACCATTTCAATACCTGATCAAGTGCACTGTTTACATCTTCATAATTCGTTTTGGCTCTGTCGACTTCAAACAAAAGAGATGTGTCATCAGCGAACAGTACAATATCACACGTATTCTTTACAAAATTTGGTAAATCATTAATATATACTAAGAATAGAAATGGTCCTAGGATTGAACCCTGTGGGACGCCCATTAGTACCGGAGAACCGGAAGATCTGACCCCATTTACTTCGACTTTTTGAATCCGTTGACAAAGATATGATTTGATTAGGTCGAGTGCCCTACCTTTGACACCGTAATAGTTTAATTTAACTAATAAGGTTTCGTGTTGTACACAATCAAATGCCTTGGATAGGTCGCAGAATACACCTATCATGTCGTGAGCGTTTTCCCATGCTCTATAAATATGTCTAAGAAGTGCAACACCAGCATCAGTGGTTGAACGACCTTTGATGAAGCCATATTGCTCACCATGTAGAATATTATTAAGATTAAAGTAAGCGACTATTTGATTCAGCATAATTTTTTCGAAAATTTTGCTGAGGGCTGGCAAGATAGAGATCGGTCTGAAGTTAGTAGGATCACTAATAACACCGCCTTTAAATAATGGAATAACTTTACTATATTTCATGAGATCCGGGAATACACCGCTCTTAATACAACTGTTAAAAATGTCAGCTAAGTAAGGGGCAATTATGTCAATAATATCGTGAAGTACTTTCACTGATATATCCCATAAATCACCAGTCTTTTTGGAATTCAAACTTTTAAATGTCTTAATTATTTCAAAAGGCGTGATAGAACAAAAACTAAAGCTAGTGCCACACTTAGAAACATTTAATTTCAGTAATAAATCGGCGTCTGTGGGAGATGAATTTAGGGAACTAGTAGTTACTATAGGAACATTTACAAAGAACTTGTTGAAAGTTTCAGCTATTTCACGATCGTCTTGGATTACTTTGTTATCTATATTTAAAGTTATACGACAATCGCGACTTTTTGCCTTTCCCGTCTCGGCATTAATAACGTTCCAGGTAGCTTAACGTGCTCTCCGAGGCACGGAGGGAACTCGGGCGGTTACCCATCCAACTACTGGCTAGGCGTATGGTTGCTTAACTTCGCTGATCGAATGATATTCGCAATAGCAACTGTGCCACGAGCTCCTCCTTCACGGACGGTCTTCACGGACGGTACGTAACAACACCAAATAATTTTTTAAATCCTTTTGTTTGAAAGATGATTTTGAAGTGGAAATGGAAATTACATTAACGGCAATGGCTGAATGTTTATCATATTTAGTTACACGCGAGTAATTTTAATTGATAGACAGAAATTAAATTATTTATTAGAGAGATAATGGGTCCCGTATTGAGTCAATAGAATAGTCAGAATGTCTCATCCATTATCCGATAAGACGGAAATTGAAGAGAACAATCGATTAAATACAGCTTCAGTTTGTGAAGACACATTTGAGATGCTATTCTGTAATAATTATATAAAGCTTGTTTGTCTGTTGGCTTGAATGCGCAAATCTCAAGAACTACTGGTATGATTTGAAAAAAAGCCCAATTATTGAGACCCAACTATATATCATCACAATACGTAAACAAAGCTGCGGGTTAAAGTTAGCTTTAGCTCAAATTAACTATTGACATGAGCGAAGTTAAGGGCAGAAGCTAGTGAGTAATAAAACAAATAATATATCACGATCCAATGAAGTAGCATATTATTGTTTTATATTTTTTACAAAACAAAATTACTCTAATTAACAATCACAACATAACACTGTAAACAAATTTACAAAGGCTAATAGCTAATTCTTCAAAGGTAGGATCGGACAATAAACCAACACAGTCCATCAGCATGATAAAAGGGGTTATTGTACATTCGCCACAAAGTAAATTCGTCACATTTTGTAAACTCCATACATTGAAAGTGTATTCGTCACATGCATAAAAAGTATGTGTAAATTCGTCACAAGTCGGCAAAGGTACATATTTTTTGTACAAAGGACTGGTAGAAAACAAAGTTTATTTTTAGACTTTAGCGCTTGAAATAAAAATGATTTTTAAAATCTTTCTTTTCTTACGTGCGCTCTGCGCTGCGGTAAAAGAAAACCAAAAATGCTTAAATTTCTTCATACTCTTAAAAATGAGGCTGACATACAAATTGGAAATTGAAGCATTTTAAATTTGATATACCACTAAAGTTGAGAACACATCGATCTATTGCATATGACAAAGAATTGAAAACTATTTTGGACAATTACGATAACTTGTCCCTGGCTGAAGTTCTTAAAAAACTTTCTTTTATAGAGCATTTTAAAGATTTGTAACATATAGCAGAGGTATTGTGATTACAACACCTCTGCCTACCGCTTCGGGGAATACAGGTGTGAGCATATGTACATGTAAAGAAATAACGTTTTATTATTCATTGTTTGATTTTTCTGCTGTCTGTACGGTAATAAACAATATGGCGGATTTTTATTCATAAAAATAGAGTTGTGGCGAGTTTACACATACTTTTTTTTTGTGGCGAATTTACTTTGTGACGAATGTACAATAACCCGATAAAAGGCGTAGCAATCAATTGAAAATAAACCCGAAAGAGTGAGGTCGGGGCCAGATACAATAGGGTTAGTATAAAGTTAGCATCGCGTCATAATATAATCGTAGATCACGACCGGGCCCCGAGATCCCAGGGAGTTCTAAACTAACAGCTAAGTAAAATAACGACGTTAACCCGCGCCGGCGACATACGCCGCTAGTTGACAAACATTCAACGTCTAGGGACGTTAAATTTGTACGGCCGCGATGTTGAGGTGTAGTTACGTAGGTACAGTCAGATTGCGTTGCTTTTGAACCCACATCACGGCAAAGTTGACGCATCGGGCCCTTAATTACATGTGGAGGGTCGCCCCTGCTCGCCGCGACCATCAGATTTTTGAATGACGACAACACAAGTATTTGTCTACCTGACGAAGGTTGAAACACATTTTAAATCAGATATTAACACACTTAGTTGCAATATTTAAGTTACCGGTTCCATGGTCCGTGACGTCACACACGGTGTCGACGGAAGACCAGCGCTGGGCTTACAGCCAGCCCTGGTATTAAGGCCCGCTCAACGCTGAGTTCGAGAATAGTTATTATATTTTCACACTCGCCTGCAAATGTTTTCTTTCTTTCAATACACACGGCCCAATGGTTAAGCACTTACCAATAGGATGCGGTTTCTTGTAATACATTTGTATTACCAGCCCCATATCTTGTATCAGTCTTAGAAATCTATGATTTTCATACTACGTGGAGACCTCATTGCACAGTTAGAGCGTAGGTGTACCTAGGGAATACTCTTTGGAACTGCCAGCCAGTCGAATTGGCTGCAGTATATCTTCCAGAGAGAATATGATGATTAAATAGATATTATTTTCAGAATTATTTTTTGGCATTTTTGCTTAGAGGAATAAGTCAAAATAGGCAAGTTTTTGTCCGAATATAATGGCAATGTTCATACACTTACGATTCAAGCGGATCTCAAAGAAAGCGGTTATAATTGAATTCTTCGTTATACACGCTACATTACATGCTTTTTTAATACCCTACAAAAGCCAGCATTTTTTTTTAATAACATCAATTAACTGTTTGAATTAGGTAAGGCAGAGGGCATTTTTTCATATAGCTTTCAATGGGCCCAACAAGCTTCTTTTGATGTTCCGTTTCGGATAATTACCCACCCTACGGAGACGTGGCAAACCGAAACATTTTTCCCTACCCTACGGGGGACTATTGATCGGTAAATACTACCTGAATTAGTTGAGGAAATGTTGTTGTACGCCGAATGTTAAGCTTGGAAGCCAAATGTGAAGAAAACAAGGAAAATTATATTCGCTCGCAAACGCTATTACCTTGATACTTCGGTATAAAGGTAATTTTTGTATCAAGTCAAATTGAAAGTTCCCTTATTAGTGTACCGAATACTGTAGTATATCTATACATAAAAAACAGTCCTGACTGATTGGCTGATGTCAATAAACCCACCGGTACAAATTTGGACGGTGTGTTTTTTTTGTGAGGTACTACTAAGATGATAACTACTATGATGAGGTACTATTATGATGTCTACTAAGAACAAATTTTCCTATATTTAGATATAATACTTACTCGCTTATTTGGAATGACATTGCATTAGCTAATTCCAATATGGCGGATCATCTAAGATGGCGGACTAGTTATTTTTTCAGCTACTCACTTCAGAAAACACGAAGATTATTATATAATTAAGTTCTTAAATTGTTAAGACATTTCCATAGAACTATTTAAATAGTTTTTCGATAAACTTAGTTCAAACCAAATTTTCCTACCAAAGTTACTATATTCAAACATTCATTCCTAGCAGTCCCCTACAGTATATTAAAATTCATGCTCACCACAGAGAGACGACCTCTCCGCTTTGATGTTCTTAGTCTGATAATGTATGCTCTTTCAACTGGTGACAGCGATAATTATTTGAGATTGTCACTTCAAAGTGTAGTTAAACTCACTACACTTTGAATGCTACTCAAATAGCAATTCCACTCAAGCATTAGGTCCATATCTAATGCTTTTGTAGATTGCAATAGTCGCTTGTATGACTGTTTATTCAATGCTAACGACCTTATAAATCCGGCGCTAACACCAACTACAAAATATTAAGTGTTCGCTTTAGAGGCCTGCCAATTTAATAAAAGTGATCTTCGTCAACCTTCTTCAAAACATCGTTGTAAAATATGTTTCACGTACTAATACTATATGGGCTGTATATATAGACTGTCTCGATAGTCCAGTGGTCGCAAGAGCTACTGCAGAACACGAGATCATCGGTTTGATCCCCAAATTGGCAAAGTTTTAGTTATTTTTTCCATCTGCAGCTGTGAATTAAAAAAAAAAGCCTCAGTGGCAGTCCGGAGTCTGGATAAGTGTCCGGTTAATCCTTATTCATATACATGGGGTGTGTGGAATGTTTAGGGCATATAGCTATACCATTAGTACATATCTGCCTACCCCTTTGAGGAATAATTTGTCATAATGGAAAATATTTAAACTATATAAATATACGTGAAAAATTATCAACAATCGTGATGAAGGGAATATCGACTTGCCTAGGGAAATTGCGTTATATAGTCACTGCTCCGTAGGGAACTATCATCACGTGATACCTACATATAATGTGTTATTTCCTTAAATAATACGAGCAGACTAATTAACTAGTATGATGACACAACACGTATCTACAATAACACGGAATCTCACTCACATTTATCCATTAAACTGTATTAGCAACTTGTGTTACAGCATTTGCATACTTTACTGAAGGTGAAAACTCGTATACTCGTACTCGTGTACAAGTTTATTAAAGTTTACATGTCTAGAAATCTTTTTAACTGAGAATTTTGCTTGGCGTATTGTCCCATTTCGTGCATCTTTTCATTCAGAGGACAGCGGCACTTACTTTTTATAATTGCATAAATATGTCATTCAGACCATTTAAAAGTACGATTGAAAAAAATCCGTTTCGATATTAAGTACATGTATACATAAATATTTTAGCATATTTATGCCTGCATTCCACGAAAGGGTAGGCATGCAGAGGTGTACTTATAGTGCCTCTCACACACTTTGCAGTGATAAAAGTATCTTATAATTATGTATACATTACTGTATTATTATTCTAAACGAATTAAAATAGCGACCATTCACCATTTAATTCCATTTTATATATAAAAATGAATCTCCATTTCCTTTGGTCACGGCATCACGCGTAAACGGCTGGACCGATTCTACTGGGACTTTTACTGGCAGATAGCTGAAGTTTCAAGAAGTGTTTTAAACTAAATGTTTTTAAAAATAGCAGCATGGAACTATATCTATGCGGGTGAACGGGGCACAGCTAGTACCATATAAAAGTGCGTTATGCGTTCCATATAACCAGAAGACATTTTCATCCCAAGTTCTGCACATTAAAGAGCTGGGCGAACCGTTCAAGCTATCAATCATTTTCGACATGCTATCAGCTAAAATCCGCCCCAGCGGCTAACATATTGTTTTATCTCCCGTCCATCTAATATGGCACGAGAGATATTATTTGTTTGAAACCTCCGCTACGATAAATGATTGATACATCCCATCCCGTCTACCTTTATGTTTGAGGCTATTTTTGTATCACTACTTTAGTTACGTTATTGTTTGAACAGCATATGCCAAGCTTACGCCATTTCATAAGCCTCCAAAACGGTAGGCAGGGGTGTTACAGCACCCACTTCTTCAGTTATCATCTGATCTCATTTTCAAAAGATTAATTGTAGATTTTTTCCTGAGTTATTCTCAGTAAAGGCAACCTTCCGAACCAAGTGTGTTTTTCTGTGTCTTTCTGATGATACATGAAAGTTCTTTGTAAGAAGTCCAATCCAATAAAGATATTTTTCCGTCATGATAAATCTCATGGCATGATGACAGTTGCGTCGCTTGCGTGTGGCTACTAAAACCTCTCAACTATCACGACTCATGTTTTATTTAATGAAACTTGAAGATATTGGTTCTTTGTATGAACGCAATAATCTCAGGAACAACTGATTTGAATTGAAACATCATTTTTGTGTTGGATAGTTGATTTATCAAGAAAAGCTGCGACCAAAAGTAACTAAACTAGTCGTCCGTAAATATTGTGAGTAAAATCAGTAAAAATATTCCGTAAATACAATATTGTAACAAGTTTTACCTAATATTATATCATATTTCATATTTACAAGGAAAAATTTTGAAATAGCAGGGCAGTAATAAAAGTGTGTGGCGGCAACATTAAAGACATTACGACTTGTCGTTAGGGACATAATAGGCATCTATTTTAGTATCTACTCCCAACGCTGCAGCCTTTCCGTATAGTTGTATTTCAGCAAAATTTGTAGGAAATAATACGAGTACCTTATTCGAAGCAAATATACGTTTTATAGAATGACTAGCGAAGGTCACTTGGTTTCACCGGCGTAGTTCCCGTCCCCGTGGAAGTACGGAGATAAATTATAGCCTATATTAATCAGTGATAATTAAGCATATAAATTATGAAAGATTTTTTTGAATCTGTTTAATTGAGCCCAAACCTTTGCTTTTTTAATAGATGGTATATTTTCTATAACTTTTATTTACACGCTGGTATATGTCATTTTTCTTCATGCATGAGTAAGACAGTACTTGATTTAAGAGTAGCTGCATCTCTTTTTGTGTTATCAGTATGCTATAATATATCTGTCATCATCATGATATTCCCTCATGGGTACTATCCATTTCTTTACCCCACAAATTTCCTGCTGGGGTGCCTGAATTATAACTCTCTTAAAGTCAGAAGGGAGGTCGACCAAATTGCTACGTCATGTAAGGTTCTCCGCGGCATGATCGACGCCCCTGAACTGATTGGTGAACTGTGTCGACTCTTCGTTCCTGACAGGTACCTGCGTTGTAGGAAACACAAGCTGTTCGCTGTCCCCAACAGTCGAACAGTGGCTCGTGCTAAGTCCCCCATACCTCGCTCGTTGACTGCACTCAATGCTCTCCTGGAGTCTAACCCTACTGTGGATGTGTTTGATGACGGATGGAACAAACTATTGTTAGAGTGCATGGTGTTTTGCGAGAAAGGATGAATGTCGATTTTCCTTTTTTTTTTTTTTATTCTCTTCATGTATGTTTTTTTAATGGATTATATTTATATGTATCTTTATTACCTGTGTCTAATTAGTGTAATTGGCATTGTATGCCGTTCTAATTATCGAATAAATAAATAAATAAATAAATTCCAGAAAATTTTAAGAAATAAATTACCACCATATAAAATAATTTCTAATCTAATTGTTTAATGTTACCTTATGACGTTTGACATGGAATTGACAGATGCATGATGCGAATATCGTCAAAGAGGATGTAAAAAAAATGAATACCATTTACAATAGATGCTTCAGTCGGAGTTATTTTATTGACAAATACATAAGACAGGACAACGTCTGTCGGGTCAACTAGTCGACAATGGATTTGGAAAGGCTTAATCTTCTGTGCCTTTTAATTCTCTAAGTCGAATAGCACGCGGTTAAAGTCAAGGACGGAAGCTAGTAGCGGTATAAAACGAACATAAAAGGAAAAAATATCTAAACATAACGCTGTAATCTAACCCTGATGAACAGAATGTTTGATTCGCCCTCCTTTGTCGGGGTTGTTTTAATTAAAGGAGTAAGTTAATTAGTGTAAGTACCTACCTGATTACAGGCTGACAGCTTCCTGAGTGCCTTTGATCAGTTCGTATTAGGAAGTGCTCTAATAATAGGTATTTTAACAGACCCGTTTATAAAGCTGAATGATTGTCACAAAGATTTCGTTTATTTAGGTACACCTTTGTTATTGCGACGTAAGTTTTGCTTATTTTAATTTTTTAGTGGCTTTTACGTATTTGTAGGAAGGAGTCAAAGGTTTATACATCTATAAACAACTTTTCACTAAATCAATACGAAAAAATGTACGATACATAGACGAACAAAAAATTTGAAAAAAAATCTCTGGCCGTCAGTTTGTTTCGGATTATCTCGGAAATGGCAGAACCGATTTAAACGGGACTTTCACTAGCAGATAGCTGATGTTTCAAGCAAAAACTCAGGCTTACTTTACTACCTAATTTTATAGAAAAAAACATCAGGGTTCCGCGGACCATCCACGAAATTAAAGCGCGGGACACAGCTAGTGAAAAATAAAATTCATCAAAAAACCCAGTAATTGTATGAACAAAACACCATCCACGATTTTTTGACGATGATAAACGTCTCGAACGCCATTTAATAGTTCTACTTAGTTGTGGTACAATTCTAAACTTAAGCCATTTAGCGGTATAAATCGGATGAATTCTAAATTGAATTGCTGCGAATAATTCCGGGCCACAGTTCCGAGCTAGGTACACAGATCCCCGCAGGTCCCGTAATCTAGGAACCTCGGTGTCACCATTTGCATTTTATTGGCCAAGTTTCTGGCCACAGTACGCCTATTTTTATGGTAAACTTATTCAATTGCACGACGACGTCATAAATTGGGCAAAAGGGGTAGCAACTGGGAACTATCCGTACAGACACGTCACGTTTACAGCACTTTTGAATAAAATCAAATTCAGAATGCCGGCTCCCAAATTTTGTAAAGTAATTATGAGCGACATACGGCCAACTTGATCCATAAAGCCGTCCTTGTGTAATTATTTGTGATTACCCACTACGATCGCTAGCCCGCACACAACTCTATAAAATTCATAAAAATAAATTCGCTTCAGGAAGTAGGCTTTGATAGACAACCAAATGCCTATCGAGCAATCAAGCGAAACTTTTATAATTAAAACAAGTCTACCGGTGAAGTTTATCGGCAGGTAAATTAAAACCGGCATCAAAGTTTAAGTATACTTACCTTCTGCTTCCAGTGAACCTGCTAAAAATTTTTTCGATAATTTTCCTCCGTTCATTGAGCACCTTTTTGCTGGATCGTGAGAATTAAACAACGAAAAATACAGTCGAATTGAATCCTCAGAAGTCAGACTTATATTAGTTTTATGTTGTGATATCCCATTAAACTATTATTCATATTTGAAAAAGAACATACAATATCTAAATTATTTCATGTCTCGAAAGGATCATCAAAATACATACTTATGTTTTACCAAGCAGACATTGTTAACTGCGTTTCTAATTAACAAAGTTAACTTCTTGACATCATAATTATGACAGTAAAAGGTTTTTGAGGCCAACCTTGGCATCGTGGCAACTCTTAACAAAACTCGAAACGTTGAGGTACCTACTCTCCCTTGAACGTATTTACTTTGTTATAGTCCTAAAAGTTTTTTGCTTGTTTTGGACTTGTTGCGTGATAGAGGAGTTTCACAACTTTTTCTGATATCAAACAGAAATGTCAACATTACTTAAAGACATGTTACTAATATGAAAAGTGGAGGGAACTCGATACATGTTTGAAAAGATTGATGAATATTGATTGAGCGACAAGTTTGTGGGACCATAGATCGATTGATCTTATCTGTTTATCAAGTGTACTATAAGGCTAGAGCACACACTCAATAATGTTATCAAAGACGTGCATATTGACAAAACCGCGGCTTCACATGATTGATTTTTTTTTAAATTATCATGTTAGCAATATTTACAAATTCATATTTAAAATTTTTTTGATTACAAATTCATCTTTTACTTTATTTGACGTATGTTCATCCGCTGAGTTTAGCAAAACACAACGGAATAACACGTGGCAGCGATTTTCCGATATGTATACTATGCCCATATTCGAATCAATTCCAATATAATGCTTCTTGCCAATCTTGTGTAAATTACAATCATATGTTTCTTCTAATGCCTCCAAGATCATGTGTACCAATTTACATGATGACCAGTTAAGTAGTTTTTGCGTGAAAGCGTAACAAAAAGAAGTTACATTTATAATATTAGTAGGGAAAAATACCACGGGCACATGCCCGTGGTATTTTTCAATAATGTAGTGAATATTGACAATGATATTGTGTGTGTGCGGCTAGCCTAACGACCGCATTCAATAGTCTATCGGTTGTCACTTAAGTTACTAATGATCAACAAATATGTTATTTCATTTTTACCTTTATTGATAATTTATCGTTAGTCAACATTATTATGAATGCGAAGATATTATTAGATCAAATGAAACTAGCGATAGCAATCCGTCTGTAAATATTGATAGCTTATCGAAAACGGGCGTAAGTAAGACATTGTGACATTAAATATTGTATATACTTATTACCTACATTAGCGTGAAGGAAAACAGGAAAACATCACCTTTTATTACCAATGTTTGACTCGACTGGTAATAAAATCTGTCAAGACACCATCAGCGGAAAAGCATGTTGGAGAAAAATCACGCCGACCATCGTCCGTTATTAATCGCCAGTGATCCGACATGACGGCTTCGACGCGAATCTGTTCAACCAAGGAAAAGCTGCCTATTTTCTGTCGTTGAATGAGAATCAATTCCCCGTACTTATCCCATTTACCGACCACCTGCACCCCGGCACTCGATCAACTTCCACAATGCAGTGCGGTCTAATCTCGGAAAGGCTCTTTCAAATCCTGTCAAAGATTACTACCGGCGTTCAATAGAGAAGGAAAGTCTCAGACGATATTGATCAATTGTGTGAGTCGCTTCTATGGCTGAGCGGTCGCTGGGATTGAAACACCGGCTTCAATCAGCCGTCATGTTAATATCAGCTGATCATAAACACTTCTATACCAACATTAAAGAAGTATAGAGTGGGAACTCGATTGATTCGAGACACCATCGGCCACGTATGCTTGGAGATAACATTTGGGTTGTAACATTTCTGAGTGTCCTATAGACTCTTCAATGAAAACTGAAAGCAAATGCAAATATATAATATTATGCTGTTAATATAGCCACTAACTTTTTATAAACGTAACCGTTAACGTAAACGTAACCCAATTATATGAGTTACACATTTGAATTAATTTCTATATGAACTTTAGATATCGTTATCTAAGAACGATAAAGTTCTATAAACTTTTAACAGTACATACATGTGTGGTATGTATAACACCTGAGATTATAAAAACTCTAATAAAATATTTTTTAGACCTTCCTGTGTCCCAAATTGTTTGTAGAAAGTGTAAAGATAAGTAATTAAATAATAAATAAACTGACGCATCGTACTAAAAAAATTAAATACAAAACATCTGAATATTTAATTAATTTCTATTATTTTTAGAGGCATCACATTGGCAAATATACCACGAAGCGGCCAAGTTGAGTGGTTTATTACAAAACCTGACGGTAATATCCTGGTATTCGTAAATAACTTCTGAATGGCTTCTAAGTGACAAGCAATGTATCGTGACTGGACTGAAAGTGTCAAAGTTTCGTTAACCACGAGCTCACGTTGGCAAACAGAGCAAGGGGGGCTATAACTGTCAAACTTATTATTGCCCGCCTATGTTTCCGTTACAAAACGTTTCGAGTGCGACGTGGCTCCATTCACTTCGCATTGTACACTGACAAAATGAATTTAATTAAACTTTGAGCGGCATTGATCTTTCGAATGGAAACTAAAGAGCTTTACCGTTCGTTTGGAAACGATTCTTTTTCCATTTCGTTTACTTGTTCATTTACTTGTTGTGTTGTTCGTTTGTCGAAACAAATAAACTTACCCGCCTTATTACCGTTACTTGGACATTAGTAAGTTTGTTCTTGTTCGTTTATTTACTGTGATAAATATTTCAAAACATATCAAAAATATCGTTATAATACCTAATGAGCAATTCTTGTATCTTGGAAACGGCTCTAACAATTTTCTTTAGAGGTGATAAATCGATCTAGTAAGGTTTCAATAATAGAAAACGTAAAATCGAGTAAACCTCTGACATCCAGGTATTATTTTTATAAAGATAACTATCTGAGACCAACGTTGTATTGCCTTTTTGGTGTGGATTACCCTTATCACTTAGAGGTATGAAATATAGTTGTTGGCAGATTCTCAGTCACTAAATACACACAAAATTTCATACTAATCGGTTCAGCCATTTCGGAGGAGTTTGCAACACCGCGACAGGAGAATGTTATATATTAGGTATAGTCCGTTATGTAACTACTCCAAAATTTTAAGTCACCAAATAAATGTTGACTTTATTCCCCTTTTCTATCCAAACGCGGTAATTTTTCAAACATCCCATCTGTAACTCTCGAAATAAAAGAAAAAAAAATACTCAGTGGCTTTCATGAACATTATCAAAGTGGATCGGGAACTAAAGAGGCATCGAGCGCAAAATAAATAATTACAGAAGGTCAGCTCTTACATACAAAATGTAACAAGAGCCACACGTCTACGATCTCAGGGTAAACACACTTATCGCCCTTGTACGAGTCTTGCTCTCACCTTGCTACTGACTTTAACAGATTATTAGCTAGCCTAATGTATAGGCTTTAATTCTATGGGTTAATATCTGTTTCAAGTGTAAAGACTGAGAATATTTCATACAATTTAACTTTATACTTCGTTGACTTAATTATAATAAAAAGATATTTTTTTACCGCTACGAAACATAATTGAACCACATTGAGATCTCTCGCACATACACATTGACTCAACATAGTGTACGAAGCTGACCTTCCATTATCATTATATTTTCTCCTCTCGGCCCAATTCCCGAAGGAATCCGAGGAATGTATTTTATCCGAAGTCGGTTGCAAGTGTCAGCGTCGAAGGCTGGATATCGTAACCCAAACAATTGAGCTACGCGCTTTTTTCAAGGCACATTTTATGCTTTATTGCGTACAAGGAATTTGTAATACTTCCAATAAAGTACGCTTTACATTCATGATGTTCGTGATTTTTCTGACAAAATGCGTTATAACTAAAAATACATTAAGTCCTGATTCTTTGTGCAAAAAATTGTAAATATTTCATGGTATATGGACAAGAGCGAATGGACAACGATTTTATTCCATTAATCTCAGTCCAGTTTGAATTTAATGTAATACCTAGCTAATTACGACGAGTACCACAATATGCATACAACACAAACATATCACACGACAGATCATATTCTAATTGTCATTATGACATTTCAAATTGCATTTCAAATTTGGTGCTAGAGATGTACAATTTATTTTTGTACAATATATTTTTTTAAGGTTTTTAGTTATAGTTAGTGGTTAGTTGTTTATCTGTATTAAATATTCATTATTAAATTTATTTGTAAGGTTTGTCAACTAAAGCAGGGTTATTCCACATGTAACATTAAAAGGGGTGAAATTGGAGTTGAGTTCTACTTATAACCTTGCTTTAGTTTAGTGATAGGGAAATACATAAAGTACGTACCAACCCTGGCATCGATCCCAGGTCCTCGTGATCCACAGTGGCGCTTGCAGGCACTAGACCAATAAGACGTTCTTCGAGACTTTCTAAGAAATTCTTTAACCTTATTTTGGAGAAAATAAAAATTCTTATTTAGATATCTATACAGATAAATAAAATTGAAGTGACTGTTTGTAATTCCAAAATAACAGCTTTTCACTAAATGCAAATGAAAGTATACACGCTACTGACACTAAAAAACCAAGTTAGAAAATTTTTCTCTCTCTGTCTGTCTGTCTGTTTGTTCCGAGTAATCTCTGAAACGGCTGGATGGATTTTAACGGGACTTTCACTGGTAGTTAGCTGATGTTTCAAGGAGTAACTTAAGCTACTTTTATTTATTTAAAATATTAGGGTTCCGCGACAATAAGGAAGAAACTAAATCTACGCGGGTGAAACCGCGGGGCACAGCTAGTATCTAAATAAGAATTTTTATTTTCTTCATTATCCAAACAATCTATCACTACATAAGTACTAGTTTGTTCTCAGTAATACCTTAAGCGACACGTAGAGCTAAATAAGAAATAAACCACTCAAATATTAATAATATAATATACAGTCCAACCCCATTTAGGGACGGCTGGTTACAGCAGAATTCCATTTGGATTGCTAGGTGGATTGAATGCTATAAACAATTTACAGTGACCCCTAGATGCGTCGCATAAACTGTGGGGTAACGATCGCGTTACAACAACTGACACTAGTATAGTTCGAAGTTTTGCGAGGTGGGGTTGTAGAGTAGAAATAAAAACTTTTAGTTGGTTAAACGGAAGACTGTATAATAAAAAAAATATTCACAAAAGGGGTCGTGTATAATTAAAGCGTGACAATAAACAAAAAGCGCCAAGCGGAGTCCGAGAACAATTCCAATGCAACGACGCGCACGCACACGATGAGTATCGGTCGATCACTGTGGCGCCGGCGGCCAAAACGATGAACGCGGGCGCGTTACGTACCTACTATTGGTAGCGCACGGGGATCCGCCAGGCGCGTAGTTAGCGTGCCGAGTCATTGGCACGCGGTCTAGGTTCCCGCACTATAGTAGTACCTACCGCAATATAAATATACGCTCTACAATCAGTAAGGAGTCTTAGAACAAACCGTTCCAAAATGACACGCTTAAACAGGCGCGCATATCTACATCGTCGTGTCCGTTAGCGTATACGTGTTTTACCGACTTTTATCAAATACTTCAAATTATCAAATACGTCATAAGTACATTACTGTGCAAGTAAATAAAAAAATAATAAATAATAGTAAATATATTCTTTTAAAACTATATGAGTGACAACCGTCACTCACGATGAAGCAAACGTTCTTATTACAAAACTAGCTGTGCCCCGCGGTTTCACCCGCGTAGATTTAGTTTCATCCTTATTGTCGCGGAACCCTAATATTTTTAATAAATAAAAGTAGCCTAAGTTACTCCTTGGAACATCAGCTACCTGCCAGTAAAAATCCCGTTAAAATCGGTCCAGCCGTTTCGGAGATTACCCGGAACAAACAGACAGTCAGCCAGACAGAGAAAAATTTTAAAACTAGGTTTTTTAGTGTCAGTAGCGTGTATACTTTCATATGCATTTAGTGAAATGCTGTAACTTTGGGAGTACCTACTTTTATTTATTAAAAATATTAGGGCTCCGCGACAATAAGGATAAAATTAAATCTACATGAGTGAAACCGCGGGGCACAGCTTGTAAAATAATATGATTACTAATATAGCAATATGCTCGACCCTATTACATGGGACTTAACTGCTAAAATGTAGGTTTCCTATCACATCTGCCTACTCCTTCGAGCATATACGAGTATGTATAAACTTTCGATCTACAATACGCTTACATTTATTTGCAGACATTTGAGAAAAGGGCCACTTCGGTTACCTTTCTGCCGTGGAATGTGAAAATAACAATAGGCGAGGAGCTACAATGACGGTTTATTGTGAATGTTCATCGCTTGAAACACTTTTAGTCCTACACACGTTACAAATTGGGATCTTCAACAAATTGTCCACTTTGCTACAACTGCCACATAAAATAAATATACTCTTATTCAGTGTAAGTGTATCATGAAACAAAAATAATAAAACTTTTGATAAAACCGTAAAGAGCCGCAGTGGCCTTGGGGTTTGAGCAGTTGCTATGCAAGTTACTCAAGTTCGATCCCCAGCGCACGCATCACTCCACGTGCTTAACGGTGGAGGAAAACATTTTGAGGAAACCAGCATAATATCGGAGAAGTAATTCGAAAGTCGTATGTATAGTGCCTGAGAAGGCGATAAACCCTCTGTCACAAAGTAGGTGTTGTTATTCCAACATCTTTACTACCTCGTCGGGGCTTCTAGGATTTGGAAAACACCAGTTTAATGAGTATTCTTTTTGTCTACAGGCAGGATGTCTCGATTGGCGCCACTGGTGATCCGGCTGACGGCCGTGTCGCTAGTGGCGCTGGTCCTTGCCGAGTCGGGATCCGGCGGCACGTCTCTGGACACGGCCTACGGGCCCACGCGCGCCGCCGCTGCGCCCACGCCGCCCCCGCGCCGCACCAAGCAGCGCATTCGTAAGCGCACTACGACTACCACCACCACCATCGACCCAGATGAGGACGATGACATGGATTATTCCACCCCGCCGACCTCCACCACAATAGACCCGCGGTCTTTTGATCACAGTAAGTATTCATTCATTCCCAGTAGCAACTCGTACATACTTTGATTGTCTACTTACTACTAAGCACCAGGTCCTGGTCGTGATATAGGGTTTTCCATCTGTAATCAAAGCCCCAGCCCACTCGCTACGAGAGGCTTCTACCAGACGACGTGCAACTCTTTGAGAATATTTACTTATTCAATCCATTTTACGTCAAATGCAGACACTTCTCAGTATCGAACAATAATATTTGTTCACTATTCGGATCTGTCTTGTAAGTTAAACGACTAGAACGTCGATATTCCAGTATTTGGATATTTTTAATGCAGGAAGCGCTATAAAAGTGCCATAAACCCAGATAACTTGCAAGGTGTAAGATATAAATAGTTAAAGGCATAATTATGCGCAGGTCGCACGTGACCGGAGTCCACAGATGGGCCTTAGTCTATCCCAATATAAATACAAATTATGTGATACATATAACAATCGAGAAGTAAGTAAGTAAAACCTAAAAAGTATTTTGTCTAAATAAAAAAATCTTTCCACCCTCTAAACTCGAAGAACATTTTTTTTCATTAAAGAATATATCCAGTACAATGAATCCATATTTTTTATAAGTAGATAAAAAAATAACCAAGCTAGATAGAATCGTCATAGGACTATAGACGAGGCGTTATAATCTCCATGAGTATACTCAATGAATACTCTGGAGACGGCCTCCCTTTAAACAAGAATGTTTAGAGCGACACTGTAATGAGAATATGTTCGAACTGCGCCAACGATGTTCAAAGAAATATTACGCCTTGGTACTTAAATTGAGATGGGCCGATGGGAGGGAAGACGGGAAGTGTCGCCTCGCAATGCTATATCCTTTAGGCGCATAGTTTAGCGAGCCCTTAAGGAATGCCTACCTCGACGTGAGGACATCCAAATTGTTTGTCCCCGACAAAAGTAATTTGAGAAAGCAACTCCCCGGCCATCGGAGGAATGCGCTGACTGCGACGAGACGTACCCTTTACACAACAAATCTTCCCAATTTACTTTAATACAATTCAGTCCTTTATAAACTCTCTTTCAATTTATTGCGCTATGTAAATGACAATAGTGACTAGTGTTTTGTTCGCGTCTCCGTTTCATTGGAACTGTTTTATACTATTTTATATTCCAAAGATATCGATCGTTATAATCGTTTTATTTTGCGAGCGTGAAGTATAACAGTTTAAATTTCCTTTAAATAAGAACGCATATTTAGTCATTTTCATTAATGGTCATATATTCAATTTTAATCCTCCTTCATTTAAATGCAGCTTATTTTAGTGAAATAAGTCTCTCTTTATAATATCTAATAATCTCGTTCTATTCGTAGTATCATTAATAGCGATACATACTAATTATAACATTTTACAGAGATGATTAAAGCTGTTTTGTATATAATTAGTAAAATCCCACTAATTGGCATGTGGTTATGCTATGGCCAAAGTTATCATCGCGTACAAACAGTTACCCCGACACAAGTTCCCCAGCCTTAAAATATTGTTAACAAAAAGCATATAAAATAAAACTTTCCACGTTATCAGCTCTTAATTGCGAATCACTTGATGGGGTACCCACTTGGCCAGTGATACAAGAACTCGGAAACTTGCGGAGCCGCTTGAAAACTTGTATTTTTACTTGGAAAAGTGTGAAGTAGACAGGTCTTGTGCGGCTGGAGAGAGAAGCCCCCGGGCGGTGAGTGGGGCGTCATTTCACGCCTCTTGAGCGCGTATCGAACCAATATTAGGTTTATTAGATAGATGGCCCATCGTGAAAAGCGATTTTTCATTTTTTCCTTCCATCGTATTTACTTAACAATAGGTATGATTCTTGTCCTTTTAAGGTACTCTTGGTACTATAATGTTTGCGTAACTTAGACTGCTCATAGATTAGGGTCAAGTGTGGATTCCTTTTATATAAAGGTATTTATATTCCATTCTATTCTAGGTATTTTATACCGACGGTATAGAATGAGTTCGTTACATAAACTTGGATATTTAAATAAAAATGTTCATTCAGTTT
Source organism: Watsonalla cultraria (assembly GCA_964035505.1). NCBI lineage: Eukaryota > Metazoa > Arthropoda > Insecta > Lepidoptera > Drepanidae > Watsonalla > Watsonalla cultraria. The sequence continues at coordinate 13,501,956 of OZ037711.1, forward strand.
ATCCAAGGGTTTACGAAGCCCGAATCAAAATTCCGTATCTGTTTACGAGCTCTGGAATTTACTCTGTACATGACAGTAATGAAACACAATAGCAGTTGAGCTGCCATGCTTCTAACAAAACAATAATTAAATAAATTCCCGCACTGATGTACGTACATACCCCATTAGGCACTGGACTTCTTTATATTTCACACCACATGCTTTACGGTGAAGGAAAACATCGTGAGGAAACCTGCATAAGTCTGAGAAGAAATTCAAAGACGTATGTGCCTGAGATGGCGATGGACTCATTTTCTGTCACATTGGCACTTAATCATATTCAGTGAAATGTGGGCGTTTTTGTTATAACACCTCTGCTTACCCGGGATCCTTCTGATTTGGCGTGAGCATACATACGTCTTTGAATTACTTCTCAGTCATATGGAGTGGAATTATATTTTTTGGAAACTCAACGGTGCCCCTAATATTCGTAGCATGTCACTGCTCAAACTCCACGGACACCACGGCTCTTATGAACAGTTTATTATTCAAAACATACCATTACCGGTAGAAATTAAGAGTTTAAAGTCGCAATTATTATAGTGACAACCCTAAACGCTTAAGAAAATATTCTAATTTCAAAAAATTTGCCTAGATTTCATACTTATTAGTACGTATATATGTATACTGTGGTATTATCCCTAGCCAGCAGTTTTCACTATGTTATTTGCTTATCACACAGCACCAACGATGATGTAACTAAACAAACTCTTCAACTTTGTTAAGTTTAATAGCACTTCGGTGCACTTCTTAATAGTTAACCTCAAACAAATTCCGTGAATGTGAAGTCTATGTGACAGGGAGTTTCCTCCGCTCGTTGGCTTAATGCCACCGGGGTGTGATAGCGAAGTAAACGGGGCTTGCACTGAACTCAATGTCGTGTTGTTTATTAATTTGTAGACACAATATTGTCTGTAATACACTTTGTGTTTTCAATTATACTTCAAGTATTTGCGATCTTACTGGCAAATGTTGTACAGAGTGCCTAGTGCGAGTTTTCTAAAAATCGCTGTCATAAGTCATCGCGTCGACGTAAACGCAGATTTGAATGGGCTCATAATAGTGTCATCATTAGGCCGATAGAGGCGCTGTTTCGATCCTTGTGACGGCGGTAGTGAAGAACTCGCACTAAGTCTTCAGGTCAATAGCGTTATCTATACGTACACATAAATGCAATAGAAGTGTCTGTTTGGAATTCCTTAATACAGCTTTTCACTAAATACACGTGAAATTTTTGCGGTTCTATAAAATGATCATATTTTTTTTCTCTAGCTGTGTCTAAATAAACAAAATAAAATAAATGAGAAAGTGTTTGCCTATCTATGTGTCACCTTATCACGACAAAACTAGCATTAATAATACGACTTAGAGGAACTCCCACAATTAAGAAAAATCTAAAAACATAACCCTCCTATTCGAGCAATCAGGTGGAAACGACCCCAAACGCTACGAAATATCAAAAACTTTATGTTCAGCTATGGCATAGCACTAAACTACTACGGTGCTACGCGCATTGCAAGGATTATCGTAGCACACCTGCTACGACCATTCGGTAAGATGAAGTTATTTCCCTCCGCTTCCATACGCATCGATCCCTCATTAACCACATGGTCTGGCTTAGTGGTATATAATAGTATGTGTATATAACCACGTGTTCTCAGTACATAACGCATACTCGAACATCTGTATTCGAATATACTCGTACAAGTGGTTATGGTCCAACAATAAAATGAATGATTTATATATTTTTATATAAAACTGGCTGTGTCCCGTAGCTTCACTCTTGTTGATTTAATTTCGTACGTGGTTTTTTTTTTAAATTAATTTAATGAAAAAAGATGAATTCGGTCAAAATATAAGCAATATCCCATTAACTTACAATATGTTCTTAAGATCAATACTAATAACATCAGATATTATTTATAAATCCGTCCGTCGTTTTCCGCTTGCCTTCAGACATTATTAGGGTTTGATAAGATATCAAATAAAGCACCACGGAACCAACATTTTGTCATGTGATTTTGACACGCAAGGGTTGAACTCGAAGCAGGCGGCGTGAAATAAGGGTATCCGTTACACCACCATCCCACTTTATATTACAACCCTTGCCTGCACAATAACCTACATCGCAAGAAAAACAGAACAAAGTATTCGAGTAGGTTTGGTGATTATGCAATAATAGTTGGTAATACTAAACCTTAATTTATACAGATAAATAAAATGTAAGTATAACATCTATAATATAGAAATGAAGCGCAAATGTCGAGATCAGCTGAACCGATTTTGCTAATTCTTTTTTTAGATTGACGTACGAGGATGGCCCTGACGAAGACAAAAATGTAAAGTATGCAATCGTTTAGTTAATAAAAAAAATTATTATAGATCGACTATTCAGCACTGGGTCAGCTTATATAAAAATAGTCACATAAAAAAAAATATTGCTTTGTCTGTCTGTGTCTTTCTGTCTGCCTATCTGTCAGTTTGTCTGTTCATCGACAATACCGTTTTTTACGTTTACTTTCCCTGGCAATAGCAAATTTTTCAAGAAGTAACTTAGGCTTTTTCTTAAAAATTAAAGCGTCGCGGGCCACCTATGAAATGAATTCTCCGCGGGTAAACCCGCGGGGCACAGTTATTATTGAGTAATATTATTTGATTTTGTCAATAACATCGATCGAACAAACAAATTAAATGCAAAAGAGCCTTCATAGAAATCGTGCTCCTAAGAAAATGTTCGAGAAAAAAATTTGAACACTAGTCGCCTACAACCGGTACGAACCGGTTCAACAAAGAACTGAAATTAAATTTACGTGGCGCAAAGAAAAAACTAGTTACAAGAGGAAATTGGCGGAGACAGTGACAAATTGTTCCCGCAAGAGGATGGCTTACCTCTCTCCCTCTAACGCACGTGAGTGCGTATGTTTTATTCCTTTTTAATTCTATGAGTATGCGGAATCGTACCAGAAAATGTAGTCGAATAATTGTCGTCCGGTTTTATTTTGTGTAAATATTTTTGGTTGGAAAAAGAGTGTGTGAATTTTAACGCCTCTGAAAGTACACTTGGCATTTCACTAAACTATACTGCATTATTGTTGAACTAGCTAAGCCCCGTGATTTCACCCGCGTATAACTAATATCTCGCAGATGGTAGTTTTTCTACTACTTACTTGACACTTATCGTCATATTTTTGACAATTCATACAATATCTTTATAAATTGTATAAGTTATATTATTATAAAGTTTCATTAAAATCGATTCAGTAGTTTTTACGTTAAGTCCTATTTCTCCACCTTGAGAAAGCCTTTACTGATTTCATTTATGCTTTGTAAAATGTTTTATAATACTGCATACTAAGAAGGTTCATGCATTAAAAAAAAACTTTCCGCGATATAAAGTCTAAGCGGGTGATACCGCGGTGCACACATAGTAACTAATATAGTATACACGCAATTTCTTGAATATTTTTGTTCATAATTTGTATTTTTATATAATACTGGCTGTGCCCTGCGGTTTCATCCGCGTAGAATTAGTTTCATCCTTATGGTCACGGAAACCTAATGTTTTTAATAAATAAAAGGTAGCCTATGTCCTTTCTCAGGGTCTAAAGATTGTCTGTGCCAAATTTCATCAAAATCGGTTGAGAGCTTTAAGCGGGAAAGCGTAACAGACAGACAGACTGAGTTACTTTCGCATTTATAATATTAGTAGGGATTCAAAACACACAGCAAAGAGTATTTATTTCGCTAATAGAAAAATTCAAAAAAAAATGAAACCCTTAACAATGCTCTCATTTCACATGAATGTGAATTATTATGATAAGGAAACCCAAGGAACACGTTTATCATTAAAATGAGGAAATGTAATAAACCATATACATTGTTATGAATGTGAAGTAAAAACACATTATTTTCTGTCCCGTAACATGTCTGTTAAAATAATTCCTAAAACCCACAGTCTTTTATTTTTAAGGCTGCCGGGTAAATAGAGTTTGTAATTCGTTGTTCGCTACGATATACGGTGTTTGTGGAGACTGTGAGTGGTAGATAAGGGAGTTTACCTAGTATTTGAATACAGATATACCTATTGGCATACAGGCATACACCTGCATACGCCTGAGAATTAACAACTACACTATTCTAACTGGAACTATCTGACCACTACAAACTAAAATTTGATGACAAATGGGTGTTGTTAAAGACCCAACTATGACCGTTTAAGCAGTGCGTATTAAGAACTTCTTAGCTTTGACGTTTAATTTTACGGTAGTAGAAATGAAACGTATCAAAGCTTAGAAGTTCTTAATAAGCTCTGCTTAAACTAATGATGGTAGGCCCCCTAATGAATTATATTTCTTATATTAAACACTTAAAGAATCTCTATAGCTCGATACAGTTTCAACGTCATACAGAACAACGCCATCTTGTGTTCAAAAAGCAAACTAGAGCTCAATAATTATATCGACTAAAACACCATAGTGTACAAAGTGAAAAATGCCTTATGTTTCGTAAACCTAACTAAAATAGTAAGTAATATTTTAGAAGATTAATAATTTTACCCGTCCGTTATATCCGGTTGAGGCGGTCGCTCATGTCTCCCGGAAAGGTTTTAAAAGCGATAAGCTTGCATTCGTGTCATATTGTGACGACTTTAGAGAAGCCATAAAAAAATATACGACTGATCTACGGGAAAGTATGGGGTTATGTTACATTTTCACTCATTAAGCATCCCTCGGTTTCTGCCCAGTCTAGATATTATTGTCTTTTTAGTGCTAGTGTCTGGTTTAGATAGATAACAATATTAAGAGTAGTAAGATTTAAATATACTTGGGCAAGGACTGTGAGCAGTGTTCATAATTATAAAAAAAAGGGGTAAGCTGATTGTGTGTTCAAAGAGTGTTGTAATAACAACACCCATATTTCACCGAAGTTGATTAAGTGGCAATGTGACAGATGGTGAGTCCACCGCCGTCTGAGGGACTATACATACGTCTTTGAATTACAACTCAGACCCTCTCGATGTGTTCCCTTCACCGTTATGCTCGTGTTGTGAAATCACAGCACCTAAGTAAGTAAGTAGATATGTCGTCTCCAGTGCATTACGTATGTAAGTATGAAAGCATTATGAAGTCAGGTGCCACGTGGAAGTTTTCATCTGGATCTGTAAATGGTTTTTGTTTTCGCGCAAATGTAATGTTACATGAGAATTCAAGTTTGTGGGATATCTCTTTTAAAACTATTGTATTTTAAGTTCCAACTCTGCGACAAACATTTGCATATTTGCCAAACTTGTTCTTCTAGTCTATCGCGTACTCCAGCCACGTTATACTTCGGTTATACAATTAGTTAAATTAGTACACTATTGGGTAGACATTCGTAATACTTCTACTTATTAACTTACAAAATACGATTGATCTTACCACGTCAATATTTAAACTTCTTGTTCTACTCGAACAAATAAAATCTACAGTAGGATTAGAACCTATAGAAATATTTATTATTTAGTTGCTGTGTCCTGCGTATAGAAAAGTTCATGAGTGGCGTTTTTTTGAAGACCACACTTTATTTCAAATAATTTATTTTTAATTTAATATCTGATGATATATGCCAGAGGAACTCGTGGCACAGTTGCTATTTGCGCATATGATTCAATCTTAAGATTTGCAAGTTGAAGTGGCAATGGGCAGGCCACATCGCTCGTAGAACTGATAACCGATGGGGAAGAAAAGTTCTCGAGTGGCGACCACGGACCGGAAGACGCAGCGTAGGCAGGCCTCCCACTAGGTGGACCGACGACATCGTGAGAGTCGCGGGCAACCGATGGATGCTAATAGCGCATTGTCGTTCGGCGTGGCGGTCCAAGGGGGAGGCCTATGTTCAGCAGTGGACGTCTTCCGGCTGATGATGATGATGATGATGATGATATAATTCAATTAGCGAAGTTAAGCAACCATACGCCTAGCCAGTAGTTGGATACGTGACCGATCGAGTTCCCTCCGTGCCTCGGAAAGCACTCTAAGCCGTCGGTCCCGGTTGCCAAATACATGGGATAAGGCCAGGGACAGTTAGCAGTACAGTTAAAATCTATCCAGCTGTTTTGGAGATTAGCCGAAACAAACGTACAGACAGACAAAGTTTTTTTTTTATAGACCGTATATACTTAGTCAGCATTTGTGGAGCGCAAACTCGATTCCCCGAGACTCAATAAATGGTACAATGCGATAATGCGTTCCAAATCCAAACGGCTGAGTAAAACCCTTAAATTTACATAACAAACAAAGTTATTAAAGCGACGCGCTGCAATATACTGCGCACGAATATTAGCTCAGCATTAGAAGTTAACATTAACAATTACCATCCAGTTGAATTCCACACCATCAAGTCAAACAATACGGGTGGAGAGCCGTAAACAAAACAATTACAATCGTAGCGCAAGGAGGGTAGTTGCGATTCCCTTCAAAAGTTACTTGCCTCTGTCCTTAAGTAATGTGACTCTTGCAATAAATTACTGGGAACTTTGTATGAGTTAGGCTCTACGCTTAGTGGCGATAGCGGAATTTGCGATTCCCTAATCTAAATCTTTGAAGTCTTCAAAATGGCTTGCAAGAGCTGCAAATCTGATTTAGTCCTATAGGTCATTACCATAATTTTGACTGAAGGATTCAGATCAAAGTGTTCGCTACTCGCTCAGTCCACCACTTAGATGCTTAGCCTCATATATTGACAGAGGGTAATGAACCTACGGCTAGGTGTCTGTCAGAGTCGCACAGCTCTGTGCCACATAATTAATTACCAAATGTCTGAAACGAGGCGTCGCTCCCGACCGCATTTTGTGTTCACATACATGGTGACAAGCTGTAGCTGAATGTTGCATAACGTATGGTCAAGGTGGTTTACATTCCAACGTCTCTTTATGCTCCACTTGGATGATCTTAATGCTTTTAGCCAAAGCTTGAATTATCAAGAACACACGGCGGCTTCTATATTCCTATTTCGTGAAGGACTCGGCGGCGTAATAACGTTATATATAGTTTCATGAATGAGTCTATATAACTAATGAGACTCAACATTAATGATTAATACTTAGTTATAGTTCGACTCAACCTATGCATCTATACAGATTAATAAAATTGCAGTGTCTGTTTGTAATTCCAAAAATCACAGCTTTTAACTAAATGCAAAGATTATACAGAAATAAAAAAGGTATAGATATAAAGAAAATAATTATTAAATTTTTTCTTTATCTGTCTGTCAGTCTGTCTGTCTGTTTGTTCCGGCTAATCTCCGAAACGGCTGGCCCAATTTTAACAGGACTTTAACTGGCAGAATTTTTTTTTAGAAGGAGTAGCAAATGCATATTTAATGTAAAAAATGGTGTATGAATTGATCCATGAAATAATGCATTAGTGATTAATATGAGACAGATGTATGTGACGTGTATAAATGGTTCTCTGTCACTGCGGACCGCAGGAATGTTTTAAGGTGATTGAGCTTGCCTTTTCAAGCGTTACTGTCTATCACAAAGATGGGCAAAACGAGCACTAAATCTCGTCTGCTCTTTGTACCGTGAGTTCAACTATAGCTTTACAAAACGATATGAACGCTACGACTTACAAAGCGAACCGTACCATTTGAAGCGCAAATGGAATGACTAACTGTGCAGCTAGAAGGCGCGAGACATAAAACGCCATAATAGTCATACATACTTGTATGCTAAGACAGTTAGGGAATAAAGGATCTCTCGTTCGATATTCGGAGTTGATGAGTCTTTACCTCAACCTCACAAAAGATCGCAGTCAAATATTGCTACTTACCTATGGTTGTTGTGTTGCGGAGAAGAGGTCGCCAGTTGTAGGCGATGCCGTGCGTGGATATATGTACCTTTAACAATGGTAACTATGCTAAAATAATAGAAAATACATAGATTCCTTTTATTGGAAAAAAACAAAACACAATCAAAACTCCCGCCGTTTACAGTATCGTAGAATCCAAAAATTATAATATAACTAGCTGACCCGACAGACGTTGCCCTGTCTTAATTAGAATGCAGCACTTTTTCTGTCAATTCTAAATCAAACGTCATAAGGTTACATCAAAAAGTTTTTATTGTCCAAAGCGCTAAGGTTAGATTTAAGAAGAAAGAAATAATTTTATACGGTGGTTAAGTATTCTTAATTTTTTTAATTTTCCACACAATTTTCTTAGTTTTTTCTTTCATAAGAACCATCTCCTGACAATAATAAACATAACAAAAAAAATATCATGAGAATCGGTCCAGCCGTTCACCCGTGATGTCGTGTGATATAGATTAAAATATTACACATTTACGCAGATAACAAATCTATACAGGTAAATAAAATTTAAGAGTATACACGGTACAGGCGCTAAAAAAACAATTTAAAAAAAATGTCCGTCTCTATCTGTTACTTCTGGCTAATCTGCGAAATTGTGCTAAGCAGAAAATTTTGTAGATCACAAAAAATTATACTTATACCTATGCAGAGATGAAATTCTTCCGCGTATATGCCAGTGTATGTCTGCACAAACAAAGCCGGCTTAAGTCTGTTTGTTTCACACGTTAAACACGTAACCGCACTTGGAGAATGTTTTGAGGTTTACGTTGCCATTAATCTTCTAACGTAGCGCTGAGACGTTGCAAATATCAACATATTACAAGTTCTACTTATTAATGTTTCGTCAAGAACCACCTTCATCGTTGAAATTATATTTACATAATATCGTGAAAAGAATTTTGCTTAAATTTCTATGGCCACCTTTGAAAATTATGAGGAAGAGTAATTCTTGGTATATTTCTACAAATAACTAGCTGTGCCCCGCGGTTTCACCCGCGTTGATTTAGTTTCGCGGAACCCTAATATTTTTAATAACTAAAAGTAGCCTAAGTTACTCCTTGAAACATCAGCTACCTGCCAGTGAAAGTCCCGTTAAAATCGATCCAGCCATTTCGAAGATTACCCGGAACAAACAGACAGACAGACAGAGAAAAAATTTTAAACTTGGTGTTTTAGTGTCAGTAGCGTGTATACTTTCATATGCATTTAGTGAAAAGCTGTTATTTTGAAATTACAAACAGACACTTCAATTTTATTTCTCGTTCCGCGACAATAAGGATTAAACTAAATCTACGCGGGTGAAACCGCGGGGCACAGCTAGTTATTTAATAAGAAACAGAGTGTCGACAATGGACACACGTCCTGAATATTCCGTTCAATCAATAGGCTAGTTTGAATAGACCCCAGATTGCAGATGTTATCCACATTAGCATCGTGTAGTTGCCAACTACCAGCTACCACTAATTGCCACATTTGTGTTACTGCAGGCGATATATTCACACGTATATTCATACGAAATTAGCGGTAAGTATGGGTAATATCCAACACCCATTTCAGCAAATTCTTAAAAATAGTGAAATTAAGAATGTTCCCAAAAATTCACGCGTGGAAAATTAAGAATTAGAAACTTATTTACCTTAGTGTCGTATCAAATCAAATGAAATAATTTAAGGCAAAAGGGAAACATAAAATACTACTTAAACTTAATCCCTTAACACAAATTTTACCAACATTTCCAAAAAGCCAGGTGAAGAATGCCATCCTTTAAACGCAAACCCTCGTAATACAAAACATAGGTTAAACGTAGACTAGTCTAAACTCGGACTAAAATGTACTCATCTCTGTTTAAATCGAAGGGGGGAAGGGGAAGATGTTTTACTTTATTAATTACTAGCGGACGTCACGCGGTTTCACCCGCGTAGTTCCCGTTCTCGTGGGACTACGGGGATAAAACATAGCCTATGTTACTCGCTGATGATGTATCTATCCATTGCTGAAAGAGTTTTCAAGATCGGTCAAGTAGATTCGGAGCCTTTTCAATACAAACAAACAAACAAATCTTTCCTCTTTATAATTTTAGTGTAGACTAGCGGACGTCACGCGGTTTTATCCGCCTAGTTCCCGTTCCCGTGGAAGTACAAAGACAAAATATAGCCTATATTAATCAGCAATAATGTATTATTCAAATGGTGAAAGAATTTTGAAAAAGAGTCCATTACTTTTGAGCTAATTCGTCACAAACATACTTACATACAAATATTTCCTCTTTACAATATTAGTATATATGTGCTTATTGTTTATCAGCTAGATTTCTTCTAGGAAAGGTTAATTTTAAAATAGCTTTCATATAATACCACCATTAGCTAGCCTTAAAACAGAAACGTTTAAGGAGTGTTCCAAAGTGACACCTTTTTGAATAATCATTTAAGTTTGATAATAGTTTAACATACTACCTAACTATTGATAAATTATTAACTCTTTAATATTTCAACAGTTTAATTCTAAAGTAATTATATAAGTTGTTATTGGATAGTATACATTTAATAAATTCCTCCAGTAAAATACTTTAATTAAACGCGCTCGTTAAGAGGAAACTTTGTTAAGTTTCTTAATTCCAACATGAATTATTTATCTAGATTCAACATTATACGTTTCACAGATACAGGCGTGAATATTAAGGTCTAATTATAAAGCGGCTTGTTGAAATATTAACTTTATATCGAATTAAACTGTAATTGAAATGAACTTGTCCGTGACGCCGATACAGGACAATCCACCTAGTGTCTTAGATTTGTAATGTTTATTTTTCTTTAGCAAGAATCCTGGCTCTTGTGCCTTATAAACGGACTTTTAATTTTAAATTCAATCTTTTTAATTCTACAGTGCTTTCAATGACTGTAAAATTTATTATTTTCTTACTTAATGTTTTGCATATTTCTTTTTGAGATAAATTACTTAAAATAGTGTGTTATTATTGGAATCTATTGAACAAAACTGGTATTATAAAAAGGGAAAACAAAAAAAAACCCAAATTGGCGACTCTTGGAATAGAATTGTGTCGAGAAGGCTGGCAGCACTTCGTTAAACAACGCTGATTCTCACAGAAGAACAGTCCCAGCTGAGCAGGATCTCAAGCCTTTAGAGTTTCTACCGCAAGCGCAACAAATAATGAATTTCACATTCATTTTAGTGAATAGCCAATAGTAAAACAAATATTCAATATTACAGACGCGTGTGCATAGACACTTACTATTTGCCAGGTATGCATGGTGTTCCTTACACATTTTATTTGGCAGTACAACACGTAGTGGTACGTAAAGACGTCGCTCCGGCTACTGCGGTTCCAATGCGGTACCGTCGGAAAATTTATGTACCAGCAAGCCTGCACATCTAGTCCCCGTACCCAGTCACCTCGAGTAAAACATAGCGGGCGCGCCATTTCAGAACGGAGCACGCTCCACTGCCGCCGGCGTTTACCTCCAGCCAACCTTTAGTAGAACTCACCCAGCTTTGTAAAGAAAACGACTGCGAATAAACAAAGCGTTTGATATATTTTGAGTGGGTATAGATTCCCGAGGGGCCTACCCCGCTTAAATATTAAGTTTGATAAGAATTTTAAATAAGAGCATTAGGCGTGGCGTCTCTGTAGAATTAAATATTAATAATGTTATCCGTCCGAACTTGGCAGAAGGCTAAAAACAATGAATTTTTAATAGTTATTCTCTTTAGCGACGGACAATTAATGTAATGAGGTAGCAAGCTTCGCTCTCCCCATGGCCGACTTGTAATATTATCCGCATGATTTGTTATTCTTACTTATCATTTTATTAGGGGCTCAACTAATAAAGATCATCCTGGTAGCATGCATAGTTGGTCATTAATACTTAATTGCAATGCTTTCATTCGCAACCCTATTTAAAATTAAAGTTGTAGGAGCTCCTCAAAACTCGCGGGTGTTTTTAAAGGGATTCATGTGTGGAAAAGCGTAATAATGTAAACGTATGTAAATCAAAAGTGGAATAGTACTCGTCTACCAATTACCTCGGGCTACCTTCATTCATGCAGTGTTGCGGGAACAATTTGATCCTTATGGATGTTTAGGCATGCCAAGTGTTTACTTGTTATAATTGAAATCACCTCGCGACAGCGGGCTCGTGGCTCATTTGTCTCCGTAATAAATTGTTTGTTTTTCTCTTGACAGTTGGCAGTAATTTGTTAGCATGTAATTTATCACATGTCCCGTGTACTGTGGATTAGGCGCGCTCACGGGATATTTGTAAGGCGGTACCAGCAACGTACCGCGTCATCCTACAATCCTTTACCCACATACTATCCTCTAACCACTGACAGTATTAATACTCTCGTCTCTGACACTGGTAACTAATTGCTTATTAAATTTAATTCATATTATAACTAAAACAAAGTACTCTTTCTCGTAGGTAATTTCTGAATCGCCAAAGTTTTCATACGAGTTTCAGTTTTTCTATAAAAGAAGGAATATCAAAGAGATGCGGTGAATGTCGCGTTATTATAAATGTATGAATCTCGCCTGTTCACCAGATCACCGCCATTAAGCTACTCTCGGTATAAAGACAACGAGAGAAAGAATCCGCTTCAAAAGAATTATGGCAATAAATCTAAGAGACACGACCGGACATTCTCGTCTCAGGAATAATGTAAATAAATAACATTTTTACCTTAAAGAATCTCGAAATACGATTAGGCACAGAAGGGGCGAGGAGGTTAAAGAAATATACGTATGTTAAATAATGCCGTCCGCAAAACCGAATTTGAATTTTCCCTTTGTGCCTCACCGACGCTGTATTGTATTTTCATTTTATTAAAAAGCAGGAAAATAAAGAAAATTTTGGGGCGCCGGTATCCGATTCATGTACAAAGTGGATGTATTATGCCCTTTTGTGAATTTGCCCTGCAGCGTGCACACGCCCTGCGCTGCGCCTTACCTATACCTACACGAGGGCAAACGATAAAACTTACACTTTAATTAGTATTTCAATTAAGTCCACCCTCTTTTGTGTAACAAATGATGACGAAGGCCGCACGTTAATCTTGGATCAATAATTAATCGCATTGAAGTACTTGTAAGGTTTATAAAATTACCTCTCCCGAGAGACTTTCGTAAAGGAATAGAATATTTTAACGGGCACTGAGCCTAGTTTAGATTGGCAAAGCACGTACCCTGCGAACAAGATATTGCTACGACGTCAGCCAGCAATGTATAAATAAATAAAGCTAAATATTAGTTATTTTCACAATACGTGATTAGATGTTTCGATAGTAAAGAAAATTTCGTTGTATCGGGTTGAGACACACGTAGCGCGTTGTTGTGAGTTGTAGATGTTTGGTGTGCTCACAAATAAATGCGTGGATTAACACATGCGATACCGTTCATGTGAATTTACGAGTGCGATACGCAACTAAAGCGAACGTTATCGCTTAAACTTCGCAGATATTCGAGTGCTCGACAATAGCGCGTGTAGTCAGGCTCGAAAACGTTCATTTTTATGCCCGCAGTAGACACTTATTACGGAGCCACAGGCATCGTGGCAAAGTTTTTATTACATAGTAAGCTCACATAAGTAACAAAACTTGTAAATACCTGACAGAAATGAAGGCGTGTGGAGGATTTGCCCTCTAATGAAAAGCCGATATATACGCTGTGTGTACAGTGTACTATGTCTACATACTCGTTCCAACTACCGCTGGAATGAACAATTACACACTTCTTAATTAAAGAAATACAAAAGCGCACTAATCCATCCGAAAAGCGAGAGCAATTAACATTTTTAAATCCTCATTGTCTTTCATACAGTTGATGTATTCAATGAATTTTGGGTGTATTTTGATTTCCAATTCATTTTCATTTATTACAAGTCACTAGGTATAAAGAAATAATTTAAACTTACCCATCTAGAAAATATCTGTGGAAATTTTAAAAGCCTTGGCCAAGTGTTTTGAGTTACGTCCGCTGCGATACAAAGAGTTTTTTCTTAAAAGCGTCGTGATTTCATAAGAACGACTGCCTTTCTCGGTGAGACATTCAAAGACGTATGAAAACCTAATCATCTTTGTTGAACGGAGGGTGTTATAGCACCTCGGTCTATTCACCGAAAGTTTTGAATTTAATTGAGTTACAAAGTAATGTAAAGTAGTGTTATTAACCTGGGTGTCTCTTGTTGCAGCCGAGATGGGTACCTGTAATGTACCCCTCGGGATGGAGAGTGGTCTCATCTCAAACGTGTCTCTGAACGCCTCGTCCAGCTACGACATGAGTGTGTCACCACTCAGTTCCAGGTGAGTTCTAGTTCATTATGAGTTAGGCTTTATATACACTAATTTTACTACAGGTACTGGTACTATACCATACCTTCTACGTTATTACTTCTAACAACTAACATTAACAACTAATTATCGTATTTTACCTGTTATGAATTTACAATAACAGACTAACATCCTTGAATCGAATGAAACGATACGAAGCATGCTCGAGTCACTTAATGATAAACCAACAAAGAAATGGAACGTAGACAAAAGACAACAAGCCGCATTCCAAGGGTGGCGTACTCGCAGGCTAAACAAATAGGACGCGATCGATGTGAGGCCCTTAGTTGGGCATTGTTGAACAACAATAAACTGCAATGATACGGTCAAGTTGTTACAATAATTGCGAATACCCAACCGCAAAACGCTTACACTTAGATCAAACAATTAACAGACAGGCCTCACATAATCCTGCATAAGCCAGGCACGAGACAATAGCGCGAACTCTACACCAGTTTGAGAAATTCACTAACAGAAAATTAAATTTTCATATGAATCCCAAGCGAACGTTATCCTACAAAAGCCTTTCGGGCTCGGCTTCCCAAAGATAACAGGATGTAAGTACGGACTGATGCTGGAGTCTTATCATGCGAGTCGCTTTACATAGGGTCAGAGGCGATTTAGCAAATGCTACGTTAATTTAGCGTTTAGCGCGCTTTGTTCCGCCCTCGTCGTGATGTGATCACAGCGAGATATTCAAATGAAGCGGCGCCCACCTCTGTTGACAAACGCTACACAAAAACGTTTTAGACTATTTGCTCGGACTATTTAAGCCAATGTTATCAGCCGGTTAGATGCATGAGTCTGCATTCATTAGCTGAGCAAATAAAGGGTCACTTATTGGATTTGTAAGCAAAATGTCACTTCCATTTTTCTGTTCATGGACTACGCAAATGCGGAATATAATTGGATTCTAGTTCTACTGCGGTTCAATTCAATTAATTTTGTTTTATTAAGAAAAGATTAACGATTTTTAAGTATTCCTCTACTCCATATTTGCCGATGACGATTTCGAATACTTCTTAACTATACAAATGACGATAAAAAAAACTGAAATTGACTATGGTCCAACTTATAAGAGGAACCCTAACACAAAACTGAAATGATAGTTTCTGTTTATAATTCCAAAATTGAAAGCTTTTTAAGAAATTCATTCATATTCTTGTTTTGAAAGAATATACTACTTTAATGGCACTGGCTGTTGCTAGACGGAGTAACTCGCTTAAATTTATTGCGAAATATTATTTAATAGCGGACGTCACGCGGTTTCACCCGCGTAGTTTCCGTTCCCGTAGGAATACGGGGATAAAATATAGACTATGTTACTCGCTGATGATGTAGCAATCGATTGCTAAAAGCATATTCAAGATCGGTCAAGTAGTGTCGGAGCCTATTCAATGCAAACAAAAAAATAAAAACAGTGAAATCTTTCCTCTTTATAATATTAGTACAGACGACTAGCTAATCGTAATTAAATCTTAAGTGGTGAGTCTTATTATATTTTGTCTTATAGAGTCCGGACCGAGATCCGCGGCGGTGCGTGGTGTCCGACCGGACTGACATCACCTGACAGTCACCAATACCTGGAGATAGAACTTCACGGAGAATACCTCATCACTGCCACCGAAACCCAAGGGCGGTTCGCCAACGCGGTGGGCGTGGAGTTCGTGGAGACCTACTTCTTGGAGTACTGGCGACCGTCCCTGAACCGCTGGGTCAAATATAGGACCTACGCCGGAACCCCTGTAAGCATTACCACATTAAATCCTCTAGCACCATAAAGTAACCCTTTCCCAGTAAACTCTCAGCGTCTCAGCATTATAATTTGTGTCACTTTGCTAATGTATTGTATACTTGCTAAACAAAAGTTTTGTGCTGTAAGGTACATAATGGAGAAAGGAAATAAAGTATGCGTTACTTGTACGCCTTTCTCATTTACTTACTTTCACACACACAGTCTAGCTTCACAAAATAAGTTATAAGAAATCTCTCCCTTTTCCACGATCTTATGGGATGGTTGCTTCAGATTATTTAGAGTTTTACATTTTACATCTGTGTGTTCATATTATATGTGTGGATTGAAAACGGACCAGTCCAGTGATTTACTAGTTACGATTTACTAGTTAAGTATTTACGATTTACTAGTATGCACTTGAAATAACGATGCGAGATACTGAGGGTTCGCTGTTGGCGCAACAACTGTGTTTATTTTGTGTGCCGTATGATTTTTTTAATAAAAATCTGTCGCGTTATTCTGTAAGGTTTCTCAGCGTAGAAACTCTCGCAAAAAAACTCCTAATATCAGCCTTTTTTACAGCTCTTACCTGGAAATTTAGACACGTACACTGCACGCAAGACAACGCTGGAGGCACCATTCGTTGCTTCGAAAATACGGTTTGTTCCGTACGCGGAATATCCCAGGACGACCTGCATGCGGGTGGAGCTGTATGGCTGCAAATGGAAGCGTAGGTTCACCATTGTGATTTCATTATCTGCTTGCGCTGTCCTGGGACTGCAACGCGAGTATTGCTTGCACAAGCGAAATATTTAATGACTTATCTGTTTGTATTGTGCAAATCATGAACCGCCAATTGGTGGTGTGTATTTACCAATGGTTTACTTTCACAGAGGAGATAGTATCGTACAGCATGCCCGAGGGGGGTGACATGCAGGCGATGACGGGAGGAGCCAGATTCGAAGACCTGTCATACGACGGGATAATCCGTGACAATAAACAGTCAGACGGACTGGGTCAGTTAACGGATTCACTCACTGGCCCCAATGATTTTGAACTACCCGAACTCCTGGATACTAGTGGTACGCAAATAACTAGATCCAAATTGAATCGCGTCTAGAGCCGTTGCTCATTTTCGCAGCACAAGTTAATAAATATTTTCAATGAAAGCACGAGAAAGTAATGTAGATATTATATTGCAGGGAGTCGTTGGGTAGGCTGGAACAAGTCGATGCTGATAGATGATAATGTGGAAATTACGTTCCAATTTTCTGGCGCTCGATTATTCATTTATGTGGAGATACACACAAACAACATGTTCACAAAGGACGTACAGGTATGTCAATAAGTTAATAATTCTTACGTAAGAGCTAAAAGAGCTGAAATCAAGTTTATTATACATTTTAGATGATGTGCCTCTAATTTAGAGTACCTTTGTTCGTAAACATGATAAATAATATCTTAGTTTCAATTATTTTAATGAAATGCAGAAGAAGCTTGGCTGGGTTTCATGTCGGTTCTTCTCAGACGGCTAATTTCTTTAGAACCTATTTTGCTCATAAGTGTCTCACCAGGGCCTGAATGAATAAAGCATTTTCATTTTAAACAGCTCTTCAACGAAGTTGAAATATACTTCTCGTTGGATGGAGAGCGTTGGCAGGAAGACTGTATTGCCTTCGAGCCCAAGCAGGACAGGGTATCGGAGCACGCGCGCATCGTCCACGTCGACCTAGAGAACCGCACCGCGCAATACATCAAGCTAAGGCTGAAGTTTCAACACGAGTGGATCCTGCTCAGTGAAATCACATTCAAATCTGGTGAGTGTTACAAATAAATTTACATTATATTTAGTCATATTTCTCTAGTTAGGATCAGGGGCGGATTTCCCTATAGGCCGAGAAGGCCCGGGCCTAGGGCGGCAAAATTTGGTCGTGGTTTTTTTTTTAGTAGTTGCTCCGCGTGGTAAGAGTCAGTATCTGAAATACTGATTGAGATAATTAAATAATTTAGTGACTATCGTTATTTTTTATTTTTTTTCATTTTTATTTAGTATAGTTGATTTAATTTTGCATGCTTTACAGCACATAGGGGGGGGCGGCAATCTTTCTTAGGCCTAGGGCAGCCAACGTATCAAATCCGCCCCTGGTTAGGACCATTCGTCATTAATTTGCTTAAAAACAAAATAAACCGACTGGGAATGGGTTAATTTGGTATTCCTTTACAGACAATTTCGTTTGTAGATAGGAATCAGCCGCGTTATTCACAAAGGTTTCTCAGCGTCGAACCCGACGACGAGGGTTGGTTTCTATCATAGGGAATTGATACATAATACATAGAGGACAACGTTCAATTTCATATCTTTAAAACCTTAGGGAATAACGCGGCAACTGTTAATCCTCGGAATAAACAGATTTTTAAAACCTTACGTGTCCGGATCAAAATTGGAAACAGTTTATCGAATATTTTCTTAATGTAAACGTATTATTGAGTAAAATACTCGAGGGCAAAGAGATAAATAAGCAAGATTTGATTTTTCCTACGAACAAAAAGAGTGCCCTGGGCCCTGAGTGCGCCGGCCAACCAACAGGCACGCTAATAGAACCATTACTCCTCATCGGTCCTTATCTGTTCCAAGCACTCGCAGCCTACGGCTATTTCAGAAATTTTATCTTTCTCTAATTAATCCACAGCGCTTTTGAGGAAATCGCCTCCTAAGTGATAAATCGCGGCCGCTAAATGAAGAACTTATAATTAAAGAAAATCTTTGATCTGCATTATTTCGGACCCCAATTGTATCTGTAAAGCCACAACGCAGCGGCGCAGATATTATCCGCTAACTAAAGATGGCTTTGACATGCAATACAATCTTGCTTACAACTTTACCCTCGATTTCTAAAAATCGAATTATTTAAAATTATGATATTATTTGAAAAGCTTTGTAATAAATAATCTATACTTAATATTATAAAGCTGCAGAGTTTGTTTGTTTGAACGCTCTAATCTCAGGAACTACTAGTCCGATTTCAAAAATTGTTTCAGTGTTGGATAGTCCATTTATCAAGGAAGGCTATAGGCTATATTTTATTCTCATAAAAATTAGGGGTCTGTAAGTAAATTGCAATTTTGTAACCTAAGGTGTAAAATCGAAAACCGAATTATGCGTACGCTGCCAAAACTATTGACAATAGAACAAAATGATGTACTACGGGTTTGTAGGTCTTATTAAGATCTACAAAAAAGTCCGCTAGAGCATATATCTAACTCTCATAGTTTAGTCACGATAACCGCTTTTTAATGTTCATAAATAATAATTTTATCGCCTGAAGAATGAAACTACGTTAAATGTGTATCATAATATTATTTATTCATGTAGAAGTAAAATACTGTTTGTTTTATTCCAATAAGACATTGCGTTGAGAAATTAACACGAGTATAAAAATGCAAAGAATTGGTCCCTAATAATGAGTTATTGCCAAAGAGTAATCTCTGAAACGGCTTGACTGATTTTAACGGGACTTTCACTGGCAGATAGCTAATGTTACAAGGAGTAACATGGGCTTTTTATTTATAAAGCCAATTTAGTCTTCCGCGGTAATCAAATTAAATCTACGCAGGTGAAACCGCAGGGCACAGCTAGTCTTAAAATAAATCAATTTTTTTATCTTTAATCATGCAATAATAAATAAAGAGGGGATGAGAAAAAAAAATGTAAATTTTTAAATAGATGAAAACAGGAGAAACGTCTTTGAATCTGAAATATATAGTTTTCCAGGGAATGTATAATACCAAATACAACAAACTTTGCAAAAGGCATAATTACGCTATCATTTAGAGCCATTAGATCCTGCTGAGCACAATGCAGGTCTCGTTACCTGAACCGCCATTATCTTCTAATACGTCCCAATTAGGAAACCATACGAGTATTGTTAAATAGGTATCATATTACAACGAAATCTAATCTCAGGATTATGTGGGAACGATTTTATTTCGCCTAAAGGTATTTCGATTCACCAGCACGTCTTTTCATCGTTTATTTGAAAGAACTCTCGCTGTCGGGAGGTATAAACATTTTCTTCTAATGAATATTATTTTACCCAGCAGAAAATTCTTTGCTTACAACTTTTATTCGTAAGTATTTCGAATTTCATTCCAGTTTATATGGAGCATTGAAGAAAATATCCAGCGGTATTTTTAAAAAGAAAATCCGACCGAATGAGCTAACCTCCGTCGGGTCGTCGACCTAACCTCGGAGCTCCGCGAGCTTAGCCTCCCGTCCAAGACTCGCATCTTCATGTCAAATGTAATCACACAGTCATGAAACGGATTAGTGTGCTTGCCCCAAATTAACTCCGACCACTGACAATTTTGATTCTATTCTTTATCTCTGCCGCACTGGAGGCATTTCATTTTTAAAGTGTTGCAACTCGTTGCTATCTATGTATATTACATATTTTCACTTGTTTGCCATAAAAGTCACACTGTGACTGCGCAACCGCACATGCCTTCTCAGTTATCTATAACCTAAACTTATATAAAAGAGATATAAAGTTTGTATGTAGGACCTCCTAAATAATCTTCAAACAAAAAATATTTATGATTTCTTAGAATTTACATTAAGGGTAGACTATGGCTTCATAAGAAGAACTTAGTCAATATATTTAACTTTGATCACGTTATGAATTAATGTCTGTATGAAAGGGAACCATTAATATGTTAGATCTTTCACGTTTTCTCTGTATTGCCGTCGATATCCTTCTGCAAGTTTCAATTTAGAGCCCAACGTCTAACGTTAGTGAGAAACTTTTAACCTTTTCAATAAATCTTCCCGACAAAGTAGTTTCACGGAACGCAACTCTGATTTAACAATTAATGTTGTTGATTCTTTGAAATAAATAAATAAAAAAATGTGTGTTTCTTTATAAATTAAACCTACAGTCAAGCTACAGGTCTTTAATTACGGGATGAACTATTTGAAAAATTCTGATTACAAAATTTTATTTAACATGCAGTATATTATGTGTGTTGGATTTTTTTGGCATTTGGCTATATATGGGAACCATCCAAGATGAAACTTTATTTTAATTTTTTTCCATCCTTTTATTTGGACTGTATTTGATTTTTGTATGTTGAAGATATAAATCAGCAAGGTTTGAAGATATAAATCAGCAACTTAGCATATGAAAATATAAAGCTAAGACGCAAAGCAACTCATAAATTCTCTGGGGTGTTAACTGTTTCGTTAAATATTGAGAAACTCGTGTGACATTTACAATATTATCTAAACGCGCCGCTATTCCAAAAAACTTTTCAAACATTCCAATAAAATATTCAGAACACGAAATCCATTAGTAAATACTAACATGAATACATGTAAAACTTTGATAGCTTGTTTTATACCGTCTTGTAAATACGATATAGAAATGTATTCTATTCGTCTATTTATAACTCATCTGCATTCGTGTTAGAGAAATACTTACAAACTTAGTTTAAAAGCCCGTTTAAATAGTTCTTACTAGCTGCATACACCTGAAAATATATCAAAAGCTTAGTAAAACTTTTCAGGTTGCCACCTTAACCTCAAGTAGGTCCGAACTCCCCTGCCTACCCCTTCGAAGTCCCGAGAAAAGGCTTAAGTATTTTGTGTCTACGAGTTGTTATCTTCCCTAATTTGACGACTTCAAGAAATTCTTCGAAACCTTTACAACTTTTTACGGACTTTTGAAACTTGAAACCAAGCTTTCATGCGGGGTATTTGTTCGAACAAATCCTGTTTAATCCTGAATTCGACGGCAGGCCCCAGATACAGTGTTCATTAACACTACAATTAGGAGTTAGCTCCGAATTAACTCACTCTTGGCATCTATTCGTTATTGTGCTGGCATCTCGCCACTTCGGCTCACCTCTCAAGCTTGGACTAATTTAAAGAGCAGCGACCTATTTCCACTTTATAGCAACTTTAATGCTTATTATGACACTCGGTTGGCTTAAGTTTACTTAGCCTCGAGTGTTAGTGCTTGAAGTGTAATGAAAACAACCTGTGATTATTAACGGATTTTGATTTCATTTTTAAATTTTTTAGACATTTTAATGAAAGATATCACGATCCTGATATTTATGTTTGTTCAGGGACCAAGATAATTTTACTTATATGCTGACGCTATATCAGAAGGGTCCCTGAAGGGGTAAGCAGAGATGTTGTAGTAACAACGCCCACTTTTCACCGAAGATGATTGTACCAACGTGACAGACTATTCTATTTGCGAAAGAACGTCATCATTTAAAAATATCGAAGGCCAATTAAATATAATAATCACAAGCAATTCACAGACCCCTGATTGCTTGGTAAACAGCTCGCCTCAATTAGCACTACAAGTTGTCGCGTGCATTTCAGAGCTTCAACAAAACCATGCCTCCAAGACGGCATCTATTGTCTCTCTTACCCAACAATTAGTTCTGCGCTCGACACCTATTCATATCCACCGCTTTGTTTTAACCATAGACAGAGGTGTTCCATTCACTACATCGCCTTCAGACTACTTTGATCTAAAAATACTCACTTCATAAGGCACTGTAAGTATCAGTCAACACCTCTTCTAATGCCAGCATGTCAGGACATACAGTACATAGTCTGTTTTACAACGGCTTTACCATCAAAGAGATCGGTTCACCCATTATATTATTAGTACACTTTCACCTCACACCATGGGCCTCATAAGAAGGCTCAAAATCACTCAGAGAGCGATTTAGACGACCATGCTCAGAGAATCACTGCGATCAAACAAAAAATAAGGAATTCCCCGGGAGGACCAAAGTAACCGACATAGCCCGAAGAATCGCTAAACTCAAGTGACAGTGGGCGGGGCACGTCGCTCGTAGAACCGATGGCCGACGGGGGTCTAAAGGTCCTTGAGTAGCGACCCCGTACCGGTAACCGCAGTGTGGGTAGGCCCCTAACGAGGTGGACCGACGACTTGGTGAGGATAGCGGGAACCCACTGGATGTGGGAGGCACAAGACCGGTCGTCGTGGAGATCGTTGGGGGAGGCCTATGCCCAGTAGTGGGCGTCTGTGAGCTGAAATGATGACACTTTCTTCCTGAGCTACTGTGGGGAGAGCGAGTGATCATACTCATACCCAGCAAAGAGAAGATCAGGCCAGGCGGATGGCATGCATTGAGAACCGCGACTCACCTGTTCGTCTAAATCTCTCACCGCTTGAGCTCATCCAGATAATTGTAGGACTAGAAAGCCTCCACTCGGGCAAAAAGTTTTTAGCAACACAACTAAGGGCGACCTATAGTGCGGCTCGAACTTCGGCTTAGGGTATTGTTGGAGCGCGAGCTAAGGAGCTAGGCTAGTCTAGTTATGATTGGAAACTGGTTTATATACTGCTATGTGCTCGTAAACTCTTGTAGGGAGAGCGGA
Organism: Watsonalla cultraria; assembly: GCA_964035505.1. Classification (NCBI taxonomy): domain Eukaryota; kingdom Metazoa; phylum Arthropoda; class Insecta; order Lepidoptera; family Drepanidae; genus Watsonalla; species Watsonalla cultraria. Next base: position 13,525,345 of record OZ037711.1, read on the forward strand.
TTAGGTATGGTGTAGGTGTTATAGGTAACGATAAAGTTTGGATGGATCACGTCTCTAAAAGACTTAATTAAAGTGCAAATTTATTTGATCGCAAAATGTTGAAGAATTTCATGACCGACTTCATAACGAGTAATCAAACAAAGGTAGTTGTAAGTCACCTATTTATCATAATCAACTAAATAACAATCTACAACGTGACATCGTGGAATTTCACAAACGATAAATATACAGATGGCCAGCTTCCATATTTGATCCGGCATCTTCTTACGCGCTTTTGAAGCGCACGTGATGTTTTTAGAGCAACCTAGAAAGCCGCCCTTCTGTTTCCTTACTACTGTGGATAGTGCACTTGCGCCCCTAACAAGCAAACTCACAAAGAAACTTTACCTCTTGATTTATTTCCGTCTGCTCTTGTATCGTCTTAAGAATTTAGATACAATTGAAGAGCCGTAGTTGCCAAGTAGCTTGAAATAACCACCTGGTAGGCAAACAACGGTAGTTCAGTCATATCACGGCATGTACCACGAGTTCACCGAAGGAAAATATCGTGAAGTAACCTGTATACGTCTGAGAATAAATTCAAAGTACGTGTAGAGTCCGAGACGCCGATCGAGTCACCGTCTGTCACGTTGGTATTTAACTATCTTCGATGTAAAGTAGGTGCTGTATGACCTCTACTTAGCCCTAATTCAATTCAAATCAAATACGAGTTTCTCTATTTGATTAGACTTTTACACAGTACTTTCAAATCGTCAAAAAATACATTCAACAGGATTATAAATGTTACCGCCGGGTTCGGAAGGTTGCATTTGTTGAGAAAAACCCAGCAAGAAACTCAACAAATACTCTTTTAAAAAAAATATTTTATAATGATCGATGGTTAAAGTATTTATATCTCATGAATATAAGCTCATGGACAGAGGTCCGTACTCAATTGACAAAAATAATAACTAAAATATTACAAATCGTCGATGCGCCTGCCAAGTTCCAAATGTGCATTTTTTCATTTTTTGTTTTTTTCGCGAAATAGGATCTCCGCTTCATTCTCCTTCTCCTTTTAGTGAAATTCGATCTAGAACTAGGTTTTACAATATGGTGTTTTTCTATATGTGTACCTTTGTATTAAAATATTTTTTTGTGTATAACCTTTTGTAAAAATTTGTATGTGCAGAAATGCACACAATGGATCTGTGTTCCACCCGCGTTCGCCCGCCATCTGAGCAAAAGACGTGCGCGTTGTGATGTAAACAACCCAAAAAATGCTCACAATAATATTTAATATTATTGGCAAATTCCAAATTCCAAAAAAGACCTAAGGGACCGTTCTGGAATAGCATGGTCATATTTTTATTTTGTCCACAGTACCAACCATGCTGAATGTTTCGGCTGAGTTCATCGAGGACTACTATAGGAACAATACTCCACCAGCTTCGAGGAAGAAACGCAACTCCTCAGTGAAAGTCTCTATAGGATTGGCTTGCGGTGCGATAGTCGGCGGAGGGGCATGCATCGCTGTCACTGTTCTGCTCTTGATCAAGCGTACGCGCAAGAAGATTCCAAATCTTCTGAAGAAATCCTTCTGCCCGTCTTTGAGGAGTAACAACAACGCTAGAAACAACCGCAGAGCTCCAAGACTCGCGTTGGCACTCGCTAACTGTCCACCGATTCATATGCTACGGTAAGGCATTGTTTTATATTTATTTATTTATTTTAAGGCCTATTCAGACTAGAGTGTTATTCGCTAACGATTACGGCACATTCCGCAAAAAATCTCAAAGGCCTGCCGAATCCAGTGGCTTGTACCCACAACGGCAGCTAATAACGCCCAGATATGAATAGGCCTTTACACTATTCTCCTCTGCCTATGCAAATTATTATCAATAAATTAAGAGGCGTGTTTATTTTAGGATTGGTCGTTCGTCTCCGTTAAAGCAGTATAAGCCATTGTTGAAAATTTATTTTGTTATACAATGATTGTATTGTTATTCATTTTGTTATATAATGTGTTTTGTTATGTGTGTGTAGTAGCAATCAAACTTCAGGTGGAATAATAATAAAATATGGAACGCATTGAATCATTTTAACTAACGAATTTAATGTCTTATCTTTATTTTGATTTACCGACTTCAAAAAAATTAGACGGTTCTCAATTCAACTGTATTTTTGTCGATATGAATAAAGGGTATGTATTTACTCTTCCCAATGCTTTTTTATTTGACATTATTGTACTTTTTTTGGTAGTCCACTTCGTCTAAATATAAGCACCAAAGCAATTATAGTCCCTGATCGAGTAGCGGATGCCATGAAGTTTATCCCAACGAAATCCTGCACAAGACATTTAAAAAGCCGATACATTTTTAAGAGCCTTAAAAGTGTAGCCGGCTTTTGTTTCGTGATATGTGAAAGGTTGTTCGTTTGTAGGCCAGCGGTCGTGGACGAAGATTACCGCGAGCCATACAACATCTGGCGGGAAACTCTGGGACGTCGCGATAAGCGGGACACACACGAGCAAAACGAATACAACGGTAAGTAACGACTATACAGGCTATACATGATGTAACACACAGCATAGATAGTAAGTATAGACGACGCAAGTCACCACTGCGCGCCCGCAATTTGAACACGTGTTAATCACGTGATCAAAAATTGTAAATCGATAGGACCTCAACGCAATACGACTTATTGCGACAGCGAAGGCCTACAAAGTAACTCTCGCTAATCTCTCGCGCTTGTAGATGCAAAATGTATGGAAATGATATTAATCTGTCACGTGACATATGTCATTCCCATACATTTTGCATCGTTTTTAATAGCGAAGCGTGAGGATATTGTTACTTTGTCTACAGGCCTAAGGCTCCTCCGTTTATTTTGTTGTTATGATGAATATGAAAACACTGCCAACGATTAAGTCGCCACGGCATAGTCACACGCTTTTCATGACGGGAATCGGGTTACTGCTCATATAAGGCTCGACGTTATTTCTACTCTCTATGTATGTGATGTGACAAAATAATTCACTGTATAAAATTTTTATGAAAACTACTTTGATTATCTAATAGCGTTTTATCTCTACGTTAATCAGTGAAATCTGAAAATAATAGATATGAAAATGAAAATGATTTATTCAGTTTAGGCCCTGGTAAGGCACTTATGAACGTCGAGAATTTACCACCGGTTAGGTATATTAGTTCGATACGTCACGGAATCCCTTAACAATACCTATTCAGAAGTTGTTTTATATAGATACCGGATAATATTGACACGTATATTTCCTGAATAGTCCCGTCACAGGCTGTAGCTATAATGTATTTCCTCCGCCGCCCAACCTAAGGACAGATTCGATAAAGGACCCCTCCCCCAAATGTTTTTTAGGCTCTCATAAATAACATTTAGACAATTTTTGTGATATTGTTTAAATTGTTTTATATTAAATATTCACCCTAACAGGACAAAAAATAGGCAGTCATATTTCTATGATATTAAACCGAAAATGTATTGAAAAGGTTATAAACAAAACTGCCTACGCAATCACACCGCAGAATGAAAAACAGATAAAACAACGGCAAATAGATACAAGTTGAAGTGTAATAAAGTCAGGGATGTTTAATCCATGGGGTCCGACCCCAAGTGCAAACAAAAGGTACATTTACAAATGAACAAACTACTGCTGGCTATTTTTTCGGCTCCGCAAACACTGCTTTGTTTATGTTCATCTCAGTAACGGAACTCCATCGAAATATTGTTTCAAAAAGCAACTACGTTACAGCAACATACTTACGTAAATTAAATAAGTTTTCCAAGTATCACAGGCTACTCACACTTCGACAGAAACTTCTAGTATTCTCAGAAAAATACATGAAGCTTGTTTATTTTCCTTAGAATAATAGCTTCTGAACCGAAATAGATACACGTGTTCACGATATTTGCAAATACTTAATAACTGAGGATATTATAATTTACTAGCTGCGCCCTGCGGTTTCACCCGCGTAGATTTAGTTTCATCCTTATTGTCGCAGAACTCTAATATTTTTGATAAATAAAAGTAGCCTAAGTTACTCCTTGAAACATCAGCTACCTACCAGTGAAAGTCTCATTAAAATCCGTCCAGCTATTTCAGGGATTACCCGAAACAAACAGACAGACAGAAAAAATTTAAAATTTGGTTTTTCGGTGTCAGTAGCATGTACACTTTCATATACATTTAGTGATAAGCTGTTATTTTGGAATTACAAACAGACACTTCAATTTTATTTATCTGTATAGATTAGTTCTTAGATCACCGAGCTTTGTTTCGTTTTTTTAATGAAACCTTGATAGATTTAACGCGCCCGAAATCCCCTGCATAATAAATTTCATGACAGTCGTTTGAGTCATGTTTCAAAAATAGATTGTAGATAGGACTACGAGAGTAACTTTAACTATTACTTGTATTATATACGAAAAAATACATAGAGCTTGTCTTATTTCATACAAAATTTCTCTTTCTCAGTAAGTAGGTACTCTCACTTATACTATTTTCATATATACAGCACGTTCACCCTAATATTTTAATTTGTGTAATAGAAATAGAAATAGAAATAGAAATAGAAATAGAAATAGAAATAGAAATAGAAATAGAAATTGAAATAGAAATTGAAATAGACATAGAAATAGAAATAGCAATAGAAATAGAAATAGAAATAGAAATAGAAATAAAAATTGAAATTGAAATTGAAATTTAAATAGAAATAGAAATAGAAATAGAAATAGAAATAGAAATAGAAATAGAAATAGAAATAGAAATAGAAATAAAAATAATATTTATTCACATGAAATATGGTACAATGTATTTTAGTTTGTTTGTAACGCTTTCACGCGAAAACTTAACCTAATCTATTAAATAAATATTCTTGGAGAAATAACATAGAATTATTTTTTTAAAATATAATGCGAGCGAAGCCGGGTAACAGCTGGATCATTATAAGACGTGCTGTAAAGGAAGTTTCTGAGCTAGGAAAATAAATCTTAATCTTTTAATTAGGCAGTCCAAGCGACTCGCGACTACCACTCGAGCTCGTTGAGAGCACTCGGCCGGGAATTGTTACTTACCTTCTCCACCCGCCCTCTACTTGAAAAGAAACTACCTTATTAACTCTTTCATTCCATTAAAAGTAGCCTAAATTCAATGCTCTCAAAACGCTAATTTTGTCGTAATAGAATAGTAGAGAGTATATAATGAAAATGAAAATGAAAATGAAAAATATTCAGTTTAGGCCCTGGTAAGGCACTTATGAAAGTCGAGAATTTACCACCGGTTCGGAAACTAGCCTTCTGAGAAGAACCGGCAAGAAACTCAGCCAGGCATCATGTACATATCATCGAAACAATATAAATCATAATGAAATCATCATCCAAAATCAAATTTGATAATAGGTATAAATATTCACAATAGTCACAAATTGTATTAGCATGCAAGTCATTATATAACAAAATCAATGAGAAAAAAAAAATAACAATACCAGATAGTTGTGATGTGCGAGCTCAATGGAGCTGACATTGTCTATGTTAGACAAAAGTTCCGAAAAAATTAAAGAATAAAAAAAAAAAAAAACAAGATTTACACGTGTTTGCATACCATGTATTTGCCAGGAGCTACTTGTGCAGAGTGATTTACCTAGCTCCATATATATATATAATAGGAGTTGCTTCAGTCTGTTTGTCTCAGTTACTTTGAGAAGAAAAGAGAAAATTTAATTAAGTTCTTACTAAATGTTCGTAGTCAGATAAAGGTGTTAAAATATAAAACATTTTTATTTTTATATTATTAATTATAATAATTATACATCCTGATTTTTAGGGAAATACACGTAAGTTACAAACATTATTCACACTATAAACACTATTGGTACTGAAAACTAGAAACCAACTTATCATGTAAATATGCTAAATATACCGAAAGAAGAGCCTTGCTCATTCCGGCTCCGGATATCCGGCCGGCATTGTTCAGACCTTATTGAAAAGAAGCCGCGAGATCAAAGCAAGAAGCTATGGAATTGTTAGAGTAAAGTACATCCTGTATTGCTGTACAAGGCGCAACCGTCTTATAGGTACCTACCGTAACTCTTTACCATCGTGGAATAGACTAGTATTAGGCTAGGCTTGTTTGTCTTAGCTGCAAACAGAATCCATATTGATAAAATAACCAATTTCAAATTTCCAAAATACAAGCTGCTTTTAATCTATATATTTATACATCTATACTCTATACATAGAGATAAATAAAATTGAAGTGTCTGTTTGTAATTCCAAAATAACAGCTTTTCACCAAATGCATATGAAAGTATACACGCAGCAGTTAATGGGCGTTGGTTATATATATGTAAAAATGAATCCCTATTTCCCTTGGTCAAATTGTTTCTTATCTAACCTTAGTTTTGGACCAGATTTTTTTTTTTTTTTTTTACCTTATGACGTTTGGTGTGGACGATTGGCGTGCTGCACATAATCTCATAATTAAAACAGGACAACGTCTGTCGGGTCAGCTAGTTATATTATATCGATTTTTTTCTATATATATGTATTATACAACCGAAGAGGCAGTCAGCAAGCAGCAATATGTCAAGAGTGCGCGTAAAATTATAAAATTAAACGAACTTACCTAAGTGAAGTTCTATTTAAATTTTACGAATTTCACCATCATGGACCGGCCCACCCTAACCCTGTTCATATAATATCATAACCATGATTTATCCCCAATTTTAGGGTTGATCGTGGATGGCTTCAAACTGATATTCGTAAAATTTAAATAGAACTTCACTTAGGTAAGTTCGTTTAATTTTATAATTTTACTCTTTCACCATCATGGACACTATGCAGATGTTCAAAGCTAGGGTTGTGAGTGAAGAGTACAATAATGATTAAAGATGTAATAATTTCTTATAATAATTTATTATTTAGAAAAAACTTAAATTTGATTGTATAATATAAGAGAGCAAAAGAAAGTTGTACATTATGTACTTGTAGGTATTTTTGTTAAATTCCAGTATAAACAATATAGAAAACTTATGAACGTTATTACAAATAACAGTGTCTGTAGTACTAGACTATGTAAAATCTATCAAATTTGTCACAAACATGTTAGTAATTTTTTATTGTAATTTCATTAATTTATTCATGTTGGTACTATGTTTAAAATGAGGCAAAAGTATAAAGTTGTATGCAGACCAACCAATCGGTTGGTTTCACTGTAAACATCTTTTAATGTTTTATATTTGTGTCTATTTTAGGGTCAAACACTAAAGAACATAAAGTAAGTTAAATACTATTTACTGTTCCATAATTAAAACTCAGAGTTAGTTTGTAAAGTTAGAAATTATAATATATTATATAAAAAAGAACCTGAGGATGGATAAGTATTATTTTGTATAGAGAAAGTCTACTATAGTTAAACGTGTATTGTAGTGTATGTAGCACTCATAGTTTAGCAACATGATGTTAAGATATGTTGGGGGAACTTCTTTTCTCTTTAGAGCTTCTCAGTGAGCAGGTATGATTAGGTATTGGTGTAAGGGATGCGGTTCCCTATAATGAGATGCTAACAATGTTTTATTAGTTAGACTTGTAATTTGCTGTGATGGTGTTGTAAAGGCAAAATAAATAATAATTAATCGGTGACTATTAAATGTTATGATGTTCACCAATGTGCTGTGATGTTCATCATTTAATTTTGGAAACTTCATTGCTTGAGTTAGTTAAGTTTAATTTTATAAAAATTGTTTCCTTAACATAAATAAATATCGATATTAATATATAATATATTTATATATTCACACCATTGCCGTATGCTCTGAGTGATGCTGTGTAGGATCGTTTTTGAATGTTTCTCATTCTATTTATTCATAACAATGCTGTGGTATTGTCAATTCTTAAAAGAATTTCATTTAGACTAACTATATGGTAAGCATATTATACTGAATATCTTTAACTCATAATAAATAATTATAAGTTAGTTTCTTTGTTATCACAATCTTGTTCTGTATCAAATTGTGTTTTTAATTGGATTATTTATGTACATTTTATCTAGCCACCATTTAAATGATGTGTATTGTGAAACTTTTAGGAATGTTCATAACACTCGTCATAATCTTCCTATTCATTATAAGAGCAAGCAATCTCATAAAATTCTTGTTCCTTAAACTTTGTTATATAAACCAAAGTAGACCATTGTCTTTATCATTTAACTTAAAAGTAATACTTTCTGAGTTTAAAAGTTCAAATACTTGAGGAATGTATATTATTTATGTTTATGTTTATTCATAAATACCAATATTAGGTGGTTCCCCTTTTCTGATGATAGAGATAAGATAAGTTATTGTATCTTAGGTATTCTCACTGTTGATAATGATACGGATACTTATATTATTATATTTTAAATTTGAGTAACTTACACAGTGTCAGATTATATCATTGATATACAATACATCTAAATTTGATTACATTTTCTTACCATAGGCAGATAAAATATGATATACTTGGTCATGAAATAAAATAAAATAATTAAATCCTCATTAGCAAATTTTGGTCACAGCGGCCAAACTCAATGGGGATTAGTCATCAGCATAGTAGATATTAAAGAGCACATGTGTATATGTGAACATAGGTGCATTCTTTATTCTCTCACTCTCAAAGTCCGATGTGACTGTAATCCGACACCACTGGAAGGAGATCAGGCGTAGGACCAATGGAAGTGTATTTCTTGACAGAATATATATTTTTTATCACACCCAATATACATTTTTGGTCCAACCCGGGTCTTGAACCCGGGCCCTTGTAAGCGTCAGGCGAACTCGCCAAACAGACAAACAAAAATAGAAATAAAATAGTATTTGGTAATGACATACTGTGGCGCTGTAGTCTCTACATAACTACATACATAAGCCATATGAAACAACATTAAAGTCATATAATTGATTATTGACTAAAGATGTTAGGTATTCAGCATTATCAGACACTTTACATATGCTTTCTTTTGGTCAATTACAGCCATGAAGCAAATCTGATTTATTAATTTACATACTTTATGTCTTCTAACTTACATTTTTATGTCAACTCAAATACATGAAAAATTAAGAATGAGTTCTCATTTCATATTATTATCAAATCAAAAAAAATTGTTTTAAAAATTTATTATCTCTTCATGAATACTCTGATATGGCAATTGAACTTTTCATCATCGGCCATTGGTATTTTATTATGTCGAGACATAACTTAAGATCTATGATAAAATTTTCCTTTGCTTAAGAACTTGTCTGTTATGATAAAATTGTCTACCAGACATGTGCCTTAGCTAGCAGCGCGGCGCCCATGTGTTAGCTGTTTCGGCTGTTTCTTGTAAGTTGGTCTTTGTCATAGTTGCCTGGTAGGACGTTAGTATCATGGTCCACTGGTGGTCTCCAGTTGCCCTAGAAGGTTGGAACGGTGTGGATCTTTCCAGTTAAAATTAGATTACGTTACATTACTTTGTTGTCATATGGTCTGTTAATTTTTCAACCCCTTGTGCTTGTTTAAGCCATTCTACAAAATTTTCTCCGAAGAGACAAGTATACCTTTGGGTATATTTGATACATTTGAATAAGTTTGTCTTAAATGATTCTGCTGTGAATGCATGATAAATTGCTTATAAGCATTGGAATCATAATGGTTGATATTGCACAGAATTTCAGCAGCTGCATTGATGCCTTCAATTAATTTAATACAGTTTATGTTTTCCTTCATTATATCTGTTAACATACTTAACAAAAAAAACATAACAAAATTTTAACATCCAGTTAAAAAAAAATTTCCGTTGTTTCTTTCCCAAACTTACCAATTGTCAGTATTAATATTGTTTGTCTCACTTATATACATTTTCTGATAAAACTGCAGTTATTTCTGGAGTAAGTTTTGGTACATTTGCCATTGGGAAATTCTCTGGGGTGATGAACTTTGTCCGTAGGTTGTGTAAGCTTTCTCTGGGAATACCCATCATAATCATTAATGATATGAGTCCACCTACTTGCAATCTGTTGTTTAATGTGTTCTCCTTCTCTTGAATGTTTTCATCACATAATTCTATTGAAACTTCTTACTTCTTCAGAAAGAGTCTATCCTTTGTAATTTCTGTAATATAGATTTTTTATCCAAAATTATTATCAAAGTAAATCAAGGAGCGGTTATGTTCATTGCAAGACAGAGTTTATGTATAACAATGTATAAACTCAGGCCCGTCTACCCTCATGTGGTAGCTCTATATGGTCAAATCTAGGCCGTCTTGGAACAGAAGGGGCTGGTCAACAAGCTGTCAGGTCTGCCCTCATGTGACAGCTCTAAAGACAGTAGACCATTTTACATTATATTGCCCTTAATACAGTATAGGTGTGGGTATAAATGATACTTTGTACAACCAGTTCAGGCCTGTCTACCCTCATGTGGTAGCTCTACATGATCAAATCTGGGCCGACTTGGAACGGAAGGGGTTAGTCAACAAACTGTCAGGTCTGCCCTCATGTGACAGCTCTAAAGACAGTAGACCAATTAACATTATATTGGCCTTAATACAGTATAGGTGTGGGTATAAATTATACTTTGTACAACCAGTTCAGGCCTGTCTACCCTCATGTGGTAGCTCTATATCAATGAATAATAAGTAGGCCATTGTGTATCAAAGAAGTAGGTCAAACAACTGTCAGGTCTACCCTCATGTGATAGATCTAAAGACAGTAGGTCTTTTAATTGGTATATTCTGAGTAAGACACTGGTTCTGTTTGTCTTCAAGTGACAACTATATAAGTTATAACTAGAGCCTTTGTTTGCACCACAGTAATTTAGTATTTAAATGTTTAGCTACTAGTAAATTGTGGTCAAAATATCCTTACATAGACCACTGTAGGATAATGAACCCGTCACCGGGTGTAGTGTCTCTTGTATCTCTAACCTTTGACTGTTATTTTCTTATTTAGATGAATCATATAAAAGGTAAACCAGATGATTATTAGGATTATTTACTAACCTTGGTTTTCTATATATGTATCATGTTGATTTTCATAATTTTCACAACAATTTTCACCTTCAATAAATAATTATTCAATGTGAGATAATTTGTATGTTCAAACACAAATTTTTACTTTTCTGTATATCTTCTGATCTTATTTCTTCATCCGTCTTTAACTGCTGTTTAGATATTTTTGTTTTTTCGCTTAATAAATATGAGCACTGTGCGATTTGATTACAACAAAACAAAATAATATAAAATTCTGTTTGCACCGAAATGTCACGAAGATAAAAAAGCGGTAAAATCATACAATTCGCGGTAATTTAAAACAAAAGTCGCGGCAAATATTTTAAAAAGATAATTAATAGTTCCTTTTTTCTTTGTATATAGTAGTTTAGGCGGGAAACGCACCTGTTGTTAATGTCAACAGGAAAACTTTTCAAACATCGAATATCAGATCGAATGAACGATAGGTAAATTTACAAATTCAAAAGACTTACTTTACATGTATAATTGCTTGATTTAGGTTTGTATCATGTTGTAAAATTAGTAAAGGAGAGTTTAATCATAACTGTAAGTTTTTACGTTGCGTAAAAAACTGTCCAATACAAACCAACCGGCGCGCCGGCCGGCATCAACAAATTCCAGTTTTGAGCATAATACCACAAAACATCACTTTACACTTCCACTGATATATAGGAATGTAAATTTTGGAAACAATAAGCGTATTTAATGCTGAATACATGTATTTACGCATTAAAATACAATTAAATAGTCGCAATAACCTAGACGTACGTGAAGCCATTTTTGGCACAAAAATCCATAGTGAAGATAGAGGAGTGACCACAGAGTATGTAACCTAGCAAGGAGTAAGGATGTTACCATTCTTTTTTTTTTTAGCTTTTTAAAGAATGTGAAGTCAAGCGCAACATTCCATATTGCTGCATAGTGTCCATGATGGTGAAAGAGTAAAATTAATACTACAGTGCAACCTCGATATAACAAATCGGAGGGGAACAAGAAAATATTCGTAATATCAAGTAATTCGTTTAACTGAGGTTTGTTATGTTGAGGTTAGATTGGTCTAAAATTCGTTATAAAGAGGTAAAAGAATAGTTTTATTCACCTCCGACCGATAAGGAACACCTTTTACGTTTCTGAGCCATTTTAACTTAAATCTTTAACAATAGTGACGAGCAGAGGTGTTTACATTACTTTCCATCAAAACAACAATGATTACTGTACAAACAAAAGCGTGTCGAAACATGTCGAGACATGAATCACATTATAAGATTAAAAGTTATTTTATTGGTGGAAACTTTATATAAAGGTTGTGGGGGGAGCGAGTGATCATGCTCATCCCCAGCAAAGGGGAAGATCTTCCAGCCAGGCGGGTGTCATGCCTGGGGAACCGCGGCTCCAACTGTTCTAGTTGGAAACTTGTATATATACTGCAATGCGCTTGAAAACTCTTCTGGCGCGATTTAGGTTCTCGTGTATTTGTACTCAAACTTCGCATTTGTTAGCGAGTAGCGCCATCTGTGAGCGAGTGGAGAAACGCTGCTACAAGGTTTTGGGTTGGCAAAATTCGTTAATTAGAGGTATGAATACTTTTTCTTGATAGTTGAAAATTCGTTATAAAGAGGTTGTACGCAAAGAATGTTCGCAATGTAAAGGTATATTTTATATTGACTCTTATGGACAATTCAAGGGGATTACGAAGAATTTGTTAAATCGAGGAAGTCCTTATATTGAGGTACGTTATATTAAGGTTGCACTGTATATCACTTTCACGTGCTTATCCTATCTTTTGTACTATTAAGATAAGACAAGATAAAAATGTTTATTAGTTCACAAATTTTCAAAAAGCAATGTAATGGTAAAAAAGGAAAAAATAACAATGTTAACTGAAGAGCTTAATAAAAATAACACAGTGGTTTATTCATTAGCCAGATTAGAGATTTTAAGAAATTACTGTAAAAGTAACATATCTAGTGTTACAGTGTCATTGGTGTTGGAATTATCTCTATTAAAATGCCCTTATTATTGTACGTTCAGTGAACAAACAATACATATTTAGTTCCTACTTTAATTAATTAGTACGGCTGCTAGCCAATCACACTAATTGATTTAATTAAGGACATAATTCTTATGCTGCGCAGTGCATGCAACAAACTGTGGGGTGCTTGTGCAAGACCTTGGCTGCATGGGTTTAATTAGTATGACTGGTGTGCCTTTATCTATACCTATATCCATACAGATAAATGAAATTGAAGTGTCCGTTTGTAATTCCAAAATAACGGCTTTTCACTAAATGCATATGAAAGTATACACTCGACTGACACTTACAAATCAATTTTAAATTTTTTCTCTGTATGAATGTTTGTTCCGGGTAATCTCTGAAAAGGCTGGACCGATTTTAACGGGACTTTCAATGACAGGTAGCTGATGTTTCAAGGAGTAACTTAGGCTACTTATATTTATTAATAATATTAGGGGACCGCGACAATAAGGACGAAACTAAATCTACGCGGGTGAAACTGCGGGGCACAGCTAGATTATTCTATATTAGCATAGCAATTCCATTGAAAAAAAAAGATTTTACAAGCGCTTATAAGCTGTGATAACCGCTTGCCGAGCGATGAATTAAAGCTACATTATAAGCCTTAAGCAATAAATGTAAAAAATAATGTTATACATTTATATCGTAAATATACATATTTCAAGTGACTGGTATTGAGTGTGTATCTAGTTAACTGCATTTCATTATGTTTAGTCCCTGGTAATAATAAATTACTATCGTTTCGCAAATCAGCTTTTGTAAGGTCGTAAAACTGTAGGCAAGGAACTAGATTTGCCATATTCCATGATCAATATATTATACACTATATATTATATATTATGTACAAAATATCGCCTAATATAATTGGTTTAAAAGTAGCTCCACCCCTTTTTGTGATACGGATTTCAAAAGCACATAGTTTTAGTCTGAGTTTAGTCTGGTCTTGGTTTAAACCACGTTTCGTATTTAATTAGACAGTACCGGAACAAGCAGACAGACAGACAGACAGAGAATTTTTTTAAAACTTGGTTTTCCAGTGTCAGTAGCGTGTATTCTTTCATATGCATTTAATGAAAAGCTGTTATTTTGGAATTATATAGTATAGATTGTCTTTAAAGATTTCAAATTTCTATAAAAATTCGAAATTATAGCACTAGTGCCGGTCGACATGTGCGTGACGTCACAATTTCCCACTTGGTTGTGGTTAGCTCACTTCATCGGGTATCGCTAGGGTATCAACATAAAAGCTATGGACACTAGTTGGAAAGTGCCCTCGTATTAGACACTTCGTTAGTTTTAGTTTCCTTATTAACAAGGCATTTGTCAACAGAAATCGAGGACCCGGAGTTCCCACGACCCTACATGATGAGACGCCCTGACCCACACGAGACGTACTATGCTGCTACTGATATCATACACCACGTAAGTCCTAGTTGCTTCGTCATGATTTAAGAAAATAGGGTTCACGAACTGTTCTATATCTCAAAATTTGGGTAAAAAGGAAATTACCAACCCCTATACCGATGATAACGAAAAAAATTTAAAAGTCAAGTGTGACAACAAAACAAATTAACGTGAAATGATACCGTTTACAGAATATCACTTTCTTATATAATAGTGTTGTCATAGTAATAGTATGCAATTTCATCATACTATCGTGGTAATTGTTATAAAAATCTGAGAACCTTGTTTTGTTAAACCAAGTTATTCCACTTTTCATTCGGTGTTTAAGATGTGTTTTTAACAGGATTATTTGATTGAATTGTAAAACTATGTAACATACATTAGTCTGTAGACAGTCGCACTATCATAACAATTTTAAATCTTATGAAGTGTCAAAAGATAAGCATTATTTTGGAGCCATGACATTATTTTTACAGCCTTTATTTATTATTATTTACGAAATAATATTTATTTTAAAAATTGTGTAGTATACTTACTCACACGAGCACCTACGTAAACTTGAGCCACAGTATTATATAAATCAGCTTATATAATATATACTGTGCTCAGGCATGATACAAAATTAATTAAATAGTATTTTTTGATAGAATCACGCGTCGTTCGAGCTCGGAAGATTACATACCTGGGTCCTAACAAGCTTTATTACGTTAGTCTGCGGCGATTGGGAGCGAGGGTGGATCAATTTTTAATTAACGGATATAACAAACGTTACGCAAACAAAAACAAGTGCCGTGAAAATGTTCAACAGGCAATTAAACTAGGTAAAAGCTTCTCAATATACTTATTTGAAAACACGAACATATCAGGTAAACATTTGAGAGAACATTATGAATACTACGTACTTATAAGTATACACATCATCACGCCTGTATTCCGTCAAGGGGTAGGCAATGCAGGTAGAACACCCACATTTCGCTGGTTATATTATATTTAAGTCCCATGTAATAAGCGGCGAGCTTATTGCCATTAACCAGCCACTAATCCAGACTCAGAAAAACCCATTTACGCTTTACCCGACCCGGGAATTGAACCCACCAGCGATTACGATCACTAGACCAACGAGGCTGACGTTTCGACCAAGTTTCGATGGCCAAGAGCTGAGTGCCTACTGTGAGTTTTCTTGAAATCCCTTATTTCTCCATCGGCCCACAGATGGCACTATTGTCATCTTATAGAAATCTGCGTTTACGCGATGTGATGGTGGAAGTGGCCAACTCACTCTAGGCACTCTAACTGCAAGTTGTGATTAGCAAATCTACTACAAAGGAGACTTTTCTAAATTGGATTAGTAGCCCTAATTAGTATTCATAGTGCACAGTTTCGAGAATGACTGTCAAAAAACGTTAATCTATGTGTGCACGTTCCAAAGACCGCAACTCGCTGGTATTAATCGCTTGCAAATACCTATGTGCAAGCTGTATCGTGACCTACGTACGGGTACAATCAATATACACGTGCAACATTGTTTGCCATCCGTACACCGCGTTTAACGCTGCGAATATTTCTCCTGTATGCTCAATATTTACCAATCCCATGAATGTCTAGAAGGTATTTTTAATAAGTACATGCTCTCTAGATACACACCGCTTTTGTTTCATCTACATTCATAAATTTCTTCATATTAGTCGATGTGTTCTTTCTTCATGTTCCATTTTTACACGTGCAATAAACCCAGCTCTCACCACAGGTCTAGATATTTAGTTTCGCGTGTTTCTCATATAAAAAGTACTTGTGATTTACCTACTGTTTGTCACTCGCTCACATAAACTCGGTTGGTCTATATTGGCTGTGCCCTGCAAATTTTCATGGGTGGGTTTATTTCGCGGAACCTTATTTACCGACCTAGTGAACGTCTCATCAAAATCGGCCCAGCCGTTTTAGAGATCAAGTGGAACAAACAGCCTATCAGACAGGACATTTTAAAATAGTTCTTTATGCCAGTACCGTATATTTTATCAAATGCATTCAGTAAGAAGCTGTTAATTTGAAATTACAAACAGACACTTTAATTTTATTTATGTGTATGGATATGCATCCATACATGTCTATGCAATGTATATCTATGCAGATAATATATTCTAACTTTAAAATAATAACAAATTGAAATAAATCGAACCTTAGATTATAGAGTCATACATAGATTAAAAAAACCGCAGCGAATTTTGATTCTATGAAAAAATTTATTTAAGCAAGCTTATAGCTGTCATAATCCTTGGTTTCAAAGATATTAATGTTAATGTAAGCGACCTGTATTCATGGCTCTCCTCTCGTTGAGTGTATTTTGATCTCGTCAGTGTCCCTACGAGGGCGGAAGCACGTCGCGTGCCTAATATGTTCCGACACTGTAACGCTACCGACACGTAAAATTGAATACGATATTTTACGCTATAACACTTACATGCTCATCCATGCACACACACAGACACAAGTGAACAAATTTTTGGTCAATAAGGCTGCTAGGCTGTTTTGTCAAAGTTTTTTAAAGCTATTTACTGTTTTCCTTCGAAAGTTTTTCAAGCAAATAAGTCAGATGACAGTAGCTTCGTATAGAAATCAGGTGATCAGACACATCGGGTGGGATCATGTGCCGACCCCAACAATGTATGGGATAAGGCCGGACAGATGATGAGGTATGTAACCAGTACCTCAAGGCACTGGTAGTAGGTAGATTTTAATATGCTTTTACGTAATCTATGCGCCTCGAATGGTCAGTATAGGAAGTTTCACGTTCCCATACAAAAAAAGTGCAAAACACAAGGACAAGCGACGACTTTCGAACGTGTTACAACCTATACTTGAAGCACTGTTATTCTTTAAATATGAATATCTAGAATAATGCCCTCCCTTACCCACAAGATGGTCTTGACTTAAAATTTACCAGATTTATTACGAATGAACTCAGAAAGTAATAAATATTTTAAATACCAATATATTACCTGGTAGACTCGCAATTTTAGTATCCACCAATATCATTATAGATCATCCAATTTGCGGAATATTCTTAGTACTTATATATAAATATTCCTAAAATAAAGACTGTATGAAAATCCTTACTCATTTATATGTGTCCATGGGTTTACATTTCTTAAGTGATTTAATTTAAATTTATTAAATTGTTTAATATTTTTGAAAACAGTAATTACTGAGTTTCTTGCCAGGTTCATCTCAGTAAAAGCAACCTTCCAAACCTGGCGGTAGCATGTATAATCCTGTATAATTATGTCAATATGAAAGTACTTTGTAAAAAGTCTAATCGAATAAAGATATTTTTGACTTTGGCCTTATAGAGTTTTAAAAATAAACTAATCCATGAAAGTAACCGAGTTTCTCCAAAAAGGATGTAAATAATGATATAGATTGAAGACAGATTATTCTGGTCCCTCGAACACCACCTGTCCCCTGTTAAAGAAATTGCTAGTGGAAAATACGTAAAGTATTGTACCTATCCTAATGTAGTGGGGCCCCTCACATCGGCTGATTTCCCGAGAGAACCCGCGGGCCGACTGTGTTATAAAACACCCGATTGAACGTTAATTCATTATGAGCTACAATGTTACCGTAATTGAATTTTTTATGCACGCCTTTGAATCCATCTTTAATATTAAAATCGGTCTTGTTGTTCACAATTGGATCGGGTTGCGTTTTAAGCTAACGATTTAAGCCATATTGGTTATGCATTTTATATTGGTCGCGCCTCAATTCTTGCTAAAGCGATTACTCACAAGCAATGATAAACCAACATCCATATTTATATCTATACATACAGATAAATAAAATTGAAGTGTCTGTTTGTAATTCCAAAATAACAGCTTTTCACCAAATGCACATGGAAGTATACACGCTACTGACACTGGAAAACCAAGTTTTAAAAATTTTCTCTGTCTGTCTATCTGTCTGTTTATTCCGGGTAATCTCTGAAACGGCTGGACCGATTTTAGCGGGACTTTCACTGGCAGGTAGCTGATGTATCAAGGAGTAACTTAGGCTACTTTTATTTATTAAAATATTTGGTTTCCGCGACAATAAGGATGAAACTAAATCTACGCGGGTGAAACCGTGGCACAGCTACTGTATCTATATCTTCTATAGCTATATTACGAAAAGTAAATATGTTTATTATATAACGAATAGGCTGCGAAACATCGCCTACAAAAAGTGCATGGCTCATTTTTAGGACAGAGCACACGCTTCTATAATAAATTACCAACCAAAATTGTAAACTTGCGCTTCAACAAATTTAAAGAAACAATTAAATCAGTTTTGCTTGAAAATTGCCTGGGATGTACCTTTGTCTGATAATTTTTGTAAATAATCCCATTGGCACTGCACTTTTGCTACAATTAATTAATCTAAATTTTTGCTTTGACTGGCTGGAATTTGCCATGCTCACATATATTTGTAATGTTTTTTTTGTTTTTATTTTTGACAATTGAGCATTGGAACTGTGTTCATGGGCTTATAGTTGCTTGAGTGATTTATTTTGTATTTTTTAAACCTGTATAATATTCTTTAAAAGAGTAATTACTGAGTTTCTTGCCAGTAAAAGCAACCTTCCGAACCTGGCGGTAGCATGTATAATCCTGTGTAATTGTGTCATTCTGACGATTTGAAAGTGCTTTGTATAAAGTCTAATCGAATAAAGATATATTTAAAAAAAAACATGGATTATGACAAAAAGGGATAGAGAGATAGTAGAAGCGTTTGAGATGTTGTGCTGGCGAAGGATGGAGAAAAATAAATGGACAGAAAGAGTAACTAATGAAAATGTACTCAAAATTGTGAAGGAACACAGAGTACTATGGAGAACAATCCAAAATCGAAGGGGAAAGATGATTGGCCATCTCATGCGACATGACGGCTTCTTTAAAAACATAATAGAAGGAAAGGTAGAAGGGAGGAGAGGAAGAGGAAGACCAAGATTAACATACATGGGACAAGTTAAAGAAAAGGTGTCAGTCATGTCGTATAAGGAGGTCAAAGAGATGGCACTGGACAGAGACAAGTGGAGAGAGTTGCATCGGTTACACCGACAAGAGTCTCATTACTCTTAAATTCATGATGATGAGGCTGCGAAACTAATGGAATGATTTCAAAACTTCTTCCACTAATAGAATGGTACATTATCACTGAGTTACTATTAGGCTATTTTGTTAATCGAGTTAAATTAACGATCCCTAAAACCGCGGGTGAAGCCGCGGACGGAAGCTATTAATTTATAACTTAAGTCATAATTCAAATTATATCACAACTAACTTTTATCCGCTGAGTTTCTTGCTGGTTTTGACAGACAGAGTAATAAATAATAGATGTTCCTACACAGGAACGTGCATTCCATATACACAGTTAAGCAGTGCTTACTATTTTTGATGACTGTATACACTTGTGTCGAGTGTGTGTGTGTCTATACCAAAACGTTTATACATACGCCGCGCCACACGCCCCTGTTCCTACATACAGCCCATAGAACCAACCTTCATACTAGTATTGTCATAATATTTTTGGGAATTCACACAATTGTACTTCTACGTACATATAGACATTCACATTTAAATAATAACAGTGCCCTTAGTTCATAAAATACCCAGTAGGTACCTCTATGCACTGGTGTCGAATAGTCCCCCAGCCAATTCAATACAATTTAATTGCTAACTGACTTTTCTCAAATGTCCCCGTCAATCACTTTTAGTACTTATAAATCGTTCTACAGAACAAAACTATAGAACCAACGCTATTACCGTCAAATGGCTGTAACGATTTACGACATAGTTGGTTTCAACTACATCTGAGGCTAAAACTAGTTGGAAAATTGTTTTCTTCGACGTTTTTTATTACGCATTATTAGCTTTTATTTAATCTTAAATATTGTCGTCGTTACATAATAAGAATTCACACATATTATCGTACTAATTAATCGCTTTTCTTGTAAATGACGCGACCCCTTATACTTATCATAATGTCAAAATGTAAGCAACTATAATAATATATAATAGTATAATCATACATTGACTTTATAACTATATTTTATGAGATACCAAGTGATCCGTACTTCTCTTCGGGTTTCTCTTATTATTAAGACTATAACATAACTTGAACTTGAAATTTATACTATTTAAAGATTACTTTAATCCATAGCAACTGTGAAATAATATTTAGGAACAAAACATTCTAGGACTTTTGACATCGATATTCGATTCAATTTCGATGCAGTAATTCTAGTAAATAATTTGTAAAATCCCTTCTATCCCAGGTACTAATCGATGATAATACAAGATGATAACATATATCACTCTTCGCTCAAAGGATCCAATAACGCCTGTGATGGAGATGACCAAATTATTATCAGCTAATTAATTCCGTTCCAGTCAACACAAGCGATTAACTCTGCTTTGTAATTATATTCTATTGGACAGTGAGAGTTTACATTGCAATTACAGTAAACCTAAGCATGATAATCTATAGTAATAGTTTGTTTGTTTTGGTTGAACGCGATAATCTCAGAAACTGATTTGAAACTGCATAGATCTCCCCGCCCCGTCGTATCTTGTTCTTTAATCCAAGCATTTCTAAATTCCATTTTTTACCTCTATTGAACCTATTCGCTGCTCTGATACTTAACTGTTGGAGCTGTTTTCTTTTTAAACAATTCTCAGCAAACTTTCAAGACTAGGTAGTTATTTGGTCTAGTAGTCTACAAACGATACAAGTGTTATTGGGTTTTATTACTTTAAATTTCCCAGTAGCAAAGTCTGGATTAGTGCCCGGTTCAAAGCAGTAGGCTCTCCTCCTTTTACATATAACTTCAACATAACTGGCGATATGTGTGTATCCTATAAGTACACCATGTGCCTAACCCTTAGGGTAGTACAGGCACCATATATATGTATTTGGTCACCAATCTTCTAGAAGAGATTGTCATCATACTTCCATCTTCAGCAATTATCTTCAATCTACAATCTGCCTACTAACATCACCAAACCGTCGTCAAATTTCCACGTTGAGTGGAACACTAAACCGTTAAACCACACTAACTTCAAGTTACTTACGGGAACACTAAACCGTTTTGATGCTTAACTAATCCGTTATCATTCAAATCAATCATGCCAGTCAATAATGTATTCTATTGCTATCCAACGTTAGTAATTAATAGATTAGTAAACTGTACGTAATCGGATATCATAACGTGCGTGAATATTGAATAACGCTGGACAATGGGCGGTTTCTATACAGCAGTAATAGAGCTGATTGGTACTTTAGAGGCCTGGAGGTAATCTCTTGGAGCACAATGCGCCGTGTAAGTGCATTGGGCATCTTGGAGATTGGACCACATCCTGCTCAGAATAGAGCCTTGGAAATTAATTTTGTTTCTTGAACGTCGCAATTGATATGTCATTAATAGGGCTAGTCATACTGAGACCTGTGGGGCCAGCTATGATCGTTTAAGCAGCACATATTAAGAGCTTCCTAGGTTTAATTTTACGGTATAAATATGCTAAAGATATACATAAATTTATTTTACTTTTTATCGACATTTCTGTGGAAATATATTAATATAGTAAAATATATAATAAAAAGTGTAGACACTAAAACAAAATTGTTGTCATCACGCGTTAAGTTTAATTGACTTTAATTAATTCAGTAAAATTCTAATAATCCAAGTGCTTTCCAGAATTCGTCACATTAGAAAGACTATTCAAACGCTAAATGTATTGTCTCTTTAAAGTTAGTGAGTTAAGTGTAAATATAAGGTTTTCACCTTGGTTGTAGCACCTTCTTGACTCACAGTTGTTAGCAGTTCCTTTTCAGAATTTTTAGTATTTCAATGGTCACAGATAATTATTACTCAAAATTTCGTTGAAAAAAATAGGGGTTATAGTTTATGGAATGTGTTATTTTTATATGATGTAGGTATTATTATGGCGTGTTGGCAACTCTAGAATACGATACATTCTGGGGTCGGCTCAGGCACAGTATACCTACAAGCTACAAGCAGAAAGCAATCCGAACTGGAACAAATCGTTCAAAATGACACACTCACACAGACGCGCGCGTCTACGAGATTATAAGCTAAATAGCAGTAGTGTCAATAAGAGGCAGCATACACGTTACTAGCTGTGCCTTGGTTTCACCCGCGTAAATTTTGTTTCATACAAACTTTAATTCCCTATTTTATCCCCTTGGGGGTAGAATTAATCAAAATCCTTTCTTAGCGTATGCCTACGTCATAACATCGACCTGCATGCCAAATTTCAGCCCGATCCGTCCAGTGGTTTGGGCTGTGCGTTGATAGATCACTATGTCAGTCAGTCAGTTACCGTTGAGTTATATATATTTAGATTTATGTTTAATACTGATATTTTTCAGAACTCAAAACGACAAATCTACATTATTTTTAAAGGAAATAAATAAATTTAAAAATCTTTAATGATACCACTCTCACGCTTATTGGAGCTAAAATTCTTAATTAAACAATAGACGTGGATTCCTTACTGTTTGTAAAGCTTATATTTATTGTGTGACGCAGGGATGGACACGCAAAATGTCCTATCAAAATGGGATCATACCGTACGTTGGAGATATTACGCGCTTACGATTTTTACGACCTCATACCATCTGCGCGCTCCCATACTACTTCGAGAATCGGGATTTTTCATGTTTTGTATTCTTTCTTTTTGTACTCATGTTTGTTTTAAGCCCAACTGGCTTTATACTTGAATTCTGTGTAATATAGTTACGTATGTAGGTATCAACATCGCGTGCTAGCCAGTGAACTGTGATACCACTATAATTGCAATGTTCGGTTGATTTGAATCAGATACAATCCTGAATTCAATGTTGCGTTTATAGTCTGCTAAATCAAATTTGTTCTGAAATATATTTGAAATTTATCTCAGATAGAATTGCCTTCATTTTCGTTACTCGATCTCGAAGTGGATTTGTATGCTTCTGTCTTTGATTATTTATGGTTAAAATATGTCGTACTGAGCTGCAGTCCAAATGATTATATATGTGCTTAATTAATGCGTTGAGCCTAGCAAAGATTTCTAACTGGCGAATGGGACAGACGGCTTAACCTGCTCTTCAGGGCACGAAAGTAGCTCAGGTGGTCACCCATCTAAGTATAAGATGCGGGCGAGGCTACTTAACTAGCTGATCGAAAGGCTCCTCCGACACAATATAATATAAACTGTAATAAAGATAATATAAAATGCGAAATAAAACTACCAGAGCACCGAGACTCCGGTATTTTGCCAGCAAAATTACAGTTTCTTTGTACAAAATACTTAAAAGTGTTCAGTGTAGAACTCCGTTGACTCGAAAGCACACTGGATAAACGTTCATAAATAAACTATTGGATCGAGAGTGGAATTTTGACGCAGCATATTGGCGCAGATAGAGTGTGCAACGCTTCGCTTTACGCAAAGAGCATTCACCACGCTCGTCGGACGTAAAATGAATTCCCTGCACAGTTGCTTCAATAAACGTTTTCACATTTCCAACACAAGTGTAACTGAATTCCTGTGCATACCTTTTTTGAATCGTGCGATTTATAGTCATGAACATACATGTATGTACTAATAAGAATGCACCTATAAAAATACCTACATGAAATTCTTCACGTCTTCCCGGAAGGCTAAGCAGCTTACAGATGGTAGTATCGCAGTATCTCAGGCACTACATACTTTAAATTCTTCCTAGGTGTATGCAGATTACCTTACTCTATAATTATTGAAATGGATATCTATACTTATATTATAAAGACGAAAAATTATGTATGTTTGTAATGAATTGGCTCAAATGTACTGGACTCACCATTTGAATGCTACATTATTACTGATTAATAAATGCTATATTTTATCCCCGCACTCCCACGGGAACTACGCGGGTGAAACCGCGGACGTCGACTAGTAACTAATAGATGTGTATACATACATATGTTAAAATGCATTTAAAATATTGTTTGCGTCGTAATGAGCTGAGGCACAGATGGCAGCATTACGTAAATTTAACGTTTGATTAGACAAATAATATCTCGAGCCTGTTCAAAATGCTCACCATCATGGTAACACCTTTGAGAGATATCAATTTCAACATGACGTTTCAGTTTGTCTATGCTCATTTCATTCAAAATATTTGAATATGAAGCATAATAAAGTAGGTATAGAGTCTAAATTGGATAAATATTCGCATAAACAATGCCTACAGTTGCGCATCGTTAGTAAGTTGGTGTGGGAATTCGATATAAACTCGATGTAACGTAGATTGCAAGCTGCACAACGTTCCTAAGTCACCGCAAGTAACTTTGTCCCATTGCATTCGAGTCAAAGACAAGCGCTGACTCTTGCCAGGCGTTATCTAGGGTCACCAACCGATCAAAATAAAAAAGAGTGTTGTGTTAATAAAAATAATAAAGTAAATTTGAACCAACTATGATCGTTTAAAGAAGCTTGGACGTTTAATTTATCGGTACCAAAATGAAATATCAAAGCTTAGAAGTTCTTATAACACTTTACCTACAACTTATAACATGCTCACACACACGTGCTCACGCCTATATTCCCCAAAGAGGTAGGCAGAGGTGTTCCTAAAGTAAGTGGGTACATTCCGCTAGTCATTTTATGGGGCGAGTATATTTCATCATCATTTATTTAAGAGCTAGGCTCTTGTCGGTGAAGTAATCGCCAACTCTCTATATATATCTTTAGACTATTTATACATTTATATTTAGTCAATATAATAAACTAAGACCCCGGACTATTAATGGGAAATTACAAATAATAAAACGGCCGTACCCTGCATCGAACAAAACCTCGTGTTCGTGCTGCAAAAGTGTTTGCGAGTCAGACAGGCAGTTAAAAAAAATTGCTTCGGAATTTACGAATAAAATTTTCTCTGCCTTTTTATGTGCAAATAAACCTTGAAACATGTTACACGTCACAAATCAAACGATGGAGTCAGTGAGCAGCCCTAGCAGGGTTGAGGTCACAACTCAAAGCCACATTAGACACGCGTCACTACGCTCGGAATTATCCCAGTATCTATCGGCGTCTATTTATGTGTTAATAGTATTTCCGTTAAGCTAAAGAAACGTCGTTCTCTGTTCTGTGCGTTAAGCTATAGCACAGTAAAAAAATATTTATTTGATTAGAACAAAGTACCTTAAAATCGTCGATAACACATGATTATACATGCTATCGCCATGTTCGGAAGGTTGCATTTACTGAGAAGAACCTGGTAAGCAACTCAGTAATTACACTTTAAAGAAAAATAATTTTACAATTTTGAGTAAAACAATATAAATCATAAATTAAATGTATCAGGCCATGGACACAGTTCCAGTGCTATACTAACTATAATAACTAAAAGTAGGTACTACAGGTGTAGCAGCACCTGTTCACAAGTATGACGAGAATGTTAGCCATCGTGTTGAAATCTACATAATATCTCTGAGAAGAAATTCAATGATTTACACTAGTGCCTCTACTCATACTCTCCCTGCATTAAACTGCAGCAATTTAGTTTCTTACGGACCCTTCTGGAAACGACAGAGTTTATGGACGTAGGTAGGTAGCATTTGTTTTGCGATGTTCCTTTCTAATAGCCTTTCCACTTATGACTCACTTTTTAGGGAATATTTATCTATGAGCCACGACAGCTCACCATAATGGAATAAAGATTATTAAAAAGAAAGAAAAGAATGTGCTGACATTGCGGCAAACAGAATCCGTGCAATTTAAAAAACTACAGAACGGATTGCGATTAAAAGAATTATTGCCCTCTGCTCGGGCTCTGATGGAGACGCATGTTTGTTTGCGCGCACGTAATTGCATTCAATGGAAGTTGCATATTTTTTACTAGCTGTGCCCCGCGGTTTCAACCGCGTAGATTTGGTTTCATGCTTTATTTCACGGAACCCTAATATATTTTCTAAATAAAAGTAGCCTAAGTTACTCCTTGAAACGTCAGCTACCTACCAGTGAAAATCCGTCCAGCCGTTTCAGAGATTACCCGGAACAAACAGACAGACAGACAGACAGACAGACGGACATACAGACAGACAGAAAAAAATTTAAAAACTGGTTTTTCTATGTCGGTACCGTGTATACTTTCTTATGCATTTAGTGAAAAGCTGTAATTTTGGAATTACAAACTGACACTTCAATTTTATTTATCTGTATAGAGTATAGATGTATAGATATAGATTTTCAATTATTTTTAAAAATGCGGTAGTACTTTACCGTGCGCAATCGACATGTGTATGACGTCACAAGTCTCCACTCGGCACTTTTAGTTAGCTCGATACTTCAGCTACCTCTGCGGAATCAACACGAAAAAAAACTATGAACCCTACTAGGAACGTCTATTATAAAGAAAATTTCCTAATGATGCTTAAATGTACTAATGCGAGTGAAAATCTTGTATCTTAGTCAAGATTTCGTGTTCACCGTGTACTTTATTTCGCGGTACCCTATTTAAAAATAAAGAAGCCTAAGCTTCTAGTAACATCAGCCATCTGCCAGCGAAAGTCTCGTCAAAATCGTGGATTACCCGGAGAAAAGACAGACAGAGAAAAATCTAATCAAAAAGCTTTTCACTATATGTAATAGTGGGAAGCTGTTAATTTGTGATTAGCTTTTCACTTCAACTTTATTTATCTGTATAGAAACGATCCTTATGAGAGTTCTCAAAACGATAACACTTGCAATCAAATCAAATACGTACATAAGCTAACTAGACATAAAAGCATACAATGAATGTTCAGCGGATGATGTATAAGAGGTATTAACGCGGTCACCCACAACAAGTGGCATAGTAATTAGTTTGAGTGAACTCCGGCCAGAGTGGATCCAGTCGACTTCACAAGCCTAATCCAATACAAAGTCACGCATGCAAATCAATACCATCAAGAGATCTCATCCAATATATCCAAGTACGAGGTAATTAATTAAGTTTCGCTCAGGAACTTTGCTCTGCTGGACTGAACTCCTACTCATTTAATTGATACTAACCAATCTATATCTATACAGATAAATAAATTAGTAGTGTCTGTTTGTAATTTTAAAATAACAGCTTTTATTTAACTGTACTGTATAGATTGACTTAGCTCTTCTTCTGCTCTAATACCTACTAATATTTTTTCTAAGAAGTAGAATATCAAAATAGCAATCCATAATTTAAATTGTAATCAAAATTCTACGAAAACTGTTTTACCTTAAATCAGAAGATATATTCTCATAAACCACCAAAGATATGTCATCATCATCATCATCATCTCCCTGGCCTTATCCCATACATTGTTGGGGTCGGCACTTGATTCAACCCGATGTGGCTGATCACCTGATTTTTATACGAAGCGACTGCCATCTGACCTTCGCAACCCCGTTTAGATGGAAAATCTATGATTTGGGTTAAACCAGTTGTCAGATTATTTTTAGGCCTCCGACTGACCTGTAACGATTGCCAAAGATGTTACATTGGCAACCGGGACCGACGGCTTAACGTGCTCTCCGAGGCACGGAGGGAACTCGGGCGGTCACCCATCCAACTACTGGCTAGGCGTATGGTTGCTTAACTTCGCTGATCGATTGATATGCGCAATAGCAACTGTGCCACGAGCTCCTCTAGAAAAACCACCAAAGATATGTAAAAGACTTAATATAGAAGGCGGCCGTAAAAATCGAGTATTAAAAGTGCGAGAAATCTGAACGACTGTAATTTATTTCCTCTCGATTGGAATTCTGAAAGTAAGTTAAAATAAAACACTTTCATTCAATTTATCCGCCGCATATCTTTCACGGAATGCGCAAAGGAAGCGAATTAACCGTTATTTTAACACGAAATTCTTTTCTGTTACTTTGTTGGTATCTAAATATCTATACATCTATATACAGATAAATAAAATTGAAGAGTCTGTTTGTAATTCCAAACTAACAGCTTTTTACTAAATGCACCTGAAAGTATATGTGGTAAATATTAAAAAAAACTACACATCTCTGTCTGTCTGTCTGTTTGTATCGACTAATCTCCAAAACGGCTGGATCTATTTTAACGGGACTTTCACTGGCAGATAGCTTATATTACAAAAAGTAACTTAGGTACATTCATTTAAAATCCCGTAAAAATCGGTCCGGCCGTTTCGGAGATTAGCCGGAACAAACAGACAGACAGACAGGGTTTTCTTTTTTTAAATGCATTTAGTGAAAAGCTGTAAAAAAATAGATAAACTTAAGCCCTAAAATAAACAACTGCATATAAATCGCATCCTCCCAGAATCTGGAATTTAACGCTTAATCAGCGCATTTTTAATCGCGGCTAGTCTCGCTACGGTGTCATAAAATAATATCGTTTTAATATCGCGCCCCGTAATAAGGCGCTCGGCTTGAGTACAATTTATTAACACCGCGATGCTCCCGGCTCCGTGCATTAGATAATAGCTTCCCTTTAGCCATTCACTATAAATATTCGTGTTTTGTTTAAAAACTTTAGATGGATTATCCCTTCTTAAAGAGCCATGGGGCTTCAGCAGTCACCTGCTATGCACGCGACGCAAGTTCGAACCCCAGCGGGGCCTGTACCAATGAGATTTTCTACAAACTTATGTGCAGCGATTTTACACCACTTGCTTTACGGTAAAGTAAAAGATCTTGAATTGCAAATGCGGAACACGAGGCTTTGAGTTCGATCCCCGTGTTAGTTGTCATCAGTAATTTCACAATATAAGGCCGGAGTCTGGATAAGTGCACTGTTAATGGCAATAGAATCGCCTACTAATACGTATATATAGAACGTAAACATAGCTGGCGAAATGTGGGTTTATTATACCGATCCTCTGCCTACCCTTTCTGAGAATACAGACTTGAGCAAATGTATGTACGTATGTAATACAGGTTACTCAATCTAAATGACACTGAAAACGGTAAAATAAAAAGGTAGGGACGTGAAAAAAATGGCGGTGGTTCGTGCCTGTCTCGGATCATTAATCTTAGCTTCAACTGTTGCTCATAAAAACAAGATGCTTTATTTTGATAAGTGATAAGGAATGGAGGCTAGGTAAATTGAGTGCTCATGTCCCGTATACGTAGGTATAATATGTCGCAAGACATTCACAAGATTAGACATCATGAACCCAGCGGTCAGATGGCCGGCGCTTCGTATAAAAATCAGGTGATCAGCCACATCGCGTTGAATCAGTGCCGACTCCAACAATCCATGGGGTAAGGCCAGGGAGATGAAGATGACCCCAGCCACATTCTATGATGTTATAAGACCTGAGTTCTATCCCCTGGTCGGGCAAAGTGGTATTGTCATTTGCCTTCTGTAATCTCCCAGTCGCAGTCTATACTCCCAGTAGTAGTCTGGCTTGAGATACTCACCCCCTATCAACTTAAATAAAACATCTAAATATGGGTGTACTATAAACCACACCTCTGCTTTACCCTTCGGGGAACACAAACGTGAGCAGTCAAGGCAATAAGAGTTCATGGCCCCAGAAGTATAACTATGAAGTTTTCATATTTTTTTTGAATGTATAAATAATCGCTGACTGACTGACTAACTTATATTAAACCGCTGAGCCTCAAGACATGAAACTCGAAGGGTGTGTGTTATTCGTTAGGTGTAGTTAGCATTGGGCGATTGCGAGATGTTTCAACAAGCGAAACAATCGGGGTCGCTAAAACTTTCCGGCGAGTAAACTATCGACTCACCCTTCCGATGAAACAATCGAGAGGTTTTCCGATTATTCTGATGGTTTTCTGCAAGCGATTGGTCAAAGTCCAAATATAGTCGAATGGACACGACCGCCGACAAGCACCGCGCCGTGTTCGATGAGATGCGATTACACGCGAGTGGGACTCGCTACCATCGACTGCTATTGAAAACAATCGCCATGCATCGAGATGTTTTTGTTCCAACATCTCGATGTATGGCGATTGTTATTTTATGCGCGATTAATATTAGATTTTTTTTTATTCATGACATACATGTTTTATTTTAATTTCTTAAAAATGGTAAAGAAGAATGATGACGAAAGAAAAAATTCCACGCATGAGGTAGGATCACGAGTAACTCAGTTGGAAGAGCACCTGCACGGATTGCAGAGGTCGTGGGTTCCATTCCAGACTCGTGTTCGTGTTGTTCTTTACCATTTTTTAAAATTTTTATTAATCTCTCACAATCGCGCATCGCTAGATGTAGGCACACGCTTAGAAAGGGTTTTCTGAAATTGCATCCTTAAGGCGGTTAAATAGGGGTTTGAAAGTTTCTTTGTGAAATCTACAGCCGCGCAGGCGAAGCTGCGCACTCCAATACGATTCCTTAAGACTCGATCAATCGTCGCATCCCGGGAAAGTTTAGTTTGGCCTGTGTTTTTACAGTTGTTTAATGGGAAAACAATATTAACTTTTAAGTGTCTCCCAATCAACTTCGACAGACAATCGTTTCAACTTTTTTCCTACAGAAATAACCTTTTCTTTTCTCTACAAATCTATAAAATTTTAGTGTCTGTCTGTAATGTGAAGTAGCTATTTACTGAACGTGAATACGGTACTCAAAAAGTACGTTTTTTCAATTTATATAGTCGCTTTTCTGGTTAATTCATTCGAAATTTTGAGGATTTTTTAATGGTACGGTTTTAACTAAGGTTCCGCGCAAAAAATCTCTTGATTGAAGTCAACGAGGGTGAAATCACTGGACTCAATCTATCTATACAGATAAATAAAATTTTATGCATGTATATACGACACTGGCACTGGAGGAGTTCGTGGCACAGTTGCTATTGCGCATATCATTCGATCAGCGAAGTTAAGCAACCATACGCCTAGACAGTAGTTGGATGGGTGACCGCCCGAGTCCCTCCGTGCCTCGGAGAGCACGTTAAGCGGTCGGTCCCGGTTGCCAATTTAACATCTTTGGCAATCGTTACAGGTCAGTCGGAGGCCTAAAAATAATCTGACAACTGGTGGTTTAACCCAGATCACAGATTTTCCTCCTAAAATGGGGTTGCGAAGGTCAGATGGCAGTCGCTTCGTATAAAAATCAGGTGATCAGCCACATCGGGTTGAATCAAGTGCCGACCCCAACAATGTATGGGATAAGGCCAGGGAGATGATGATATACGACACTGGCATGAAAAAACCCTTCTGTCTGTTTTTTCCCGCTAATATCCGAAACGGCTGGATTTTGACGGGATTTCCATCTGCAGATAGCTAATTTTACTAATTAGTAATTTTAATAAATACTAATTTTATTAAAAAAAAAACATTAAAGTGCCGCGGGTTCCCATGATATAACTCTACAAAATAAATAAATTGTAATCTCACTTGCACATTGCAGTTTCTCTCGTAAATTTGAATAGAACGCAATGCCTCGCTTTTAAAGACTTATTTCCATAAAACTCATCTCGACACAAGTGCAAGTAAACGATGCAGTTTTAAAAGGCCATTTATTTCCAACCATAAATCAATTAAACAAGCAATAAAGTTAAAAGGGATGCGATATCACGACTCAAACTTTGTTTGAGCATTGGTATCTCCAACTAAAATCCCAGTCCATTACCTAATGAATGAATAAATATTTGACCGTTAAGTAGATATTCCGGTAATGGAACAGCCGTGTAATTTGTTTAATTTATTAACAGTTCACTTTTCCTACATTTATTTTTAATTATAAATTATTAGGTCTAACACGGTATCGTATCACTAAGTGTAAACCAATTTGTCTTATATTATTATTCTTGCAAGATTGACAACAAATAAAGATTATAATATTAGAAACATGTCATATAATATTCATCGTTATTTAAGAATGTGAGTGAAGTTTTAAATATTAATTTAAAAATAAATAAAAAACTTTTGTTAATTTACAAAATAGACTCTTTATTTACTGCTAAGTAAATATATTTTACAAATTCTCAATAACGGAACATAGAAATTCTGCTGTAATACCGTTTTTTCACTTCAGCTATTACACTTGAAAATTAGATTAGTTATTTTCGCAAAACTTTGTATTGTTCCAAAAAAATCTCATCTAAAAAAAAAAGATACATAGATTACTAAAAATTGTGCTTCGAAGATAAATTTGATGGAACTTTTCACTCAAAATCAATAAAGTTGGCAATCGTTACAGGTCAGTAAGAGGCCTAAGAGAGTCTGACAACTGGTTTAACACAGTTTGCCGATTTTTCTCGAAAAAGGGGTTGCGAAGGTCAGATGGCAGTCGCTTCGTATAAAAATCAGGTGATCAGCCACATCGAGTTGAATCAAGTGGCGACCCCAAATACATGGGATTAAGGCCAGGGAGATGATGTAAAGATATCCTTTGACATACATTATTCAAAACAATGAATAATGCTCGGTTTGACGCTAAAATATAGCAGCGAAGACATTATTATTGTTGTATGCAGCAGTTGGGTAAATGAAAATGAAAATGAAAATGATTTATTCAGTTTAGGCCCTGGTAAGGCACTTATGAATGTCGAGGAATTTATTATTAGTAAGATAATGATGTACTCGACGAAGACACGACGTTGATAAAATGTTAGGAGAGTGCGCCGCAAAGTGAGGTGCTTTTGCAGCTGTGACTCCATTACATACCCACTTGTTTCTTGGTGTAGATGAGCCGTCATGACTCAGTGGTTTGGCTGCGATGCAAACTCGAGTTAAAACCTCACAGGACTGTATTAAAAAAAACTTTAACCTGACGTCTGAAAAATTTATGGGTTAAGTATAAACAAGTTATCCGTAGTGGTGTTTATAGGATAGCCGTCCACGTTATCAGCGAACGATACCAAATTTGTCAAATCCTACTAATATTATAAATGTGAATGTAAGTTTGTTTGTTACGCTTTCACGTGAAAACTACATATCCGATCATCATGAAACTTTGTTCACATATTCTTGGAGGTATTAGAAGTAACATAGGTAACTTTATATCAAAAAAAAACATTCAATGCGAACCCAGCTGCGGGTAAAAGCTAGTTGTGATATATAATGAAGTTAAGAGGGAACAGATGATACACATACAATCTATTCAAAATCATAACCCTCCTTCTTGCCTCTATATATACTTATGCTATCGTAGTTGTCCGATTGTGATATGACGAACAAATTATTATTATTAGTCGAGTAAAAAATTGATATTTGACTCTAATAGTTTTACGTTGAAGAAAACATCGTTTGGGAAATTGTATTCGTGTGACGAATTTTCTTAATATTAAGTACTTAGGTCAATACCCCTTCGAGGACCCTTATGAAAACTTGTGAAGATTCCACAAACAAGTTACTGAGTAACTTGGTATTTCACAAAACTCCAAGTTAGATCGGCGTCAGGCATGCGTGTCACACGCCCCTAACAAGCCTATTATGAGGGTACACTTTTTATATACCTAATCCAACTAGTTAGCTCGTTTGAATATTCCCGAAATGGTTCATAATGATCAAATGAAGTTTACATGTACCCTTCATTACCTATCTTTGTGGCATAATTATATTATTTTTCATCAGATAAACTCATTAGTAACGCATTGATACCTTTGATATCGTAACTCGCCTAGCTTGTGATACAAGCGACTACTCAAACCACTCTGCCATCACAGCTCAAAATATACATAATAATACATAAATACAAAATCAGCATTACAAAGATAAAAGACTTCCCCGTCCCATGTTTTATCTCGTAATACAGAATCTCATACAAATATTCAGTGCTCAATTCCATGAATTCAGAGAAAATTAATTTTGCGAGACGCCCCTCGTCTGTTGTTTGCCGAACGAATTGTAAAAGCATTTTGCAAGAGATAATGGAATTGTACAGTAAAGTACAGAATAAGAAGTGAGCGCGGCCATCATAACTTATAATTATAATTCCAAAACTTACCTACACACACAATGGAAAAAATACTGTGTACGTGTGAAAAGGCCTCTATTTACAAATCCATTACATCACACAAACAAACACATAAACATAATACCTACCCTCGCAAAATTACCAGGGCGCAATTTAGTAATTACAAAATTGTATGAGCGCCAGACACACACACCTGCAAAAAGAAAGCAACCACGGGCGGGACATACTTATCTGGCGGCGGGGCTCAGGTGTTGCAAAACCCGGGCCGCAGGCGAGCCTTCCATTTCTCAAAGTGAATCCACATTGCGGCCCGTATTTTATAATGACACTCGGAGTTCGCCCAAACGACGTATGTACGCTGCCCACTCAAGGATTACCTTAGGGTTGTGCCTTTTGTTGGCGGAATCTTTTGTGGACCGCGATGTAATAAAAAGGGTGTTTCGGGACAATCCTGCTCCACTATAATAATATTAGGTTGGCCGTTACATTGTTGATCGTGTTTTGTGGGACTGTAACATGCATTGTGCATGGAAAGTGCTAAGTGGATTCAAATTATACTTCACAAATCAAAAATACTACTTATGTAGATATTAATCAAATGCCGATTGTATGTACACGCATCACTGAAGAACGACTTCACAGGCATAAGACTAATTATTTTTTGTTGTGTTAATTTTTAGTCAATGTGAAAAAAAATGTATGTCAAAGGGAATTTAAAAAAAAAATTTACTCAATTTGTAAAAGTGAGTCCATAACCTTAACGCGAGTGAAACCGCGGGACAAAGTGTTCGTTACACATTATTTTATTTTATCCTTTTAAAATACATTGTTATAATTCAAACACGTTATTCCTATTTTTGAGAAAATATAAATCTCTTTCAACTAAAGCCGTATCAAGATCATTAAGGTTGCACGAACATTCTAAAATAATGACATATACGCAGACGTACCTACCTCGCTCAAGTTATCCCACGATCTTAATTAATGTATTTAACTTGAGAAACATTTTGACGAAGTTGAATACTTTAATATGGATCGTGTCTGGAGAAAGAAAAACTTTTTAATACAATAAAGGGATAGTTTTCATGCATGGATAAAGCTGGCTATGATTTGATTGCATACATACATTCTCACGTCTGTATTCCCCGAAGGGGTAGGCAGAGGTGTTGTAATCACATCACCCACTTTTCACCAACTGATGAATTGATTGACGAATTTTTCATTGACTAAGATTTAGATTTCGTAAAACGCATGTAAATAAAAGTAACCTATATTACTCCTTGTAACATTAGCTATCCACCAGTGAAAGTCCCGTTAAAATCAGTCCAACCGTTTCGGAGATCAGCCGGAACAAACAGACAGACAGACAGAGAAAAATATTACAATTGGTTTTTCTATGAACCGTGTATACTTTCATATCTATTTAATGAAAAACTGTTATAGAGTATAGATGTATACATTATTAGAATTTACATTATGTATTTTATGTAATGATAATATATTTATTTGTCAAATATTTAAGTTATAACCACAAAGGAATAATTTGATAGTAGGTAACCCATTACTTACAAGCCTTGCGCTTACTAAGCAAAACCTTATAACAAGTATTTTTCTTCGCAAGATAGCAACAATGAATAATACCCACAACAAGGCGGTAATAAGTTACGCCCATCTCTTTCACTTCCCTTCGTGTAAAATATTCAGCGGAGAGTACAGTCAGAGTAAGCTATTATAGTTAACTGTGTACCTCCTTGCTATTTTTCTTGGTGTTTCTCTCGGATGCTTGATAACCTTTATACTTCATACAACATGAAACATACGAGGTATTTTATTCCTAAATTATTATAACATTCGTGATTTTATTCAAAAAGATACTGTTTCATGTAAAAGAGCCGTGGTGGCCTTGGGGTTTAGCAATCTGCTACGCAAGCGACGCAAGTTCGAATCGTATCATTAAGTTTATCTAAAACAAAACCTACATGCAGTGATTTCACACCACGTGCTGTTCGGTGAAGGAAAACATCGTGAGGAAACCTGCATATGTCTGAGAAGTAATTCAAAGACGTATCACACAAATCGACTCACAAATCTCTGAGAAGTCGTTGTATGTGACGCTTTTGACGGTCGGTTAGACGTTGAAAAAATTAAATATGATAGCACTTTTTAAGAAAATGATATACAAATAAAAACACGCATCTAATATATCATCATCATCTTAATCATCACTTTAAAATATATTCCCTATATCCAAATACATTTTAAGTTGCACAAAATATAACTGAATATTGTCTTTCGCTAAGTATACAGTGTTCGAGGTCTGAAAACGTGATAAATGCGAGTTCTGACAACGACTAAACTGTCCGATTCCTGTGGTTTCGTTTACAGCATCAGTTTGTGTTGTCAGTATATATACTTACTATAAGCTGTGCCCCGCGGTTTCACCCGCGTTGAGTTAATTTCATGATAATAATAATAATAATAAACGTTTTTATTTAAATTACAAGTTTAGGATGACAGTGTCATGAGGGTCCCGCGGCCACCTCTTGTTTTTTTTAAATGAAAGTTTACGATGTTTAAAAAGCTTAAGTTACTCCTTGTAACATTAACTACCTGCCAGTGAAAGTCCCTTTAAAATCGGTCCGTTTCGGAGATTGCTCGGAACAAACAGACAGACAGGGAAAAAAAACATAAGTTTTTTTATATCAGTATCGTACGTATATACTTTCATATGCATTTAGTAAAAAGCTGTTATTTTGGAATTACAAACAGACACTTAAATTTTATTTATCTGTATAGATACATCAACTTTGGCATTAATCTTATTATTTGGTATAGATTACAAAAAAAAATACTTACCTCGCTTCACTACCTTAGTTTATATAAATAAAATTTTCCTGATGTACTACCTGATTTGCTTCAAAACACTCAAGTAAAAATTACTTTTAAGCCCGTTTAAAAGGTGTGCAAACTTATAAAAGTTCGTATAAACGTGCAGTGTTTGATGGCCAACATTTTTGCCCATCATTTTGCGCGGGCAGTACGTTACCGGTAACACCCGGTAACGGTAACATGTAGCCACAACACTGCCTTTCCTAGTAAGTACCCCCGAGGGGCGAGAATATGTCACATGTACCCGACTCACCCCACACTCCCAGCGAGGGGTGTTACACTCGGGCCGAATTAAATAATGGATTGCTTTGCATAGGAGGTTGCTTATTCTATTTGCTCATAAATAAAATTTATGGCCGCGTAAAATATTATTACTTTCAGATGTGTACAACGTCTGCATAGTGTCTGTATACAAATATTTTGATAGTTTTTATACTACAATGGTGGAAAATGGGGTCATAACGTGCGAGGTAAGCGGTTACCGTAGCCAATTGACATGAATGACACAAGTCCTTTTTTTACCTTAACAAAGGTTGTAGGCCTTTGTTTGGGATGAGCTGTGATGGTAAAAGATGGACGAGTAGTGATAAAGTATTCTAGGTTATTATTTAAATAAACTAGTTTTCATTTTCACTAGTGGTAATTTTTTTACCCAAATTGAATAAATATTTTTCATTTACATTTTCATAATGTGCGAATTAAACTAGACTAAGTGGTAGGTTAGTGACCGAGTGATTTGAATAGACACCTACAATGAAAATTATACAAGTTGTAATTTCAGAAACGATTCGTCCAACACAGTCTGTATATTCATTTTTATTTCTCCAATTGAAAAACCGAAATGAACATCCAAAACTCGAAAAATTTGGTTGATTTCTATCAGAATGGCCACACTTACTCGTGCGTAGCCAGGCGGGCCCACTAGTATATTAATAGGTAGTATGTAGTCGTGTATAAAGGGGGAAGGGCTTGCAATATTAATGGTATTGCCAAAGGTATGCTTGGATTTTACTCATTAGGGGTATTATGCGGCCGTTTGCGAAATGATAAATGAGTGTACAAGGTATTAGTCTCGCGGGTCCACCATTTTGTAAATGCCATAGCTTACAGACAAGATAACGTTACAGATATACGCTATTTTGAGAGCGTTGATGAACAAATCCCAGTCAATAAAAACGAACAACCAATGAACAGTGTTTATTTCTAATCCGGAAAAAAAATCCCTTCGAATATTAGCGAAACTAGTTTTGCAGTAATAGAAAATTTTTTGAGTGCTATTTCCCTTACAAAAACCGCTGTTTTTTCAAAACTCGTTGAACTCAAACTCGAAACATTGGTTCTTTTTGTTAGACCGAATGAGAACAATTTTTTCTTGAAAAAGGAGCTAGCATGTTTTCAGTCCATTTTAACTATCTATGTGCCAAATTCAAATCCGTTCCGGCGCCTTAAGCTCTTATTGCCATCATAGTTCCACTGTGTGACAGTGACAGACTTATATACGTCATATACATCTGTCTTATAACAATAGTTAAACTATCATGGCAATAAGAGATCATGGTAGGGTCCTAGATGTTTTTGCGTGATTGAATAACAAACAGCCAAACGTGAACACACACCATACCTAATAATAGTGATCTTCTTACTTCATCACCAGTAGGTAGGCAATCTGAGTTACTATTTCTACCAAACCATCATCATCAACCTATATTAGTCCACTGTTGGACATAGACCTCCCCTAATGAGCGCCATAGTGCCCTATCAGCTTGCCGCATCCACCATCTGCCTGCAGTCTTTCACGTTTACCCCAGCGGTTGTCGGTTCTACACTTTTACCATCCTTAACTCATAATTCACAGCAGCTGGTAATGTCCTGCCATACTCCCAGGGGCCTTACCATGAGTTCTTATTGCCATGATAGTTTCACTCATTTATGAGACAGATGTATGTAACGTGAATACATCTGTCACTTTCGCACAACTGAATTATCATTTCAATAAGAGCTCATGGTTGGGCCCCAGGTCCTAGTGCAGCGGATAATTACTGCAGTCCGTACATATCAACTGGCTACATAAGCACGCGTCTACTATAATTCATAGCACCGTATAAATTATACCAACACAATCTTGGGGAATGGCAATTAAGCCGGCACCTAGCTCGCTATACTTCTACACAATATGTATACATCGCATACGAACTAAACACTTACTGGGTAGTTACACCATAATAATTTTATTCAAGACTAACTCTGCCTCTCGGTTTCACACGCATATTCAGTCATTTCATGGGTGGCTTTATTTCGCGGGACCCTAATTTTATAAATATACAGGATGTTGAAGAGGCCTGTATATATATAATTTTATAAATATAATATATTAATAACATTTTAAATAAAAGAAACCCAATCTAACCCTTATAACATTATCTGTGAAAGCTATAAGTGAAATTCGCGTGAAAATGGGGCCAGCCATGACAGACATTAGCCGGAACAAACAGACAGAGAAAATTATTAGAATTCGAAATACTGTTAATTTGTAATCCCAAACAGACACTTCAGTAATATTTATCTGTATAAATTGTAATAACATAAATACTTTACTGCCTACTCTCATAGGATACAGACTCGAGCACAAAACATAAAAAATAGCGTTTTCTTCTGTGCTGTGAGCGTGAGCACGTTACCAAGGGCCCACCAGCTTGATTCACAATATTAGAAGTTTCTTACCAATATGTTGTCCACAGCCGTTTCCTGAGGAAAGGCCGAGCCGCCGTGAGCGACCCGCACCAGGCCTGTTCACCTCAATCAAACTACCCGAAGCCGAGCCCCCAAACGGGGTGGCGCCCCTGCTGGACTTCCCGCGGGGGCGCATGCGGCCTCTAACTTTTCTCGGGGAAGGCCCACATGGGAACGTAAGTAGCTCTCTTTCATAGACGTGGTAAATTCTTCAACATTCGTAAGCCTTACCAGAGCCTAAACTGAATAAATCATTTTCATTTTCAGACTTTCGAGACGTATATAACCCATTTTTTAAATAACTGCGGCGTCTACCGTTAGCGCTTTAAGCAGAGTGTGTTAAGAACTAACTTTGACGTTTCATTTTGATACTGTAAAAAAAACGTCAAAGCTAAGAAGTTCTTAATACGCGCTTCTTAAACGATCATAGTTAGCCCCCTCAAATTCTGTACCTTGGTACGTGCTTTGGAATAGCACCTGATCAAAAAGTGTACGTAACCATGACAAAATATACTTGAAATTGTTGAATAATCATACGAGAATTGTAATTTCTCTAATTATGCCGATGTAACTAATTAGTAACCTTTGAATAATGTATGCACTACAAACTTGTAGACCGATTTCGCATAGCTTTCAAGAGCAAACCAAGAGTTACAATAAAAAAAACAGGGTTGAGTGTTTACAAGTTATTGTTTTAATGTTACGGAAATATTGATCGAAGCACTCGGAAATATTAATTTCAACTTTGGGACCGCGTGTTCAGTCTAATTTATTGGCATTAGTCAATGAATCCAAAAATGCCTTGGTCTTTGGAGAAGCCATCTTCCTCTTCTGGCAGAGAGTTGTGTTGACTCGGTTTGGACAAGATGCCAGATTTTCCACCCTCGGTATTTTTGCTGGAGTTCTTCTGTTCATCCTTAGTCTTCTGCCCCATGTCTTCCAGCTGGGCAGCTATATCATCCAAATCTATCATACTGTTTGGATCTATCTTCTCTAGGGTTTTCCTCACATCCTCTTCTTTGATGACAGATTCTTCAATTGGTTCCTCTGTAATAACTTTTCAATTAAAACATAAATCTTCTATATATTTATAAAACTGAATCCCTACTTCCATTGGTCACATCACGTGTGAAAGACTGGATGGATTTTAACGGGACTTTCACTGGCAGATAGCTGATGTGTTAAGGAGTTACTTAGGCTCATTTTATTTAGAAAAAATGAAACTAAATGTACGTGGGTGAAACCGCGGGCACAGCTAGTATATTGATAATTCTCTCTAGTTTCGTTTTCTATATTTTTTGAAGACTTATGTTCCAATAAGTACAATAAGTACAAAACAAAGATTTATATATTACCAATGTTACTTCCAAAGTCTTGTAACACACTTACTTCCGTCCGCGGCTTTTCCCGTGTGCTTTTATGGATCCCTAATTAACCTTGATTACAAATATAGCCGTTGAAAATGTTTAATTATTAACGGTGAAAGAACAGTTGGGAATGCAATAGGTCAATGATTTTTTTAAATCGGTTGAGTAGTTTTTGTGTTAAATCGAAACAAACAAACAAATCTTTTATCTTTGTAATATTAGTATAGATTATCTCACAGGGCTACTATTTGTCTTCAACGGCGACCACACTAAGAGCACTTTTGCTAATTCTATTATGCTGGATAATGCGTGCTTGGTCACTGCTTAGTGTTGTTATTCGAGTCTCCCTCAGGCGTCTCCTAAGTGAACTGTCCCTGTTAATTACCTTTGCTCTCCTTCATGAATCCCACAATATTATCAACTGAAAGTTTTTTCTTAATATTCTTTATTAGTTCATCCATTCTGCTATCACAATTAGAAATTAATAATATTTTATTTTACAATACATCGTTTTTTTTTATTAAAGTGTTACATTGTTTTCATTCCATTTCTGACATAATTTACTTTTCTGTCTTCTGTCAAAGAATCGAAGACGTGCAAAGTTCGACGTAAAAGGTTGATGTTCGGATAAAGGCTCGCAGCTCTAGCGTAAATAATGATTGCTACTTCAAGATTCAGAGACTGCCACAGTATCAATAAAGCTTTACATATACTGTCCCAATGCCATCTATTTCCATATAACTTCAGCTTAATCTGGACCCATCTGTGACTCTTTGATGAAAGACGACGATAACTGATAGTCATAATACTAATCGAGGATACGAAGTATTACTAATTGATCCTTCAAAGAGCAGAAAATTCAAAGACAAACTATGATAGACTTTTTGGATATGTTATTAATTTAAAAAGTCTAATATCATTGTATAAACCTTATACAATTGAAAATGTAATTATTTACTCAGTTTAGGCCCTGGTAAGGCACTTATAACTGTCGAAGAATTGAACACCGGTTCGGAAACTAGCCTTCTAAGAAGAACCGGCAAGAAACTCTTTTCATTAAATTATCGGTATATTTTCAATTCATATATTTTTTTATGTATGAGTCGGTCTCGCTGGATTCAGATTATCTCATTTACGGATTATAAGGATTATCTGCGGATTTACTAAATTACATTATTAAAATTGAAATATTATAAATTGAGATTTAGATTTGGAAAATAGACTGATGATTTTACAAACCGCTTAGATATTAAAGTATTTTTATACTGGCTGT
Organism: Watsonalla cultraria; assembly: GCA_964035505.1. NCBI lineage: Eukaryota > Metazoa > Arthropoda > Insecta > Lepidoptera > Drepanidae > Watsonalla > Watsonalla cultraria. Next base: position 13,567,980 of record OZ037711.1, read on the forward strand.
GCCTTGTGGTTTCAACCGTTACGTACAAATTCGATTATTCGAGTTTGCATTCGATTTCATTTCGTATATTTTTTAGATATTTAGGTTCCAAACCGCGTTCTTAACTTGTACTTTATTCACACAATTATAAGGCAGCTTATTCTTTGAACAAGCTATGATAAGACTTTTTAGAAGCACATTTTTGGCACAAACCATTGACTGGTTGTACATAGATATAAATTAAAAAAAAAAAAAAAATAATTGTTTTTTTTTTGTCGTTATTCTTCCTATAGACAGTAAGACCCGCGGTTTCACCCACGTAGAGTTAGTTTCATATGTGTCCCGCGGTACAATAGCTTTTTTTTTTAATAAATGTAGGTTACTAAGTTTCATGCTTTATTTCGCCCTTATATGAACCCTTATATGTTTTTAGCTATATATATGTAACATTAGCTATCTGCCAGTGAAAGTCCCGTTAAAATCTGTGCAGCCGTTTTGGAGATTACCCGGAACAAACAGACAAACAGACAGAGAAAAAAAAAAAATTTTTTTTATTGTCAATGTCGTATTTATTTTCATGTGCATTTAGTAAAAAGCTATTAAATTGGAATTACAAACAGACACTTCAATTGTATTTATCTGTATACATATAGATTGCAATGTTCCATCATCCGATGCTTCGTCTCAAAAATGTTCGTCTAAGAGTCTCAACTCAGTATATAAAGTCAACTGGTTGGCCAGTTTGTTGGCCGACGTGGTTAGCATACCATATGTTGCAAGATTAACTTGAGACTGAGCGACGTAAGTTGTAAACTCTGACTGCTCCTAGTTAAGACAAACACATGACTTGAGCACACAAATATTTGCAGCCAACCTTAGGGTGTATTAGCTATGTTGATTCATGTCTATGTTCACTCACGTTAACATAAACATGTTTTATACTAAGCAGTAGTGTTGTATTCCTGTGGTGGGTAGTCTAGTGGGATTTGACCCGGAAAACAATTGAGTAACAATTTACCTTCGGAATTCGTTAGGGAGGTCACTAGCAGACTACATTTTGTTTTGACACCACTCAGAAAGACCTAATTATATTTTTTCGCTTTTCAAAGAAAATAACCAAAGTATTTTATCGATAAATACTTACTTAATAACAACATCCTGTATATCCTGTTGACGTAATAACCAATATCCGAATCTCATAATAGTCACATAGCGATACCGCCTTTAATGAGGAAAATAAATAAGGCAGATTAATTATTATGTACCGATAAGATAAGGAAAACTGACAAATAATAAACGGAGAGAATCGGACACCCCTAGTGATACACGACTAATGCTGCTTGAAGGATGTGATGAAAAATAACTTTATTTTTATGATGATAGGGACTCAATTAGAAATCGTCGCTTATTCATACATCTTATACCTTTAAACGAGCAATTCTTGTATATAAATATATATAGAATCTGGATCTCGGGAACGGCTGCAACGATTTGTATGTTGAAAATGAAATTTTGTATGTAGGGGGTTGCGGGGGCAAAAAAATTATCTAGCTAGGTTTCGCTTTCAGATAACATCGCTTTGACCATGCTTACATGCACTGACACAAGATCTGAAAACTGTTTTAACCTTTAGGAACTAGGCCGAAGTAGACTAAATCACCGATTTTCCTCATAATAGGAGTTACGAAGGTCTCTTTGTGTAAAAATATCTTGACCAGCCATATCGGTTTGGATCTAGTGCCGACCCCAACAATTACTCCTTATAACATCGGCCATCTGCCAGTGAAAGTCCTTCTTACTAAAAAAACATTTATGCTAGCAATTAAGCTAGTTTCTTCTCAGAAGGCTAGTTTCCGAACCGGTGATCTATTCTTCGACGTTCATAAGTGCCTTACCAAGTTCTCAACTGAAAAATAATTTTCATTTTCATTTTAAATTCCCGGTGTAAACAGAATATACAAATAATAAAAAGGTCAATTACATTAACTAATAAGTGTAAACATGTACCAAATCAAATAAACAAATACAGAATATTAACTATTTCGAGATAAATTGATGCAAGATTAATTGTTGGATACCTAAATCAATAGGTATCGAGTTTAGCTAATTCACAGAGAGCCTTTGAGCAAACGGAGAGTTATCTGTGTATTGGATCACTGTGGGAATCCACACTACAGGGCTGGCAGATAATTGAAGGACGACGGAACATTTCTATTTTATTGAAAAAGATTAACAGGAAAAAATATGTCAAATACTCAGCGAAATTAAATCTAAAATTTAAGAAGCATTACAACAGCTATCTGCCGAAAAGTAGCGTTAAAATTGGTCCAGTCATTGGAAGGATTAGCCGGAACAAACATACTGACAGACAGGTAGATGGACAGACAGACAGTTTTTTTTAATTTGCTTTTGGTCTCAAGTTACGTATTTATACTTCCCGTATTTACATTCATTTAGTGAAAAGCTTTTAATTTGGAATTCCAAACAAACTTTTTAATTTTATGAACTTTTATAGATTAGTAGTATATTAATTCAGTCTTGTATTGTTAGCATAGTAAACTAATTAGGAAGTAAAATAGCATTGAAAGTCGCAAAACATTGCTAAGTCCATAAATTTAAAAAAATGTTCAAATGATAAACTTAAAAAAAAATCTTATGGTTGCAAAAAAAAGCACACCGCTTTTGATTATGAAAAGAACCACAAAGTATTTATGAATAAATCGATACTTTTTTATGAACAATGTATGTGACAGCCCTGAATTTACATAATTGCCGTGTGTACTAATTGGCTCACAACATGGCCATCTGATGCGTTTAGCCAACCGACGTGCACACAATCAACCATAGTTGATGTATTCGATGATAGTTCCCTGTTCTGCGCTTATGTATCTTAAGTGTAAGCTTACAATTCTTCACAACTTCTTATCGTGTCGATGACAGACATTTTAAATTGTTGTCGAACATACATACATACATACATATGCTCACGCCTGTATCCCATGGGGATAGGCAGAGACCACCGATCGATCATCCACATTCATGCATCTCTTCACACACATCCTGCAGTTAGAAGGCTAAGGCGCGACTGAATTCATTGCTATTTTTTTATGTCCAGAAATTCCTTAATTGCATCTGAATCAGCAGCTGATTTTTATAAAATTATTCTTTAAAATCTATGGGATGTCTGGGAATAAGCCTTCAAAACGGCCTTATTTTTGATACCAGCTAGTGGAATACGGCGGTGGTTAAATAATCCAACTGCGACATATACCTGGTTGTACATTATTAATCATAAGTGTAGGAACTTGTTACTCCACAAGCTTTATTGGGAAGTAAAACTTCATGAGGCAACCTGAGACATGCGTGTGTATAAATGCTGGCTAAGAAAGGATTATGTTGCCTTCCTTCACTGCTAAAATGTCGTCAAAATAAAACTTAAATTAAAACCCAATGTCAAAGTCAAAGAATGGCGTTTCTATAAGTATAGGTGATTTTAGACCTGGTTTCTGAAATCTTTTTATGAAAAAATGTATGTCTATTTTTAATAAATGTAATTGCTCATCTCGCTCAGAGAATCAGCATTGCTATTCAACGTGGCAATGCTGCCAGCCTTCTTGGCAAGATTCCGAGAGACACCGGCCGTTTAGGCCAAGTTGGTGGAAGTCACGGTAAAATCAGACCAGCAGTTCACACGTGATGGCGTGACCAAGGGAAATAGAGATTCATTTTTATATATATGGATTAGTTTTACTGTTCCTTCTATTTATAATAAAGTATTTATTCTATAAAAGTAATTAATTCAAAAAAAATAATTGCCTAGCAACTTTAAATGTTCGAACTTATTTTTATTTTTTAATCCTTATTTATTTTTTAGAATATTTGTTAAACATAGACAATGTTACCTCAATTTTTTTTATTAATTTATTTACTTACCTGTTTAAGTCACTTGTTGGTTTACCAAATAAATATAATTAAAAAAGTTCGACTGTGAAATATCCAGCCTCTTCCATAAGCAATATACTCGTATATGGTATAAATCGCGTGTTTGTCCTCAAAAATGCCCATAAAAATTGATTACTTACTAGCCGTAGCAAGAAAATGCAATCTGGCCCAACACGTTAGCTGCCTGCCCAACCGTTAATAGCCCATTTATTTTTCACTAGCGGACGTCACGCGGTTTCACCCGCGTTGTTCCCGGTCCCGTGGGAGTAGTGAGATAAAATATTGCCTGAATTTATGATCCAGATTTTTTTTATTAGAGTATATTATTGCCCGTCGCGACCTCTTAATTAAAAAATATCTCAAATAACTTGAACGTTTAATTTTATTAAGTGAACGACAGAAGAAATTATAGCATGTTATTTCTAGATGATTGAAGGATAACAGAGTTAGCCCGAGAGTCGGGGCACTCGGGGACTTGAAAAATTGTTTGCATTTTATCTTCGTATATTGCAATATAACTTTAACACAAAAAGCAATTTTACTATACAGAATCGTCGCACGCACACATTAAAAGTAACTTCGAGATCATACGTTCAAACAATTTTCGTTCACGACATGACGAAGTCAGTCTTATTCCAGTAGTTGTTCACACCGAGACGCTCGCAAGTGTGGATGCATGTATGCATCGTGTAATGCACCGATTTTGTGAGATTTTACACTTTATGTCTAGAAAATCGATTTCGTCGAAAGAGTTTCTCCTGGCTTCTTCCCATGTTACAGTTACTTTGGCTAACGCAAACTTTAACCCGCGATTGGTATTCGCATGATGATATATAGTCTGTAAATATTTTTTTTCCAATCGGAACAGTAGTTCCTTAGATTAGCGCGTCCAAGCATACAAATGAACAAATTCTTCAGTTTTATATATTAGGATAGATAATGCAATTAATCGTTTAGTTGCTAGATATAACGGACAGCTTCTACAATTTTGCACTCGGTATTCATTGTGAGACTTTAAAACTAAAAGAATAAGTTTTCTTGTTGATCGCGAGGTATTTTCCACGCACGGCAAACTTAGAAACTAGGCCGAAGTAGGCTTTTGTAAAATATACAGGAATGTACGCTTCCCCGCTATAATACGTGCTTAAGAACTATTCCCTTAAAGTTCTCGCGTGTCACGGAATAAAAATGCAAAATCCCGCTTAACGTGCTCTCCTTTACTGAGGGGCACATAGGTACTCCTCTAACTTCGGAACGCAAGCATAACTTAGCTGATTGGCTAAATACATTGTATTGAACTTATATTACTTTAGGCATACAAAACTTTAACTTCGTGAATTCCAAACTGACCTTGGTCCATATAATAGTCTTGATTGTCGAAATTGAATTTTAAACGTCGAATTCGGAGCATTTGCAGACGTAGTAGGTACATGAATGAATGACCAGATCAGAATCTGTACAAAACGGGCCTAACCATGAGCTCTTCCGAAGTGCCTAGTGCCTTCCCTCATGGAATGGGTATGGTCAATTAAGGAAATAAATATTTTAGCTCCAGATATGCGAGACAGACTGCATCGAAGAACTGAGCGACGAGGAGGCTCCGAACGGCGGCGGTCGGCGACTTGTGATTGTCAAGACTCTATGGCGCGGCTGCCATAACGAAGTCAAGTACGTACTTATCATAGTCAACGTCAACTCTAAGACATCACCATAATCCTCATACTTACCAAATGTTGATGCAAAGCATAACGAGGTCACCATTTAGAGTTGGTATTACCGTAAGACTGAGGACTTTACAGAGAACTGCAGGCAAATAAACTAGTTTTGAGTTCCTGCGTGGGTAAAGTCAGCATGGAATGAGTGGGAGGAAGTACTGGATGGGCTGTGCTAGCTATAGAGGGATCCTTTCATCTCTTAAATGGCGCTATGAGAGTTTTCTACGCAAGTTTCCAATCTGAAATAAATTGAAACTGGCTAGAAGATCTTCCGTTTTGTAAAGCAGAGCATGAGCACTCGCTCTCCCCACAGCCCCACACAATGTTATTCTTCATAAGGTAAGTATACGTCATTTAATGGCTGTAATTGTGTGTCAGAGCGGCGTTTGCCCGCGAAGCTACGTGGGGCGCCGGACTAAAGCACCCGCAACTCGCACGGGTGCTCGGGCTGAGTCTTCTAGAACCTCCATGCGCAGCCTTGGACCGAGGGGACGCCCGATCACTGCCCTCGATATTGAGACAGGAGAAGTGTTTGAAGTGAGTAAATTTACCTCTGCTTTCCCAATGTCAACAAACTTTTGTTGAATAACAAGTCGCCTCTAAAGATAAACATTGTCTTCTGAGTTACTAAGCAATATCAATGTGCGTCTGAATCTTATTCACTTAAGTGGTATTAAATTGTAAAAACTTTTTGTCCCAGTGCTTAGAATTAACTAGAACGTTAGTTAATATTGTAAAGAACTCAAATGAGTATTTGTAAAGCTCAATTTTTTTACCGTTAATTAGTTATAGAAATGGAAGTGAATTCCTTGGCTGGAAAAAAATCTGTGGCTACTAGAAAAAAAAACAATACGTGACTGGTAGTGCGTTGATCAGCCATTTTTTTTTTTTTATTTATTTATTTATTAAAACATTTACACCATCAGTTTATCATAGAACATTCAATAAGTGGTTACTGATAGGTATAGGACCGTATGATATAGCATTACAGGTGTAAACAAACAATTCTCAAGAAAAAATAAAATGATCTTATAAGGTAACATGTTATAATTATTTAATTATTAACTGTTTAGACTCTGCTTACATGACTAATACATAAAATACTTTGATGAGATCAGATCATCAGCCATAGAAGTTGAGAGCAATATAACCCTTCCCGTATCCCGTGTTATTTGTTGTCGGCACCATGTGTATCGAAAGTTTTATTACAAAACAGGCGGACATCACGCGGTTTCCATTCGCGTGAGAGCACGGGGATAAAATATAGCCTATGTTACTCAGGGTGTATGTAGCTTTCTAATGGCGAAAGAATGTTTTAATTACAAACATACATTCAATAACACAAAGCTTTCCTCTTTATATATAATACATAGTAGTGTAGACAATAGATACATTATGTTTATTATTTCAGCTACGCGAGTTTGATTCACGTGTGCTGCCAGATAGCAGCCGGAATGAAATATCTGGAGTCATTCGAGTTAGCGCACCGCGACCTAGCCGCTCGGTATGTGTTGTTTTATACTTTACTATTTATTCTGGTTACTTTAATTGTTGTTATAATAACTGACTTTTTTGTTTTAGAAACGTTACATTGAGCAACGAACTCAATGTTAAAATATCGGACTACGCCATGTTCTGCACGGAATTTGTTGATGACTACCACGTAATGGCCGACGGTTCTCGCCTTCCTCTAAGGTGGATGGCATGGGAGAGCCTGCTAATGGTAAAATAAACCTGACTTAACACATATACATCATAATTTAGTTAGCAGGAGCATATTTTAATTTTAAAATTTCCCTCAGGGTTTGTCTTCACCAGCCAGTGACGTGTGGTCTTTCGGAGTGACAGTTTGGGAGATTCTCACCTATTGCGTCGTAAGACCCTTCGACGAGATGAACGACGAGCAGGTTAGTTGTATTTCCATGATATGTAGTGGAAAGCATATTGGAAAGGAGTGTGATGATTCTGTGACATCTCCATGAAGGATGAATGTTTATCTTCCCGATTTATGCAAGTGTATGTGTGTGATGTAATGCTGATATAGGGATGTGGTTGATTAGGTTGTGGCCAACGCGAGCGAGTGGCGTCGTGGCGGCAAGGGGGCGCGCGTGCCCGCTGCGCCCCCGCCGCGCTGCCGCCGCGAGCTGTACGACCTCATGCATGAGTGCTGGCGCCGGGAGCCCATGCAGCGCCCGCGCTTCCACGACCTCCACCGGTTCTTAGAACGCATGAGCCATGGATACAAGCCCCCCAATATACGCTAAACTACACAGGTTCCATTCGTACCGAACCTTAACGGACTTGACGAGCTTCACGGAATAGACTTTATTGAAGGAATATTCATAGATGTAAGTGTTTGATGGAATAGCCAACCGGCGGCATATTACCGGAGGGTTTTCAGACTATGTTACAAAGACTGCCACAATATATTTGTGGATTCGAACAGTATTGTTTGGACAATTAAATAGTTAGATAACATAGAAGTTACACAATATGTATAATCATAGAATAGGATACACACGTACGATATCGTCGTGTTGCTTCGCACAGCCGGTGCGGATTGCCACAAGCGAACGCACCGAACGCTGCACTGTATTAAATCTCATCCAATATACAATTTAAAACATGCGATTCTCATAATCAACGTCGTATTGTTCAACAAATTGAATATTGCTGAGAGTTGTGTTTGGGATAGGTTTCTGAATGGCTCTAACTGTTGGTATCTTTCGGAACGTGTGCATTAATGATTGCAATTTAAGGTGTATAGTAGCAATGGCTGTTCAGAAGTGTATCCCTAGTATGGTATAGGTGTTGTTGCCGGCCGTGCTACCCTCACCTGACTGGTGGCGGCGTGGTCACGTGTCGGTAGGAGCATCGTCGCCGCGTAGGTAATATTTCATGTCTGTCCCCTGCGCCCTTCACCCAGCGCTCCCACGATCTTCCACTTCACGCCTTTACGGCAAATCCCTAACTTAAGGCCACTTCTTCAATACGCGGCTAACCTTTACACATTGTTGAATTGAATTCTCTAGAATAGGTCTGGATAAGGATCATGTGGCCGTGTATTCGAGCAGTGGCCCTAAATCTGGGCTGGTCATACATCGATATCACATTATATTAATTGTGTTGGAGTGGATCCAAGTAAAAGTAAGTAGACTCAAGGTGCGGAGAGATATCTTTTGTAATACATCAAGAGCACAGAGTGCGTTTTGATTAATGGCCAGCCTTAGTCTTTAGTATATCCAAAATCTAACTCCTATTTTTTTAACCTGTTTTAAACGTTAAGATTATTATAGGATAAGATTATTACTATGTAGTTGGAGGAACATCTCCTGGGCGATATTGGCCCCCTCGGCTTCCTGTTTTCTTCGAACATTACCATGTGGCCACGCTGCCTCCGCGAATATAGAAGGTATATAGCGAATTTTATGAGAGAGATATTTTAGTAACGTGCTAGGTCGACAGCTTGTCGAGTGAAGTTTTGACCAATTTTGACGAGAGGTTTTCTATTCGCTTAAAATCCGTATTCGCGGTTGCAGCTTCGTTGGTCCGATCTATCACGTGGCCACGGTTAGTTACGACGAGGTAAGTAACAATTAAATATTTGTTAGAGTTAAGATCAAATCAAATAGGGAGTCATTGTCGATTAGGCTCGAGTTCATCGACCATTAACATGTTACTTTTCTGCTTTATGATCCCACAAACGTCGATAAGCATGCACTTATAATTACGCACTTTATATTTTATTACTATTATTTAGATCACTGACGTCAGAAAAGCCCTGCATGGACGAACATCGGAATCCGATATTGGCCAATTAATTAAAATTACTGGGCAGAAAAGACGAAGAACAAGAGTCTCGCGACCTATGTCAGTATGCAACAACATATGCATTTGCATATCTTGCGGACATGGGCGAACATCAGAATCCGATAGGGGCCTATGCAGGGCGTTTCTGACGTGAGCACCGGTGGGAGGCCTCTTAATGCGAGGGCCGACTAGGTGGGTACCACCCCAGTTCTGTATATTCTGCCGACAAACAGTAATGTGTAAACATACTGTACTTCGGTTAGATCAGTGCTGTAGCTAGTTAAATTACTGGGCATTAAAGACTTAAGAACCGATGTCTTGCGGCAAGTGTTGACCAAAACGTATGCACCTCTTGCATATATTATAGCCAGCACTTGCTAGCGCTGCAGGGTGAGAGTCGTGTACAGAATACGACTCTCATCCATTTTTTTTTTGCTGCTTATCCCCAACTGTTATTTTTATTGGAATTTTAGTTAATTTTAAACCGTCCTCGTCATAAGTAAAGTGACCATCCCAGCGACCTTTACCAATGAGTTCCTCTTAAGTACAGTAATTTCACCCCACGTGCTTTACGGTGAAGGAAAACATTGTGAGGAAGCCTGCACGACTGAGAAGTAATTTAATGCCATGTGTAGTGCCTAAGACAGCGATGGCCTCACCCTGTGTCACGTTGGCACTTCATCTTTGGTGAAAACTGTTTAGAACACCTCTGGGATGGCGTGAGCATTTTTTTTCTTAAGTGTCGATGACTCGGGCTAACAATAGTGTCAAGTAATGAGTATTTAGTTATTATGATCCTATACCCCCGTAGCTAGTTGTGTGACTAAGATGGTGTACGTAATTTTATTATTTGTTTTTAAGTTGCATGCCTTGCTGTTAGAACCAGTTTCACAGTGCACCGTGAAGGCGTTTTTTATTTTATTAGGATAAGAGAAAAACAATAAAAAATCTAATAAAATTAGAACAAAAAAAATGTATTTTTCGTTTCTCATCTTCATACATATCAGTGATCATATCGTACAATAATCATTGCAAACAAATCACAATTTATAATCCTCATTTTACACCATAATAGGTGACTCTAAGATCTATTGAGGCCCTCCGGACTCATACATTCCCATCAAAGTCTACATCATACATTAGGATAGGTATTTTTAAATTCCATCTCGATGCACTGTGCTACTTGGATATAAGTAGTTACTTAAGTATTTTAATCAATAAGCTTACTTTAATACTCTGAAAAGCAATAAAAAGTAGGTAATAAGAGTTGACGCGTACGATAATTGCAACATGAGACTCTATGTTCCATCACGTTACGGCTCGTGTGCGTTCTACACTTGAGGGCAATAAATTTAAGCAATCAACTATCGCTACATGATTTAAAATTACAATAATCCAGATAAAAATTGAGTTTACCATCCAAACGAGTAAAATTATCAGTACTTAGAACATCTTTTATTTCTTTTTTAATTTTTATTAGTGACCCAAATTAATTGCCTTCGAGTGTATTTAATTACATAATATAACATCTGATCACAAAACATCCGTGACGAATGCAAACGCAAGGTAAGCTATGTCTACTTTGCAATTCTAATACGTATTACGACTAAGTAGGGTACCTTATCCTGAGGTTGTACACTTTTCGCACATCCAATGTATGTGGAATGTTAAGGGCATGTTATGTTGCAATTAACGTAACAAATGCACATTAATAACAGGTAGTGCATGAGCATTATAAGGTGATTATTGGGAATCCAATTTCAAATATCACTTTATATGCTCGTAGATTTTTGGTTAAATTTTATATTTTTATTTAAACAGTTCAATACGTATTTCGTAGCAATAAGTAATATAGACATAGTAGCTTTTTTACTTAGATTAGTGTATGGAGATATTCTACATTTAATATTTTGGTGGGGAGATTAGTGAGATATTCATGTCGTCTAACCTCACTGTGAACAGAAGCGCCTGGTCAGACGTATTACGTGCTCTCTTGCTAACCGTAGTTATTATCATTCGTATCTGCTGTGGGTGACACTTCTAATATTACTAAGTACCTAATAGTTTTCTCTACAAAACCTTAGGGAACATCCACAAAGCACGGGGATGGCTAACGTTGCGAATGATAATGCCCTACAACTTGCTCGGGGGCATATTATATTTTTTTTATATTTCAATTTTGAATTATTATTACAAAACATAGACTTAGATATTCCTTTCTTTGAAAGTAGCTCCATCTCTCTCCGTGATATGGATTTAGAAAGGGATGGACATGTCGAGATTGGCCTAGTCTTAAGTTAAACTTTGTTTTGTAATGAGGTGGTAAGGTTTATTTTCTATCAAATAAAAAAGAAATAATACAAATTTACGTATATTGGTATTTTAAACGTAATTTAGTGTGTTAGCGATTTTTATTCTGCCCAGAGCGTTATGTTTGTAGTGAGTGATTACTTACGGCATCCCCATGAGTAAGATTCACTGCACCAAAATATTACTTAAGACAATTGTACATAAGGCTGCGGTATCGAGGGGACCTCCCGCAGTGTCTTACGGTGTATCTCTGTACGTGTTATTGTATCTTATACTATTACTGATAAAGAATTAAACTTTATAAAGCCCAAGACATTTGAAAGTAATATTCTCGTGTCCAATCTGCTTAACACCAGCTATACAAACATATCGGGTTTTGACTTATTAAATCTTTATTCGTAAGAGTTTATATACAACTTGCAAAGTTTATCTTATAAATTATATGATTGTTATAAAAGTCGTGTTTTCGGTATTGAGATTTATAGTCACTTATAGTCACAAATTTTAAATGAAGTTTCAAGGATTACCAGCTACCTACTTATAATATTACCGGTCGTAACGATACCAACCGATGAAACAGAATTTAAATTTCAGTATACAGTTATTATATTTACCACCTTTTAGAACTAAATTATATCAGAAATCTTAATCACAAAAAACACTTTTGCTACTTAACTTAATTCACACAAAAAATTCTTGAACTTCATTCGGCACGTTTACACTTTTTGGATATTTCAAGGTCGTTAATATATTAATATTTTAAATACTTTTTACACAATTTGTTAAATTTACCTCGCATTTGAACACCACGCACTAATAGCTTCATTTCCGAATACAGTAATGAGTAGCGAGGACACCGCACATCTTCAGTAGTTGTTTCCGACCAAGATGATACAGGATTAAGTGTTCAAGCTCTCTCTCAATCAATAACATCGGCCATATTAATTTTATCGATCATATAAACAAAGCAATAGTATCAATAGACTTTGGGTACAGGATTCCTCACGACACCGTTGAAACCAAGACATGACGTCACTGTCAACCCTTCCACCTCTTCTCAATACTTTGATCACAAAGCAATAGGTACTCCCACTGTGTCCTTACTATGTATTACGATAAATATAATAACAATACTAATATAACTTAATACCGAGAATTAGATGACTCGTAGTAACGCTAGATACCCAGGACCCTATAGGGGTTCATGTAAGTAAATAGTTTATAGTATAGCAATAAAAACCACAGTACGGAGATGATCTGACTTGGTTTAGTAAGTAAGTAGGCGACAAAGCAATATTAAGATGTATGAATGAGCAAGAGTGCATGATTCACTCTAGTATTATTGTCATTTTATTATAGTTTAATATTATATACTAAAAGACAATAATATTAATGAATATTGAGAGTAAATGAGTGTGTAAATGCATTGCTATATGCTTAGTATATGCTCATTATTATTTATTTGAGAATATGGTAGTTGATTGTGTGTGTGTATGTACTGACTGAATGGATATATTGTTTTTGATTTTGTGATCGCAAGTACACCTCTTAGTCACCCTAGCTCTTCAAACTACCACTAGTACCATAACCATTATCACAACAGGGGCCTTACCATGAGTTCTTGTGATAGTTCGACTTATATTATGAGACAGGTGTGAGTGTATGACGTGGGTAAATCCGTCACTGTCTCTCAGCCGAACTATCACTGCAGTAGGAGCTTATAGTTGAGCCCCAGTTACCAATTGATTTAATTATTTTATTTTTATTCTATATTGCTTTAAGACGATTTGTTATTGTTCTTTATAATTTATAATTATGTTGTCTGTTTAATTTAAATGTAATTAATTTATTTGTTAATTATTATAATTTATATATTATTTACCATAGTATAAAAGAAAACAGTAAGCCGAAGAAAACTAATAATGTTAGATCATAATTCATAGCGTAGAGTTAAAAATGTAATTTAAAAATTAACTATTATCTATTTTCTATTATAGTTATGTCTCGCGACACGATGGGTTTTACACAACGAACATTTATGATAATTTGTAAATTTGTTGTTTCTAGGATATTATGTTAGTCTGTGCACCTTTGGATACTGGATACTTTATACTTTATGTACTATACACCCATTCACATGCAGCTAAAATGATTGGCTACGCCGGGTGTAATATATCCAGTTTCGAACGTGTGACATGTATCATATTTATTATTGATGTTGTGTTAGTCATAAACCATGTATGTAATGCCACACCTAACTTAATGCGATGTATTTATAAGCTATTCTAGCACAACAAGTGTTTTGTAATGATCTTTGAATGTTGTGTAATTTTAAACATCATTTGCCATACTCATTATTAAGGAGGCAAAAGAATCGATATCTCTAGGTATCTCTCGTCGACAGCTTCTTGAACACATAATTAATTATGTTGTTTGCTGTCCCCGATCGATTCAACCATTATTCATAAACATTTTAATATTTGTCGTAAATATATTATGTGTTAAGTCTTAACTGTGAATTACGTAATTCTGACTTTTTATCTAATAGTGGTATGCGACTCCTTTGAAGTGGGTAGGTATATCTTGTAATATGACTCATGTAACATCTGTAACATCCAGGGGCTACCATGACCTCTATTGCCATCATAAACTGACAATGATTATGAAACAGATGTATATGACGTGTATAAGTCTGTCACTGTCACACAGCTAATATGTCATGGCGATAAGAGGTTATGGTAAGACCCCAGGCCCTATGAGTCGGGACCAACCACGGTACCTAAGCCTTCAAAACAATCAATTGGCCAATTATCAATACTAAAAGCGTGTTCTTAAAAAAAAAATAGAATCCCATTTAAACTAACCACTGGTAATAGTTAGGACAACATTAATTATTTTTTATATTTTATTTCCAGTTGTCATCTGCCTATTTTTGTCGCTTTTCACAATATTCAATTTCAAATTTCGATTAATTAGATTGTTTATTTATTAACCACCAGTAAAATTAGCAGATATAAAATTGTTTTTGTTTTTTAACCACCCCTAGTGGTGATCATTGGATAACAATGTGTTCCAAAAATCATCACTAGGGGGGGGTGGGAGGGAGGGCGGCCCAATCCAGTGTTAGTTTAAGGGATGGGTCTCTTTTACATCTAGTGTTCTCACAAATATGACCGGTCTATTGTCAATTTATCCACGGCAATACCAACTATGTAAAATGTCATCTCAAGTACGAATACTTAAATAAAATTGGCCAGTTTGTCTATTACATGTAGACGTACGTCTTTAAGCTAAATACTTGCCTAACTTCTCTGCGGTCTGTATAAATAGAATAAGTCAAATGTGACAATATATGCATCGCATAGTTTTCAATTAATAACAATTATTTGTAGCTTTGATACTTAAGTACTTATTGTCATACAAATTTCCTCTAAGTTGTAAACTAAAAGGATCTAAATTTTACTGTAGATATACCTACTTTTACTCACCGAAACATGGAAAGTTGTTGCACACAAGAACAGTGCCACTATTACAAGTTTGTTGTTGCTTTAATACTCGTTAGCGTCACCGCCGATTTGTATGATAAACTATACAACGTCTTAGCGATCTAATAAAGAACTAAAATGTATCATACTGCACCAAGGAATACTCCTAAAAGGTCACCGTTTTTCATATACTCGTTACTTCTCAGCGAGTATACTAGAAAATGTTACAAAATTTGTTTAGAGTTGGATACGATACGTTCGATACGATAAGCGTTCAGGCGGACAGACACATAAGATAACTACTGCGAATATAAGATCAGCGCTCATATCTCGTGACGGGACCTGTATTGATATGAAATGATGAGTCCAGTGACTATGAAAGCGATGGCAAACTCGTAATACAGGCACAGTGCAATAAAGATCATCATATACATCAACATCTCAGTGTTCGAGATATATCACATTTAAAGACATATCGGTGTTGAAGTGCTGTGTAAGAATAAGTGAATATACCTTGTCCAAGGAATACGTTGCGCTCGGACCAGTGTTCCGATTCACGTAAAACAAGTAATCGAAATATCTTTCAACGATTAAAGTCATTCGATCGATCCTTGCCAACGTCTGAAATCGTAGTTCGTTAGTAAATCAATTTACGCGACGACGACTGAGCTATTCCATGTTTTCCATAATATAATAAATATGAAAACAATATCAACAACAAAGTCGTTACGGTTCTAATTACGTGGATCGGGCTACTGAACTAAGGTCTTATTGCTAAGTTGGGCTGTGTGCCAGTGACAGACTTATACACGTCATATACATCTGTCTCATAATCATTGTCAATCTATGATGGCAATGAGACGTCATGGAAAGGCCCCTGTTGAGTTGTCATTATTGAAAATACAAGTTAAGAACCTAAACATCTAAATAATGCAAATTTAAATCGAATACAATTTGTACTGGAGTTGTATTGATATAAAATCGAATTGATACGGCCGAAGGATTCACTTTTTTGATCTGTCATAGGGTAACTTGTCTTCTGGACAAGGTATATATAGTTATTATCCAGTCTCGTTTAACATTAGCTAATATAACCAGGGTATAATCTGTTTAATGTACTTACTTATTTCATCCAATAAAGTTGATGTCGTAAAAGTGTTTTTTATTCATTCCCCATTCCCTACACACATATTTACATACATATATACGTATGCTCACGCCTGTATTCCCCGAAGGGGTAGGCAGAGGTGTAATAACAACACCCAGTTTTCACCGAATATGATTTAGTACCAACGTGACAGATGAGTCTATCGCCGTCTCAGGCACTATAGATACGTCTTTGAATTACTTCTCAGACATATCCAAGTTTCCTCACGATGTTTTCTTTCACCGTAAAGCACGTGGTGTAAAATGACTGCATATAAGTTTTTACATAAAACTCATGGGTACAGGCCCCGCACACACAATCAATTAAGTTTCACAATTTTGAGTCCTGCTACTAAATTGCACCTAATTTAATTGTTATTACGATATCAAAAGCTAACAGCAGTTCGTAGCCTACTGACTTTTCGAGGACGGCCGTTCCTCAAAGGTTTCGCCCGTTATGCCGGGACAATCTTGACAAAATATTTGCCTTTAAACATGCCTGTTACAAAATACACAGGAATTCCTATGGTTACATTTTCCCATCGTGACCCATACATTTTGGTCCACGTGGTGACAGTATAAATATGAGCTTAATATGCAGTAAGAAAACTATGCCTATTTTTTTAAATAATAATGTTTGCGCCACTGAGCGTGAGGGTTGTCATACTTAAATATTTTAAATGTCAAAAAACATATTTTACTGAATATAAACTTAGTTATACACGGTGTGGTTTTGTAAAATCCACGACCAACTCAGGGGTAGTAAACACTACACCAAACGAAATATAAAAAAAACCCTTATTTTTTTATATTGTATACATACCGCTATTTATGTTAGCCGATATACCGACGCGGCAACGACGACGGCGCAGCACTACGCCGGCTTGGTCGGCTCTTCGTAGTTCATAACAGTCGTAGCATAGCTATGGCCTCCAATGCGTGAGCCACGCGTAACTTTTGACCAAAGTTTTTAATAATAAGGAATAATTATTTTTTTCTTGGAAATACTTTCGTGTGTACTTCCACTCCTGAGTTGGGCGTCGTATTACAAAACCACACCCTGTATATACAAGTTTACTTACAACGTTACTTAAAACTAATTACAAAACTGTCGAAATATAAGTCAATATAGCGTAGATTTATCGTTTAGAGATTTTGAAAAAAGTTGATAAACGTGACATATACACGATCGGACACGACGTGACAACCCTTATTGAGACTACTTCTATTCTGCTTATAATCTCGTAGTTTTGTGCATCTACGATTTAATCCTAGATTCCTTACTGCTCGTGAGTCTTATATTTATACTGTGACGCTGTTCAATTTGTGGTGATACCTACAAAGAAAATAGACTAGCGACGAGCTATTCACTAAGTTATCTCCAAGCGTATTCCGCGGTGCTTTATCAAATGTTTGTCTTGCGACATTAAACCTTACCATATAGGTAGTTTGGTATACATTTCATATAACCTACCACAATTTCACACCGCTGGAGGCTTCAGGGGGCCTACTCCCTTTCTCCGAATAACGAAGCTGCGGCCGAAAGTTCGTACCAGCACTCTCAAACGCTTCAATAATATCTAATGAAAATTTAATAATACCATAAGTACCTACCAATGTAAATACGCATTTATTTTAATTATACATTCTAAAATACAACTTTAATCTGTATCAAATAGCAGAAATAAATTCCCAAAAGTTTACCTTTTGGGGACAAAATAATAACCACGATTCTTATTCGTTGGAACTCGGTCCACAAGAAAATAATCTATAATGATTATAAACATAGCCTACTCTAATAAAAATAATTACCTGCTAGCCATGCTCGTTTAATAGTATTGGAGTATATATTACTTAAGTAAAGAAATGTTTAGTTGAATAAAAACATATGAATACTGAAACTACGTTTTCGTTCTTTTGCGTATTTCGTTTCCGGAGAAAGAGCGTAGACCCCCAGGGCAAATTGACACCGCTTACGACATAGGTGTCTAGTCTAAGAGCACAACTCTAGCAAGTAGAGCTTTTTATCTATACAAATAAATAAAATTGAAGTGTCTGTTTATTATTCCAAAATTACAGCTTTTTATGAAATGCATATGACAAGTATATACGGTACTGACATAGAAAAACCAAGTTTAAATCTTTTTCTGTCTGTTTGTTCCGGGTAATCTCTGAAACGACTGTACGGATTTTATCGGGACTTTCACTGGTAGGTAGCTGATGTTTCAAGGAGTAACTTAGGCTACTTTTATTATATATACTTTTATTTATTATAAGTATTAGGGTTCCGCGACAATAAAGATGAAACTAAATCTACGCGGGTGAAACCGCGGGGCACAGCTATTTTAATTAATAAGGGATATTCTGAACTTGTCTTCTATCATAGAAATACCGTGTTTTGGTTTGAGGGTGTAAAAGGATTATGCATAATTGAAACATAACCTTGCTGTATCCATTTATTACGTAATAATTAATCGATATAAAATTCATAAAATGTGAACAACAAATTCCTATACAACATGTCCATGATCTAACTATGTATACAGAACTGACGGGAATAACATACGGAAACATAGTTTTGAATAATATATGTAGGGTACCATAATACAGAATATTAATAGCTATTTTCAGTAGAATCGTGTTCGACAAAGTACAATAAAATTATTGAGAATATATGAGATCTTTACGTATAATTTTGAGAACTTTCTTTAGATGTTGATTACAATAAAATATGAAAACCTCTACAGATGGAATAATTACAATTCTCAAAGATATCACATAAGCGTCCAGGATTAGCAGATGTAAGCACTGTTTTGAAAATCCAAAGTAAACACGCAATTTTCAAAGAATCAGACATTATATGATATCCCAGCTAGAAGGGTCTTCGAAAGGGTAAAATGTATTGTATCTCTGCAAAATATATTCAGTATTTTGACTGTAAAAGTTTCCATATTTTAAAACCGAGTAACATAAAAAAACTAACCCAGTTTTTCTTCCGACATTCTAAACTACTGACCTACATCGAGTATTCTGTTCAAAATGTGCAAATATTCAAGTGCGTCTTATACGTACTTTTATATCTAGTTATATGATTTTAGTATGAGTTTGGCAATCAGATCTTAAACATATTAAAGAACTGGGTGTGAATATCTAAAGCTAGTTTTATGGAAAATAGGTCGCGATAAAAAACAATATTTTTAAATTAATATAAAATTAGGTTTGACATAACGATCTGCCTGCTTTTAAGATTTACCTGCGACAAATATAATTTTAAAATAATCGTATATAAACACCAGGGAATGCATTAAACTATTGTTATTCTTAAATAAACTAATTGCTGTACAATACTCAATTAAATTAAATACAAAATATAATTTTCCTCGATGCAAAAATTTTGCCAAAACAAAATTATAGACCTAAATAAAATTAAATGTATGAGCACTTCGTTGGAATTTTTGGATCACTTTTGTCGACTTTTAAAGTATTATTGTATTTCAAATGTTAGTAAAACGAGATGTGGTGTAATCAAAATCAAACTGTTAGTCTGTCTGTCGCCTATTCACTACATAAGCGTTTATCTAATATGGATTTTTGTTGTATGTTGGAAATGACCAATGATCAGGATCCCTATTCTAAGTTAACTAACCCATAATTTTTTCAATATTTCACTTTTTTTTCACTCCTCAAACTGCAATTAAACAAATTGAATGAGTTAGTATTCCTTAGAATACGAATTCCATAATCACGATCGTTATCGAACAAAATATTATAACAACTTAAACTTGACTAGTTATTACGGAACTTGCACTTACTCGTTTGTATTACGGTATTTTATACATAACTGCATGGAATTCATATTGTTACAAAGGTATATTGCAACTTAACTTCACATAATAAAACGTAACTTAACATTCTGTAAGTTATCAACAATACTATAACATGTTCGAATATTTTAGTAGGTACGCACTAAATTAACACAAGGTATATTTGCATTACGCTCAGCGTTTGTAGATTACATTGATACTAAATAATTACAACATAACACATTATCTACGGCACTTTCGTAAATATAATATAATTCGGTTGATAAATGAACAAATTACAAAATAAATTTGTGTATAATAATTATCAAAATAAATATATAAATATGACCGAATGATCCCCGCCAAGCATAGACATAGATAGATCATATTATAGACACATATATCAGTGTGATCGTAACCAAAGCCAGAACTATTGTTGTGAACTATCGGATGAATGGATATATGGTTGGCTGGATGGTTTATGGGAGACTATGCGGACGTCTGCCTAGCAATGCAGTCTCAACATTGAAAATTGACAGACGGTGACTCGCCGCCCGCTATAATATAACTTCATTACCTGGGAAGCTATATCGGCGCAGACGGCTGAGGGTGTAGAAGGGGCAAAACTTCCCCGTATTACCCTTTGAGCTAAAAAAGACCACTTAATACATACACAAGGCTGGCCCATACGAACCGAGAACGCACGAATGATTTTTATGCATGCGACGGTTTTCACGTATGTGGCCGGCGTTATGTATTTATTAAGTGGTGAAGCTCTCTCCACTCTGGCCGATGAAGGCTGGCCAGAGGCGGGGGCATAGGTGCCGCCCCCTGGAGGGCTCGGGTCCGCGGTGACGCCACTCACCAACAGCTCGCCACAAGCTGCCCTGCGGCCTATACTACTTTATTTTAATATGAGAGGGGCAGAAAATTGTGGTCTCGCGTTCACTCCTAGAGAACGCATATGGGCGTCAGCAGTGAGCGAATTTACGAAAAAGATGCGAAGTTAGCAGAGAATGCGTTAAGTCTTAAATGTTTAAGTATACTTATATCTATATGTTCTCTATTGTATGTGATTTAGACGTAATAATTAATGCAATTAATAAAATGATTCGGAATTGTACCAACTTACATGTACAACATACGAGGATTACTGTGCGGGGATCATTGGGTGCCTTAATTCATTAACATTTTTAAAATATATGTTTTTTTCATATATAAGTGATGATGAGTGAAAATGAGTGTTATACATATAAGGGACTAGAAAAATAATTTGCTAGATGCTTTAATTTATAGTTTGATGAATGAATAGACCCCTTGTGTGTGAAGATAGTATATAGGGGACACCCTGTTACCAACCTTACACTGTACATTTTCATATTTCTACATACTTTAGCTAGAGATTGTGATGGTATTGCGAGCATTAATCATTAGTGCATTGTGTTGTTAGGGCGATAAATATGTGTAAACAAATGAAGCTGCCATTCTAACCTTTTTGATCACAATGCCTACGCCGCAAAACGACTTTTAAGGCGAACTTCGTACCGGCGTACGTCGATTCTTAATTGTTTTATTTTATTTTATTCAATGTTTACATTTTTCACTTAGTAAGAACCATCGTCTCACTTCAAGGAATATTCTTAAAGAATGAATTAGTAAAATTGGTTCAGCTGCTCTCGAAATTTGCGCTTAGCAACACATTCAGCGATTAATTTTTATATTTTAGATACAATTTTGAGACGTTATGTTTTCTAGACAAAACAGAATGAAATCGTATTGCTAATTCGGCAAACCGCTTTAGTGATATTGATTTGAATTTTCATTGTAGACATTCTAAATGTTACTGTTCTACCACTTAGTCTTATAGCGGTGTAGACGTAATCTTTCAAAGTCGTTTTGCGGTGTAGGCATTGTGAGCATAAAGGATTTTAATTAGTGAATAATTATTCATATTTTCATACTGAATGATATTTCTTGCAGGTGTAAGCAAGACAAAACATAATCAAAGGGATCTAAGCCCAAAGTATATAATTAAGATTTTAGAAACATAGTTGACAATTTTAAGTTTCTAGATTTGTTTAGACGTCATAAATTTCGTAGGTAATATTCCTAACGTGTATTTCATTCATTAGTCAATGCTATCGTGATTTATACCATTCATTGACACCTTTAGTAATAATAACTTTACGCATCACCGCTCAATATTTGTACTAAAACTAGTACTTTACAAGAGTGCCTTGATAGTGTAGTAATCGCATGTACTGTGAAACACGAGATCCTGGGTTTAATTCTCGGGTTGGGCAGTGTTATTCGATTTTTCCATCTGTAATTTCCCATTAGTAGCCTAGAGTCTTGATTAGTGCCCGATAATTTTTAATAATATCCCCCCCTTACATGGGACTTAGCGAAATGTGTGTGCACTAAAAGTACACTTCTGCCCTTCGGGTAAAACAAGCGTGACCATGTATGTATATAATATGTTATTTACGTTAACTGTAGCAGTAGAGTACTTTCTTATACAAATATTGTGCGGCGACTAGATATTAAAGATTATAAAAACTGTGCCAAATCCATAGTCCTGTGCTACAAGTTTATAGGTACAGAGTAGTAGTGGACATTAAACTTAATAACTATTGATTAGTGTAACTCAATAAAGTAACTAAATGTCATTAAAATGAGAAAAGCGGACGGTTGTTTTATACTTTTTAAAGTTTGTAATACATTTCTTTGTACTGAATTAATAAAATTCTAATCAGGTACCACCTTTTTTTATAAACTTGATTGAAAGTGTGCGTAATAATCCAAGATTAGATTAGTTCTCTCTTCTTTGCTGATATGGAATCAGACAGAGATAGACATAGTTTTACAACGGACTTAAACATTTAATTAATAAGAGTGTTAATTAACTAACGACTAATTCAGATCCCGTTTCCAATATTCAACATTCGAATGGTAGAATTACCGGAAGGACGTAGCTAAGGATACGTCGACATAATATTTCATTGTAAGTCTGGGTATTTGGGATACTAAGATTTGTTCCGCTGATGGTGCCAGCGTGTATAACTCGTGACGCCACCTATAGTACTATGTAAACAATGTAGACGAATAAAAATATTTTTTTCTAAACTTAACATTAAAAGTTGCATCAGAGAGTATTTATTTCACACCCATTTTCGAAGAGTAATCGAGTATTACACATATTAATTAATTCTATAGCGATACGAGTATCGTATTCAAGATAGATTTGTGCGATTTATGTGCGCATTAATTGGATGTATGAATGAATTCCCTCAGATACTATCACCCTAATTATAAAACATAGACTAAGTTAGGCCTTGGTTCAAAATTAGCGCCATTTTGAGTTTTTAGTCAGAGTTTAAACCGTGTTTTGTAATAAGAATGAGATAATACATTGTATTCTTACATTAAGAGATCAAACCGCTGAATAAGCGTAGCAGCACTATGAGAATCATAATTTCCAATACACTTATAAAAATATACATTCATTTCAATTACAATAAACGAATAATTATCAATAACTCTTTTTTCCGTTATAACATAGCGTGGTTTGTTTAATGCTTGGTTGCACCTAGTTAGTTCTAGTTAACGTCAAATTTGACGATAATAACAATGACTTTAGCTTTGACAGCTGAAACAATTGCGCTGTCAGTCTGACAGCTAATACAAATCCGCTGTCAATTTGACAACTGTTGCTGTCAGTGTCATTGAAACGAATGACGTTTTGTGTAAATTTTCAAACTGTGTAACTATACCTAATTACTACAATAAAAATGTGTTACAGCTAACGTTAGTTGATACTGTATGTTAATTATTTGAAAATTGTTATATAGCATATTATAGTTGCTTCATCCTTTTGTATCCTTAAGTTTTATTTGGTATAGTTATGTTTCTCTCTATGTTCTTATCGTAGTTAGTAATTTGATGCAACCCAGCTTTCTAAGCATTCACTTAATATCTACTTAACTGACGTGTCTAAATCCGTTTTAGCATAGCATAGTTTGTATGTCGGTAAGGGGTATAAGGGTAATGTTTATGTTCGTACAAAGTCCCATTTGTTGGTGGGCTGGTTGTCGCAGATGACCATCAGTATGGGCTCGCCTCGGTACATCTGGTCCACTCCGAGGCACATGCCCGCCGCCGTGTTGTACAATGGACTGCCGCTCTGGAATATTATTATTAAACCCGTTATTATATTTATACTAGCTGTGCCACGCGGTTTCACCCGCGTAGATTTAGTTTCATCCTTATGGTCTATATTATTAATAAATAAAAGGTAGCCTATGTCCTTTCTCAGGGTCTAAAGATTATCTGTGCCAAATTTCATCAAAATCGGTTGAGAGGTTTAAGCGGGAAAGCGTAACAGACAGACAGAGTTACTGTCGCATTTACAATATTAGTAGGGATTCATTCATCGCTGTGACTCACGATTTCCTAGTTTAATCAGGATTAGTCGGATCAAACAGTCAGACAGGAAGAGAACTATAATAATCGTTATTTTATGTAAGTATTGTTATAATTTTAATTTTGCATTTTGTAGAAAGCCTGAATTTTTTTCCGATTAATCGGATTACAAACAGACACGCTGGTGTTACAATAAGTAACATAGGCACTATTATTTAAGTCCTGGTCCTATATATTATTTTATATTATACTAGCTGTGCCCCGCGGTTTTACCCGCGTAGATTTAGTTTCTTCCTTATTGTCGCGGAACCGTTTCATGGTTTTAACTTTTAAAATTAAGAAATCCCATACAAACTTTCAACCTCTTTTTCCATCTCTTCATCCTTTTTTTCGCAATAAAAGGTAGCCGATGTCCTTTCTCAGGGTCTAAATATTGTCAGAGGTTTAAGCGGGAAAGCGTAACAGACAGACAGAGTTACTTACGCATTTATAATATTAGTAGGGATAAAATACATACAGATCCCTTATGCTTCCATTCCTGCGATCCGCCTAGCTCGTGGCATTTGGCGAGGGTGGGCGCCATAGTGTTAGACGCGTCCAAGCACAACATGTGCCCGAGGACTAACTCACGGTGATCCGTCTCGAACCATATCTGAAATACAAGATTTTACCTATTGTATTACTCAAAGTTACATTATAATTATTGTATTGCATGAAATTGTTTCAAATTCGGTCGATTTCAAAGTACTTCGTGAAAAGTAAGTAATAAGTTATGAAAATAATTAATATTGGACTTTTTTTGGCGAACAGAATTACCTCTTCTTACAGTCTCTAGTATCCTTCCGAGAAGGTTTGAGAGCTTACAAATATAAATTTCAAAAACTGTCTTCTTCTACAACTTCAGATGCATTTATGCACAAATACCTATTCTTGGACGAATTGATGAATTAATCAAATTCATTCTTTAGATAATTAGTGCACAATAAAATGTTGTCCGACCCGGGATCGCACCTAGGACCTTTGCGATCCACACTTGCGAGGACTAGACCACTGTTGGTCTGCATATGCATTTGAGAAATAAAAAATATTCAGTTACCTGATTAAGCGTACGGATGCAGTTACCCAGCATCAAGCCACTCCCTTTAGTTTTGACGTCCTTAGCACTCTTGATGCACAGAGTTGTGTTCTTCAGACGGATCTGGAACGAGTCGGTGTAGTTCCTCTTCCTAATAAACATAAACAAAAATAAAAAAAATATACCGGGTAAATTTTATAAAAAAAACAATTCGCAATAGTCAGAAAAAGATTTATATTATTATTAGCCATTGAGCAGCATTGCTATTTACAGGTGCCGTCACGAGTTAAGAGCACTGGACCTTGAATGCGAATTACCTAGTAATTTTACGAGTCGGGTCTACTTCGCAAATTAACGAAAATCAAACGTAGTTTCAGCATCGGTGTTTTTAACAAACTCAAGAATTCGTTCTTTAATAATATAATTAGTGAATGTTTTGAATATGTAAAGAATTTTGTAACAGACCACGTTCGGACATAATTTTAGAACCGTGGTATGATCTCTTTGAATTTTCGGACAAGGCATCGTTTTTGGAAAAAGCGAGTAGGCTATCTGTCTACACTGAGCGCTCATAACTCGTGACACCTCCAGTACTACTCTATCGAATCAAAAAATTCCACTTTATGTACTCAACATTGTTAAATATACGCTCACCTGGAATGCCACGGTTGGAATTTGTTCTTCAGTGGATCATTGAGGTTCATCAGCCGTTTCCTGTCAGCGTTGGCCTCGCCCTTCTCTAGTTCAGGGTACACGTTGGTCAGATACCATTTGAACGACTTGCACTGGAGTTTCTTACGCAACGCCACTCGCTCCGATATATCGCCTAGTTCCACGTTCGCTGCAGCTGGAGTTTGCTCGATCACTTTGTTCTGCATATTGTTAACATAATATGTCATCATCATCATCATCATCCTTCTGCCCTTATCTCATGTTATTTGTGATCACTACCATTCTGTTCATCTTTCATACTTTCTTAAAATAATAGGTTATTTCCCCTTATTACAAAACATGGACCAAACTCGGACTAAGACTATTTATTTATTTATTTATTTTAGACAACATATAAACTTACAGCTAACGCCAACACATTTATACATTTAGATAACAATTCAATAGTGATAATAAATAGGACGAAATACAATAGTTACGACATGTATAGTCTAATTCTTTGAATTAGACTTGGCATGGTGTCTGCAAATACGTCAGCATCTTGACAATTTGAAAGAAAGTTGTTTAGTAAACACATGGCCCGGGCCGTGGGAGCGTTACTAGCGTGGCGCGTGCGCAGGGTCGACGTCGCGAACAACTGATGCCGCCGGCGACCAGCCCCACGCATATAGTTACGCGGAACGTATAGACTAATCTTCTTAGTAACTTCAGGATTATCTACTTTATTACGTAACAACAGTATGTAATGAATGGCTAGTAACAATTTTCGCCTCAGTTGCAGACTGTCCAGACCCAACAGACCATTGATAAAGAGTGAAGGATAAAGGAATGGATAAAATCAGAGTTTTTTCTTATAGAGGAAGCGTGCAAATTTCTTATGAACTTTCTCTATGCACTGAGAATGCTTTTCGGTATCTGGATCCCAGACGATAGAGCCATATTCAAGCTTGCTCCTTACGAAGGCATTATAGAGCACTATAGCAACCCTTGGCTCTTGGAATTGGGATCCGATACGCATAATGAACCCAAGTGATTTGCTAGCTTGTTTACATGTAGCCAAAATATGAGAGTGGAAGTTAAGTTTGCTGTCGAGTGTCAGTCCTAGGTCGCGGACCTCATTAACCCTGACAGCAGGCACTTTGCCCACCATATAAGTGGCTTCGATAGGAACGCGCGAGCGGCTAAATGTTATCATTTTACATTTTGCGCAGTTAAAAGACATGTTATTATCCTCCGCCCATTTAACAACCGCATCTATGTCCCGTTGCAATGCTACACAGTCTTCCTCTCTGGATATGGGTAGGAATAGTTTAAGGTCGTCAGCAAACAAAAGACATTTCGCATTTATTATGACAGCTGGAAGGTCATTCACCATAACCGAGAAGAGGGTCGGTGCTAATGTGCTTCCCTGACTTACGCCTGATCTTGTGTAATATTCCTTAGAAATATACCCGAACAGATTCACATATTGCTTACGATCCTTTAAGTAGTCGGCAAAAAATGCTAGAAGCTTAGGCGCGAACCCTATCGCCGAAAGCTTGCGCAGCAAGATATCGTTGTCCACCAGATCAAACGCCTTTTTAAAGTCAAAATACGCTACGTCAACTTGATGACCTTTATCCATCTCGTGAGCTACCACGTCAACAAAAATAGTAAGGTTGGTTGTTGTAGACTTAGCGCGCCTAAAGCCATGCTGAGAACTATGTCCATCCCTTTTGAAATCCCATGAAATAAACTGGATAATTTGTTATTCTCATACATTGAGAATATCTGTAAATGTTACGGAAAAAATAATGACATCATTTGTTTATACTTACGACATACTCGTCCATCCACACACGTGCCATGCGCATGGAATTGTGCAGCATATAATCCTCCTTATCGCCGAGGGCATAAGGGCGACGTTTGCGGAAAACGTGACCGACGCGACTGCACGGCATCATCTCCAAAGTACCGCCGCACATCCAAATCTGCAATATTTCCGTACATATGACTAGTCTTTCCAGAATATATACATGTAGTTTAATGGTTTGTAGTAAAATACAATAACTTCATATAAAGGTTTAGAATTCATTAATTCTTATTCTTTGCACATTAAAATAATCTACACTACTTAATATTGTAAAGACGAAAGATTTGATTGTTTTTTTTTGTTTGTTTGTTTGCATTGAATAGGCTCCGAAACTACTTGACCGATCTTGAAAATTCTTTCAGCAATGGATGGCTACATTATCAGCAAGTAACATAAGCTATATTTTATCCCCGTACTCCCACAGGAACGGGAAGTACGCGGGTGAATCCGCGTGACGTCCGCTAGTCTATCAATAAAAACGTAATTGGATCACTCAGAGTAATTTTATTATCAGTTGTAACACTGACATTGTTGATCAAAGGGCGGGTCTATTTATTAGCAGTGGCAATCAAGTAATGAAGTAATGAACTCACCCTAAATGATATCTCTAGGTTCTCCCCGCCCCACACATTCATTCCGGGGTCATATTTGCCAATATAAGTGAAGTACTCCCGGTAGATCGCAAACAGACCACCAGCCATAGTCGGCGAGTTGATGGGATTCACGTAATCGGAAACTTCTGAAAATATTAAGCATAATTTTCACGTGTTGATAATAATCAATATTTTTAAGATAGATACAAAATAAAAAATAAAAAAAAGTATCAAATAAAATTTAGAAAAGCAGAAACCAATCGGAAGTCATCTATACAGATAAATAAAATTGAAGTGTCTGTTTGTAATTACAAAATAACATCTTTTCACTAAATGCATATGAGAGTATACACGCTACTGACACTATAAAACCAAGTTTTAAATTTTTTCTCTGTCTGTCTGTCTGTCTGTTCCGGGTAATCTCTTAAACAGCTGGACCGATTTTAACGGGACTTACACTGGCAGGTAGCTGATGTTTCAAGAAGTAACTTAGGCTACTTTTATTTATTAAAAATATTAGGGTTCCGCGACAATAAGGATGAAAGTAAATCTACGCGCGTGAAACTGCGGGGCACAGCTAGTTAAAAATATAATATTATAAAAAGGAAAGATTTGTTTATTTGTATTAAATAGATACGACACTACTAGACCAATCTTGAAAATTCTTTCAGCAATGGATACCACGTGACGTCCTCTAGTTAAAAATACATCCAATAATACTGGCAATGAGACATTGATGATACAAAAAAAATAAAAAAATATAGTAAGGAACTTCATAAAAAAAATCAACTAACCCTTGAGTGTACCATTAGGCAGGTTGTCCCACTTGAAATGAAGTCCCCAATTGAATCCACCACGCACGAGAGGGCTAGCGGTGTACTCGAAGGTGTCTGCATTAATTATGTCGATGATCGGCGTCACTGCACGTTGAGAGTAATTAGTTTTCACCCTGTCCACTCCTTCACTCAAACGGGCCAGTAATGGCGGTAACCAGTTCGCGTTCACTTCAATATGAGAGTCCAGGAATACCAGTATCTGGGGTAATCAAGACATTGCTCTTGCTTTACATACGTACATATTATTAACATATTACAAGTATGTTCAATCCTGTTGATTCTTCAAAGTAATCTTTAGCCACCTTTCAACTAAGGCACATTTAATAGGTACATAAGTAAGCACTTACATTATTTAGCAATAAACTATTGTAAACAAAAGTATTTCCAATTGTCTTGCCGGGTACTTAGTTCTATCCGAACCCAGTGGAAACATTTAAATTCTTTAAATTTAATATTTTTTCTTTATACTTCTAAGGATTCAAAAGCACATACTTCAGGTCTAATCAAATAAACATACACATATATATTTTTATTTTTAAAGGTAACAAATGTTAGGTTTAGTGTACATTGCAAGTGATGTGAACATATAGACAACAATTACCATAGAAGCTATTAGAATTTTCCAACGAACAATGCTATAGGTACTAAATAAATATTAATGGTGCACGACTTACCTCCCCTACACTGTTGTCCGCTCCGTACATTCTAGCTCTGATCAGACCCTCTCTCTTGCTGGTCCTCAGTAGTTTTATGTTTATACCAGATTTTGACACATATCCAACCTTGTCAAAAACTGTGTTATCATTGAATTCAACATCAGACACATAGTCATTCTGTATAGCGTTAGACTTAAGCATTTCTTCTATGTGGTGTAATTTATCATTTAACAGGTTCACATATGTGCGAACTTTATCATGTAAACCTGTTATATTACTGTAGTCATCAACCAGTACAATCTCCTTTAGATAAAAGTGATCTGTACGATCCAGGATTGAATGTACGGAGCGCATTAAGGTTTCAAAATGTTCATTGTAGAAGCATATGATTATTGAAGCTTTTGGTAGTCCTAACGAGAATTTTTGACTTCGGCACCTATAAAATTTATAAAAATTACTAAGGTGTACAATTAAGCAAGTTTACTTCACGACCAGAGTAGTGATCTTCCATATATATACTCAGTTTTATGATGACCCTATGTTTCTACATTGGGGTACCATCCATCCAATATTTCATAAAACATTTACAAATATAAAATTAGCGAACTGCCTCGGATTGTACAGGTGCAATGTAGGTAATAATTAATATGCATGTGTTACATAAATAAACCTTCCACATGAATCACTCTATCTATGGCTGTAAACTGCATTAAAAATTATTGTAGTAGTTTAAATATCTGAGCGAACATACAACAGAAGCGACTTCATTGATAAAGATGTTGATATACTCATCTATTGTTACAATACAATAAATATTCCACCTAATATACACCTAGGGAAGAAAGCAGGAGGATGATTATGATAATCCACCTATTACGATTTGATTTATATCTACTATAGAAAAAAAAACTCCATATCTATTATTCTGGATGATAAAAAAAACGAAATGTCACCAAAAACAGTTGAAATGACAAAAATAAAGTGTTCATTCCGAATTCAAATTATTCCTGAATATTTTTTATCAAGACTTACAATCTATGCCTTGTATCAGGTACCTCTCTATGGTACCCAATACGCTCCGAGATCAAAGTGTTGAATGCGTGAAGACTGTATCCCTTGTTACGGTTTTCCACATCATCTACATTATAAATCATTCCTAGGTTGCTGTCTGTAACAAAACATAATTCGTCAGAAATGGCGAGCATTCCTCCAAAAGACTACGCGACTACGCCCCGAAAAAAAACATGTCTTCCAAAATGGCGGATGACATTTAGTCGAGCCGATCGAACTGCGCATCACTCGCACCAGATTACCTTTCTAAACAATCAATAAGAATATTATAATTATTCCAGTTAATACTGAAACTATTTTCGTTACTAATAGACAAACTATGACAACTTGTAAATCATTTTCAGTAACAACAAAACTACATTAATTATCTGCTTTTTAACCATAGTACAGGTCCCGTCATGAGTTACGAGCGCGTACCTTGATTGCGTAGCAGTCATTTTATAATTCTGTCTCTGTCTATATGAATGGTGCGAGGCGAATAAAAACATGCGCAGTATCCCCACTATTTTCGCTACGCGCATAACCAACTGTGCACTAATATTGTAATAATTTATTCCTGATTAACCAAAACCTGTAAAGGTATGCAGTTCACCCAATTCCCACATAATTTATAATTGATATATTTTTTTAAGTACTAACAGTAATTTTATAATGTTACATTAATAACATTCTGGATTCTATAATAATCCATCGACATACATAGATTACCAAGCGTCTTATCCATTTTTGATGTTGGTTTAAGCCCAAGCTGCTTTGCAAATTTCTCCTTGAGCATTATCTTCTTATAATACTCTTGGTTGCTTTTCTTGACATTTGCTGCATATTTTTTTCCGTCCAATGCATCTTCATCCACAGTGTCGTTCCAGTTCAGGAGTGCAGGTGCCTTTTCGTAATTTTTCATATGGTTCATCTTATCGGTCTCAGCAAGATGGTATTTAACCCCATTTTCTTGATTAGTTAGTAAATTTCGGCCTAAAACCAGAGAAACCAATGAGGTTTATATGCCAAATTTAGTAAAAGTCCTGTAATTATCATGGAATATTCATTTTTCATTATCTATTGTCCAAAATGTTTATTCTAATTTCACGCAAAGCATTACATACCTTCGCCTTAGAGGACAAATGCTATATAATCCACTATTCAATACAAATTTTGTTAGATATGCAAGTCTTTGTACATATAACATTCAAAGTCTAGACTGACTGATCATTGGTATGAGGATGAGGCGGCAATGTTTGTTAGGTGTATGTATTCACAAAAGCCTTGGAAAACCCTTATCCGAAATTAATACAGGTAGCGGCCAGTGGTACTAGGTTCCTAACAAAGGTTAGGAAAAATACAAACACGAGTAGGGACCCACAACCTCTGCAAGCCGTGCAGTTGCTCTGCCAGGTGAGCTACTCATGTTCACACCTCATGTGTCAAATTTTTCCTTCTCTTGTTTTTGCATTTGTAATATCCCAGTAGTAGCGCAGGCTCGACCCCCATTACAAGGGACTTCGACATAAACGTAACAAAAAAGACCATAAACTCATTTTGTTTGCTTGCACAAAGACGACCGGAGAGAGTGACCCGAGTGACCGTTTTTGTTGTAAGTAGGTGATTACCAATGAGTAATAAATGAAATAATTTTATATTATACAGACTGCAAATTGACATACTGAACCTGACATTCACACTATCTCGGGTACATTGAGTTTGAACTAATTTGTTCTGTTTCTCCATTGTCAAAGGGTTGAGATTTGTACAACAATTACCTAAATAATGTGTATATATCCTACCTGGGGCCTGAAGGAAGAAGATAAGAACAGACATGGTGAAAGAAAAAATATGGACACACCCATATTTTCTTACAATATGGCTTGCCATATTGACCACCATTTTATGTTTCACCCAAAGTATTATTCCTTTGTGTTGCTTTTCTTCTCTTCTACATCCAGCATAACTTCTCTCCTACCTAAGTCATCCTGTTCCCTGATTGTGGTTTTCTATTTCCTTTGTTAAGTTCTTCCACCCCCTACGTACAGTTCTTCTACTCAAATAATAAAAATAATATGTGCACAGGCCCTTTTTGGAATAAAAAAAGGTCTACCAGCTTGCTTAGTGCATATGTTTAACAAATATGTGGGTCCAGATGGCAACCATTTTTATTTTTATTATTTTTTATAATATCAGTATTACTATTTGTGTAATGTTTAGCTGCATTCCACCTAATTTCTATTTGTTAGTACCTATAAGAAAAATATTTTTGATGTACCATGTTAAATTTCAATGGCTGAAAAATCACCATGTACAATAAAAACCTGCTATAAAATAAAAAAATTTGAATAAAAAGGAAAACTCACCACTAAAACTCCACAGCCATATCAGGTAGATGACAATACTCCAAATAGCCGACGCAAACAGGATACCCCAGAAAAAACAATTATTCACCCGAACCATTGCGTCAGTCCCCTCTCACGGCGCAAAGAGAAAGAGATTTTCAGATGTGAAGATGTCCCCAAGTACCAGCCCACATTTTAACGATTTTTCTATTTATAACTACCGATCATAAAAAAAACAACGCTATACACAGACACAAACATGTTACCTGTTGGAAAGTCGGTGTCGGAAAATTTATAGGCAGTATGCAAACCAGAAACCGAAATCAATGAAATAAAATGTATACTAAATAGTATTTACAGTTCATAGATAAACATTGTTCTAACGATGAGTAAGATAACGTATTGGAAACATATATCTTGTTTGAGTAAATCACTATAATCCTTGAATTTTTATAATAGGTAAAAGTGCTAAACCAGTAAACCACACGCACAAAACCACAAAACGAAACGAATATGGCCCAACCAAAGACAATACAATGAACCAAAGATAATACTGGCAGCTGAAATCGCAAGCACAGATATAGTATTTTCATGAGATGACATTCTCGACATCTTTAATTTCACCTTTCATCGCATAGTTTTGTTCTATTATAACGCGAACTTTGAAGAAAATCATGGGGGACCATTCTTTATGAACGTCAAAATCTACACACCTTGTAATTTTGCTTAGAAAATCTTTCACCACCAAATTGATGCAAAATTTAAAGCTTTGTTTTGAACTTGAAGGCTCAAAGTACCTATGTCCACCACTTTTGAAATCATTATCACAAAAAGAGAAAGAACTACTTTTGAGCCAAGGATTAACTTCGGCGATATTTTGTGGTAAGGGCGATAAGGTTCCTTTACCATTTTGTCTTTCTACTGTTGATAGCTACAAAGTTAATTGATCCCTAAATTACGTGCATTACATATTTTATAATCAGATTTATTAGATAACACACAATACTCGAAAATATAACATGTTACAACTATACCCTCATTATTTGAAATTATCCAATAAGAACAAGTGTATCACTAACGAATTTGTATGGAGGTACTTCTAGGTTTAAGGGCGCTGGTCCCTTGCGTACTCTGCCCGCGTTGTCGTAGTGGCTCCCGTGGCACGGGCAGTAGAACCCACCAGACCAGTCGCCTGCGTTCGGTATGGGGACACAACCTAAGTGAGTGCAGATACCAATCACTATCAACCACTCAGGCTTCGGACAACGCTTTTCGACTGACTCTGGATCACGTAATGAACCGACGTCCGTGCTGGCTTCGAGTTCAATATCAGCCGATGTCCTGTTCTTGATGAACAAGGGCTTCCCGCGCCATTTGTACGCAGAACATTCTCCCGGCGCGACGCTCGCCAAGTCTACTTCCACCGTGGCTAGCGCCAACACGTCCGCTGCTGCCGACATGTACGTTATGAAGTGCGTCAACTCAGTCTTGGCGGCGTATGATCCACATAGTAGTCCAAAGAAGCCCATAACGTACGTGTACCCTGGCTTCTGGTCACCAGAGCCCCATGATGTTTTCCTCACGTCTATGAACTCGTCCTTCCTGTATTTATCGAAATTTGGAAACTCAATGTCACTGTGTAGTTTTGGACATTCTTTCTGGAATCGTACCTGCGTCCAGAAGTTCAAACCGGACGCAACCCGCAGGTTTCCGGCGCACAGGGCACTGAGCCTGTCCGCGTTCTTCTTAGGACACCGAACTGTTATGTGATTACTGTCTTCTTGTTTGGCCAGTAGTGAGGCATTCACGTCACGACAGCACATGCTCCAGAATGCTATCCTTCCATAGCGTGAGAGACAACAACCGCTCAAAAAATTCATTACTTATATTTGTCACCGTTAAAAAATACTACACGATTCATTAGATATTCATTGCATAAAAATAATTATTGAATTAAAGTATTGTACGACAGAAGTAAGAGTTGATTATTTTGATCACTTGTCAAAATAGTTAGGCCGACATTTAATTAGAAAAAAATATGAAAAGATGCATAAAAAGTTTAATTTTGATTTATCAACTAGATGAGCCCTGTGGTTTTACCCGCGTAGGCTTCATTTCATGAGTGGCTTTATTTCGCAGAAGCATAATTATTTTTAATTAAAAGTACATTTTTTTAACTCCTTGGGAACATCAGCTAAACTGTCAGTGAAAGTCCCGTTATAAATTGGCCCAGCTGTTTTAGAGATGCTGGGACACAACGTGACACTCCTAACATTACGCCGATTACGCTTATAATTTGATTATAATCTCGTAAATGCGCGCGTCTATGTAAGTGTTTCATTTCGAACGATGTGTTCCTAGATTCCATACTGCTTGTAGTAGGCTCATACCTACTGTGTTATTACTCAAGTAAGCCCATTCCCATTGGCTGTCCTTCGAAAATCTTTTATGTAATTACTCGATAGTTTTTAAGGCATTGTGTTGAATATTAAAGGTATTTGATTGAAAGATACCCGTTTGTTTTAGTGGTGAACAATAGGTGATGGGCATTAGCCGCAATAGGTCACGTAAGCTCTCATGTACGTACCTATGTGTTAGTTCATGGCCTCTAACCCTACGTGTCGCCGCTTTTGCGCTGCCTACATACATAATGATAACATTACGCAGTACAAGTGCCGTCGCAGCGTCGTCACGAGCTTCGAGCGCTGACCTAGAAAGCGCAATAATCCTTTTATGAGTCTCTGTCTGTGTGTATCATGCGACCCGAATAAAATTACCATCAAATACATGCGCTCTTACCGCCACTATTTTCGCAGAGCGCTCATAACTCGTGACGGCGCCTATATCAATACCTACTTAAGTCAAAAGTGTAGCGATGCCTAATATTGTCATGTATACAAGATAGTTGTATGTGTTTGTATCGATTTATCGTGAATATTTTTTATATCGTAAGATCACTCCTCTCCACCACCAATAACAGGGTCATTGCAGTATGTTATGTACATACCTACCATTGTTTTATTAAGTAAATGCTTGGTGGTTTTAACGTTGACTATATCGATTGCGTATGTTCCTCATTTTGTACGGCAATGTAAAAGCGCCCCAAATGGCGAGTATTAGGAAGTTTTATATACTTGGGGCACTGATGTACTACGAGCTTTACGGTGAAGAAAACCGTTCGTGAGGAAACATGTACCTAAATTATAACTAAGCCGATAATATAAGTCATAATGTATTGTGAGACGGTGATTGACTCCCCATATTATGTCACGTTAACACAAAATTTTCGGTGAATGTGGGTGTTGTAAAACCTTACGGCATATTTAGCCAAAGAGATGTAGTTTGACATATCAATAGGAGGATTTCTTTCTTCACAAAACTACCCTCTAAACTACCCCATTCGTTTCAGCACACACCACATAAACTACCACATAATATGGTAAAGGGGAAGACTTCAGGAAGGTCATACAGATTGTCCACATCCGCGGGAATCACACATTCGGAGCAGGTGCCAAGGCCCTATGACGTAAGACGTGAAAGTGCGCCCGCGCAGACTTCGACGCCTCAGTGTTACCGCAACGCGCACCATACTACCACGCAGTCACAAGTGAGTAACGTAATACCTCTATACGTAATACCTCTATGAATAATGCACGTGCGAATTATGTTTTTATTTTTTCTATCATTGTTTTTCATTGATCGATATTTATGCCTGGGCATTTTCTGTTCGTGTATCTTAATATTAATTAATATCCATATCAATATTTTGGTTTTGAAATTGCTTGATAGATTTTATTGCGCTTTTCGCAATCGAGTAAATTATTGCTCAAGGGAAATTTAATTAGCTAATAGGTATTATCATAGACCGTGTATATTTTAGGGCGCCTAATTAAAATTACAGTTCCGTATTCCGTTAATAATAAAATTTACAATGTATGAATTATACCTCCACTAATAATATTTATTTAGACTTATTCTAATCTCACAATGTGTTTATTTAGAATGAGTAGAACTTCAACACCGGGTTATCAAGATTTAATTTAATTAATTTCGTTTATCTCATTATTTGGTAATTGACTTACTAAAAATAAAATATATAATTGGTCTTATCTTATTCCCGAGATTAAATAAATGTATGACATAGATTGACTCAAACACTTAAACTTATATTATACCCGCAGCTTTGCCCGTTTGGTCATGTCCATCCTGAAAGTTCACTTGAAACTGCGAGTGTCACTCTGATTTTGGTCAGGTTCATAGGCTGGTACTCGCTTATTATCACAAGGACTGCACACTGATTTGCCTTGTTAGTAAGTTAAAATAAAATCCACTTCTGTAAGACTTTCGGAAATAAAGGTAGACTATAAAACAAGTTTATTTACTTTATAGCCAAATGATTCATAATTATCGGCACGTAGTACCTAAGTGATTATAAATTAAACGAGGTCCGTTCCTCGACAATTTCCTATCGAAACTACATTCTGTTTTGGTAATCTATAGGTAAATTCGTATCTTCCTTGTCCGTTCTCTAATTACGTATCGAATAAAACAACATCCTTTCCACTACTAAAAGACTCATATATCGACAATATCATAAAGGGTTACTTAATCTAAATATGTAACGAATCAAATTTATAGAGCAAATGTGAGCGGAAGTGTCGGAAGAGGGCGTCCAAGAGGAACTACTATGACCAAATTAATAATATTAGTCAGAAAGGTCAAATTCGGAGCACTCTTACCCGAAGAAACTCTATGTAAAGAGATGCTTGAATGTGGATGAAGTTGAAGTATGTGAGGATCATAATATGTATGTATCTAATGATTGTCTGTACACTCAGAACTACTCAGAACTAGATCCTTTGTGGTTAGAAGATCGAACTGGTTACCTTCCGCACTTAATCAATGTATACTACCGATCTAAAAGTAATTTCAAAGTCTAATCCAAGTGCTATAGATATTTGAATATGAATTTGGTATTAAAATGTGTAAATCGTACAAATCAACAATTTATTCTTACCGCTGTTATTAATAAAACCCACGGTGCCATTAGTAAAAATAAACGCATAACAACATTTATTACAAATTCAGACCAGTTCTTCAACTCGATTGAAAACAACCACCATAAAATAAATCCACATATTCAGAAAAACAAACACTATTAGATAACCAAAAACCATAGCGGCACTGGATATCTTCTTGATAAAGCACGTTTCCTTGTGGAAGAAACAGGACATTGGCGACCCGACAGCACCCAAAATGATGAAGAGGTTCATGGCGAAATATACCCAAGCAGCTCCACTCATACACCCAGGGGATCCGAACGTAACGCCCAGGAAGAGTAGCAGAGACCCAATAAACAAGAGCAGGGATGTGAGACCGAGGGATAGTAATACCACTTTTTTGACGCCTTCATCTGTTTTATCGCCTTTGATGTACCTTCCGATGGCACTGTCTTCGACGAGGCCGTACAGTATAAGTCCGGCGAGACCAACGCCGCCCGCCCCGAGACCAGCCAGTGATATCAAGTAGCAAGCGTACTTAGGCGGGAACATCCCAAGACATTTTGGTGTTTCTGGTATATCCATCTTGATCCTTCATGAACACACTTGCAGTTTTGAACTGTTTATAGACACAATATGCGTGATAATTGCGGCATGAGTTGATGAACATTAGCATCTATTAGAAAATATGTATATATAAAACATTGGATTGATAATTGTTTAGATAGAACTTCCAAAGATTGTGTTTTTGTTTAAATTGTTTGTATTCTGAGAAACTCTTATTGATGTAAATTTATAATTACAAATGTCGTTATGAATTTTCTTAACGCGACAGAACAGAGATAAGAAGATTATGGTATTTTGTCGATGACAATAAAATAAATGAACAGAGAAAACAATTTTCCCAAAAAGAAAGTTCAAGGTTATAGAATTTTCTTTTCAATTTTTTTTTCTATTGTTCTTGATTGTGTTATAATAGTTATTTGTTATACAAGAGTGCAAAGTTGCTTTTTAACCGCGTGTTCAATTTTGATGACCGAGCAAGCGAAGGATTCTAAAATTAGAATCCTGAGCATTAGCGAGGGAATCAAAAGAGCACGAGGTGAAAAATCTTTGCACTCGAGTGCAACACGTAACTTTTCATTCCACCTCAGCGAGGAAATGACTAAATGCAAAAAAAAAAAAACGTTTACAATCACAAGATAGGTACACTTTTATTTCAGTTTAGGTATTAATTACTACATTATGACAGGTAAGTATTACAGAATAATCTTTTTAATTCACAAACTTAGTGCACACGATGTTCTAAATTCAATTTACTTTATCCTCTAGAGAATAAAAACGGCTCTTCCACTCAGATATTGAAGATTAAAAATACTCTTTCCGAGATGGTGGGATGAAAAATATATTATACCACCTGCGAGAGTTAAAAATTACATCCTTTATAATAAATTCATAGTAAATTATACCTACAGGGTAGCAACAGTAAGTACCTACCGACTGAAGTGCGAAGGAAAAATTTCAACGCCCTCGTTGGAGGGGTAGTCAAAATACCCTATGTACCAAAGTTCAGCGATTTTCAGTAATTTTCCTAAATTACTCTGTCCTCCTGGACGGAATTTTTTTAAAGTATTTCCGACTAAGTTCATCGGTTCTATTTTATATTATTTTCTATCTGAACACGAGTGAAATTCGGTCAAATAACCATAAAAGATTTGTGTTCTAATATCTACCTAGTAGTTACTTATAAGCCTAGGTGCATAATAAGCCTATAGAATATAATGTAACTTTATTGTAGAACTGTAGATGGTGTACGTGTTTCCACAGAATGTACTTCACATCACTGTTCATGTTTGTGCTCGTTGCCGAGGGTCTGACTGCCCCGGTAGATGACCCCGTGCACATTGACCTGCCGGTGTACGACCAGCCTCAGGCAGGCTCAGGCGTCCTGCTTCCAAGGGTCTTGGAGCCAGAAAACTACCCTGGGGGTGATGATCAGGCGGCCGGGGGCAACATCATCTCATATAAACTGCAAGCTGCCTCCAATTTACTGGGAAGCAAGTTGCACACAAACACTTTGCAGGTAACTAACTTCTTACTGTTTATTTTCTTGAAAGTTGTTCCGTCTAATGGTAACCGGCTACCGCAGAAATCACTGTGGCAATACGACGAAATCCTTTGCTAAGCCACCGCTCTTATCGTTTATCCTTTTTCAGAAACACTACTCTAAGGTATTATGTGACTGACTGCGTTCTTCTGTAAGTATAATCCCCAGATACTTCGGAAATTCAAACGATTTAAAATAGCAGCGGAAGAAATGAAGAAACGGGTGCTGCATGGAGTGGAGTCGCTGTTCTGTTGCCATTATGCTGGCTCTAAGACTGTACCTACACTTGTCTGTCGCCTAAGAAGAAAATAAAAAATATATTAATTTATAATTAGGTGAATCATCATGGAGCTACCGGGTACTTCGCTGCGCCGATCTCAACCATAGAGACTGCAGCCCACGAAACTGAAGGATTTGGAAGCAAAGCGCAGTCCGTGAAAGACAATCTCCAACATGTTGTCGCTGGTCTCCTTCAGGTAAGGCATTGCTTACACAAGTCGTGAATACATCTAGCTCATCATCATCTTCCTGCTTATTCCCTGTAATTTGGGGTCGGCGCAATTTGTTTCTCTTCTATTTCTCTATGAACCCTCATATCTGTATTCACTCCATTTGCTTCTATTTCCAATCTACTTACATTATAATTATAATTGGCACTAACTAAGAAGATAGCATAAAAATAACCTCACATATTAGTATTAAAGCAATAAATAGGAAGATGGGACAGTACACTAGCTAAAAGCAACCTAGAATGCACATACTTGGCACATGTTTTCAGGTAAAATGACAACGAGACGTGGATCTGCATTGATTATCTAGTTAAAATGGGCTTTGATTTGTT
This sequence comes from Watsonalla cultraria, assembly GCA_964035505.1. Taxonomy (NCBI): domain Eukaryota; kingdom Metazoa; phylum Arthropoda; class Insecta; order Lepidoptera; family Drepanidae; genus Watsonalla; species Watsonalla cultraria. The sequence goes on from OZ037711.1 coordinate 13,609,619, forward strand.
AAATTAATCGAATACCACGTGGGTACCGAGGCAGCTGGACGTGCCTGCTCAAATTTAAGAACTCATATTGCGACACTAGCTGGCTTCTGCAATTTCTTCTGCCTTCGCCCGCGTGATTTCCGCTACATTCTTTTAGAGAATGATTTTTCTTATTCCGTCAAGAATTGTTCGACATTCATTTCAAAGAAAATACAAGTCTTTTCTATTATGATATTATTTTTTTAGTTAGTTAAGTTCTGGAAATATTTTGGTCACTAAGTAGAATTTAGGTAGGTAACCATTGAATATCAACCCGAAATGTATGAGGGTTCACATTAGCATTATCATTAAAGTCCATTCATCTTCCTAATAACTTCTAATTGGCATTAAAGTAATGATCTTCATGAAAATTATTCGTCCCCAGCCTAAGCCTATAGTAGACACTATAAGTGAGTCTGAGAAGTATGGCAACAGTGGTGACAAGTTCTACAGTGCCGGTCGCGCCATAGTCGGAGGAGCGGAAGGAGTGTCCAATTTGGTCAACTCTGTACTTGAGGTGAGACTTTACATATCAAATAAGACTCGTGCCAAACGTCTAGTTGGTACGCTCTGAAGAAATCTTCATCTCTGCCTTCATAGTGTTTATCAAATTATAATTATGTAATTTGCCACTGGCGATACAAAATTCAGTAACCAGCAAAGTTATTCTATAAGGTTTCTCAGCGTCAAACTGGGCGTCTAGTGTCGGTTTCAATCATAGGAAATTGATACATATTACATAGGCGATAAAGTGCAATTTCGTATCTTTGAAACCTCGCCACGTCACGTGCGACGCAGAGAAATCTTACAGAATAACGCGGCAGTTTCCCAAGTATAGGTTTTGACACTTTCCAACGTCGTCGCTTATCCTTTCGTTATAGCGTGATTCATAATGCGTTGACAATTTTTTGAAAGCTAGTTGGTATTGATTGCCAGAGATAGGATCAAGAGATTTTGAAACAAATTAATCTATATTTGGGGTACCTACTGTTAGGGTGACCGTATAAAGAATGAAGTCATCAGAGTTTTTACACGGTAGCACTGCCCAGCACCTAATAGCAGCGCTTTTCAATTTGCACTGAAGCAATACTTGACCATGATACCAAGACTAGCACCTTAATAATACGATATCCTATTATATCTATTTATGTATTTATATTGTCTGCCATGATGGTCTAGTGGTCTAAAGCGCAACTGCGGAACACGAGGTTTGATTCCAAGTCGGGTAAAATGTTTTACCGTCTGTAAATTCCTAACCGTCCGGAGTTTCGATTAGTGCCCGATCTATGTGAAGTTGGCAACTGAAGTGAAAAAAAAAATTTTTTTCGTCGTGTATCCGATTGTACCCGGTATGTACCGGATTGTACCGTTTTTTAAATCGTTTGTACCCCTAGGGGGTAAAAGTTATAGGGGGGTAAATATTTTGGCAACTAAGTATAAAATATTGTAAGTTTATACATGCCATTCGATTGAACCCAGCATGTAGAGGATTGTACCGCTTTTTATTTCTTTTGTACCCTAAGGGGACGAAAGTTATTGGGGGTTAAACATTTTGAAATCAGATTAGGTAAAAGTGAATGTTTATGAATACCATTCGATTGTACCCAATATGTAGAGGATTGTACCGCTTTTAAAACCGTTAAAATCTCCAGGGGCCCCAAGATATGGGCGTTGAAAGATTTGCAGTTTTTACCCTATATCTCAGGCTCCCATTACGTATAAGCATTTTTTATGTGCTGAAAGGATGAAACAGAGCATGGAGAGGATTGTACCGCTTTTTGTTTCGTTTGTACCTCAAGGGGCTCCGAGATATGGGGGATCGAAAGTTTCATAACTTTCCACTGTCATATCTCGGGGCCCTTTGAGGTTCAAACGAAATAAAAAGCGGTACAATCCTCCACGTACATGGTACTACCTGATGCAAAAATAAAAATTGGTGTGTTCCTCAAAACATTCAAAGTTAGCCTGGGCCCTCAATGGGCCCCAGCGTTATCTCGGTATCCCATGAGGTACAAACGATATTTATATGCATACCGGATTGTACCAAGAACGGAGAGGATTGTACCGCTTTTTGTTTCGTTTGTACCTCAAGGGGCCCCGAGATATGGGGGTCGAAAGTTTCATAACTTTCCACTGTCATATCTCGGGGCCCTTTGAGGTTCAAACGAAATAAAAAGCGGTACAATCCTCCACGTACATGGTACTACCTGATGCAAAAATAAAAATTGGTGTGTACTTCAAAACATTCAAAGTTAGCCTGGGCCCTCATTGGGCCCCAGCGTTATCTCGGTATCCCATGAGGTACAAACGATATTTATATGCATACCGGATTGTACCGAGAACGGAGAGGATTGTACCGCTTTTTGTTTCGTTTGTACCTCAAGGGGCCCCGAGATATGGGGTCGAAAGTTTCATAACTTTCCACTGTCATATCTCGGGGCCCTTTGAGGTTCAAACGAAATAAAAAGCGGTACAATCCTCCACGTACATGGTACTACCTGATGCAAAAATAAAAATTGGTGTGTACCTCAAAACATTCAAAGTTAGCCTGGGCCCTCAATGGGCCCCAGCGTTATCTCGGTATCCCATGAGGTACAAACGATATTTATATGCATACCGGATTGTACCGAGAACGGAGAGGATTGTACCGCTTTTTGTTTCGTTTGTACCTCAAGGGGCCCCGAGATATGGGGGTCGAAAGTTTCATAACTTTCCACTGTCATATCTCGGGGCCCTTTGAGGTTCAAACGAAATAAAAAGCGGTACAATCCTCCACGTACATGGTACTACCTGATGCAAAAATAAAAATTGGTGTGTACCTCAAAACATTCAAAGTTAGCCTGGGCCCTCATTGGGCCCCAGCGTTATCTCGGTATCCCATGAGGTACAAACGATATTTATATGCATACCGGATTGTACCGAGAACGGAGAGGATGGTACCGCTTTTTGTTTCGTTTGTACCTCAAGGGGCCCCGAGATATGGGGGTCGAAAGTTTCATAACTTTCCACTGTCATATCTCGGGGCCCTTTGAGGTTCAAACGAAATATGACAATGAAAAATGACAGTGGAAAGTTATGAAACTTTCGACCCCATATCTCGGGGCCCCTTGAGGTACAAACGAAACAAAAAGCGGTACAATCCTCTCCGTTCTCGGTACAATCCCGTATGCATATAAATATCGTTTGTACCTCATGGGATACCGAGATAACGCTGGGGCCCAATGAGGGCCCAGGCTAACTTTGAATGTTTTGAGGTACACACCAATTTTTATTTTTGCATCAGGTAGTACCATGTACGTGGAGGATTGTACCGCTTTTTATTTCGTTTGAACCTCAAAGGGCCCCGAGATATGACAGTGGAAAGTTATGAAACTTTCGACCCCCATATCTCGGGGCCCCTTGAGGTACAAACGAAACAAAAAGCGGTACAATCCTCTCCGTTCTCGGTACAATCCGGTATGCATATAAATATCGTTTGTACCTCATGGGATACCGAGATAACGCTGGGGCCCATTGAGGGCCCAGGCTAACTTTGAATGTTTTGAGGTACACACCAATTTTTATTTTTGCATCAGGTAGTACCATGTACGTGGAGGATTGTACCGCTTTTTATTTCGTTTGAACCTCAAAGGGCCCCGAGATATGACAGTGGAAAGTTATGAAACTTTCGACCCCCATATCTCGGAGCCCCTTGAGGTACAAACGAAACAAAAAGCGGTACAATCCTCTCCATGCTCTGTTTCATCCTTTCAGCACATAAAAAATGCTTATACGTAATGGGAGCCTGAGATATAGGGTAAAAACTGCAAATCTTTCAACGCCCATATCTTGGGGCCCCTGGAGATTTTAACGGTTTTAAAAGCGGTACAATCCTCTACATATTGGGTACAATCGAATGGTATTCATAAACATTCACTTTTACCTAATCTGATTTCAAAATGTTTAACCCCCAATAACTTTCGTCCCCTTAGGGTACAAAAGAAATAAAAAGCGGTACAATCCTCTACATGCTGGGTTCAATCGAATGGCATGTATAAACTTACAATATTTTATACTTAGTTGCCAAAATATTTACCCCCCTATAACTTTTACCCCCTAGGGGTACAAACGATTTAAAAAACGGTACAATCCGGTACATACCGGGTACAATCGGATACACGACGAAAAAAATTTTTTTTTTCACTTCAGTTGCCAACTTCACATAGGTCCCGATTAATGGAATCTAATCCGTATAATTGCATGTCCTGTCACCGTGATGACCTACCTACTTATTCTACCGATATACCAACCTACTATAGGTGGCATCACGTATTTTGAGCGCTGGCCTTAGCGCAGTCGCAATTTGTTCGATCTTGTATCGCGCTAAGAAATACATGCGCAATTATCCCCACTAATTTCGCTCAGCGCTCATAAATCTTGACGGCACCTTTTCTGAAAAGCCAATGGCATATTTTCTTGTTATAACTTATTATAATTTTATGATATTTTTATTTTGTCCCCAAAAGGTTACCCACCTTAATTGTATGATTTGCAGGTACCTAGCGCAATCTTCAAGAAAATTGCGAGAACAGCAACCGAGAAGTTGAATCAATTGGGTGGAAAACTTGTTGGTTTATAATTAAGGACAGAACTATATATAATAATTTTGTATAAAATGTAGATATTTTTATAAATAAATAAATCCATATTGATAAATGCATAAATATTTTTAATCGTATTACTAAATACTTAAAAATAGCCTTCAATTTTAACTATCGTTACAGGATAACGTATGTAATTAAAAATAACGATTCCGGACTGTGGTGTAGTAAGTACATAAATTAATAATAGGTAGGTACCTAATAAGATTTAGTTATCGACCTAACCTTGTCGATTAGATCGCAGTTTCATGTCTGCTCATTCATAATAATTCACTTATACACTTTTGCGGAGACTAGGGTTATTTTCTTCTTTCACCACTGGATGGTGACTGGACCATTTTATTCTATCTATATATTTCTGATATCATGTCTGAATTAAATTATCTGGTGCCACTTGAATTGTGGATTAGATGTGATTTTATACCAAGTTAAAAATATTACCCGTGGACCCACTGTAGGTCAATAGCAATAGGACCACGGTTTATATTTAGGTGCTTAAAAGACACTAAACAGCTGCTTATGAGCATCCAGGGGCCTTACCATGATAGTTTAACTCATTTATGAGACAGATGTATTTGATGTGTATACATCTGTCACTTTCGCACAACTGAATTATCATTGCAATTGGTTGGGCCCCTGGTGCTGCAAGTGTAATATACCTATTAAAAGGTGTCTATTAATATAACTCTAGATTGCGGTCACAATTTCTTCTGAATGGGAAGTGAGTAAAAAACAAAAATGATTTTCCAACATTTATTTCCTTTATTAGATAAACCAAGAATCGATTTACAATAATGCTTCTGCATCTCTATAGACATCCATTTAAATGGAAAGGGAAACGCCGGTGTCCCGACGGGGAGTATACTACTTTATATTTACTGTTATCGACGACTGAATATCTATAGCTTATCATTAAATGCCATTATATTTACACAAAACATAATAAAGCTAAAAATAGTATAAAATGTAAAATATACACAAGGAATACTCAAAATATAAATCATACAATGTGCAAATTAATATTTTGAATTATAATTATTATACGTAAATATATTTAGAAGTTGTAGCTATTTAAACAACTAAATAAGAACAAAGTATGTATGTAGTTGTACGCTCATTAAGTAGTTCAGTTATCTTCCTGTCTATAAATAGAAGTGTCTTTGTCGCGTCGGTTTGTATCAACTGTTATAAAGGCACATGCATTTTTAGACTGGAAGAATTATAAATACCTACAGGTTTGCAATAATTTTTCTTAACCAGTAATGGCATAATTCCGTTATTTTTCAGTTCATATTTATCATCAATCTGACATTCCGTACGGTATCCACAAACAGGTAACGAAATAAAATACTCTAGTTGGGGATAGTCAGGTACAATAGTTAAAAAATTACGCGCAAATTAAGATGTATTTTTGGGGTGATCGTAATTGTATAACGAGATTAAAAAAATAATAATTAAATTAATTAATAGGTTTTCATGAATTCATTAGTTAAATTAATATTACGCTATAACGGATTTCAAAGTAGTATTTAAAATTTAAGATGGGATTAAAATGAATAGTTATATTTCGAACAAAAAATTACTTACTACTTAGGTGTAACCTTTGTAAAACACGCTATGTATGACATAGCATGTGCGGGAATAAAAGTATGCCTGCGTTATCACCATTCTACAATTTCATCCAAATGTGTCACAAATCACATAAAAATAAATAAATATTAGCAAATGTAGGAATGCTTTTTTTGGAACTATCGTATAAGAAACTTTCAATTCTTTGGATGCGATTTTTAGACATTCCATGCACCAGTTTTCAGAGCAGACTTTCGACACCAGTCAGTTGTGATTCGCGTAATACTCAGTGCTGAATTTGGAATGCCTCGCGATTTCGAAGGAATGTTTTGTAGATGCAAAAGATTGGATACCGTTTTCATCAATTTTATCTTATACTAAGAGATTACAAGCACTGCTCAGTTTGTTACACCCGCAGTAGTAAGTAGTATGAAACTCTTTCAGGTATGCAACTTGACCGGATTTTTAAAGCGTATTAACTAATACATTTGTGAAGTAAATAAAGTAATAGTTAATAATGTTCTTTTCTAATGGCATTCGAAATTTGAAGTAAAACATAATATAACGACACGTATATAAAAATAATAATAAAATTATAATTGCAAACATCCTGGCTGGCGACACCAGTGGGATTATTCTAAGACCAGAAAATACAGACACAGTATATACGTGATTGGGTAATATTAGTTTATGTATTATGTAAAATTTAATTTGAAATCTACGCTACTCTGAATATCATTACGATAAATGTATTACGGATACTGATTAATATATTTAAAATTTGATTAATTTATTATAACATCGAGATGTAAAATACATTTAGTTAACAGACGACATTTTATATTAGTACGAAGTATTGTGTTAAAAGAGCAGATTTCATTAAAAAATCATTTCGACCAAATGTTTGGCACACCGCACTATCTTGTAAGAATCCAGAGTTCAGAATTGATTTTTGAATAACGGTAGCTGCATATAATATAATTTCTATTCAGTAAAAAATATAATATATAAATAATCATTTTGCATTTTAGCACCTACCAACAAAAGAATTCGAATAAATAGTTACTCATTACCGACGCAATATTTGTATGTACAAAAAATAATTATTTAAATAATATTGACAACCCTCTACTATTTTTACAATAAATATAAAACATAAAACGAATGAGACGTACGTGAATTTCAATCGACCAATGTTAGCCACGGTCAGTGCTCTCTCACTTTAAACGAACTATCACGTATCATGTCATGTTTTCGATTGAACATAATATTTATATATACAATATTTAAATGAATAAGTGAAAACACAAAGCAGATAAACAATATCTTAAGAGGCATTATTACAATATTTATGTAAAATGCTGCTTACAACCGTTACAGCCCGTAGTGTCATCATATGACTCACACAAATCATTTGCTAAAACATTACATCAAATTAACAATAATAAATCATTACAAAGAAATAATAATTATCATCTACAAATACCTTATCATAATGAGCCGCGTTGCGGACATAATAGTTAGGCGATTTCATTATAGGCTTTGTATGTCAATTAATAATAAAATATTACAATTCATTCAAACTGCAATACATTTTATCACCAACTAAAATAAAATTTTCCTCAAATGTTAGTGTTTTTGCTTGTGAAAAAATCTTGGCGCTACCCCAGATATACCGAAAAGGTGGTGTAACAACACCCACTTTTCGCCAACTTTTGATGCCAACGTGGCAAAGATGTTTGAATTCCTTTTCAGACGAATGCAGGTTTCCTTACGTGGTTTTTCTTCACTGCAAAGTCCGTGGTGCAACAAATTACTATAAGTTTTCACTCATTGTAACAATCCTGTGTGGTTTGTACCTGCGCTTGCATATTCACGCATTTGGCAGGCACCTAAACCACACGGCCACCACGGCTCTTGCTAAATTTGCTTGTGTGCTGTGAGATATCCCGAAAGCGGACTCTGTGGTGAGTTATCAGCTAATTCCTCAACTTTTCTTTATACTTACTACGAAGATGGCACAATGATATTGAACAACGGAAACATCAAAATGTACTAGAAGTAAAGTAAATTATTACCTATTCCAACGCAGTGTGGTCCATTTTCCAATGGCGTGACTAAGGTCGCCAGTGATCCATGGACTTCCCATCATTGGGCTCGTGCTATCAATAGTTGTAATTATGTTAGCACGGCTATTTCATTATTTACACGGCTAACGCGCGGGTCATTAGAGGGCTTGTAGGACTTTCGTTTCTATATTCTTTGAAATTGTTAGGTAAAATACGAACGCAAAGAAAGGATTCAAAGCTACGACCTGCAAACCATGTACTTGCTCCGCCAATTCAGCTACTTGTGTCCTACTACCTCGTGTGTCAGTTAATTAATTCCCTTGGGTGTTTGAGGAGCTGCCTTGCGCCATCTGTTGGCTAGTTTAAACCGAAGGCAAGATCAAACGAGTTGGAACTCGAAGTAGCTCAATTCAATTGGGAGTAACTGCTCAGTTTGCAGGTCGTGGGATAAAAAGGTAGTAAGTATGAAAAAAAGTTACTGGGACTAGATAATTCACCGCAGATTACGATTTCGGGATATCTCACAGCATAAGCAGGCCAGTTTAAGACATCAATTGGCTAATCAAAACCTTTGCCACCTTCTTCTTAGATTTAGGTTTTTTTCACATCAAATGGATCCCATTGTATGAAGTTGGAAGTGTTATTAAACTGTGCGTATTTAAATGATAGAAAAACTATGGGCCCGTCCCATACAGCATACGATCTCAAAGTAATCAGACATATGTGAAATTAAAAAATACTGTCACTGAAATTTGTAGAAGAAATTCAACAAGAAAAAACAATAACAAATGTGTCGAAACCGTCAAAATGAATAAAAATAGTAGCGCCGCCGGCGACGAACAATGACCAATGAACAAGCCGGCTGATCATCGGCCCAATATTCAGAAAGAACTAAGACGCAGCGAGTCTATACTACCCTAAACATTAAATACCATGTGGTGAACAATTAAAACACATCATGAATCAATATTATATCGCATCCATACAGGTGGATTTACGAATAAAGTGCTTGCGCCTCAAAGGGGCAAGCGTCGCCGAGTGTTTACTCGGGATCGACATAATCCAAGACGGCGTAGTCGATCTGTTTGTCGGACCTTAACCGTCATGGTCGCGAGATGTGCAGCTGGCGGACAGTCTCCACGCAGTTTTTGTTGTGGGCCATGACGATTTCCTGCAGTTTCGGGGGCATGGCGTCCATGGCCGGAGCGGCGGATTCGGTGATGTCCTTGCGTCGGTAGAACAGTATGTACGGCGTGCTGGCGCGGCTGAGCTCGAACAGGTGACCCTCGTGGGCTTCGGCGACTACCTATTAATTATTAATATTTATATTTAAATTTTATCGACATTGGCGCATTGGAACCGTGTCCATGGGCTTACATTTCTTAATTAGTTATTTTGTATTTTTAAAATCTATAAAGATAAATAAAATTGAAGTGTCTGTTTGTAATTCCAAAATAACAGTTTCTCACTAAATGCATATGAAAGTATACACGGTACTGACATTAAAATACGAATTTAGAATTGTTTTCTCTGTCGGTCTGTCTGTTTGTTCCGTCTAATCTCTGAAACGGCTGGACCGATTTTAACGGGGTTTTCACTGGCAGATGGCTGATGTTTCTAGGAGTGTTTTAGGCTTTTGTTTTTAATTAGGGTTCCGCGAAATAAAGCATGAAACTAAATGTACGCGGGTGAAACCACAGCTAGTTCTGTATAATTATGTCATTGTGACGATTTGAAAGTAGTACCTCATCGTTGTACGTGTGCCACTGGCCGTTGTCGTTGGCGAGGGTGTAGTAGTGGCCGGAGTCGAGGGTGGTGCCGTTGTGTATGATGGCTGCATACAGCGTATACTGGGCGTGCTCGGCCTGGGAGCGCACCGTCGGCAGAGTCACCGTGTGGTTGTGGTACGTAGGCAGCATCAGTTTGGTCAACACCTGCAGTTTCGCCTCGAATCTGACACAATATACAATAATATTATTTATTGCACAAAGAGACATGCAAAAACCTCTTACAGAAATTTGAAATCAATAAACGTTTATTATTATTATTATTATTAAATTGGTAATTTATTGAAGTCGCTGTTTCCATATAAAATTGTTGTCTATAGGAACGCATAGTTGTTCTAAGCTGTAGGAGTTGAACTCTTATTGGTTTATAGCAAAAATATCCATATTATATTTGTAATAGAGAATAATCAACACTTTGAAGGCTTGAAATCCAAAGTGAAGCAAGGCCGGGTATACACTGAGTAATGAGTCTCTTTTAGCTTGGAATGCAAATTTCGCATCATTACATTTACATATATTATATCACATAATATATATGAATTTTTAAATTTCGCATAATATTTCTCGGCATTACTGTCTCATTGCCCAGTGCACATTCAAGATTAGCGCTCATATCTCGTGACGTAGTTGCCTTACTATGTAAAAACGACAAAATACACTCACTTGAAGTTCTTGAGCACCAGTATCAGGTACTTGGGCGTGGCTTCGATGATGACGCTCTTCTCAGCGTCGCGAAGTTGGCCACAGTCGCGGCACTGGTATTTATTCTCGCCAGACATCCTCTCCTTGCTGCAGTAGTACTCCAGCAGATTCTGGACGCTGTACTGCCAACCTTCAGGCTTCTCGGGGAAGGCCAGCTGCAGATCGCGGAACACGTCGCGCGAGATGGAGGAGGAACGGCACACGACGCACTCGACTCTAGTGAGCAACACTCCGCCGAACATATTGTCGATGTAGGAGTCGCGACGCAGGAACACCGAGTCGTAGTGGCGCATGCGTTTCTTATTCGGACCCAAGTCGATGGCGTTGTGAGCGCTTCGCTTGTTGCCGCTGGAGCTGGACCCTGGAACAATAAGATATGATATAAATTTTCGACGAAAGCAATGATTAGAACAAAAACTTGTTGGTTTCTTTGGTTTTGAAGTTTGAGCAGTCTGCAACGCAAGTTCGAACCAAAACTGCTTGTACCAATAAGCTTTTTATTTTTTTATTTAAGTTATTTTTTTTCAGACCACGAGCTTTATGGTGAAGGAAAACATCGTGAGGAAACATGAATATATATGTCTGAGAAGTAATTCAAATGTATAGTGCCTCGGACTTGCCATCTGTCACGTTGGCAATCTTCGGGTAAAGGGGGTAATTGTCGTCTCATCCAAGACTCTTCTTGAACGGCGTGAGCATATTTATGAATGTTTTTTTTTCTATTTGTTCTTTTGAATACTCTCTAAGTGTACTTACCAGCACGACTGCTCCCGGGGCGAGGGGATGTGGAGCGACGGTTGCCATTCGCATCATTGTCGGTGCCACTATACATAACAGTACTATTAATAAACACGCGTATCACAATGAGAAGGTTTTGCTCATACAGTTAATTTATACATACGATCGTTTTAAATTTTTTGTTCCAGCTATGCGCGATTTTACCCGCGTAAGCCATATATTGAGCTGTATTAATGGAAAATTTATTAAAAAAATAATAAAACTATCTTCCATAAAAATATTTTTTTTTAATTAAAAGTAGCTTAAGTTACTTTTTATAACTTGCTTGTGAAAGCCCCTTAAAATCGGTCCAGCCGTTTCAGATATTAGCCGAAACAACGAATTAACAAGAAAGTTTTTTTTAGTATGCATTTAGTGATGGTGTTAATGTGGAATTACAAACAGACACGGCCATTTTATTTAGATGTGCAAATTATTTTTATCAATAACTTACTTAGCATGAGCCGCTGGGGCGTACGGCAAGTAACGAAGCCGGCTGGCCGTGCGCAGTACGGGAGCGCGGGTGTAGTCGAAATTGCGGTCCGAGCAATGTTCGTACGACTGCAGCAACTCGAACACGTACCTGGAAATGAAATACAGGTTTTAGGCTACATTTTCATCATATAAGTCTCGTGAATCGATTTATTTACCGGTACCTAAAAGCCTAAACAATATCGAAGCGGAAAGATGATTAGCCACCTCTTGCGACATGACAGCTTATTTACACATAATATAAGGAAAGGTAGAAGGGAAGAGAGGAAGAAGAAGACCGAGGCAACATACATGGAACAAGTTAAAGAAAAGGTGTAAGTCATCTCCACTTACATTATAAAGAGGAAAGGTCTGATTGTTTTTTTTGGTTGTTTGCATTGAATAGGCTCCGAAACTACTTGACCGATCTTGAAAATTCTATCAGCAGTGGATAGTTACATGATCAATAAGTATCATAGGCATATTTTAACCCCGTACTTCCACAGGAACGGGAACTACGCGGGTGAAACCGCGTGACGTATAAGGAGATCAAAGATATGTCCACTCGCTTGATGGCAGTCGCTGCGTATAAAAATCTGGTGATCAGCCACATCGCGTTGAATCAAGTGCCGACCCAACAATGTATGGGATAAGGCCAGGGAGATATTGAAATAGACTGCTAAAACCGCTTATCATCCAAGTAAATGGTATGCATACTTACCCCAAAAATTCAGAGCTATCATGCTGGTGGTCCTGGGTGAAGAACGATGGTTTGAACGCAACGAAGAAGTCCTCAGGGTTCAACTTGTTGGTGAGGGAATGCGTCATGTTGGCGAAAAGCACGCCCATCTTAGCCCAGTAGGGGACCGCGGTCATGTTCACGATCACGTGGTTGCTGAACCTGGGGACAAGGCGGTTTCACAAATAATTATCGTGTTTACATACAGCCTTTGGGAGCCCGGCATACATCAATTTAAAAAGAAAATAATAAAGATTTTTTTTAATAATCGCTCATATTATATAGCAATACCTTAAATAAATTTAAATAAAAAAAAGTATTACACATAACAATTATCTATGCAGATAAATAAAATTGAAGTGTCTGTTTTTAATTCCAAAATACCAGCTTTTCACTAAATGCATATGAAAGTATACACACTACTGCATTAAAAAACCAAGTATTAAATTTTTTCTCCTGTCTGTCTGTTTGTTCCGGGTAACCTCTGAAACGGCTGGACCGATTTTAACGGGACTTTCACTGGCAGGTAGCTGATGTATCAAGGAGTAACTTAGGCTACTTTTATTCATTAAAAATATGAGGGTTCCGCGACAATAAGGATGAAACTAAATCTACGCGGGTGAAACCGCAGGGCACAGCTAGTCAAAAATAAGAATTAAAATAAATATAAAATAATTAATGGTGCTTGATGCATTCAGGGGCTATTGCGAGAGGACTGCTGAGGACAGGGAAAGTTGGAAAAATAGGAAGGGGGGCCTTTGCTCAGCAGTGGGATACGACAGACTAACAATAAATAAATAAGTTTAGCACAGACATAGAATACTCACACTTGCCACGGGTATCGTTTATGGGCATCAAACAGCATTGCATCTTCTATTAATTTGACGGTATATGATGTTTATATTGTATTGTTTTAGTACCATGTTGTGCGAATAGATGGTGTTACTTGCATTACGCAGTTCTAGATAAATATTTCTTCTAAAATACCTTTAACTTAGAAGTCACATACAGACTACAACCAGTACCAATCTCAATAACCATTATGAGTTATTATGAGTTGCTTTGCATCACATTTGGGTAACCAAATAATAATTATAATGTTAAGTCTAGTTATATAGTATAGCAATAGCTGAACATAAACATTTTTTAAGACTAGATTTAACGTAGCATAAATATATAATAATTTCTTGTATGCTTATCTGTATCAATAAATGAGATTATTTCTTTATATTTACTGTAACATAAACTGTGCGGCGAAGAAAAACAACACGTGGCAACCTACATGTCTGAGAAGAAATTCAAAGACGTACATAGTTAAACATAGAGAAATGTGGGTGTTGTAACACCTCTTCGCACCTCAGGACTCTTAAGGGACAGTGTGCTTATATTATTGATGCAAGTGTATGCAATATTTTGTTCCATAAACCGCTTTAGCGTCATACTTGCTCTATATTGCTTGCTATTTAGTTCGTGATGGCACATAACATCGAACGTTCAAGCAAATATCAGACTATACCATGATCTTCGTTACAAAAAATACAAAAAAAAACTAACACTTGCAATGCTTTACACTAAATAAATATAACATTTAAAGGCAAATTCGCAACATTAGCGTTATGAGTAACAAATAAAATTATTAAAAAAGAAACAAAAAAAATTCCTTTAAAATCTAAAAATAATGATTACTTTTTAAAGGTGCGCGGCACATTTGCAACTTATAAAATACATTTAGTCTTGTAGAATGTACCAAACAAAAAATCATAGATACATACATACACAACACAATATTGTAGAGAGCGAAATAAAGGCATAAGAAAGAAAATAAATAATTGTTAATCAGTTCGCAGTTGTTTTAAATAGTGATGCAGTGTACTTACTGCCTGGTGACGAGTAGGGCTTGCATGACGCTGTTCATGTAGCATGTGTTGCCGAGGTTAAGCAGGCCCACTTTGCGCATGGGTGGAGTGTGCGGGTTCACCGTGGTAATGCACACATTGCGCTTGCGCCACGGCTGCAGCTGCAGCAGGAACGAACCACGCGACGCCATGTGACGCTCCAAACACGATATCTATACCAAATCATACAAATCATATCACTTAACTTGCTGCGCACTTAAGTTTCATGTCTTATTTCGCGGAACCCTAATATATATTTTTAAATAAATTAGCCTAAGTTAGTCCTTGACACATCAGTGTTAACCTTGCTAAAATCAGTCAAGCCGTTCACCCGTGATGCCGTGACCAAGGGAAATAGGGATTCATTTATTCATTCATATATATATAGATTTACAGGTGCTGTCATGAGTTGCGAGCGCTCAGCGACAATAGTGGGATAACTGCGCATATTCGCGCTCGGTTCATACAAGACTCAAAAATATATTTATTTATTTTAAGCCTCATTGAACACTAGGATACAATATAAATTCACGTCTTATCGCACATGGCGATCACTTCCAAACCTGGGATAGAATGATGGTATGGAACATGCCTACTACTATGAATTCCAGGGGCCCTAACATGACCTCTTATTGCCATGATAGTTTAACTCTTATTATGAGACAGATGTATATGACGTGTATAAGTCTGTCGCTGTCACACAGTGGAACTATGATGGCAATAAGAGCTTATGGTCTGCGCTCAAAGCTCGTGGCGGCACTTTCACCAGCAAATTTTAAATAGATGAGAACCAGCGGGTCAGCCAGTACTATCATCGGCTTCTTAGCTTTTAAATTTAATTTTGAACCAATAAAAGCAGCGTGAGAAGTAGTCACAAACATAATTTACCACTTTATAATAGCAATTCTATTCGCCAATGAGAGCAATTGCGCTGAATTAACTCCTGCGCAATAACTTGCGAGCACCACTATTGTATGTCAATTTTCGCCAAGACCTACGTGTATTGTGCACGAGCTGTTGTTCAATCACGACGTCGAGACCGACCGGCTACTTGAGGTTAATAAGCTGAAGGGGAGCTAACACTAAACCTCTTGACCTTTGCAATGTAATTTATGTCCGAGACTCAGTACTCCAACATTGATCTTGGCCTTGCAAAAAAATCCAATCCAAAATATAACTTTTCGAAAAAAACTGTTCATAGGGAATATCAAGTACATATAAAGCTGAAGAGTTTGTTCGCTTGAACGCGCGAATCTCAGGAAGTAATTTGAAAAATTATTCAAGTGTTCGATAGACCACTTATCGCGGGTTAAAGTTAGCGCTAACCCAAAGTAACTATTCCATGGACTAAGTCGCGCGCAGAAGCTAGTAAGAAATACATGCATATAAGTGCCACTCAGGCGGACAACCTTACAGCTTACCCGATGGTAAATAATTATCGCAGCCTATGGAGAACTTCATTAACACATACGATTACTATTCATCTATACAGATAAATATAAATAAATTGAAGTGTCTGTTTGTAATTCCAAAATTACAGCTTTTCACTAAATGCATATGAAAGTATACACGCTATTGACACTAAAAAACCAAGTTTAAAATGTTTTCTCTGTCTGTCTGTTTGTTCCGGGTAATCTCTGAAATGTTTAGCTCCGATTTTAACGGGACTTTCACTGGCAGGTAGCTGATGTTTCAAGGAGTAACTTAGGCTACTTTTATTTATTAAAATAATAATATTAGGGTTCCGCGACAATAAGGAAGAAACTAAATATACGCGGGTGAAACCGCGCGACACAGCTTGTTATCAATATAAAA
The DNA here is from genome assembly GCA_964035505.1 of Watsonalla cultraria. NCBI lineage: Eukaryota > Metazoa > Arthropoda > Insecta > Lepidoptera > Drepanidae > Watsonalla > Watsonalla cultraria. Next base: position 13,626,101 of record OZ037711.1, read on the forward strand.
AGAAAGACGTAAAAATCTTACCTTTGAAAAAATTTGGGATCAATTTCAGATCAGAAAAATATTTCTAGTAAAAATGTGGGTAGCTTGTTAAGTATACTATCACGGACTGAACTAAAAACATACCAATTTTCCTGTTCACCTTAAAACCTCTTCCACTTTCGATGAACATACAGATGGCCTATAATAGGCCCAATACAATATCTGTGTGGTGTGACCCGCGTGCCTTTACAAATCAGAGATCTAATCAAAGATCAGTTCTCAGGTAGCTCACTCGTATTATTAGCAAATACAATTGGCGATAACTATCATGTACGTGAGCTATTTTATTGCAACAATACTAAATATATAATCATTGTTTAAATAACTCTTTGTTAAATTTCCAGAAAAGGTATTGTATTGGGTACTTAGCTACTATGTTACTTAGTTTCTGCTTTTCTATTTATATTGATAAATAGCTGTGCCCCGCGGTTTCACCCGCGTAGATTTAGTTTCATCCTTATTTTCGCGGAACCCTAATATTTTTAATAAATAAAAGTAGCCTAAGTTACTCCTTGAAACATCAGCTACCTACCAGTGAAAGCGTTAAAATCGGTCCACCCGTTTCAGAGATTACCCGGAACAAACAGACAGACAGACAGAGAAAATTTTGAATACTCGGTTTTTTTGTGTCAGTAGCGTGCATACTTTCATATGCATTTAGTGAAAAACTGTTATTTTGGAATTACAAACAGACACTTCAATTTTATTTATCTGTATAGATTTCTTGATTTCTTTATCTTCCGTACCTTATGGTTTTGTATAAGATATCATTTCTTATTTGTAACTAGAAGATCCGATGATACGCATGGTTAAATTTCTTTGGAAACGCAATTTTTTCAGACTTCATATCAACAACGCCATTTTAGCGATTAAATCTATTTAAAAACCGCATGAAAATCTGGATATATATAGCGGAAAGATCCTTACAATCAATAGTACGCCGCGAAGCATACTTATATGTATTATGATATATACTGAGCCCATAACTGGGACTGGCTGGTTATGAGAACTGTGGGCCCAATTTAGCTGACAAAGTTTCCATGATTATTAATTTAAAATATTATTGATCTAAAAAAAGTAAAAATATATCTTTTATACAATTTATACATTAAAAATTTATGTGTGCAATAAATATGTATTATGTAGGTGTTCTTACCACATTGTTATATTTGGTCTTGAACACGACCTCAGCATCGCCGGTGAGGTCGCTAAGCAATCCTTCGACGGTAGCCGACAGGATCTCCACGACGTTTTGCAGGAGCTGACGGCTCCACTGACCACTGTCCGTGGCCAAGTTGGTCAGCACGCGGTTCACGTACGGAGAGATCTGACAACAAATGTTTTTTTAAATATATTTTAAAATACCTACTAAAAATAATTGCAACTTTAAATTAAATATTCAAATCATTTCAAAAACTGACCTGGCAACCAGGCATCTTTGACATTTCATCAATAAAATGTAACGAATATGTTTAAAGGGACAATAAAACACATAATTGAAAATATCTTTATTTATTAAGGTAAGGCAAGGAATAAGTTTATGGGGGGAAGTCTGAAGGTAGCACCAGTGACTGAGAAGTTGAAGAATACACATTTGTCGTGGTATGGACCTAAGAAACGATGGATTATGTGAAAAATGATATGGTTAGAATGAGAGGTTGATAAATTGAAATGGAAGAGAAGAACACATTGCGCCGACCACAAATAACATGGGATAAAGGCAGGAGGATTTTTATTTATTAAACTAACCTTATCGAAAGCATCAGTGGACTCCCTCAGGGACGACAGGACGTGGAAGATCACGTCGGCGATGGCTTGCCGGAGCGTTGGGTCGGTCAGGGACAGGAACAGCCGACCGATGTTGTCGATCGACACCTCCATCAGTATGTCGAAGCGCTCGTTTTCCTGCGCGGAAGTACATGTTTGTTATACGATTTCTAAACAACAAATAACACGTGTATTTACGATACTTCTATAATTAAAGCTTGTTGAGAATTGAAGTTGGTACACTGTTTAAAACAGTTAAGGACTCGTAATGAGCATATCCAAATGCTAAGTTCTAGCTGTGTGAGTCTAACTTTACATGATAATTTAGAGCTTTCAACCGTCAGCTATTGTGAAAGTCAAACATATAAATCATATATAAATCAAGATAGAGGTTGTATGTTAAATTCCACTAATACATATATCTGTTGAACACTCGTGGATATCTGTACCTTTAACTCTGTAAAACAATGATTGTTGAGTGATGTGTGAGCACGATGGAGCTGACATTGTGTATGTTAGAACAAAGTTACAAAAAAATAAAAATTAACAAAAAAAAAACTTGTACGCGTAACAAGTTTCCAAAGTAAACTCATGGACGTGGCTTAATAGTGGACGATTTGGACCCACCTCCAAAGCCTTAATGTAAGCCATGATCCAATGGCCGAGTGCGGGGGTGCCGTGCCAGTCGGTAGCCCAGCGGAAGAGGCAGGTGAGCGACGCTCGGAGACCAGCGCCGCCGGGGCCGTTCTCATCCTGCTGAACCAGCCAGCGAGCAGCCGACAAGATCGACTCCGATTCCACCTCGGTCAGCACGAACAGGACGATGGACGTCACCGGGCAAGCGTTGGATTCTAACGAACAAATACACTTTAAGTACTCTAAGTAAATATAGGTTTTGATATGTTTTACCGCTGTCGGAATCCTATTGCGTATTTGATGTGGCCCATAATGTGTTGATCCACCATCTTTGGAATCCAGCCACAACGTCTCCGTAAAAGTATCAACACATTTTAAGCGACACCAATACATAATACTTGGGGTTACAGATGACGAAGCGTAATTATAAAATGCTAGTTTATCGTTAATCCCACAGGAGGTTAACACTCTTCCCCGGATAAAAACTATCCATGTGTTAATGCAAATAATGAACTATCCGCTCACCTTTCATCTGGTTTAGGCATTGATCCTAACATCCCAAACTTCCACACATATAATTTTAACAGGATATATAATATTAGTGTAGTTCACTCCCAATCTAGTCATATCCATTTCTTTACCCCAATATTTCCTGCTGGGGTGCCTGAATTATAACTCTCTTAAAGTCAGAAGGGAGGTCGACCAAATTGCTACGTCATGTAAGGTTCTCCGCGGCATGATCGACGCCCCTGAACTGATTGGTGAACTGTGTCGACTCTTCGTTCCTGACAGGTACCTGCGTTGTAGGAAACACAAGCTGTTCGCTGTCCCCAACAGTCAAACAGTGGCTCGTGCTAAGTCCCCCATACCTCGCTCGTTGACTGCACTCAATGCTCTCCTGGAGTCTAACCCTACTGTGGATGTGTTTGATGACGGATGGAACAAACTATTGTTAGATGGCTGGCATTCTCGTCATACTTGTGAACAGGTGCTGCTTGTGGGGGCTGGTCATCTCAAGCTACACATTTAGATATAAACAGAACTACTAGACTTTTCTTTATGTTAATTTTTATCGACATTTGTACATTGGAACTGTGTCCATGGGCTTACATTTCTCAAATGATTTATTTTGTTTTTTTTTTTAATTGTATAATATTTTTGAAAAGAGTAATTACTGAGTTTCTTGCCAGGTTCTTCTCAGTAAAAGCAACCTTCCGAACCTGGCGGTAGCATGTATAATCCTGTAAATTGTGTCATTCTGACGATTTGAAAGTGCTTTGTATCAAGTCTAATCGAATAAAGATATTTTTGACTTTGACTTAGAGTGCATGGTGTTTTGCGAGAAAGGATGAATGTCGATTTTCCTTTTTTTTTTTTTTTTTCATAAATGTTTTTTAATGGATTATATTTATATGTATCTTTATTACCTGTGTCTAATTAGTGTAGTTGGCATTGTATGCCGTTCTAATTATCGAATAAATAAATAAATATCATCCTTCACACAATCCATCCATCGTTTCTTAGGTCTTCCTCTCCCCTTGTAACCATCCACATTCATAAACAAAACTTTTTTGGTAACATTATCCTCATCCCTCCGCATAACATGTCCATACCACGACAAATGTTTATTCTTCAACTTCTCAGTCATTAGTGCTACTTTCATACTTCCCCTTATAAACTCATTCCTTACCGTGTCCAATCTCGTTACGCCACACATCCATCTCAACATCCGCATCTCCGTTGCATGCAGCTTCCTTTCATCTGTCACCTTTGTGGCCCAACATTCTGATCCATAGAGGACGGCAGGCCTTACTATGGTCTTATACATAGTGCCATCAAACTAAGTCATCATAAACTAATAATCTGTGTGGTATCAGCCATAGAACCATGTGGTATGTAGGAATTCAAACCGCGTATATTTTTCAGGTTAGGCGCATTTTCATATTGTACTTTTTAAAATACCCCAATGAACAAAGCTTATAGTATGAGCATAACACTTTAGAAACGCAGTGTATATATTTATCAGTAGGATACAAAATATTCTCAGCAAAATAATGAATGAAAATTTTGAAAAGCCAAGTTCTATATTTTGTGTTACAGAAGAATGTTCTAGACTGTTTAACCCTCAATATGCCTCTATTCCACAAACAAAGCACATTATGGTATACATTAGTCTTGATTTTTCATGTCTCTGGACTGAATTGAAGCTAAAAAACAACCTGGGGGCCGTTCAGATTTCATCTCATCCATATTACATACACATATCTAATCAGACATTATAAATGCGAATTAATTGTATTTTTCCATCAGGTCAGAACAAGTTTCAGTATTTTTTTATCGATTATCCGAGGTCTACAAAAAACATAGAGTCGTATTGATAACCCCCTCCTTTTTTGAAGTCGGTTAAAAAACTACTACACTTAATGGCATCTCAAAATGGGTAGGTTCCGTCCAGAGCGTGCAGCGAAAATAGTGGGGATTACTATAATAAAGACTCATAAAATTACTACTGCGCATACAAGGTGCGCGCTCATAACTCGTGACGGGACCTTACTCCATATTCTTAATTTAAAAATGCTGACGTATTTGTAGATTAAACTATACCTATGACAGGTACTAACTATTTCATTTCGTCTACTATAATCATTATTGTACGGTAATCTAAATATATAAATGTGTTGGCGTTAGCTTTAAATTTATATCTTGTCTAAATAAACAATTGGGTAAATGGCATCGACCTGAGGAATTATAAAAGCATAAAAGTGTTGTACTTACCGGGATCAGAGATCAGAGAGTAGAACTTATCAAGGATGGCCGTAACGATCTCGTGGCGCACCGCGCTGGTGACCATCTCCAGGATGCGCATCAAGAACTCCTCGATGGAGTTTATCAGTTCCCATAGCTCCTCCTCGGTGCCCTTCGCGCGAGCTTCACAAAATATAATGGTACTCATTATAACGCATATAAAAGTAGAAGAAAACAATTTTGAAACACTTTCTCCGTCTATCTGTCTGTTCGTTTGTTTCGGCTTATTACAAAACATATAAGTAATAAGACGGTCCTTGGTTTAAGTCTTTTGTGATATGGATTTGGAAATGGAAAAGGCGTGGACTTAGTTTTAGTTCCAGTTTAGTCTAGTCTTCGTTCAAACCATGTTTTGTTATAAGGGGATTGATTACATTATTTTTTTCTGTACATGAACTTTATGTGAATTACATTAGGGGCCTTTGATGGTTTGAAAGTACAATTAAGGCTTATTTTTTTAAGTAGTTTAACAAGTAACAGTGTTAAGTGAAATAATGAAGTTAATTACCGAGGCACTTAACGATGTCTTGGCAATGCTTGACCAGCTCGCTGGGCGGTGGCAAATAGTTGGGCTGTACATTCAACAGCTGAACATACTGCTTCAAGGCGATAAGGTCCACCTGATTGCAGTTGTCGTGCACTAGCTCGTGCTTTTTCACTGCCATATTCCTTCTGAAAACAATAAAATTGTGATAAATGTATGCCTTCATTCACCAGTTACGAGACATTTAAGCTGTGCAAGAAAAGCAATAATAAATTAAACTTAAAATAGTACCTAGGTTCGGAACATGTTCCCCTTTATTGACACAACATATTTATATATCGGCTTGTTGTTAAACATGCAGATATGATTGTGTCTTATTATGACTTGTTTCTAATCAATAAATAAGAACATTGCTAAAGCTTCCATTGAATAATCTTATAATTAACATTGACACATTGATAGGATTCCAGCACATTGAACAGAGAGAGAGAAAATGTGATGCAGCAAGTAGAAGATTAAGTACAAATTATAAACAAAACCAAGGTAATTTTAAGTATTTAATCCCACTTGTTTTGCTGATTACCAATTTACTTGGTTTTGTTACACTACTAATCTCACTTCAAAGAAATTAATCTTTAAGATGAAAATAAATCTAAGAAACTTTTTTAATAATTTAATTTTCATATAATATTGGCTTCAAAATAGTAAGTATTAAAATCAAATAAGGCCAGTCGTCCAAATTGATTTCACAATATTATGTTCTTGTGCATACTTGAATTTATGTACATTAATAATAATGTTTCTATTTTGTTTCATCTCACTATTGTACATGATAACAAATGAAACAGAAACTGATGAGAAGCTAGACTATTATAAACTAATAGGAATTTAAGGCAATGAAAAGTGATCATGCAAGAAAGTTTTGTCTAGTTTAATGTAAGAGGAATTACCTATGCATAGGTACTTCATATACTAATTGTTATGCACATAGAATAAACATATATATAACATTCCAAATAATACAATAATAAGCATATATATTATTTAGTAACATACCAATGAAACTTCTCTACTATATTTATTATAATATCAGAATTGGCGTCTGAAAAAAATAGAAAATACCTAGTGGTTATTGCACAGTCAAACATAGCTGGAAAATATTGAGAAATTATACTCCCAAGAGTAGCAAAAGGCAGACAGGCATATATGGTACATATAAAGCTTATGAAGATCTAGCTTTTACCTGAGACTTCAATAATATATCACATCATAGTATGCTAACATGTCTTGGTGAGACCTTCACCATCCCACTGTAGGTTTCCTCACAATGTTCTCCTGCACCATAAAACTTGTGGTGAACTGTCACTGCACCTATGTTTTTAGAAAAGCTCATTGGTACAGACAGACCGCTGCCGTTTGTACTCACGTCAATTGCAAAGCTTATAATTTAACACATGTTGTAATCCATAGCAGGCTATATTAAATGCATATATATGTTTACCAATGTCTTGGATGATTTAGAAAATTTAATATTAAGACTACTATAGTTTTCAAAACAATAATTGTAAGATTATCCAGCACGCATTGTATGGGTAACTTAAAAATGGTCAGTATGTGATCAAATCTAAGAAAAATATATATTTCTGAGTCGTTATTTATATCATCATACTGATCTCAACATTTGCACTTCCCTAATTCCGATGACAAAACAATGTTATGAAACCATCTAGCTGTTCCCAAGATGGATCTGGAAGGAGGCTAAGAAAAAATCCATTAAAGAAATATCATAATAATTTTCCAAATATATAAATTAGAATTTCAAAACTATGTTGCTTTAATACTCAGCAACCTGAAAAACCTCTATGTATAAATGACTCATATATAACACACTATCAAAAAAAACACCACGTCGGCCATCTTGGATCTGAGAATTAATTTTATTTTGTACTAGCTTTATTTCAGGGCTTTCCGGATATATTGTGTATGTATGTCTGATATAGAAAATGTTCCGTTCATGATTCAACAATTGAGAAAGAGATTTTAAGTATTAAGATCCTAGGGGTCCAAGCTATTTCTTTACAGAATTTCAGGTACATAAGTACAACGACGCAAGATATATGCAGACAGATATATGCCCGTAGCCATATACAATCTTGTTATATATTATTGAAGAGAAGATAAATAGAACACAATAAAGAGTTAACAGTACATTAGTGACATACATAAGGTAGCAGGGGCAGACACCAGCAGGGATTGAAAGCGAGTCAAGTCTAGCCCACATTTGTTAACACAAACATATTATTTTATCCTTCACCAAAGTACTATCATAATAAGAAGATATCTTATTATGATTCTTATAAAAACACCTCATCATCATAGCTAACTTGCCAATAATGCTGACAAAAGAGGAGCTAGGCTATCCCCTTGAAGGCACTGGCATGCACATAAGCCTAACATAAAATTGCATACAGTAAAAACCACTGCATATATTATATCATATAATATGTAGTAGAATTAAACAAAGAACCATATTATTATGAAAAAAACCAATATAGCACCTGTGGACCAACCATGATAGTTTAAGCAGCATATGTTAAGGTACTTCTAACCGTTCACATTTAATTTTACAGTATTAAAATGAAATGTCAAAGCTAAGAAGTTTTTAATACCATCTGCTTAAACAAATGATGGTCGGCCCCCAGTACAGAATGCTAAATACAATTTAATATTAACATTTTGTGTTGTTGTTTGTATATAACTAGGCATGATAAATATATTCAGCATTGCAGTGGGGTTTACTGTAGTCTCATATTTAATTACGTTTATATCCTGTCTTTTCATAAAGAACATTGTAAATGGTCAAAAACAGACCAGACATAGCCAGAAATGCATTTTCACAATGGTCTTATAGCAAAGACAGTACATATATCCATAATCCAAATTACCGTTCCGGTGCGTGTAACTCATGGTCTTTGGGCTTTAAAAAAATCCTAAGTTTTACCATTTTAAAAAGCTCTTCTAAGTTGCTCAGGTAAGAAGCATGGATGTTGTGCTGTTAAAAATTAGTAATGCACTTTGATACACAATAAACAAAATAAACTATTGACTTCAAGACTAAAATAATTTCATTACATACTTTCTAGCTTACTTATAAGCTAGAAATGCACTATATAACTATGCAAAGGAATAAGCCTCCCCTTTAATCACATCAGCTATCTGAATAACAATAATAAAACTGTACTTTATGTTAGAGGAACTACCACTACCAATGGTTGGGTCACCCAGACTGCAATGTATAACCTCGCTACCATTGCATTGGGTGTATAAATATGTGCATATAAAGTGACAACTCAGCGGTGATTCAATGTTAAGAGGTCACTTTGTTAAAGCAAGCCGCATAATAAACCTTATCTTATACTGCAATAATCCCCAGGGACAGGATATTCCACTAAATCCTTGGCATAAACACAGAACCTACTGAAACATTGGATGCACAGGTATAGAGCGCCTTTGTCTATGATTGGATGTCACTCTGTCTAATATGGATAGATCTAAAGTGAATATTGGGAATAAGCAGGCATATGCTAGGCTAGTGTATGCTTTTCTTATTTATATGATATCCAAGCCAGCTTCCTGGGATCTGCTGTGAATTGCTATTCTACCAGTGCAGGTATCTCTAAAGTATTTTTCCAATTTCTTTGTTGTCTTTTATTAAGGTTCATCCAGAGTCACATTAATCCCTATGCTAAGCTTCTATGTTCTCACGTCACGTCAAATTTTTCACGAATGTTGAGCTTCTTGGCATCGGTTGCGCATTTCTTCTGTCTTCTATAGTATAAATATTAGAGATAGTTCTTATTTCTCAGGATCAATAGGCGAAGGCGTATGCGGAGGTTAATGGACGCGCAGCCGTAGCTCAACAAAGGCGGAGGCGGATAAAAAGAAATTCGACACGTTATTCCTAAATAGATTGAGTCGCATATTATTCGCCATACAATAACACTGCACGTGTTAATTTAAAACCTCCGTGAAAACGCCGCAAAATGGCGGAAGCATAGGTGGATGTATGATTTATTTCTTGCGTTACTTCTGCAGTAACAAAAGTATAGGCCAAAATCGGTTGAAACCCTAGTTCAATCATCCAGTGAGAATCCAGTGCCTCTATATCTTCATTATTATATTATTTATTTTAATCTTCTCTTGGATTCATTCTTTTTTCTTCTTCCCTCCAGAGACTAACAGTTCAGCTCTTGAATTCTGAAACTGATGCTTCTTACATAAGACGGTTTGTTCGAGATCTCTACCATCCAGATGCTATCAAATTTCAATCCATGTTTCTTAATAGTGGCCTTCCGACAAACTGATCTTGCTGAAAGTATTTCAGGAGCGTGATCAGCTTAACAGGGTGTTCTAAGTCAAGTTCCCCGAGTTCCTCTATGGCAAATATGGGTGAGGGCAGTTGAACACTATGTTGACACACTATGCTAATTGTTTGGAGTACCACAAGCTTCCAGCTGTCGGCTTTCATAGTCATTGGAGCAATAGGAATCTAAAGAATTTACAATGTTGAACAATATGAAACGCGACAATAACAATATTTTCAAAAAACAGTATTCAAACTCTTAAGCAGCCATGTTATTCTGTAAGATTATGTTTTCTTAGCGTCAACTTGATGGTAAAGTTCTATATTGTTTAAAATACCGCTGATCTTAACAAAGAATCATCTGAGCATTCTTTATTAGCACTTGAAAAAAACAAAGTCCAAATTGATAGTGATGATGAAAAGATCAATGATTACACCTAAAGGCAAGACAAGAGACAGATCCATTGTTATGTTTCCAGAAATTCAACATGCCATATGTTAAAAACCACACATGGAAGCTTGGCAAAGACAAAAAAGATCCTATATGTCTTCAACACAGGTTCCTTGGCATAAACACTATAGAACAGCAAACCCCCAACTAGTAGACTAATATATCCATTGTAGCCGATATTACAACACTTCAACACTATATGTTGGTCGGAAAACAAAATTCTATTAAATTTTCTTGAATTCTGCACTAATTCACTGGGAAGCAGTAAACCTATCACAATGCAGGAACACACAGCACTTTTAAGTGGTACTAGCTTTCGCGCGCGACTACTCCCGCGTGGTATTTTCTTCTCATCACATTTTT